>CM036258.1:16276794-17476794 GCA_020698575.1 Bostrychus sinensis
TGACTTCTGACTGCTGAAGGAGGCACATCAAACACTCTAGAGTTAGGTCCAGGCACTGTAGCACTGGGATTGTCTTTTACATCTGTAGATTTATCTGGACTGATAGATGTTTCTGATGCTACACAACTGGATGGTTTCTCTGCATGAGAGCTTCTAAGGTTGATGATCTTTCTAGCTTGTTGGTATAATGAATCATTTTGTGGTGGCTCTTGTTGGCTACGCTTTGGCGGAGCAGGTGTGACTTGGCAGTCTACTTTGGCAGAAGCGTTCATTTTTGAAGCTTGTAGCAGACCTCCTTTGCTTGGCAGCACTGTAACTGCCTGCACCGAGGCTCTCAGTCGCTGAGAGACCATGGCCCTTTTTAGCAAAGGTGATTTGCTGACTTTAGTAGCTCCATCATTGCCTACTCCAGTTGACAGGCTCCTGGCACTTTCAAAGGAATTATCCATCAACACTTCTATTGGAGGTGGAGGCAAACTATCTAGATCTAAAAAGTCTGTTTTATCTATTTCAGATTCAGATCTACAGCTGGTGAATCCGCTAAGAACAGCCTCCACATTACCCAGTCCAGGCATGACAGGAACACCACACTTCTTCACCCCTCTAAGAGGCCCAAGGACTTTAGGATCCTCACGGTCCTCTATTCCTTGGCTGAATGTGTCAATCAGTTTTTTGACTGAGTTTCGACCTCGGCAAAGGCCTGAAGATGGTCTTGGTGAAGATGGAGGGGTTGGAGGTGTGGTGAGATTCATAGTCTCATTAGCTGAAGTCTTGATTGGTTCATTATCTTCTACATGATTAATTTCTTCTTGCTTTTTATTGCTATGCTTTACAAGGCCTTTATTGCTAGTTGCTTGGACATTTTTCTCCAGAGATGGATTTTTGGGATTTCGTTTTGGAGATTGTATGATGGGGGTTCTTTGATTTTGTTTAACTGGTGGAGTTTTAGAATTTGCCACCACTTTGTTTTTGGACATTTTCTGCAGCTTCTGATTTAAATCTTTTTGAGTCCTCTCTAGTTCGAGTAAGGTGGGATCCTCACCTTTGCTCCTCAGTGACTCTGCTGACTGAGAACGCCTCTCTTTTGTCACTGTAGTCTTTTTGGCAGCTGCTTTAGGTGCAGCTGTTTGAGGCCGCTTTGGAGTTTGCTCTTTCTCATCTGACCACTGTCGTCTCTTCCTTTGTGGACTGTCTGCTACCTTTGACTTAGCAAACTGTATTTTACCACTTATTGCATTTTTCATTTTTAGAGTCATTTCCAGATTTGGGGGATTTTCTATACGGTTTTGGGGTATTCGTCTGGGATGGTCACTATCTACAGAAATAGATCGTGGTCTAAATGTTTTTTTGTCTTTGATTTCTTCATCTGCCTCATCATTATCATCATCCTCGTCATAGGAGACAGATCCTAGCAAAGAGTCTCTTTGTTCATTAACTAGAAGGGTGCATGTAGACCCTAAAGAATTGAGTGATGTTAGGGAAACACTTGGACTTATTTGCCTTGTAAACATTTGTCTTGAGGATCTCCGTCTAATGGTAAAAGAGTTATATCTCATTGGACTGGCAGACATTGTTCTGTTTGTCCCAGTGGACCCGCAGCTTTCTGGTCTGTGCTGTTTATCAGATCCAGCAAGAGATTCACTCTCTCCTCCAATACCACTATCTTCACTAAAAAGAGCTGAGTCCTCTGGCCCAGGCTTCCGTAAAGAGGCCATTTCAATGCGACATAAGAGCTGCATTAAACTTGTCTCTACTGCACGTTTGACTTTGAGTTTCTCCTCTAACAGCTCTGAGACTGAAGTAAAGTACTCCACTGCTTCCTCTAAAGCAGAATCCCCAAGTCCACCAACACTGTGGCTCACATTTCGCATTCTCTGTGTGGTGTATTGAAGCAGCTGCTGTAACAAATCCGGAGGGGGCTCACTATTAGCAGGGTCAGACTTCAGAGATGAGGAAGATGAGAGGTTCTTCATTTGGCTTGGCCAGGCCAGATGTTCCCCATATTCTTTGAACACTTTTTCACCCTCGTCTGCCATTTCTTCCAGTCCATGAATGATTTCCTCATAGCGTAAAGCCATAAAGGCAACCATAGGCTGCAAGAGAACCTGAGTTTGAGTAGCTTGTTCCAAAAGTTCAACTAAGCTGTCATATTTAGTTATACTGGGATTCAAAAAGGCATACGCGGCTTGGTGAGCTTTCACAAGAGGTTCTGGAAAATCCACTTTTTGTTCGATTTGGTGTTTGTCTGCCTCTTTTTCTTTCTTTTTTGTCTTTGCACCTCTGGGATTTTTCTTAGCTTTTTTACATAACTTTCTATCAGCTCCTTCTGGCTTCTCTCCTTTCCTCTGTGTCACTGTGTTGTTTTCCAGTCGCTGACTCGTTAATATATCCACGTTCACTGCCTCGTGGGTCAGGTCAGGCACACACTTCTTCGGTGGGTTAAAATGTACCTCCTTTTGGGGATTATGGCTTTGTCCAGTAGCCTTTCTCTCCTTTGTATCCCAATCAGTTGACTTTGGCAAATTGCAGTTAATTCCCTCTTCAGACTGCTTTTCTCTGGGGCTCTCTTGAGGTGGAGGAGGCAACATTCGACCTTTCCTCAATGGACCCAGAGTCCCAAAATTGTTACCTTTGGAGGGTGAGCAGCCCATTGTAAATATTTGCAACAGGCTGTGTTCTGTGTCTTCCTAGTATCTCCAAAGCAGCACTACTGTGCAGTGAATGATGCAAAGAAGAGCCAAGGTCCTTAGCCACCTGCTGTATCTGTCATTTTCAGATGGCTTGGATTGTTTGGGCAGATAAGGTCCTCTGGGGGCTCCTTTCCCCCAGAAAACTACAATAAAAATGCATGGAGAAATCCATTTCACGAAACTCATCTAAAAGTAATTCCTGGGTAAAATAAAATCAAGAGCATTTCTGAAATTTACCTTGTGGAGTGCCCTGAAAAACATCCTTCCCAATGCACCTTACAAAGGACACAGAGCTGATAGGATTAGCAAGGCTTTCAGTGAACTCCTCGGCATGCACGCATGTCACCTTAAGGCATATAACTCACCTACTTAGAAGAGCATAAGCTCATTTAGGAAATAGGGGCTGGCCTTTGGAGGCTTTTTATAGCTGCACAACAATATATAACATATTCCAGTTTAGCTATTCCACAACATGTTAGGGCAAAGCAACAATGAAAATGTTACTGTAGGCATTAGTAAAAAGGTTTTCAGTCAAAATAGAAAACAAATTGTACTTAGTATGTGATGTGCATGTAGCCTGTACATGTTTGACACAGTGTAGGCCCACCTGATATAAACTTTGATTGGAAGTAAACATAACTTTCCTCAGTGATAACACAAATGTAAAATAGGCTAGTGACTAACTCTAACTAACTAGACTAGTAAATAACTCCCTAATTCTGTGTCATTTGTGCAACAAAGCTCAAAAAAGGCAAGCTGGTTATTTTGGCCATTCAAGCTATTTTTCTGAAACAGCGCTATATGGATTTAGGTTTAATGTTTAAAATAGTGTTTAAGAGCAAATATTTTTAGACACTTTCAACCCAAGCTTCAAAGACAGATGACATGTTTATTAAAGTTTCCTTATTTTATTGTTTTAAACTGATCAGACAAAAAACAATAAGTTGACACCTGGATAACCATGTTTCTGGAGAGCACTAGGGGCTACTGTCTTACAAAATAAAAAAAATAAAAAAATCAGTGATCGTGACTCTTCTGGCCACATATAACAAATATATAATCCAATTTTATTTTAGCCAAATATTTAATGTTGTTGGAATGTTGCCTGGAAATTCCAGGCTCACCGCTGTACCAGTGGATGAGTCTGATCGCCATAGAATCAATTCGATTTCTAGCGCGGAGCAAACGGGCAGCGGAGTTAGCCAATCAGAAAATGGTGGACGTGACGTTAACAAAGCGACAAGAAAGTAAGCAACGCGAAAACATTTTTTTTTATATATATAAAGGCTTCTAGTGCTGCAATGCTGCTGTGGTTTTAATGACTCGATATGTTTTTGGTCATTTAAAACGGAATTTACCGCTGAATGAAACAAACTCGGCTCCTCAGTGCGCCACCTTGATTGTTGTTGTTGCGGACGCTGCTCGCGAAGAACACGTGACTTAAATAAGCGAATCAAAATGCATGGTACGGTTGGGATTTGAGTAAACCACTGCGGACGGCGTGGTGACCAGACTGATATTTCTCTGTAGAATAATACAGAGACATATCAGTCTGGATTTTCCAGGCAAGTTGGAATGTAACTCGGTAAAAATACTTTTTTGAGTTTTGTATAACCCTGTAGAACCCAGACATAGAAATATTTGTTGGAAAAAATCATCTGTGCAAAATTTTAGTCAGCGGGGATGGGTAAGAACAAAAATGTGTCAATATTTTTGGTAAGCGGCATTCATGAATTAGTTAATACATTTAAAAAAAAAGACTCCTACTTTTTTGCCACGACCTTTGAATTATATGCTGCATATTTGCAACAGAGAGTGCTAATGGGGTTAATATCGTTTGTTTTTATCTGCCAAGACTGCCATTATTGTAAACAAGAAGCAGTAAAGTAGTATTCATTAAAAACATCAGCATAATAAAGATAGAAGACACTACCGGCAGGTTCAGAGTCATTTTCTATTACACTGTTTGTTAATTTCAGTAGTAATCATATCAGCACATTTCCTGATCATGATCCTTCACATTTAAAACATTAGCATAATTGTCAAAGCTGTGTGAAACATTTCATTTATATACTCAGGCAGACAAGTGCATTTGACGCAGGAGCAGAGACTGCTTTTTGAAAACAAAATAGGCAATGGGGCTATCCTTTTTCATGAACACTGTTTTCTCATAATGATTAGATACTAAGTTAAAATACTGAGAAATTATTTCTAATTATGAGAAGGTATCTCATGAGATAAAATTACTAGAAAATTAATTATGAGATGTTTTCTCATATTTATGAGATACTAAGTCATAATTATGTAATAATTTCTCATACTTTTGAGATACTAAGTCATAATTTTGATTTAGCATCTCATAATTCTGAGTTAGTATCTAATAATTATGACTTACTATCTCATATTTACGAAAAAACAGTGTTTATAAAATGTGTTTTTTTTTTTCTGGTGGTGGAAATAGGCTTCTATAGTATAGTATAGTATAGTATAGTATAGTATAGTATAGTATAGTTAGCATGTAGCTAACTCACAGAGGCTAATGTTGCTAAAGCAGGTCTCACCTGAGCAGCGGCGGCTTCACGGCAGCGCGTTCCCGCGAGTGGCGTGACCTCAGTGATTGGCGCGGATGTTTCGTGGTCAGTACACATCAAGTATCATTTCATTCACTTTTAAACAGTTTTATTGGCAAGTTAATTCCGTTTAAAGAAACATAGTTTTTATGATTCAGTTGCCTCTGTAAGTCGTTTGTATTCCCGGCCTCTGAAGTTTGTCCGGACTCATGCTAACGTTAGCATGGTTAGGTTAAAATGCGTTGTTTCAGTTACAGAGGCTAGAGCATACATTTGTTACACTTGTTTTAGTTAACCAGTTCGCTTCTGCTGTAAAGTTATTGGGGGCTTTGTCACTTCAAGTTCTGAATACAAACATCTAGCCCTGGTCACTGAGTGGGTGTCCGTGGAAGCTGCAGATGTTTCTAACAGACAGTACAATTTGTCATTTGTGTCTTCAGCGCGTCCTGGGGCCACAGATGACCATGATAAAACGGTGGTGCCACACTCCCCCCTCGGTGACGGTGCAGGTCCAGCCCAACGCCACCCGCACTCTTCAAATTAGGAGAGGTCTCAGATTAAAAAGGCCCAACGGCGAGGATGCTCAGGGTCCACCTGGAAAGAGCCAGCCCAGCCAGAGGAACAAGTATTTTGTCAGAGTGGTTTCATCTCCAACTATAGTCATTCAGCGCCAGGAAATGGCATCATATTTCAAGCTTTTTGGCAAGTCTTACCTTTACCTTCTGTGCATTAAAATAAACATATTCTTACACAGATATTTTTACAGACGACGACTTGATCCAAGACTTTCTGTGGATGGACTGTTGCTGTAAAATGACAGACAAGGTAGACTCATTTCAGGTTCAAGTATGAAATTCTCTCTGAAGGCCTGATCATAAAACCACACCCCTTTTCTGTTTCATCAGTACCTTCTAGCAATGGCGTTTGTGTACTTCAAAAGGGCCTGCTTCTCTCTTTCTGAATACACCAGGAAAAATTTCTTTATGGCCCTGTAGGTATTGTGAAATTGTGCTGTGTCCTCTGGAATATGCTAATTTGTTTACCTTTGCTCATTGCCACATGTGTAGATATCTTGCTAACACTATGGAGGAGGATGAAGAGGAGAATAAGTATGAAATTTTCCCTTGGGCTTTAGGCAAAAACTGGAGGAAACATTTTCCCCGTTTTTTAAAGCAGCGAGACAAGCTTTGGGCTCGTATTGAGTACAGAGCTGCTGTCAGCAGGCGCTGTTGTGAAGAGGTATGACAAGAGGAGCTGATAAAGGAGAGTTATGAAGCGTTAGAATTTCAATGCTTTGCTTCTTTACAATAAGATAATTCCTTTGAGCAAAATGACACTTGCATGTTTAACCATTTTATTACTCTCTTTCCCTGTGTTACTCAGGTAATGGCTATTGTGCCCTCTCACTTTGTGTGGCAGAGAGAGCGCTCAGAGCACCACAGTGGTGCCCAGCGGCAGTACAGTCACAAAGAACAAACTCCTATTCCTCGTGGCCCAGCAGCCTCTCCTGTCTCCTGTGCCCTCTGCAGTCGAAGCTCCACACTGGACCATAGTCTTAGTCTAGTCTCCCTCCACCAAAGCCCTTCAGCTCAGGCATCAAATCCAACTGTTCTGCGCCCAATGGCCTCCTCTCTGAGTCTGGAGGTGACACCCCCTAGGATTACCACCTCTCACCGGAAATTGAAAAACACTCAAATTAGCAAGCAGCGTACCTCCCGTTGCTTTGCAGATGAATTTCACAGTAAGTATGTGAAATTATCATTTTAATTTAGGTGAAGATTATCTAAACCTGAAATTGTCTCACCTTCCCTGTTAGGGGATAAGTTGTCCTGTGGGTCCTCATACGACACCTCCATGGATTGGATCAATGAAGAGTAGAGTATCACATCATCTCTGCAGGATTACAACATCCTTCCCTACACATCTGTGTATGTCTGTCTTCAGTCTGCTTTTAGCAAAGTCTGGATCACAAGTGTAATTGAGCAGTTTTACATTTTCTAAAAAATCTTTATGATCAGAGCCAATTAATGTGACTGTTATAAGACATAATGATGATTTGTATGTTATCCATTTGTCACATGTGCATCACCCTGGCTTGAACACAAACGAATAAAAGAACACAAAGAATATTACATCGCCTTACATGGATTCTATTTATTTGTAACATGAGTTTATTTATTTATGCACTTTTTGTATTGTTGTTTTTGAGCACTGATTTACAAGTTATAAAAGCACAGTGAAGAAAAAGTTTTGCTAAATAAAGTAACAAAGTTACATGCAGTATTTGAAATGAGCTCTATATTACTACTGCTGTTTCAGCCTGTTCATAACCTAATGCTTTTTGTTGTTTTAAATAAACATGAATGCAAATCCTTACAATGAGATCCCTGTAATATGATTATTTTGATCTGTGTGAGCAGTTTAATGAACGCATTGCTGAAATATAATAAAAATTAAAATTTTCATAGTCCATAACATTTAATTCATTATTCATCTCATTAAATAATTTTGCAAATTGTAAAGAGCAAATAAACATCTTTTTAAAGCTGAAATTTACAATTGCTACTGCACATATTTCCTGAGTTTTACCAGAAATGCTGAAAATAAAGTAAAAAAAAACAATTAATCATAAATATAAAAAATTGTAATTGTGCAGTCTTTTTGATTAGTTCATACCTGTATGACTCATCTGTTCTGGGTGAGGCCTGGCAATGTAAGGGATGCTGCCAAATGCTGGGTCTCTCTCTAGAGTAAAAAGAAACTCATCTAAGTACAGTTTATTGTGGTATTCACTGTTACCTCTGTCAGTTAAATACAGAAGCTGTTGAGTACCGTTTCTGTGGTGATGTGAAGCCTCATGTTTTTCTGAGTCTTCTATTAAAGGTGGAGCTTTCCTGCTGCAATAGGTCCCATCCTTCTGGAGGGCTGGGGCCACAATCCAGTTCCGGGAAGGTAGCTCAATGATGCGCTCACACAGCAGAGGAACAGGTAAACATCGCAGTCCTTCCAATAAATCAATGACCTGTGTTATGCTAATGCAGAGAAATATGGCAAAAAGTGTTATTTTTTTAGAAATTGAAAAAGGTGGCGACAAATTCTACTATAATATACACACTTGGCAAGGTAGATGGCACACACACCTCCAGGGTGCAGATGTGGGATCACAGTGGATAAAACCAAGTGGGGGTGAATGAGGTCAAGAGCAACCTGCAGAAAAATGTGTTATTTATATATTGATAATAGTAGTAGGGCTGCACAATATGCGAAAAACATACAATATGCAATAAGTCTCTGTATTTACCACTCGAAACCAAATCAAAACTTAACAAAAACTTACCGATGACAAAAACAAGGTTATATGAGGACTAAATTAAGGGAGTCCCAACTAACTAACTTCTTTTAAATATTCTCATTTAGTCGTGTTTTTATTTAAGGCTTTGACAGGAAAAGATTTAAATGAAAGGACAATAACATTAATGTGATATACAAAATTTCTTGATTACTGTGTTAGCTGATTTTGCGATAACAATACATTTGCAATATATTGTGCAGACCAAAATATTAGTAACATTATGCCTAACTTCAGTAATTAGATACTAACCGCATTAAATCCCCAACCATCTAGTACAGAGGAAGCTGTACAGAGGTCTGCAAGCACAAACTCAACATTGTCAGGCCAGGTCTGTCCTCGCCGCAGCTCCCATGAAGTCCTCCAGCGGTTGTAGTTCAGGACAGCTCTTTTCTGATGATCCTCTCTGACCTCCACACTCATTACTCTACCGCTGGCTCCAACTGGGACATTCAACATGCAAAACAATGTTAAATACTGAATTTCCAAGACCAAGATTTTGTTTCCTTTAAAGCAATGTGTTGTGCCGACCTGCTCTGGAAAGAAACAGGGACATGGCTCCAGAACCAGACCCTGCCTCAAACACACAGTCTCCCTCTGTGACGTCCATCATCATGAGCATAGCAGCTGCATCCTGGAAACATAAAACTATGACAAAAAATCTTTCTTGGTATTAGCAGTTATACAAAAATACGTGGTACCTTTGGATAGGCAATGGCAGGCCCTCTTTTCATAAACAGTACATAATCTTCTAGACTGGTACGGCGTACAAGGATGGGGACCCCTCTGTTTGTCTTCAGGAAGCTCCCTGCAGGCTTCCCAACAATCTCATCGTGTGGGATTATGCCCCAGCTGCTCTGAAGTCGGGTCCCAGTCTGGAGTTGGAACATTTTTCTGAACTCGACCTGGGCTTTTTTACGATACTCAGCAACAAGCATTTCCCCAAATGACAGTAGTGTCTCCCTCTTAAGACATGACTGCTTCTGGTTTAAAGATCTATCAACATGAGTTTCTGTAATGTCAGGCTCCACTGCTAAAGAGGCATCGTTAGTTAATTTGCCATCTTCCTCAGTCTCGTTTCTTTTGTGAATACCGGGATATCCACATTCCTTTTCTATGGAGTGTGCTGCTGTATTGTCAAATAGTCTGTTATTGTTTTGGACGCTGATGCTTCTTTCAAGTTGTTGGTCCTGTCCTCTGAGCTCCTGCACCTCTGGTGTCAGGCTTTCCTGGGGCAGCAGCCTGCTGATCCTCTCCAGAGGAGACAGTGCTCTCCTTCTTTCAGAAAGCAGGGCTTGTCTGGAGGTCAACTTGCTGTTACGGGTCAAAATGTCTGACTTGGTGCCATCATTCTCAACACAGTTCACACAGCCAGTGGAGAAAAATGTACCCGTTCTCGTATTGTTAGTAACGTTTATGAGCACGTCAATACTGCTATGATGTCCTGATGCACGCACCCTCAGGAGTCTGTGCATGACCAGAGTTTTAAGTGACATTTTAACAGTCATTACCTCTTTCTGTTATATTATGTCTAAAAATAATGCTCCGTCTGTGTAATATGAAAATACATACAAGACATAAAGAATACAAATGATTTCACCAGTCTGGTTACCGTGAGCTGTCCTCTCTGAGCATCGTACTCAGTGTGGAAGCGCTGCACTGTCAACACATGCAACTGACGTCATCACAAGGCGACAGGGGCACTAACTCAATTCTACCAGTAGATGGCGACATTACCTAAAATAGCCCAGGCACATATTACGCGAATGTGTAAGCATGTAAGTATGTGACACTGTTTAGTTTAATTTTTCACTCTGTAGATGGGTTTCTTTTTGTTATGCTCTTTGGGTTATTATGCTGAACCATATTATAATATTGACCAAAATAGAATATTTGATTTTCCTCCAGGATAATAAACTAAATAAACCGCATAAACTCTGGGCAGGCTGCCATACTATAGCTCTCGCCTATATTTTATGATATTATATATTTTATTTTGCAACAAGCTGGCCCCTGTCCAGGGTGAACCCTGCCTAAAGCTCAAAGTTACTGGGATAGGCTCCAGGCAGTCGTGACCCCTAACGGGAATAAGCGGAAGAAAATGAATGAATGCTTTTCTTTATTCACATATTTTTCCCCGAGCGTAGTAAATGTGAATTGAACTCTGGATGTAACGCTCCTGAAGGCATCATGCACTGATTTGGCGTGTTATTCCGGCGTCAGCCAATGGGAGGCGGAGATACTGGCGCTTCATTGCGCAGGTCCTCAGATGGCCGCACGTGGTTCGTGTAAACCACGCACACGCACACGCACTACGCAGACGTATTCAACGCTTTAGAAATGGCGTCCGATGGTGGCAGCTCCTCATTGCAGCTACCCTGCGTTTTTTCACCCAAATCACGGCAGTACTTAGCTTTGTGTGCACAGGATGGCAGACTTCGTATCTGGAACACAGACAGCAAAACACTTCACCAGGAATATGTGCCTTCAGCCCATCTGAGTGCCACTTGTACCTGTATAACCTGGGGACCATGCCGGACAGTCAAGGTACGCGAGGCTGCTTTTTAGCAATGCTAGCTATAGAGGCCCGCCCAAATACCATAAATTAAGGATGGTTAAAGTTAGTCGATATTGTTTTTTGCATCAGAAGGTGCAAATAAAGTTGTTTTCCACCATCCAAGATGTGTCATTGTAAGCGGAACAAAAGGTTTTAATGCCGTAGCTACATTAGCTCCTTGCTATGTTAACGTTAGCTTGCAACAGCTGCAGAGACGCACATGTTGGTCCCACATGGCAGTCTGATAACACTCTACACGATAAAAGTTTTATTTAATCATATTTGTTAAGGGGCGCTTGGCTACAGCAGGACGTCCACGTTTCGGGATGTGTTTCTGGATGTATAACGGGATAATACACTTAGTATTAAGTTAGCGTTAGCTTGTACAAGTTTTCAAAACGTGTACCACCGTGACACGAGTTTAATGTCAAAGCATACATTTCTCCACATAGTAAGTACGTGACGTCCTAGTATATTTGCGTAACATTTTTTTTAATGTGTGCATACTTATGTACGAGTAACTTTGGTCCCATTGTTGTGTCGTTTATTTTATTTACAGTTGCATAATTGGTGTCTATTTCCTTTGACAGTATTTCGCAATGATTGTGGTTGTATAGTTGCCCTAAAGTTATTTGAAGTTGTTTTTTTTTTTTTTTGTTTTGTTTAAGGAGGGACCTCAGAGGAAGAAGAGGAAATCGGAGGCTGTACAGGTGGATGAAAGGGCAGACCTGTTGGCGATGGGCACAGCAGCAGGCACTGTACTCATCTACAGTACTGTGAAGGGAGCATTACACTGTACTCTGGTGAGTTCAAGATTATGCGTATCCTAAAACTTTCTTTGATATAAACCTCGGATGGGAAGTGTTTTCAAAGTTGCAACCAATTAACAATCCTGATTTACAAATCTGTTGCCAATCATTAATGGGCCTATAATTCATGTTTTGATGTTCTCCCAGGACGGAGGTCATACGGGCGGCGTGAACTGTGTCCAGTGGCATCCTGAAGACAGTTTATTATACAGTGGTGCAGATGATACAAATATTATTGAATGGGACTTGCAAACAGGCAAAACAAAAAGGTTAGTATATTTCATTCCTTCTATTATCATTATTATATATTCTTAGTATTTGTCATTTCAACCTTTTAGTAAGAATAATGACAACATGGCTAAGCTTTGTAAAACAAAAGTTACAGTATTCACTAACTGAGCTGTCAGGGCCACTTCACCATTAATTTCAAAAATGATTCTTTTTGATTTTTGGGCCTTTGAAAAAAATAATAGTCTATTTCTTTGTGGTTTATTATTTTTGTTCAAAATGTGTCTATATTATGGGCCAGATTTATCAAAGGTTTGCGTGCACGCTAACTGAATAAGATGCGCTAAAATTGGAGCAGACGCAGTTGAGGTTTGCGTGTCTTACAGGAGCAGAGCGAACGCAAAGCAGATTTTGCTCCTATGACCTAATGAATCTGTAAACTGAGGCGTTCTCCCCAGAGTGCGCAAAATGGAAGGCGGAGAAAATGCAAATTCATTTATTTACCGCCCGCAATATTATTTATCAAGGCTCACCATGACTTTGCGTGCGAAAATAGCGTATAAATTTAGCACGTTGGAGAAGGACGTGCTAATCTTTTGCACAGATGGCTGCTGTGATTCGTGTGAGACGAAGGAGAAGAAATGAACAAATACACAGGGTTAGAGTGTTTGCCACGCGTGCAGATCTATTTGCCATGACGGAGGAAAAAATTATTCACCAGCACTTTCAGCTCTTCTTGGTTAAATTTTTGCTTCCGTTTGTGTTCCACTTCCGCACCTTCCATGACGCAAAACAATACACGCAATGATGCTGTTTAAATAGTTCCACCCCATCTGTTTGCACTGTCACCGGCCACGCAGTTCGTCTTAGTAATTCACACGCAACACGCACATTAATAGCGGCCGCATATTTTCTCACTTCACTTGCAGTTTAGCACCCGTCTTAGTAAATATGGCCCTATGTGTTTTGTAGAAAGAACCTACGGAATGGTAATAGACTTGGACACTGTAATATTATAATATGTTTTTGTACACATAATGACACAGTTTTGCTAACTTTAGTGTGTGGAAGGCGGATCGTGCAGCCGTTACCAGTTTGTCTGTGAGTCCCGATGGCAAACTGCTGCTCTCAGCTGGACATGTCATCAAGATGTGGGACCTAGAAACCAAGGAGATCTACAGGGTAAGCCACTCCATAATGGTCATAAACTGTTTAATATGTATGTCTTATAGTAAACATAAGGGGAAAAAACTTTTTTTTATACATGTCCCATTGTCTATGTAGAAATTTACAGGTCACTCTACAGCTGTGACGACCCTTCGCTTTGCCACAACTCGACCTCCTGATGGCAATGGTCTCTACTTTCTGTCTGGTGCAGCACATGACAGATTACTCAGTGTATGGTAAGTTTGACACCATAGCAGTATAGATGCAATTTGTCAACTCTAGATTAACACTAGCTTAATCTTTGCAAATTATAAATGTGACGAATCTTGATTTGTATCCATTAGGCAAGTACGGGATGATGGAAAGGACAAAAACTCAGTAGTGTCTTTCACACTAACTGATGAACCACAACACATTGACCTTGTTCCATCTAACAGCAAAGAGGAGGTTAGTAATGAGTTCTACTATTGGGAGCGGGTGACGGGACCAAAAATGTGTATTGGTAGTTTTCAAAATGTTAACAGTCTGATGGTGTATCACGTGTTGTTGTGTTTTGTGGGTGCAGTGGTGGGACATTTTGATTTTTTATCATGGATTTGAATGCTTATGGCTTTATGATATAAAGGAAAAAGAATGCATTATAGTTGTGTCAAGCTGGAAACAGTTCAAATCTGTTGTCTAAGGAAGCAATAAATCAACTTACAGCCCACTATAGGTCGACCGATACATCTTTGCATCTTGTAAATAATCACGTTTATGCCAATTTTTGGCCAGGCACATGTCTGGGCAACCATGTAACTGAAGGATCCCTAACCTGAACTGTCCTGTCTTTGGCTGATGAAGTAGAGGTGCAGGTGATCCAGAGTATGATCACTGCATCACATATTCATCAATTCATTAGAGTCCTGAGAAGTTAGCTCAGTCTGTTCCCAACCATATTTTAGCAATTTAGGCATTTTACACTGCAGTTTGTAGGAAACACCCTAAATCACTTTATATCGACCTGCAAAGTTCAATATGGGAATAAAAAAAATATGCTCATTTCGCTGGCATAGAAACTCATGGAAAAAAAAAAAAATCCAAATGCATTTTGTAGCTCTCCTCAATCTATACTTTGGGATTGCCAAAAAAATCATAACTGATACATAACTAATAATCTTAACTGTTCTCACTCTTCAATTCTAACACAATTGTTTCTGTTTTAATAAGCATTACTTACTACTTTTATAAAATTAAGAAAATCAGCCCTACATATTGGTCCAAAAAATTGTCAGTGTTTATCGGCCATTGGCTGCTTTGAATTAAACAAAACAAGAAAAAACAGTATTCGATATGGGTAAAATGTATGTGTCAATATCATTTTATCTTTATATATGATATATCTCTATTTTTTAATGGTAAATGGTCACATTTATATAGCACTTTTCTACCTTCATGGGTACTCAAAGCGCTTTACATCAAGGAACCATTCACCCATTCACACTCACATTCATACAACAGTGTGCGCAGACACCGGAGGCAAGGTGGGTTAAGTGTCTTGCCCAAGGACACAACGACAGTATGCAATGGTAGGGGTGGGGTTTGAACCACCAACCTTCTGGTTATTGGACAAGCGGCTCTACCAACTGAGCTACTGCCGCCCCGCTAAGTAGCCTACTGACTTTTTTGTTTTCAAGAGTTCTATCAAATAGAAATGTCTTAATGGTTAACCTTAGTCAGACACACTGTTCCTAAATAAAAGTTAATCTAACTGGAAGTGAACAAATGTCTTGTCCACAACAGGGTTTTAACCTAATAAAGAATTTAATGAATAAAGAGGTGGCTTAGTTATGAATGGTTGTGGCACTTCATAACTATGGCTGACTGTTGTTTTCACCTGACCCTCTTTTTTCTGTGACAAGGATTAGCTTAAAGCAGCTGAAAAGAGAATACTCATGGCTAGGCCTGCACGATATGGGAAGAACATGCAACAGTGATATTCGATAACTATGTTGAATATTGCGATTAGAAATTACAACCTACTATTCTGACATAGTAAGTTAAACAAAAAGGCTAAACTGTGATTAAATTAAGGAAATTATCACTAAAATGGGACTTTTAAACATTTTTATTTAGTCAGCACACATCTTCATTTAAGGCTCTGGTAGAAAAGAACACAAACATGAACGAAGTTAAGCCTCAGGCAAATTCCTGACAGTTGTTATTTGCTATCACCATGGGTCACTCTCAACACGGGACCGCTCCTCTGCAGCCTGAGTGAGTTCAGACACAGCTCTGCTGAGGGCAGGAGGAGGAGCAGAGTGAGCGTGAGAGAGTCGGAGAAAACAAACAGCCAGCTCAGCAGCACAGCTCTACTGTTAACGCAGCATTAAGACTATATCAGAGATATTGATATAGCCTCATTTCATAAGTTGCCCAAAATTATCTCTTTCTTAATATCCATATATTGCCCAGCCCTAATGCATAGTGGACCCATCTGCAGTTTTTTATGCTATAGATTTTTATAAATGGCATTAATTGTGATTAATTATTACTACCCTAACCCAAATAACTGTGAGTTTAGGACATAGTGATGATTGAAACATTTGCTGCTTCATATTGTCTAGATTTGTGTTGTGAGAGATATTGGCTTAATGCAGATGTTTTGGTTCTTTTTTCCACAGGCAGTGAGGCTGGCGGTGGTGTGTAAAGATGGACAGCTGCATTTGTTTGAGCATTTTCTAAATGGGTATGTTTTCAAAACTCTGCACTTGGTAGCTTGTGACTCCAAGGGGCCATGCCAGATATTGGTATGGGAAACTATACCACCAGGAAAACGCATTTGCATACTGCCATCAGTTCAGATGTTGGTCCTTTTACCCAATAATAATTTGCACTAAATGGGTGTGTGCCAACAGATGGGACTCTGATCAGGGAATATTCTCTTCTACAGTCTGCAGTAATTTAATGAAGCTACTGTGTGTGTCATATTGGATCCAGTGTAATAAATGTCAGCCAGCACAGATTAATCAGCAGTCTATGTGCTCTCCTCCCACAGGCCCTGTAAGAAGCCCTTGTCACCATCATGTACGGTGCAGTTGTCTGACACGAAGGACTCCCCTGCGCCAATCCCCCTGCTGGCAGCAGCTCTAAGTACAGAGTCCGGGACTGTGATGCTGGCTTATGGCAACCACCTGCAGCCTGTAATGGAGAGAGTGGTGAGTTACATTGCGAAGGATTTTATAGTAATTTGATTGAGACTATGAGGCTTATTTAGTAATGCTGAGTAGTGTTGTTGTGATGACAATTCTAATTGAGACCAAGATCTGTCCGAGACCTCAGCCACGATGGAGACAAGGCCAAGACTAAGACCATGTCGAGATGAAACCCTACGAATTAACAGTAATTAAAGGAAAAAGATGGATAAAGCAGTTACTCAAATACATTACACAGTTTCTGAGCAGAGACTTGAGCCAAATAAAGCTCATTGTGTGCCAGAGCTAACGGCAACGTTACCTCTCGGTCTCTTTCAGATGGAGCCAGTGATTAAAGAAACAAAATAAATCCCATGACCTAAATCAAGATAAAAAAAATATGACTGTATTATCAATCCTTTGTATTAAAAAAAAATCTCTTGACGCTGCCACATCTAGGGCTTGGTACCAAACAACAATACCGTTGTGGCAATGTCCGAAAAGCTCCCGTACTTGGTGTTATCGAAAGTATTAATTTTCTTTCAGTACTAAGTTTTGATACCTGTCAAGTCCAGGGACACCGCTACAGAAAGCTACACGGCAGCTGCGTCACATTTAGCTTCATGTTTGAGTTTTCAGCTTAAGCACCAGTTATAACAGAGTGTATCATTTACCTCCAGAGCACAGGGGACAGGCCTGCAGGGTTAGGTTGTCATGAGTGTTTTTTAGTCAAAAAATGTAACTACCAATAACCCTCTGCTTGAGATAAAAGCAAAATTAAAGTTATGGCCGTGTGACAGCATGCATTCTTGTCTATGGCCACACTTCACTTATAATCTTAAACAAGTCTCACCCCCAATTTCCAATGCAAGCGTGAGCGCCGTGCATTGTGCATCAAATACACTTCCTTCGCTGGAGATATGCAGCAGTTCTATTTTCCTGTGACTGTGTTCCCAGTTTTCATCAATCAGCACAGACCAGAGCGCACCAAACCGGATACTGAACGAGAGCAACATCCAGATTTTCAAAGTAGAAACCGAAACTGTACACAGAGTATCACATTTTTGTAATAATAGAGTATATATTCGCATACGAGTTCATTCAAATATGTTGCATGTATATTTCTCTTTTGAAATGTTTTATATAGCACGCAATTCAGGAAAAAAAAAAAAACTTTTTCAAACTCCGTGAACTCACCCTTTGTGGAGAAAGAGTCTATGAAGTACTGCCAATGAGAACAACAACAAAGCGATCTTAAGTTAAACTGTAGTTTTCTGTCCTTCCTGTAGTGAATAAAGATTGTTTTGGTCTCATTCCTGTTTGTATTGATTGCTTTTATCGCGTGATCTTGCCATTCCCCCCATGCCTCCCCGAGCTGCTCAGAGCTCTGCAGTGCTGCTGTTACAAAACGCTTCCAGTGAGCCATCGGCCACTGGCGCTTCATGGGTCGATGCTCATGCTTGCAGTGAAAATCCGGGGTCAGGCTGCAGAGCCCGCCTCTGTCTCAGCGGACCTACTAGTCTCTAATTCAAATAGCACAAGTATCGGAAAAAGGATCATTCAGATACCGGTATTATTTAAGTACTGGTATCAAAAAAATTGGATTTATACCCAGCCCTAACCACATCTGAGACTGTAACAAGACAGAGCTTTTTAAAAAGTGGTCTCAAGACGGATCTCAAGCGCTGCCACACTAGTACTGAGTGACAACTAGTTAACGAAACTGCGGTCATCTTTGTCTGTGAATCTTAAAGAAGGAATTTGGAGTTTTGAAAGCACAGTTTCATTCCTTGTCCAAGAGAATGAAATTGTAATAGGAGTGAAATGTTTTCCTCTTTAAAAACATCTTTCTTAGCAAGCTGCCACCACCTTTTATATTATTGTGGTTAGATGAGCATAGAAGCTTCACAGCCATAGTAACTAGAATGTTTGCTGCTATTATACATGATGTATGTGAAATAAGCCTTCAGTTATTATTGTCCTAGGTACTTGAGAGTTTAATAGACTTTTTTGGTAGTTGAAAAACTGACCATTTTGAAATCCAAACCACAGGAGCTCAACACCACAGAGCGACACATCTGTCTGTCTCGAGATGTCCACACCAGCCTCTCCCTTTCTATGGAGACCAGTATTTCCAAGGTAACAATCAAGATGTCATTTTTATTATGACACGAGAAAGGACATGGACTTTTTATTTGACTCTGTGTTGCTGTCTTTTTAAAGGTGAAAACCCCAGTTGTCAATGCAAAAAGCAAAGTGCTGGTGCCTGGGCTTCCTGGTCACCAAGCGCTTGTTAAAGTTCCATCTCAAGCTTCAGAAAAGAGGAAAAAAGACATTGACACAAAAGAGGTATGCACTGTTGTTTAATTAGTTGACTCGTATACATACATTAATGTCTCAAAAACCAATTTACCAAATCTCTCCCAAAGATGTCGATAGAGGAGCGTCTTGGCGAGATTGATCTGGCAACAGTTTCTTCAGACAAAGGGACTCATAAGGTCGCAGCATCTTTACAGACCGATAACTTTGCTGTGCTTCTGGTGCAAGGCCTGGAGAGCAATGATGCAAACATCCTTAATGTGAGTATCTCAAGTGCATTTACTGTTCATAACCACTGGCAGCTAAATGGTCTTAACTGAAATCTCTACTGGCCTCTGGTTTTATGAGATAATGGACATTAGCTCTTTATTTTTTTTTACAGAAAGTTTTTCAGACACGTAAAGAATTTGTGATAAAGAAAACAGTTGCTCGGATACCACTGTCTGCTGTTTTACCATTGGTGGAAGAGGTGAGTGGCACAGGTTTTTTGTATTTTTAGCAGAATATGGAGCACTAGCTCTAACTTGACTTTTTATTATCCCATGTAGATTACAAAACGGCTTCAAGGGCACCCTTTTACGTAAGTTGAGTTTGCTTAGACAATGACAGTGGCTTTTAATTGGTTTTAAGCATGCTGTTTATACACAACACACAAATTATTAATCCATCAGTGTCTTTAACCAAGTCACTGATGAGCATTAATATCTTAACTTGGAAAATAAGACATTAACAAAGCCAACTGACCCAAATTTCTCTTTACAGGGCGAAGCTGATGGTGCAGTGGTTAAAGGCAGTTCTCACGTATCACACCTCGTACCTTGCATCGGTGAGTGCTCATGCTGTATTTAAAAGTGGAGTTTATTTAAAGGTGCACAGCTGTAATTATATAATTTTTCACCAGCCTGTCTTACAGTAGAAATCCATATTTACAGTAACACCTGTTTTATCTAAAGCTTTCCATCTGTTCAACAGCTGCCAGACCTGGTTACCCAGCTGGGAGTGCTCTATCACATGATCGAGAACAGAGTCAAGACGTTCCACAAACTAGCAAAGCTTCATGGAAAACTTTATCTTCTGACAACACAGGTAAGATGTTTAATCTACTCTCAAGCAATCTTTATTATTCACTGTCAGCAGAGCAGAAGTGGATCTCTGACTATTTCCTGTCTCACCACTAGATGGCGACAAACAACAGCTCATCAGTCACAGATGTAGACCACACAGCTAAACTTGTTTATGAAGAGGGTAAGTGTGTTTGCCAGTGTCTTTTCTCTTAAGTCCTACGCTGAACCATGCCCACGCCCCTGGACCAGTGTAGGGAGTAATGTGACTGACGGGAGTACATTTAACCTGCTGCCTGTAATTGGAGCTGAGCGGCAGTCCATTGTTGAAATCATTATTTTGACTGGCATTTATTATCTCCTCAATTTACCTCCAAGACGTTTGGGGACAGAGAGTGAAGACTGAGCAAATTTTGAACTGCTGAAGATTTATGAAGGCATTGTTGCCCATCATGCAGCCACTCTTGGCGATGCACCACACGCAAACATGACTCCTGTTGCCTGGCAACCTGACCGGCAACGTTTCAAATCTTCCCCTTTGAGCGGCACAACAAGGCCCCACTCTGTTCATTCTCATTTTTCATTACCCTACTGTATAAAATCCTTTATTGAACACGTAGGAAATTGGCTTTCATGAAATAATTAAGCTGAGCCCTGAGTTCCAATACCCCTGTCAGTGGTCCCGGACGAAGAGGTTGGTTTTTAAAAAGTTCTGATGAGCTGGAAGTTGTTACAGTCCCCACTGAATGCCTCTGTGCACTGGCTTTATTATGGCCCATCTAAAAGCCAACATGGGACTCTGATAGAAAGCTTCAGAACATTGTCACTCTGCTAACAGAAGGAAAGGGAAGTTCGTTTTGTGGACTGGCTGCGTATGGTCGCTGAACAATCCATGTTAGATTAAACATAACGTAGTATGAGCTGGAACGAAGGGAGAGGCTGCATACTTGATTGACAGAAATAAGATTTTAGATGTGGAAACACAAGTTTCCCAGAGGAATTCAGAAAATTGGACACCACAGTGGTTGTGGATATTTGTAATGGGCTCTGTTTGACTTGTCTTTAACACTTCTAACTGGAGATGGCTTTGACGTCTCTGGCATAATTTTCTGACTGGTCTTTATGAAAGTCATCTCTGAAACTGCCAGATTATATCATTATTTCAGTTTGATATAAAACATTGGTTCCCCTTTGTTGTATAAAAGCATTCTCTTATCTATCTGAAATGTAGAATAGTGTCTCTGTAGCTTGCAGTCTAAGTTCTATTAGTGATAATTGCATTTATACACAGCTTGCCTGTGATCACTAGATCAACCCTGTCAAAGGGAATGCTACTCAGAAACCAGCGCAAGCTTGAACAGTTTTGTCTTTATTTCTTTTCTTTCCAGTGTCAGTACTATAATACAAAAGGAGTTTGTGAGATTGATAATCAGCTAATTTTTTTTTACAGACTCATCTGAAGATGAAGCCTCAGGTGATGAAGCTCTTCCAGATGAGGATTCAGATGTATGTTAAAACAGTGTGATTAGTAACAATAAATTAACTGTTATGTGCTTTGAGTATTGACTGGGCTAACTGTCTGTCCTTTATAGCATTGGGAAGAAGAGGAGATAATGGAGGAATACAAAGAAGAGGAGGAAGAGGAGGATCCCGACAGCAGAAAAGAGTCCAAAGCAAATGGAGAAGAAAACATGGAGCACGAGAATGAAAGTGAAGAGGAATAAATCAGAGAAATTATACAGAACATGGACCTGAAAGAGTTATATATACTTGCATTTTATTTTCGTGCATTTGATTTTATTATCAGAAGAAAGAATGGTTTTACAAAATCAAGGGGTACCACCCACAGCTTGGTTCAGACATGAATGCAACATCATGGACCCAGGCCAGCCCTGTCTGAAGAACAGGAAGGAGGGCAAGAACATGGTGCATTGTCTGTTTTATACAGGTTCTCTGCTTTGACAGTTTGGTTTTGTATTCCAGTCTGTCATTTTTGCATTCAAAGCGACAGAAATTTCAATAAGTTGATGTTCCAGTTTGCCTACACTGTAGTATGCATTCCAAATATTTCATTATGTAACAATAGCATCACAGTATAATGTTGAGCGGCACCCAGTTGTTGTTTTGTTCAGACTGCCCCTGCTACATAGGCCATCTGGTACCAGCAAATTGCAAACCCTGGCCAGATACAGTGCTGGGATCTAGGCCCTATCTGTTGTACAGAATTGCTCGCCTCTAGAGAAGGGCCTGCCAGGTAAGGCCATACATCATGTCCCGAGTCAATGTAAATCTGTATGTACAGTCGAGTGTTTGTATGAGCTCCTCTCCAGTCTCAATGATCCTTGGGATTAAATGAAAACTCCTGGAAAGTCTTTTTGGATCCTGTTCTTTTATTTTAACTTTTGCAGACTTTGTGTTTTTGATTGAATTGTGTTGCTCTTGGATGTGTCCTGGCAAAACCTTTTATACCTGTAATACAAAGATATCAGCAAATACCATAGAACAAACTGTGCTTTAGTCTAGACAGTATTGAAATGGGCTTTTCACATGGGTTTTTAATCAGAAGGTAAATTAATGTCTATGGGTTAGTTTGCCACATCAGATCTGCCTCCTTGCATGCAGCGACTTGCATATTCATTTGGCAAGATGCCCATTCAGATGCAGCCCTCTCCATTTATCCGGGCTAGGGACTGGCAAAAAATCATTATCTTAGACAAAACGATCCAAACAGTGCTTTAACTTGAGGCTAATCTTTGTGTAGTATCTTTATTATTGAAACAAGATCATGGTTGCAAGAATCCCGCACCAAACATTTAGTTTTGTGACATACAAAACTACTAGAGTAACACTTTAAAATACTTAAGGCTATATTATGCTTTTTCATATTTTTTAAACCAATTGTGGTTGCCTCTAGAACTCCATTGTATAGCTTAAAACCATTGAAAACATTTGACTTCAAGAAAACATTTTTAATAAGTACTCTACTGCTGCCACAAAAAAAGGGGAAGAGACCAGCAGAGGGCAGCAGTAATGGTGTGATTTATTCAAGTGTTACCAAATATTAAGATGCTGAGGAGCTTACTGGACATGAAACGGCTGCACTACAAATTATAAACTTTCATAGAATCTTTATTTAGCCAAAATTTACAAATTGCATAGTTTTCTTGGCATACATAGTTTTACTGCCACTGTAGAGTGAGTGTTGGCTGTTTTTGCAGTAATACATATAACATATAACATACTGTGTCTCTGCAGGGTTGTTAGATAAAATGAAGGAATATAATTGGATGCGTTCCTTAGTGAACTCTGGTGCTACCTAAGCCCTCTAAGATGGAAAATGTCCATTTGTGTAATTCTACAAGGTCTGTTGTGCATTTGTTCAGCTCCTGGCTGTGGGCAAGTGCTAATCCCAGTTGACAGTGGGCAACAGGTGGGGCAGTACACACCTACTCACAATTTAGAGCTAGAGTTACCCTATTAACCTGGCCTTAGCTATGTGAAAGCCCACATAGACATGGGAATACCAAACCTCCACATGTAATGCAGTATTTTTATAGGCTAAGTGCTTGAAGGTACAAATTATTTAAGGATGCTGAATAAAAGGGGTTTTCTTCACCATGGTGTAGGCTCAGATGACAATGTTGGTGGCAGTCTTGTTATTTCATCTCATGGGACTCGTGTGTTGTCAGATTTAGTGGCGAGGAACCTCATTCTCTCTGTCCACAGATTTGCCCTGATGCTCTGGGAGATGAGGGAAAGCTGTCCGAACTATTGGCTAAAGTCCCCCAGAGAGAGACTTGTCCCTGTCACGCCATTGACACCACTTCCCAGGCCAAAAGGGTGCAGATGACAGACAGAGGAGATGTCGGCTAATTAGCTGTCGGTGACTAGCAGAGTTGAGCTGAAGGAAGGGGAAAAATGTTGCTTTTCAAATGATCTGCTTTGACTGAAGTGACCCCCATTAGCGGCTAACCATTCATAAACTATTACAGCAAATGTCAGTGTTTTGCTCCTGCCATAAGTGTGTAAATGAACACCAAACCATAGCATATTGAATAATGCATTACGAGTATTCATACATAATGGATGCCATGCATAATTCAGACCAAAGCTACAATTGTTCCAAATTTTTAACAATACTTTTTAGCGCTAACCCCTGTACGTGTTATTGTCATCGCTCACACAATGTCAGGAGTGAGAAAAAAAGTTAATTCTAAAAATGGAAAGCTCAAGTGGACAAATTTTCAGCAGCACTGCGAGGCCTGGCCAAAGTTTGAGGGTATTATTTTGATACTAATACTATTCCAACTGGTATGACAAGTAAAGTTTGAGTCTTGTTGTAGACAAAGAAAGACTCCATAGCCTATCAAAACATTCCCTGTGGTTTCTTTAACATTGTGCTTGTAATCTTGAACCCCTTTTGTATATCTGTGTTGTATTGTTGCAGCAATATTGGACCCAGTATGTGAAAATAACTTGCATCAGCACAACAATTGTGTGTCTGATCCCTGGGCTTTCCATCAACAGTGTCTCTGAGTGGAGCGTGCAGGTCTGTGTGGTGTTACTGGGTTCTCTTCAGCGTCCTCTCACTGTCCAATAGACATAGGTGAATTGACAAACCTAAAATGCTGCTAGTAAATGAACGTAAGAGTAAATGGTGTCAGCCCTGCAAATAAATAGTCATTGCCCACACTTAACCCTGCCGCAGGCTCATACTGTAGTTCCCTGAAAAGGCTTCAGCTCCCTGCTACCTGGAATAAGCAGACGTACATGAATTAAAGGTGCTATGAGCAGTATAATTATATTCTTTTTATTTCATAAAAATTACTCACATGTGTCCCAAGATACACTATATTTCCAGTTCTAGATCCCCTGCCTTTACATGGATGTGAGCTTAGGAGACATCCCAATCTTAATCCAAACGATTTAATAATGACATCGGCCCACCCTTTTGCATCTATCTCTATCAGACACTGATGTTGGATGAGAAGGCCTGGCTCATAGTCTTCGCCTTAATTCATCCCAAAGGTGTTCTATCAGGTTAAGGTCAGGACTCTGTGCAGGTTCAGTCAACTTCTTCCACACCAAACTCACTCATCCATGTCTTTATGCACCGTGCTTTGTGCACTGGTGCAGTCATGTTGGAACAGGAAGTGGCCATCCCCAAACTGTTCCCACAAAGTTAGGAGCATGGAATTATCCAAAATCTCTTGGTAAACTGAAGCATTCAGAGTTCCTTTCACTGGAACTAAGGGGCCGAGCCCAGCTCCGAAAAATAACCCCACCATAATCCCAATTTCAGTTATTTGGGTGGATGAGCAAATACTCTTGGAAATATAGTGTAAATATGTTTAAATCAAATATTACTTTTACTGATAACAATGGTACAGCCAATTTATTAAAAGAAAGAAAGAAAGAAAATAAATATAATGCCTAAGTTGTTTATGTTTACTTTTTTTTTTTTTTTTTTTTTGTTCTAAAACCGCTTTGTCCATTGTCCAATCAGAAAAGGAGAAAGACTGGCAACCAGGGCTTGATATTTTTTTCTCCCTGGTCCCCATGGCTAGTCTTTGACAAAAGTTGTTAATTAGTGTTTTTACTAGCTACAATTTAATTAGTTAAGTTTTTGTGTACATTTTACAGTATAAGAAATGTAAAATATGGTTTTATGTATGAACAGGGACTAATTAAAAACACGTTTACGTAAGCCGAATAAATTGTGGATGTGGTGTCACATCTTTGAAGACTTAAAATTTTAAACTTAAGACTTATTAAGTTTAAATTAACATTTGTTTTCTTTCTTTAATCATGATGAATTGCTGTATACTAAATGGTGTACACTCAAGCAGAACAATAGAAATGCAGACCTAACCTCTAAAAGTTAAAGGTACGTTCCTTAGTGGCTAGTGGTAGTATTTGGCCGGTTGGCTTTTGTTAATGTCAAGCCCTGTTGGCAACCCAAAGACCACTGATTTGATTTAGAGTGCAGTACCACTTTCAAAGCAGTACGTGCTCTTACTGTACCTCTAAGGGAGTCAGAAAATCTTTATACTGAACTTTATAACAAGAATGCGTCGTTCAACAAATTCTCTGTAGAAGTGATAGGGCATGCTCTCATGTTGTGATAACACATCCAGAGATTACATCAATACAAATTTGCATTTCAACATGAATTTATGAGGTTTATTGAGCGGTAACAGTCCCACAAGAGTTTGCAGGACTATCTTCTTTAAAAACAAAATCTATGATTTACAGCCCTTGCTTTCTTTTTGAAAGCTGGAGGGTCCAGTTCCTCAGCCATATAGCGAGCTGCCTCCAATCATTCGATTTTGACCCAGGCTATCCCAGCTGTTTATCTGCAGCGCACAGAGGCATAATGACCACTTTCAGACAAACTGACTTTGCTGTCCCTGTTCAGAAACCCAGTTGCCCATATTACGGTGTATTCTGGTGTTTTATGGCAAAACTTGCGACCATAATTCATAAGTGCTGTGTTTGTTTTGGATAGGGTTCAGCGGCGCACTGCTTACCTTCCACCGTTTGTTTCTCTGATTGGTTACTCCCCCTCTGATTGTTCCGCCCATAGAAACTCAAGCTAACAGATAGCAGACTAACCTCTTTGTACAGAATAGGAAAAGAGTTAGTCTGGCTGCCCAGGCTACAGGATTTAGCCTGTCCCAGCTACTTTGGGCCTGAGGCTGGGACAGGTACACCTTGGGCAATGGCCAGTTTGTCACAGCAGGGCTTACATGATTCCACTCAGATTCATTCACTTTGACACATTAAGAGTCAGCCAGTTCAATTAGACATGCATGTCTTTTGTTGTTCTATAGAAAGTTCCTAAAACTTTATTGTTGCTACAACTAGTTTTCTCTAAACAGTAATTTAGATCTGTAGCTAACCAAGATTCTCAAGATGTTTCAGCTTACTACACATTTTACTATAAACTATTTAGTACAGCCTAACTAATGGAGCTGCTACTTTCCAATGGGCTTAGTAGAACATGTCACACAAATCTAACATGATCCTTTTCAGTAATGGACTGAAACCAAAAGATCCCTATGTGTAATGTAATATTTAATTTGCTTTAGCCCCATCCCTCACATGGAACAGAGGCATGAAGGATTCTACAACTCACCTGCTGGCTTCAAATGTGATTATCTCCATGCTTCCATTTCCTGGGTAAGTTTATTTAATAAGCTGATCCGGCCGTCTCTGGGGGCGATTGTTGTCCTACAATACCATGGCATCTGTCACATAACCACTGCCTGGGCCCCTCCCCCAGTGAATTCATACAAGCCCCCGCGAGCTCTGTCCCATTTCAGCTGAGCAAACCACAGGAGATGAAGGGAGCAGAGGGCACCGCTAAGATGTGCTCCAACTGCCAATGGGAAATGTCAGTCCCCCTCACAGACCGGGAATAACAAATAGCTCGCTGAGTGTCTTGACAAGTGATGGTGGCTGCAGCAAACGCACATCCCCGCCCCTGTCCCGCCGAGAATTATGCATGACACGGGAAGAGGAACAGCCTCCAACTTGCCCGGAAATTTATCTCATCGTGCGCTGCGAGACATTTTTTGACAAGAAAGCGGTACATTTTTCATCACGTTCAGGTATGATATCCCCTGCTGCATCAAAAGTATTAGGTTGAAAAGTTGAACAATATTCATGTGCAGCAAATATGGTAAGTGTTCAGACTTGAGACTAATATTCCAAAAACACTTGACTTTAGACTTGAGCAGGACTAAATTACTTGAAATGACTTGTTTTTAGTTTAAAACATATTTGTGTTTCTCAGATATTTGGGAGTGAACTGTATGGTTTTTGAAATAAGTAGGCTTGAGTCGCAAAAATAAAGTGCAGTGAATTCTAACTGGATTAAGATTTATTCACTACAAAGGGTGTAATCCACGTATGCACATGTTCAGTGTTTGATAATAGGCCTTCCATGTTTGAATAGACTTTGAAGGTCTTTGTTGTTAAATGGGCAAGCAAAGATGACAGGACAACTCATTTAAATTTTTTTTTTTTTTTTTTGACTCAAACCCTCAGCTCTCTGTGGCCTTACAAATTGTTGTTGTTGTTAAAAATATAATCAGTTCTAAATGTAATGTTTAGTTTGACCTAACTCAAACGTGTATGACTTGACTTTACATAAAGCACTGACTCGACTTGACTTGCATGTATCTGCTAAATTTTGACTTGTTGTAACTCGAAAGTTAAGACCTACTTGTGACTTCACTTGAATGTGGTGACTTACTCCCACCTCTGCAAGTGACTAAGTTGCTTTGGCCTTTATAAAGAGATATTTTCTAATGTTAGTCTACTCAGAAACATACTTCTCCATTGCCTTCACTTTATCAAATGTAAGGAGTGCATTTAAAGATTTCTACAATGAAACCAAATGGAATAGTGTAAGATGACATGTCCATGGGGCCAAAAAAATTACATTTAAATGAATGTTGTATTTTGAGTTAACTCATGGGCCAAACTTGAACCGCTAACATAAAAGACATAGCTTTCTCACACAACATAAGGTAAATGGTTCTAATGCTGTCAATTCTATAGCTGCCAAATGCTGTGCCACCAAATTTCCGTTAAGTGTCAATGCTGCCCAAAAGCTTTCAGGGGCGTTCACTATGAGCCAGACGGCAGATTTGTTCCAGTTAAAGTTACAACTTTAGCAACAGCACATTGGAAGTTCTGCCATCTTGGTGACACACAAATTACATCTATTTTACCATCAGCCCCTGGACTCATTCGCCTCTGAGTGGTTCTTACAACGATTCCTGGAGATAGGTTGACATCTTATCTTGGCCTGTTGGAATGAAATGTCTTCACCTTTTTAGTTTCGTGTCTCTCAGATGCTGCACACTACGAGGACATTATTGGGATTGCGATCATACCGTTTATGTAGCAATGAAAAATCAATACAAATCTCTGTACGCAAGAACTCTACAACTAACCTTGGACAGAAAGTCAACCTGAAAACTTGAATGAATAGCACATACTACTGTTTAGTCACAAAAGAAAAGAAAATGCATTTCTTCAAAAGGAGAACACTTTTGGTGTAGGAAATGAGTAAGTGTTTTCTTATCTGTGGTCTGCACTGATCTGTATCTAAAGAAATAGTGGACAAAGAAAGTAGGTTTGAATATTTTATGTCCCAATATGGAGAAGCCCAAGAGTCTTACATAGCATAACACTAAAATACAACATTTTATAGCTCCTGAAGAAAACTGGTGCAGTCCACACATCATAGGCCAGCATTTTGTATCCATGGCTTTTAAAGCTTAATAAAAGGAAGTCAAAAGAAGAAAGAAAACAGAACGTTCCGTTTTGGGACCCCCTTTGGGGGTTGCCACAGCAAATAATCTGATTCAAATGCAGCATACGATTTTACAATGGATGCCCTTCCTGACACAATCCTCTCCATTTCTCCAAGCATAGAACTGGTGCATGGAGTGCATTGACTTGTGACCCTTAGTGGCAGGAGTAGAGAGTCTAGGTTAACAATGAAGTGGAAAGTTTTCCTCATAAGAAAGTATATTTGTGGGGTATAATGTATTGGACATTGGTTACAACTACAGTATTTCTCTTCAAATCACAGCATCATGTTCCTTCCTGATCTCATTACCTCGCTTTGTTAGTTATAAACGGTTTCATAAAACACCTAGTACAATAGAGTTATATTGTCATGGCATTTACCTGTTCCTTGTACTTTTCTCTTCTTTCAATAATAATTAGTTACAGTATGTTGATGGACAATAATACGTACTGAATCAGAACACGGAGCAGCAGGGCACCTTTTGAAAGCAATATTTTCTTTAAATGCCCACACACTTCTGGCTAACTCCAGACAATCAGAGCACAGCAGCCTGTACAGAGAATTATAAAAGGTTTGACCCAAAAAGGTCTTTAAGCTGCTCCCTTCAGGGGT
The DNA here is from genome assembly GCA_020698575.1 of Bostrychus sinensis. Lineage (NCBI taxonomy): Eukaryota > Metazoa > Chordata > Actinopteri > Gobiiformes > Eleotridae > Bostrychus > Bostrychus sinensis. The sequence goes on from CM036258.1 coordinate 16,306,658, forward strand.
GGCCACAGTGAATCTGCCTCAGTCTAACCCTGTGTTCTACTTCCTCTTCTCCAACACCACATCCTGTCTTTCTTTGACTAACAGATGCCAAACTTTTACCATTCAGGCGGACGTTGATAACCTGTTGCCCATATGAAAGCCATGTTAGGCAGGGCTTAGTTTGAGGGAGAACACAAAGGAACATGCTCCCCCAGCCTCCAAATAGGAACCAGGACCTGTATTTGGCAGGATCCCCTAATAATTTTAGGAATTTTTCATTGATTTATTTCTTAACCAAAACTATTTAAAAGTCCCTTGTTCTGCTAGATTAACTTTTTTGAGCTTTTAACCATATTATAATGTTGTTTCCTTCTCAAAAACATTACTGGAGTAGTAGTTTGTTTCATTCACACGTCTGAGTAATCCTGTACGTTGAGCCCATCCCTTCTCAAGAGCTGGAAATGCTTGGCCTCAATAGCAGTGCTAAATAGCCATTTTATGCTCTGTCCATTTCTCACCGTTGCCAGCAGGGGGCGTCAGACACCTAGTACAGGTGTTCACTGTAAATTGAAAGAAGATATTTTCCATATACGATATTTTAAGTTGTAAAATGTGAAACACAAATGTAATGGTATCCAAATCTATTTCAAAAACCCTGAAAAAAGCACTTTATAGGGCCTTTAAATATAGATTTTCAGAGAACATAATTTATACACCACACACAGATAACCTAATTAAAGTTGCTTTACAAATAATAGCCTAAGAGGCCTTATAGCAATGATTCTCAACTGGTGGGTCGAGACCTGAAAGTGGGTCACAGAAAAAAGACAACTTAAAAACAATCAATGCACATTGCAGAAAGTGGCATCTGCAGTCACTAGATAATAGTTTAGTTGGTTACTATCCAAACATTTCATGACTTTAAATTAAACATTAACAATTGAATGTATAAATCGACGTGAAGGGTGAATATGGGTAACACTTTTTGAAAATACAGTTTCCGTGTTAAGTCAAATTTTATTCAAATGCTAAAACCTTTAATGTAACACATTAAGAAGCTTAGAGCTGAAGAACTCAACTACACATCACAGATGGAAAGAAAATAAAATCTTAAACACAGAATTGAATATTCTTCCTCCAACACACTGACCGTGAACATTGTTTTTAGAGGCCGTGTTGGCTAAGTGAAACTTAAACATATGGAAAATTTGGCATGAAAACACACTTAAGTATAAACAGCAATGATACTTTTAAATCGGCTGCAAATAACAACCAACATTAAGGAATGCTGGATCTAATATACTATTTTAATTAATATGAACAATATGATAAAAAGCTATATATGACAGCTCATGGTGCACTACAAATTTGAAACCTCTCTAGAAAAACTAAAGTAACTTCTAATTTTAAAAATATAGTTAAATTGCTCATATTTGAGGGAACTATCAAACGAAACACTACATTAAGTTAAATAGCTGAAAAGGTTTAAGAAAAGTACAGTGTCCCAGTGTCAAAATCACTCATATTAAGAAAATTAAAAAGAGTTTTTATTCATAAGTATATTCTAATAAATAATCATTTTACAAAAAAACGAATTGTGTTTTAGTCTTTAAAAATTATAATCTTAAGATCAGTCATCGGTAGATAGATAGATCGTTTGATTGATAGATTTTTTTTTTTTTTTTTTTTTTTTTTTTTTGTAAATGAAAAAAGACATATTAAAAGATAATCATTAATAAAGATTCCTGTCCCACTTTACCCACATTCACCCTTTATAATCTACAATATACACACAGCCAGTTAGACCACTAGATGTCAACATTGTTCTGAGTTTGAACACTCCACTTTTTCCCTGAGATATTAGAAGTGAGCTGAGTTTAAAGACATCTCATTGTTATAATTAATATGTGTGACAGCGCGCTACAATGCCCATGGCCGTCGCCTCAGAGTCGGCCCAGCTGTTACAGTTCAGGAAGGCCGAGCTGCACGGTGACCGGAATGAAAAGCCGTCCACTCAAGCTGCTCGAGGACAGCTCCGGCGACATGTCACTCTTTCATTATGTGTAACAGTGAAGGTGTGTGCATGTGTGTGTTTTTGTATGCGTAGGGGGAGCTAGTTCAATAACCTGCAAGCCTCCCCATTGGCCGAGATAAGACACTGTTTCTTTATATGCCCTCAATCTTATTCTGATCATCTGCTCCTGGCAATAATGCTGATTGAAACCACTCTTAGCGAGTCTCGATTGCCTCCATTTTTAGCATAAACTGCTGAGGCGTGATGCAAATCTACAAACTAAGCAAGATGTGGCTCGCAATGGTACAGAGGGCCCCATCCCGTCAGTATATCACAGGGGACATTATGTTAGGCTCAGGCAGATGTTTACACAGGGAGCGCTGCAGCCTAGTGGTGGCACAAGAGAAAGAGCACTGGGTCGAGAAAGCCATTTGCCTGGAGTTGAGGTAAATAAACATTGGAGCAAATGGTGCGAGCTTCACTTTGCAAAAGCTGTTGATGCTTTCATGAAGAGAAAATAGATAGATGGATGTGTAGCTGGTAGAAATTTGCCAATGAATAAATTGCTTAAAGGTCCCCTATTCTGCAAAATCGACATTTGAGCTTTTAACCTTGTTATGTTGTTTCCTCCTCCTGCAGTGGTATTTTTGTTTCATTCACACATTTGAGTTATCCTGAATGTTGAGCCTGTCCCTCGAAAAAGCAAGAAGTTATTAAATCTAACTTTAAGCACTGAGAGAATGCAGACCACCGCTAAGGCATTGGCCCTATCTCACAGTGGTCCAAGATACAGTGCCCAGAGCTTCTTTTTGAAAGTGTTGCTAATATTTTTAAAAAGACAAAATATAGATGTTGCTAGTGAAAATGTATCTTAATAAATTGCTGAATATAAGTAAAGCTTGCAAGTATAAATGCATGAAGTTATTAAATGTATCTTGCTAAATCAGTTAAGCCACATATGCATTTTACTGATCAATCAATCAATAATTGTATTTATTTATTTATTTATTTATTTATTTATTTATTTTTGTCCTTTCTTTTTGAGATATTTTGCTAAAAGATTAACCAACCAAGCAATGTTTTAATTACATACAATAAAATACCATAGTCTGACGTTATGTGCACTGACAATCTCACATCCAAATTAATGCAAACATCTGACAGTTAAGAAGGAGCATTTGACGAGCACCCAATTAGAAATGTAAGGTAAATCAATGAATTATTTTAGTGAATCCTTAGTAATGTACTGTAGGTTCCTGGGAAAGGTTCAGTACCCGTTACCTTTCTTGAACTGTGGCTCATGAGAACAGCATTTAGAAATGTCATCTCAATTACCCAGGCAGCATGAGCAGATGTTGTCATGGAGGAAAACACAAAATTGGATTCTTATGCAACATTTCTTGGAGGCAAAACTGTCAGGTGTCAGGATTGGTTCAGTTAAACCTCAGTGGGCACACCAGTTTGAAGTAAAGGAAACTGTCAAAGCGCTGAAGTAAAATGTGACTTTTTCTTAGGGCTAGGGCAACTTTTTCTTTCACTTTGTACATAAAGGCCATCCCGACAACTTATTATCAAAAAAAAGATGATGCAAACGGAAAGTGTGGGGACAATATGGATATTTTCAAGGTGAGCCTTGGTTTTGACAGTGACATTCTTTGGCAACAATGGGAGAACGTCTGAATTCAATCAAAATGAAATCAAAGGATACAAATTCAGATAATTGTGCTGCTGAATCAACTCCATTTATATATGAAATCTATACTACACAAAGATCTACTGTCGTACATTATAACATTATTCCGAGTAATGCTATTTTCTAACATTTGAATAGTATATTGAAAATATCTTAACCTAGCAACTGTCTGGTGCACTTTTTGCATGCAGTGGCTGAAAAATGGTGGCTCCATGTGTCACACTAAAACATCCATGCCCCTGGTTTACAGCTCCTCTTCTCTTCCTGTCTCTGTACTTTGCATTTTTTATAAATAATGAGTGAGTTAGCAGCTTGAAAGCAAGACCAGGGATACAATTAAGAACAGAGGGCTTTAGTTGTTGGATTGTTCTAAGCTGTAAATGCATAACTCAACCTTGTGTGGATTTGGGTAATTGGATGAAGAAAACAGTTATATTATACGATATCCCCTATGTGTGTGTTGGCAGAAAGTGAACTTTCTGGATACACAGACAATTTGCAAAACAAATCAAACTCTGGTTTCTGTACAACCCCAGTCCTAAAATACATTGGATACTGTGTAAAATGTAAATATGAACAGACTGTAATGGTCTGTTGCATTCACAATAAAACATAAAAAACACCCTTGATGACAATTAAAAGCACATTTTCAATTTCATGGCAGCAATACATCTCAAAAAAGTTGGGATAGGCACAAGAAAGGAATGGAAAAAAGTTTTACTTACAAAACAAGGCTGGAGGAGCATTTTACAACATTTAGGTTCACTGGCAACATTTCAGAATCACTTTATATCATTGTTGTGTATTTTATTATATATAGAGTTTCAAGAAAAAGTTTGTGAACCCTTTGGAATTACTTTTGATGTGGTCATAAAATGTGATCTGATCTTCATCTAAGTCACAACAACAGACAAACACAGTCTGCTTAAACTAATGCTGCAAAAAATATATATGTCTTAATGTTTGTATTGAACATTTATGTAAACATTCACAATGCAGGATTGAAAAAGTATGTGAACCTTTGGATTTAATAACTGGTTGACCCTCCATTTTCTGTCGTGAAGATCAGACCTGCACAACACTCAGGAGGAATTTTGGACCATTCCTCTTTACAAAACTGTTTAAGTTCAATATTCTTGGGATGTCTATTGTGAATCGCTCTTTTGAGGTCATGCCACTGCATCTCAATTGGATTGAGGTCAAGACTCTGACTGGTCCACTCCAGAAGGAGTATTTTCTTCTGTTGAACCCATTCTGTTGTTGATTTGCTTCTGTGTTTTGAGTCAGTGTCCTGTTGCATCACCCATCCTCTGTTGAGCTTCACTTGGTGACAGATGGTCTTAAGTTTTCCTGCAAAATGTTTTGATAAACTTGGGAATTAATTTTGCTGTAGATGATATATAGATAGATGATTTGTCCAGGCCCCAAACCATGATCCTCCCTCCACCAGACTTCACAGTGGGGATGAGGTTTTGATGTTCGTGTGCTGTGCCTTTTTTTCTCCACACATAGCTTTGTGTGTTTCTTTCAAGTCCATTCTTGTTCAATGTTTTACCTATTGTAGATTTGTCAACAAAGATGTCAGCTTGTGCCAGAGATTTCTGTAAGTCTTTAGCTGACACTAGGATTCTTTTTCACCTCACTGAGCTACTCTGTGCTCTTGCAGTCATCTTTACAGGACGACCACTCCTAGGGAGAGTAGCAGCAGTGCTGAACTTTCTCCATTTATAGACAGTCGCTCGTACCATGGACTCATGGCCATCAAGGTTTTTAGAGATCCTTTTGTAACCCTTTCCAGCTTTATGCAAGTGAACAATTCTTACTCGTAGGTCTTCTGAGAGCTCTTTTGTGCAAGGCATGGTTCACAACAAGCAATGCTTTTTTAGAATAGCAAACTCAAAACTGGGGTGTGTTTTTTATTGGGCCCCTGTCTTTGTCAGGAGCAGCAGGTGACTGCTGTGCATCCAGATCTGGAGCCAGGATCCTGGTTAGGCGTGCGTAGCTGGAAGATTAGCCTATTGGTATTGTTTTAGGTTGATGGGAGAAACCGGAACACCCAGAAACCCAGGCATCGGGGGGAAATGTAAGCTCCACACAGAAAGGCCCTGTCACTGCATGGATCAGGAACACCTCCAGAAGTTATTGTCTCTGAACACAAATCTGAGTTACAGTTGCATCATGCAAAGCGAATACAACATTCTTATTATTATTATTATTATTATTATTATTATTATTATTATTATTATTATTATTATTATTATTATCATTACATTCACTGAAAGAAATTGTGGTTGTAGAAAGTGAAGCAAGAGAAACATTTTAGAGGCATCTTCCAACAGCCAAATGAGAATCGTTGACATTGCTGATATGGATGCCATGAGTGCACCACACACAGCAGCTTTGTTCAAATTGGAAGCAAGCAAAATCTACTTCCACCACAGCCGGCAGATGAAGACGCTACATGAGAATACTGGATGTCTACAGGTTAGTACAAGCCTGATAGCTTTTATAACACACATATGACATTTCTACCACTGCCTTATCGTTTTGAGAAACAACTATAAGTGTATTTTTGCACCTCAGCGCTTCCGTCACTCGTCTTAATGAGTTGTCAACACACAAACGGTATCGAGCCCGGGGCCAAGATAACCCGGATCCATAAAGTCTAAATAGTGAAAAAGAAGCAGATGGTGAACATAACGAATGGGCAATAAAACCACACAATAGTGGTGTGTGCTATAGTGTGAGTAGATGTTATCCAATACTCATTTAAATGAGTGTTTTATTTTATTTTTTTCAGCTATGTCCTTACAAAACCTATACAATCCTACACCCACTTGCATTTGTTTACAGGCATCAACCTCCCCATAAGGCTAGCATACAGGACACTCATACCTATTCATGTGCATTTGTGTTTTGTTGAAATAGTCCATAAAATAGATCTAGAGCAGAATAACTTCTCCAAAGAAAGTACAACTTTGGAAATAAAACTGCTCCGTAACATTGTTTTATTTGTAATCAATTAATGATGTGTCACAGTCTGTTCTCTCAGAGTGACAAGAGTCTATTTAAGTCATTAGAATTCCATTTGCAAGTGAAATGTTGGAACTATTTCTGCTAAATGACATATTTACAGTGACATTTCTGACACACACAAGCTGCCTGCATGCACACCTTGAACAAAAATGTTTGCCTACATGAGGAGGAGAGAAAACAAATACAGGCAAGTGTTTAGATACAGTTTATTGGTTTGGCTATGGAGCAAGCTGAGTTAAGGTAAATAAATACATAAAAGCCTTTTTATGTAACATGTCAACAAAATAATTTGAAACCTGGCTCTAGACAATATTCTGTTTTTTTGTTTTTGTTTTTATGTGTGCAAATTTTGAGAATTTTTACCAAAAAAAAAAACCATGCGCTTTCTTAAGTGTGCAAAGACAAAAATCTAATTGCTGTCCGACTTCCTGCCACCATCACCACTGGTCATCAGATTGGAGATGGCCAGCTCCTGCTTATCAGATGCTGAGATTATCTGCCTGCAGGATGTCCGCAGTGCGTTCAGTTGACTCCAGAGAGTTTGGCTGAGTGGGAAGATCCGCACGTCCATGAAGATGCACATCTTCAACACTCGTGTGGTCCAGACATGTCTGAGACCTGGAACCTCACCTACACAACCGCTGTCCACAACCAAGTTAAGTAAGGTACTTTTGGGGTCAGAGCAAATTCTCTAGTGCAGTGGTTCTCAAACTGTGGCAGGGGTAACACTAGTGGTACACAGGGGGTGTGCAAGATATCTTGTGAATGATAATATCCAAATTTTTGTCTTAACAATAAGCAAAATCCCATTATCGAGTATTCACATAGTAGCGTCACTTAGTCTCATGTTTTGAGCAGAACTTTCAAGTCAAGGCCTGGATAAATGCTGACATCCAGGGCCTGACATTAACTTCTTTGCACACTGACTGTGTTCTTCAAAAGTTACAAGCCATTTAAGATTTTCACTAGCCACAATATAGATGTTGGCATGTTGTTTTAAGTGATGTAGGCCTATGATAAAACAATAATTAATGTGCTAGAATTAGATTTTACACTTCAGACTTCACAGCAATGTCAGAGCTACACATGCTCTCATCTTCATCCAAAACTTCATTGTAAACCTTTAAGATACTTACTATATAAGGAAGGTAGTGCAATAGAAAGACACACAAACATATTTTTGGCAAGATATTGTCTAATTATCGTATCGAGATTATCCCAATAAATGTCGAGATATTCTTTTTTGTCAGTATCACCCACCCCTAGTGGTAGAACTCAGGGAGTTTCAGAGATCACTTTATATGAAATCAGATAATTAAAATAGTGATAAAGGTTTTGAGCCGTTATTTTCTATAGGCCAAAACATAAAATAAAGTAATGCAGCATCATATGTATAGAGTCTTTGACCAGTTACTGAGAGAAGTGTTGTGAATCTAATTTTATGGATTTAATGGAAAATATAAACACTAGAGTTGGTGCAGATTAAGCTTTACAAAGCAAGTCAACAACCCAACAGTAAAATGTTATTGGAATAGAAGAGTTTCCTGTGGAAATGCCCGGATACATCTTTAAAAATGTCTCACTTCCCTCAGAATGGTGGTACTTGCAGCCAGATTTGCTGTAGTTTAAGGATGGAAAAGGAAAAAAGACGGCATTGTTTTTTATCAAATAGTCTTTTGATGCAACCCTATCTACTTATCCAGGCTTTGGACCAGCACAACGGTGACCTTGTGGCTGGAGTTTTGCCTCTTAAAGAATCAAATCTCATTCTCCCACATGACAGACTCACCACGTCACCAACAAGGCACACAACCAAAATGCAATATGTTTCTAAATGTTACCACAGTCCAGCCAATCCAACCTAATTCCTGACTACTAATGGCAAAGGAAAACTACACTTAACCCAATTTTTCAAGAGATTGGATTGGATTGAATAATTAAAACCCTGTTACTTTTTTTACAGATGTGATAGTAGTTTTCTGTCCAGGCTGTACAAGTCATAAATCCATCCTTTTTATGATTTCCCAAGTGTTCACTCCGGCCCAGAACACATGCCCCAATCTCATACAATTAAAGTCAAAGTAGCTTTTTATATCATTCCCATTGAAGCCACTTTCTTATTACTCTTAGGCCTTGGTGACTTGCTTTTATATTGCATTAATACCTCGGTGCAGCATTCGTAACCGGATGGCATAACTGGTTAGATAAGTGTATATTTTCCACATTAGCTTGGCAGGAAACACACACAGCCGTTTTCGCCTGGGATTACTGGGATGAACTATTTGCCGTGGATGAAAATTGAGGTAAATCAATTTTCCATTTTCTTTTAGGACTTCACTTCTATCTGGTGTCAGGCTAATGACAGACCGAGCCGCTGGGACAGGAGTCATTCATCAAAGACATTTAAAAGCAAACGGTGAGTTGGTTCCTCAGACTCAGTCCGCTCATTAATTCAAACAGGATTACTTCTGAGCTGCTCAGAGATGCTACAGTGTGTTTGGGTAGAAGCATGAATGGAAAAAGAAACCCAGATTTGGTATAAATGTGTGTAAAGGGTAGAGTCTGGAAGATAAGTGGAGTGAGTATGCAATCATTTTATACAGGAAAAAGATAAAAATATACTTAAAAGATTTGTAGAAAAGTAAAAAAGGAAAGATTTGGACACACAAAAACTAGTGAGCGCTTCCAGAGAGGGCAGACAACAAGATCAGACAAGTGGTGTCAGTTTTAACATGAAAACCCATTTATCAATCAAATATTGCTAAAAAACCAAATTACTGTGTTGCAATTAGAGTTTAGATTCTCTCGGTCTCTACACCAAGCTGTGCACTCTCTTATGCAGCGCACACAGGCTCAAAATGTAGAGCGATATTAATGTGCAGCCGTCTACTACAGCAATAAAGCCCTAAAGTCTTCAGTGAAAGACGGACAGGTCTGCTGTGAGCTCTGCTGCTTTAGTAAACAAAGAGTGAGGAGAGTTAACGTTGGAGGATGAATGCTTCAGTCCTGAAGAAATCTATGGATCTCCTCAGTTTTAAGAGACCAAAACAGGAAAACGCAGGTATTTAGCTATAGCAGGCTGTCAATCAAACAACTCTGGACTGTGCAATACTTTCCATTACTGTCAATATCATCATATTCTTCATATTCCGCCATCACCATGTAAATATGTATATACATATAGTTTATATTTAGAATGTTACATATTATACATACATATACTTTTTTAGACTTTTTCTTGTAAATCATTTGTATTTCACCTTTTTGTTTGTGATTCATGCTCACTTTATTTTCTTGCTTTCTGCACTTTATTCTGTATTAAGAGCTGCCTGAACAAGTGAATTTCTTCACTGTGAGATTAATAAAGTTCAATCTAATCTTTTTCTTCTTTCTTTTTGCCATTTCCCTTCTGGTGTCACCACAGCAAATCATCCGCTGCCTAGCGTGTAGTCCTTCACCTATTGATTTAGCATAGGTTTTACATCAGATGCCCTTCTTGATGCAGCACTCTCCATTTATCTGTGCTTGGGACCAGCACAAAGAGTACACTGCCTTGTACCCCCCTGTGGCTGGACTAATATCTTCATGTCTACAAGTTGTATTTCTGTTTCTGAATTGTAAAATATTGACTTGACTTACTGAGGGTTGCACAGTGGCAGAGTGGTTAGTGCTCCAGCTTCTCAGCGAGGAGGAGACGACACACAGTCTGGAGAGGAGTCTGCATGTCCTGTGTTACCTTAGGTTCTCTCCAGGTTCTCCGGCTTCCTCCCACCTTCCATAGATATGCACGTGTTTGGGGAACACTCTAAAATGCCCCATCAACTCAACTGTGTACCCCACCTAAGGTCCATAGTTGCTGGGGTCAGGCTCCTGTGGCCTCTTGGGAAAATTAAAATCTCAACATGTCTAGAGTTAGATTAGAAGGACATTTTTAAATTCTCAAAGTTGAATCATGGCATTTAATAGTTACAGGAAAGGTGCAATAACATTTTATAACACTGGCAAAAATACCTGATGTCTAGAAGTTTGCTACTATATTTTATGTAACAACTATAAAAGTTGAGAGTGAAATTATGTTCATCTTAGTCTATTCAGGAGTGAGTGCATTTTTCTGCCTTACTGACCTTGCACATCTCCTCTATCCGTTTTTGCAATGCAACCTATTCATTGGTCTTAGTTAGAACTAAAATCTATTCTTTCTGTGCCACTTTAGCTAAAACTGCAAAGACACTGCAAGTGATTTACCCACTCTAACTTTATGATGCATGTACTAAGGAATAAGAGGTTCTATTTTACATTCAGTCCAAGATAATTTGGCTGAAAGTACAGTAGAGCTTTCCAATAATGTAATTACACTTTAATTTATTTGAAATGTATGCATTATGCAGCTGTGGAAGAGTGGGCTGAGAAGTGAGTGGTACTTCTTGTATTTAAACCAGAGTCAAGGCCGCGATGATAATGCATCTGTTTTCAGCGTAATGGCTTTGACCTTTGGACCACAATCAAGTCATATTTGTCTCAGCAATGGTGCTTTTATTTAATGTTAGCTGTTTCTGCAAAGGGGCTCAAAAAGTACACCTAGAAGGAATTTGCATCTAACCAAATACAAAAGGTGGCTTTAGGTGCTGAGAGTCAAGAGGTAAATTATGTATTCATGAAGGTTTATTGGCTTATGGTAGACCTCACAATGCAGCCCATAAATGGTGTTTGTCAAGCCCAGGGTATAGAGCAGAAGGAATAGGGATAAGCCTGTTGGCATAGTTAAGGTTTACTGAGTCCTTCCAGATCACAACATGAAGCAATACACAGAGAAGAAAGCTAAATAAAAGTTCCTCATGCAAAGATTAAACCTAATTCTAAATAACTTGGGGTACTGCATAAAATGTGGAGAAAGCCATTTGCAAATTCTATAAAACCATATTTTATTTACAACAGAACATAAACATCATAATCAAACATGTTGAAACATATTGCACATGCATTCTGTTTTTATTTATATTTTATACAGTGTACTAACTTATTCTGAGTTGGATTTATGTGTTCATATTATGTAAACTCAAAAAACAATGAGTAAACAATATTATAATTGTCAAAAGAAGAAGAAGAAGAAAAGTGGAAATAAGCCACTTGATCTGACAGTGACTGTGTTTGTAGCGTTGCAAGTATCTGAACTTCATTGGGTTTTATATAAAATGATTTGAAATGTTAAAACTGCTTCTTACAAATCCTTTCATGTTGCACAGTTAGGACAGATGGGACGTTAATTGTAGTCTGTCGTTTCCATAGGACTTTACATACTTTCCAAGTGCAGTCAAAATATTGCCATCTGGAGGTTATTTTGATGTATTTACTCTCTGAAATCACATGTATTTGAAGCTAGTTTGGGAAAGTATGTTAGCCTTAACAAAAGCACTATTAGCAGTACCACTGTAGCTTGGAAGGAAATAGCGTCCCTTTAAAATCAGTCAAAGTCATACTTCTCTGTGTAATGTGTACTACATCAACTTTGTAAAATTCCAATCATTTTTAGTAATTCAAACAGGGTTTCACTTTTTTTTTTTTCTTCTTATTGGCCACTAAAAAAGTTACTAGCCAATTATTGTTTTTACTAGCCAGAATTTAATTAGTGGAGTATATTTTCTAAGCGTAAAGAAATGTCAAATTTGGTTTTATGCATGGACAGGGATTTATTACATATATATATATATATATATATAAAAAACAACTTGTTTACCTATTGGCAGAATAAAGAGTATCTCTGTGCATGTGGTGTCATATCATTTACATTTTTATTACTAATTTTCTTTATTTATTTATGTTGATTACTATAAAATAAATGGTGTACGCCTGAGCAGAGCAGGTATGATGTAGGCCTAGGTATGCATGAAATTCCACCGGCCAAAGTGGCTTGTGGGAGTTTCTGTGTCAGTAGCCAAAGAGAAAATCTACCCCCCATTGGCTGTTGGCAAGTGTTAATGTCAAACCCTGAAGTATACATTTATAGATTACACACAAAGTGAGGTGTTTCAGGTATTTATTATGTACTTGTCTCACAGTTAATGCAACCTAAAATTCTGCAGCTATCTCATACAATTTGAAAATATTTGAGCAAAATTACCAAAATTGAACTAAAGACATGTTTGAAATATGTCACTGTGAGTGAAAATCTATAAGTGAGTTTCACTTTTTGAATTGAACTACTCAAAAAATGTTCACTCAAATCAGTATTTTTTTCCAGACTATTGAAATTTAGCGATGTGCACTTCCATCCAAACGTGTGTGTGGTGTAGTGCAGGTGCTGGAGCTGCTCAGACAACTGTGTGCTGCACATACAGAGTTCAAATTTATGCTGCCACAAAATATGCCAACTCCAGCCACAAGGGTTCCTGAGCCCAGATACTTTGGCAAATTAATTATGCGAATCCAGTGATTGCTGGGGTAATCCCTGAAAGAAAGGGAGCAGATAAAGGACTTTATAGGCTTATGGCTACAAATGTCTTTCCTAATTTTTACTCTGGTCGATTCCGTAACAGTATAAACATCAAATGCAACTCAAAGCTTTGAAGCCTTACCATGTTAATACATTATGTTCTCATGCTGAACAGTTTATGTTAGTGCTGGTGTTTATATATAACTTTGAATCTGATCTTTGTACTTTTTATTTACATTTTTAGACATTAAGTTGAAAGCCACATCTGCATTGCAAATCTGTCAGACTGAATATTCATGATGCTGTCAAAGTATTGCAAGAGATAATACATGCTTATATATGTGGGATCATAACTGACCCCTAAGGCCTGAGCACTCAGGTGAAAATTACAGAAGTGCATTTAATTGGTCTGTGTTTCTATAGCAAGGTCTCCTGAGAATAAGATATTGTCTTTAATACTGTACTTTATGCAGAGGTGGAAGGAGCACTCAACATCTGCACTGAAGTAAAAGCACTGTTAATTACAAATAATATCAGAATAAGCTTTGTGGCCAAGGATGTAGCACACAATTTTCTTCAATAAAGTAAAATACATTATTTGTGTAAAAACATTTAGTTAGTTTGCATCTTTGGTTTTATGGAAGTCAAAGATTGAGCCAGTTTCGTATTGTTCCTCCTTCCACCACTTGGCGGAGTAATGAGCACATGTGGGGTCTAGGAAGTGACTCTTGCCGATTTGGGGGAAACACGAGCAAAACTTTCAAACAATATGGATAATTGAGTGAAGAAATGTTGATTCTGGATGGATATAATCAGCACTGACACACAGGTAAGGACACTGCGTTTTGTTTTTGGGTCATTCCTTGTGAAATTAGCTCATTTCTTTTAAACAAAAGCCCAGTTACTGATGAAGTATTGCTACACGAGTTTATAAAAGTATAAAATTGTTTTCACATTTACAGCTTTTGGCAGGCCATAATTTGGAAATAAAAGAAAACTGAGGGCCATGTTTGTTTTTTTATTTTATTTTATTTTATTTTTATTTTACCAACTAAAGACTTAACACATTTAAATTAATACCAAAAATGTTATCAATCTGGAACAAATATTTCAGATGTTATGGCCTCTGGAATTTGGTTAAACTCTACTTTTTAAACCTAAATATCTTCTAAGTAAAATATACCAACTTGAAATTTCACACACTACTCTACTGAATGAATGCTACTAGTTAAATATGAGAATTAATCACAGAGTTTGAGGCAAATCCAAAATGGTCAACCAGGATTTATTTCTGAAATGTGTTGATTTTACATGGAGTGGCTCTTGGTAACAGTTTCTGCAGGCATCTCACAATGTTTTGTTTTGTTTGTGGTCTATTTTTTAACCAAAAAGGGCTTCATTTCTTTTATATTATTGTTTGAGTGTTGTTCTAAAATAGTGATAGTCTGTTTGAGTTACTGGATCACATAAGTGCTACAAATGTTGGTTCAAAACAGAAAAGTGGTGCAATCAGTGATGATGCAGACATGACTGTGCTGCCTGTTATTGTCACACACTCAGTGCATTTCCTATAAAAGTACAGGTTGAAATGGGTTAAGTATAATGGATAAGCAGTTGTTTTCATTAGATGCATTTTTGAATGTTGAGCATCGCCGTTGTGAGTCATCTGTGGCCCTGCTGTGAAGAGACAGTGGAGAGAATAGATCCTCCTCCAGGACACGAGGCTGTTCTAACATCACAGGCAGCTCAGGCTTTCAATCACAAACTCACCGCTCCATGCTACAAAATGTGCTTCAGTTTACAATGGATTTTCGTAAAAATTCTTTTAGAAGTGATCTCGGGAAATAGGACAAGACTTGAAGTACGCATACGTCTCACAGTCAGGAACGACCTATACATGCTGCAAGTGGCGATGACAGTCTGGCAGAAAATTGCGTGTCCCATTGCACACACACACAGTGAGTACAAGACAAGGGCTGCACAATATTAGAAAAATGCAATATGCGATGTAACAGTGTTAAATATTACAATAAATATATGACTTGCAAAATCTGAATGCCTTTAGTAATGGTTAGGCTTTATTATTTATTAAGGGAGCATATTATGCATTTTGCAGGCTTTTTGAAATACATTTGGACATATTTGCATCAACATTTCACATTTTAGAACTTAAAATGGGGGAGCTGTTACTTTATTTTTGGAGAAAATGCTTGAATTAGTCTGTCACTTTAAGGCCCAGCTGGCCCCGCCCACTTCAGTCTGTCAGCACCAAGCTCTATGTAAACAACTTAGTTTATATCATCTCTGCTGCAGTGAAAGACTGCAGGGCTGAGGCCTTTCTCTGACAAAAGTCCTCTTAGTTCACACTGATAAATAAAGTTGGGAGGATTTGAATTCAGGCATGAGAGGGGAATCTCTGAGTGTTTGTACTGAAAGGTAGGGGATAGACAGAGCATGATAAAATGGCTATTAGCAACATGAAGCTAACAGATAGATAAATGAGTGACACGTTGTCTGACGTTCCAAAAAAACACTCGTCGCTTGTAATATTTGGTGAATTGGTGAATTTGCCTCTAGTGAATGAACATAAAAGTGAATGAGTGTCTGCCTGTGTGTCTCTGTGTCTGTCAGCCCTGTAACTGATCATTGTTTAGGGTGTACCCCGTTTAAGGCCCATAGTTTCTGTAAAAGGCTCTCATGATCCCTCACAAGAAAATACAAATCTTTGCATGTGTAGAGTGAGATTATAGTAGAACTTTTTGAACTTCCCCCAGGGAAATTTGGACAAACTCATCCAATAGTTCCAGGAATATATATGAGTTTAACGCTGGTAGTCTTACATACATGATATTGATAGCTTGCTGTGTTTCTTCTTATGCTTTAATTTATACAGTGAGATTTTAGTTATAAAAGTGAATATACCAGTGCTTTAAGAAGTGATCCTGATGTTAAAAAAGAGCAATCTTGAAGCCTGTATGAGTCAGGAACTACTTATAGACTTGCTCCTTATGGCAATGGCAATTTGTGAGTTTGTCATTGTGATCCTCCAAATACACAGAGACACACTGAATTTTAAAGCCATTTACTTGGAGTTGGTAGAAGGCAAATGAGGCTATTCACAGTGCAATGAGAGCCAAGAGTGGCTCAACGTCACAGAGAGAGGCCCTTGGATAGCTTGGTGAACACACGCCATCTGTAATGAGGATCAAGAAATCATCCCTCAGGTCTGAGCACCAGACAAAGATCTCATTTTAAAGTGTCCACAGAGCAGAACTTAACAGGGAAGATTGATGAAGTCGGATAAAGGCAGAGAGACGGCTGTGGTCTGAGGGGAGTAAATAGGTCAAAGATCTCCACAGGACACTGGCTAAATACCACACAGTCAGTGGTGTGTCGGACAAAGGCCAGAGCACAGACCACAGACCAGCAGCACTGTCAGCAGAGTGATGGAGGCAGAGCGGCTCCATGCTGCTCCGGCCTCGCTCTTCAGGTTTCTCTGAGAGGCTTTCAGGGACAGGTGTTAGTCAGGTGTAGGCCAGGCTGTGGAGGCCAGGGCAGAACAGGCAGAAATGGACACTTAGATGTTTTCTACAACTAAGTTTTTCCTCCATTTTGAGTATATGTCTAAAATGTTGTATGAATCTATTTTTATTGGTTAAACTTTGCCAATGGGAGTTAGCTCAAACCTCAAAAGTAATTTTGAAATAATCAGATTTTGGTGACTTTTCAAGGAAAGTCAGTAATTGGCCAAGGAACAAATATATTTATAATTTTTGTTAGGATGTAGGGCACTGTCCAAATCAAGGAATTGAAATTGTTTTAAAGGACCAATAACTACTTTGATTAATGGATTCTTTATATGTAAGTTATATACACAGGCTTTGTGGTTTAATGGATAGACCATTTATAGCTGAAATAGAAGCTCCCTGGTTCAAGTCCAGGACTAGGCATTATATCTTTACCATTGCGAGATGGAGCCAAAGCCTTGGTGTAAGTCTGTGCTCTCTGAGTGCTTCAAGTTTGTACTTTTTTTCATTTTTTTGCTTCTTCTAATAAGGTTCTGTGTTTGTGCAAATCTAACCTATTATTAGCCCTGTAACTTTAACATAATATTATAAGTAAGTTAAATGTTTTAAAACTATAAAAAAAAGGAAGTTGACCCACTTTGGCATTGAGATAAAAACAAATACTTTTACTTGTTTTTGAAATTTGAAAACATTTAAAAAATGTTTCTAAAAACAAACAAACAAAAGAAAAAACAACTAATAGAAAGTAATACTATTTTCTAGAACAGTAAATTGCTAGTTACTTTTCATCTCTGAGTGTAATGTATTAAAAAGAAGATACATTGCGTTGCTTCACTGCACAGCAAGTGGCCTTCACTTCACACACAAGCCCCATGAAGATTGTGTGAGCTTTCTGCTAAATTGCAAGGCCTTATTTAGATCATCAAGTGCTGATGAAACTTGTGCTTTCATGACAAACTGTTTGTAGAACATCTTCTGTGTGTGTGCTCTAATGAAGCTCTGGGGTCATGAGTTATGCAGAGTGGCAGTAAACTACGCGGCTGATCTCTCCCTGCTCCTTGTTGTGTACATTAACATAGCCTTGTAGTCCCACTCTGAAGCCTCTTTCTGTCTCGAGAGCTCCCGCGTGGCTGCAAAAAATGTCACAGTGCTGGTAGCAGTGGCTGAACACAACTCCCAGGAGCTCGCTGACCTATATAACAAAACGACTAATTTGGATTAAAACTGTGTTGGAGGGTGGCCATAATGGTGAGGAACAGAGGTTTGTCACCCTATAGATATATGATAAGGCACATATTCAGTCATAGTTTGATTCAGTTGCTCTTTATAATCACATTAAAGGAACAAAGACTTTCTGTGGATGTGATGTTGGCAGTGGCAGTGTCGGTAACTTTTGCCAAAATAGCCAGAAGGACTGTGTCTGTCATCTACTTGTGATTGTGCAAGGGAAAGTTATCTGTTTTTCATGCTTAAAAATATATATATATTAGCCTAGCCAGTATTACTTATTCAATTTAGCTACAAGGGGTCACAAGCCAGTTTACTCTGCTGGTCCCAGGCCTGGATAAATAGTGCTTCATAATTTAGACAGGTCCAATGGGAGATTGAGTTCTGTGCACTGCTGTTGCACCCTGGAAATCCAATTTGACCTTTAAAGCATTGATACCAGGTTGTCTTGCAGATTATACCCCATTCAGACAAAACATTATGAATATCTGCCCAAAACTTGTAGTGTTAAGTATTATGATCACCAGACTAAAATGCAGCCCCATATATGTAACAAACTTTCTATCAAAACCAACATTAACTTCTCCAGCAATGTGAGCAACAGCTCGTCTGTCACTCCAAATGTGCATGTCCTGTCTCCGGTTCACTTCTGCACCTTCCTTGGACCACTTTTCATAAATACTGACCACTGCAGATCGGGGTCACCCGGCAAGAGTTGGAGTTTTGGAGATGCCCTGACCCAGTCGTCTGTAGCCGTCACAATTTGGTCCTTGTCAAAATCACTCAAATCCTTATGCCAGAGTCACACTGAATGCGTTGCGTGTGCGGCACTTCTCTGATCAGAGTCAGTTGGGGACACCACGAGTTCATGGGAGAGGAGCGAGTTTATGCTGGAAGTTATGAGTTTGTCCAGTAATAACTGTGTATATACAGAGCTCATGTAAAAAGCCACATTTGCCTCTGACTACGATTTTCTGTGCATTTGGAGATGATTCAGAGATTTAACCAAGGTTGTAGCATAAATATGTACTTCAACCCTGGGTTAGTACGCTATTTCTTTTTAATCATGTTTAATAGTGTTCTGTCTCGTTTGTGACCGTGTCCTCAGTAAGAGGTAATCTTTACTTTGCGATGTGAGCGAGAGGCTGCTCAAGTGTTTTTATTTAGAAATTTAGCAGATCCTCTTAGCTGGACCCAGGTCTGTCTTCCTGTCTGCCTCGAGCTTCTCTGTTCAACTTTATGCATGACGACTCCAGCATCCGACAAAAATAGACTTGATTCGTATTTCTGTTGGAGTGCCAGACACAGAGACGTACTGCCACACAGCCAGTGTGAACTGACACGAACTGCATTGTGTCTACTTCTTGCAGAGGTCGTGCAGGCCACGTAATGGACACACAATGGATTCAGTATGAATGCCCTTTTTTCCTGCCTCTATCACATCAGCTTGGAGGGAAAATGTTCACTTCCTAATATATCCAACCCACTAACAGGTGCCATGATGAATAGAGATAATCTGTATTATTCTGTATTTGCCTGTCGTTGATCATAATCTTATGGCTGATTGATGTGTATTCATTATCAATCCATACATCAGTTAATTGTGTTAATAAAGATGCTTTTATTCTGCAGCTAAATGCATGGCTTTCACCCACATCAAACAACAGTGCTAATATTTACCAAGGCAGAGAAGCCTTTTTACTATGCACATTAAATGAGTTGCTTAAAAAGCTACTAAACACTTGGGAGAAAGCGGGCTGACATCTATGACAGGCTCAGCGGTGCCTAAGCATGTGTTTATATAGAATGCTATATAATATTGATTACTGGCAAGAATCAGCCTCAGTGGAGATGTAAATAAGATTAAGGTAAAAAATATAAGTGCAACTCAATCCTGAAAGTCTCTTAGTACAGTAAGTGCATTGATTGGAGAAGCAGGTTAAGAAATGCATTAGGCTTGAACTAAAGTGGCCTATTATAGATTATCAATAAACATCATGCTTTTCCTCTGTGCAGTTATTATTATTATTATATTAAAAAGAACATTCATTCATTACATTGGTTCACTTATTGGACATTAAAGATATGGATTCTCTAAACAGAAGTGTTATGTCATGAGAGCCAACAATGATGCTTTAAAATATACAGTTAGTGAATTTTATTACTTAGTGGTCTCTTTGGGTAAAAAAAAAAAAAAAAAAAAGCTGTCTTTTATAAACGTTCCACAGAGCACAGTTAACCCAAAATACAGAGGCCTGTGAATACATTTGAATAACATGAAAAAGTGACACTTATTTCAGTTTAATACAAAAGTGCATTATGTATTAGTTGGATTATTTCAATTTATTTTAACTGTCATTATAAGGATGATTATATATTATTAGCCACAGGGAGTCACAAGCCAGTGTACTTTCTGTGCCTGTCCCAAACTTGGATAAATGGAGAGAGTTCCTTCAGAAAGGGCATCAGGTGTCAAAACCCATGCCAAATCTATGCCAATATACACTGCATACTGGGAGGAAAAGGGGGAAAAAAGATGATTAATTATATGTCAAACTAATAAGAAGAGAATTGTCATCACCTTTGCAAGCTACTCCTCCATTTTTTATTTTTTATTTTGTTGGTTTCTTTTACTTAACATTACATACAGATAGAGACTTTGAAAGCTTCCTCAGTTTTAATTCTTCAAAATACAAACATGTATTGCATTTTTGTTCTGATGTGATCAAAAGAGGAAAATGTGATAAGCTGACACCAAGACTTTCTTTCTGTAATTTGAATGTTCTAGTGTGAACACAGATGCAGAAGCTTTGTGGATGTATAACCTAAAAATGGTCCTGTAAATAATAATTTATCTTTGAATACCAACATCTTTTTCAGTTTAAGTAAACATATTTCAGTGCTTCTTTTATTTTTCCCTCTCCCACAGTAACCATGTCTCTTATCTTGTTTTCTGGGGCTCCCTTTGTGCCTTTAAATCAATTTCTTCTATGGGGATTAATGAAGTTGAATGGAGTCGAACACGGCCTGACGCAGATATGAAGATGCGAAGGCAGTGTGGCATTTCTTTCACAATCCTGAAATAAAATATAACATGCTTATCCTAAAAGCCTCTGACAGGATTAACTGCAACGATTTAAAGATTTTTCCTTTAGGGACTTTAGCTCAAAAACTACTGCTACCTCCAACCCACTCTTACTCTCACAATTGTCTGTAATTGCCTTGGGTCTGGGGCTGGTGGAATCTAGTGTGCACCCAGCAGTAAGTCACTGATTCGGAAGTGTTATTTATGTTCAGTGGAGTCTGGATCTAGCTCGCGGCGTAACTGCTGCTGTCTCTGCCGGCATCGAGTGTTGGTTGGCGCCAAACAAGGATGTAATAACATGCTCCGTGTT
Organism: Bostrychus sinensis; assembly: GCA_020698575.1. NCBI lineage: Eukaryota > Metazoa > Chordata > Actinopteri > Gobiiformes > Eleotridae > Bostrychus > Bostrychus sinensis. The sequence goes on from CM036258.1 coordinate 16,327,959, forward strand.
GCTGTTGTTATGTTTTTTTTTTGTTTTTTTTCTCCAGACGACTAACACTATTTGTGGCGGGGACGAAGCTCTCCCTGGGCTGTTGCTGTCACTGCTGGTGGTAAATATGATGTCTGAGGCTTTCCTCCTGGAAGCGTCTCGTTCATGTCGACCAGCAGGGGTCTGTCCTGTGATGAGGTGATGATCAGACCCCACTCGCACCGGATAAAAATAAAGTTGCTCCTCCTTTTATGCAGTGTAAACAATTCAATGTACAGAGAAGATGAAAATACGAGTTTGTAAATAGAGTGAGCTGTATGCATTTAAAAGGCCAAGTGTGCCAGGTTAAGGGAAAGCCACTGATGACTCACTTTCAGTTTAATGGCATAGTGCTCAGATCTGGAGGAGAAACAGGATCCTTCTAGTTCAGGGCTTAATCCGTTGAGCCACAAAGCCCTTATATCTCACAGTGTAAAGCAGAGGTTCCCAGCTGGTCTGACTTCGAGAGCCCACCATCAAACTAAAACGACAAGCTGCGACCGAAATAAAAGATATTTCACCTGATCAAATGTACTGAACCTGAGACAGAGTAATGTCAGAATATCACAGTACGCCAAACACAAAAAGAACACATTTAATAAGCAGTGGCGATGCTGGAGAGGGAACTATTCTCTTCTACTTTCTTTTAGATACAGTTTCATTTAAAACCAAAGTACATTAAATAAAAAAGTTCAGTTCAAAAGGATTGAAGTGTACAAAATGTACTTCTCTTCTGATGACCTTTTCTGAAAGACTCTCTGCTTTGAGGAGAATTAAGCAGCGCAGACTTCAACTTAGGTGCACAGTAACATAATTCATTTTATTAATCTTTTTTTTTTTCTTTTGGCAAAGACCCACGACCCACTGAAAATGGTTCTGTGACCCACCTTTGGGTCCCGACCCATCAGTTGAGAATCAGTGGTGTAAAGAATCCACTAAAACTAAAATGTTTCTTTGCTGACCCCTTGTAGCTTTACATTTGGTCACAATGGCACAGAATTATTATTAAATTACTGGATCCAGATGATAATACAGATCCACACCTAATATGATAATAATTAATTTTATGCTGCATGAGTTATGTTATGTTATGTTGCTAACAGACCCATGCAGACCCCCAGCTGTACAGCTTCCCTTCATTTAAAAGTCTGTCATGTTTTTCTCCATGTCTTTTAATAAAAAAAACTTACTCAATCACCCCCCCCACACACACACACACTTTTTTGGAACCACTGATTTACATAATAATGACATTTCTCAATTAAACCATGTGTATTCCCTGTGCTCGGTTTTGGGAAGACAAAGTGGTTCGTAAACAATTTGTTGACTCTAAGAAAAGCTGTCACAAATTCCCATCATCAGTTCAGTGTCAGTTTTTGTATACACATGTTTACCTCAGTGTAAAGGCATAATTAGATCAGTGTCTGTCCCTGAGGCAAGTGCACTAAAGATACAACAAGTTTCAAGGAATGCTTCTGACACAAAAAAAACAAGTCAACCACTGAATGGTTTGTCTTTTTTCAGCCTTGGTAAATAACTACATACTTTTACTCAAGTAGTTTATTTTTAACAGAAATGTACATTATGAGTGCTTTTTAAAAGACGTACACATTTGCTTGAGTTCACTGTTTTAATCACATAAACTTAGAATCTCTATAGAAAAGTGGTGGAGGTCTTTCAAGCAGGGGAAGCTAATTTTGGCTCTACATCAAACATTTGTAATCGTTGAGGGACTACTGATGGTAGTGTTTGTAGCAGTACTGCAGTTACATAATAGAAGTAACAGAGGCAGTACTTTTGGTATTGGTACTACTTGTCCTATAAGTACTATAAGTAGAAGCAGTCTGTGGTGGACAAAGTACTCTACCTTATTATTTAAGCATAAATCCTCCTGGTGAAATATTACTACAACACCAGTGATTCTTTTTTATTTTTTTACTTGAGTTAAAGTAGAGTATGTGCTTTAAAAAAATACCTAAGTATTCAAAGTAGTCAAACCATAATAGAGAAGATTGTTTTACAGCAAAAACGAGCCATACGTATTATAAATAAGGTTAGGTATTACAATCATGCTAATCAATAATTTTTAAACTGGTTTATTACAGAATCGTGCAAATAATGTTCAAAGCAAAAGCTAAATTTCCAGATTGTGTCCAGAGGTTCTCTTTAGTTCCTGAGAGCAAATATGAGTTGAGAGTTATAAGTAAAAGTATAAGTAAAAAGTATTATATTTATCTTTTTGATGTAGAGGAGTTAAAGTAGTAAAAATACTACTGTATTTTCCAGACTATAAGTTGCTCCGGAGTATAAGTCGCACTAGCCAAAAAATGCATAAGAAAGAAGAAAAAAACTCTGACGTCACACTGAACTATAAGTCGCATTTTTGGGGGGATAATTTATTTTACAAAATCTGACACCATGAACAGATATTTCATCTTGAAAGGCAAGTTATAGTAATAATAGAACAGAGAACAACGGTTTGCTAACGTAACACATTGATGGTTATTCAGCTACATGAAGCATAAACAACGAACTGAACAGGTGTCTCGTATGTTAACGTAATATATTAACAGTTATTCACATAACTATAGCATAAAGAACATAATATAACAAGTTCACCAAACTCACCATCTCACTCCTAATCGCTAAATCCTTTAAATTCTTCCTCCTCGGTGTCGCTTCTGAACAACTCCGCCAACTCCGGAGGTAGACGAAGCGCCGCTTCCTCCTCTGCGTGGCTGTCGTCAGACTCAGCATCAGTTCCATTTCACATTATTCCGCTCTTTCTCAGTTGTCTTTATAGCCTAAGTTGTTAGTGGTAATGTTTACATTTTAAATTGTCAGTGGTACAGGTGCAGCAGATGCTGGTACACAAGCCTAGAGCGCCCTCTAACCAACACCTGAAATATTTTAATATATAAGTCACACCTGAGAATACGTCACACCCCCTAGGCAGACTATGAAAAAAGTGTGACTTATAGTTCGGAAAATACGGTACTCAAGTAAAGTACAGATTCTCAAAAGCTATGCTTACGTACAGTACTCAAGTAAATATACTACATACTTTGTTACTGTCCATGTCTGGTAGCAGTAGTTATACTAGTTTTTTCACCCATTTTTGTTGTTTTTGTACTTCCACTTAAGAAATAATATTTTGAAGAAGCCACACTTTTTTCTTGAGTACAGATGTGGACTTCTTCCACCTCTGTCTATTTTCATATTATTATCAAAAGCAATAATGTGCTGATGCTGTGTTGTAGAGTCAGGGGGAGGCTTTTCCATGTCTGAGCCCTCACTCTGTAGCTCCACATTTTCGGCCAATCACAACGCCGCACTTATCCAATCACTATCCTGCTGTCACTCATCTCCTGACCGCTCGACCACTTTGCCACACACCACCACACTTCTCCAGCCCATCTCCACCTCAGCAGCAGCAGCAGCAGCAGCAGCACAGGTCTCACTGCTCTCTTACACAACCTCCATGCATCCAGCTCATTCAGAAGCTCAGCAGTGGTCAGGCTTAATCACCTCAGAGTCATTTCTCTTCACCGTCATCGTTATTATCTGCCATACTGTTTTCTTACTAACACCATTTTCATTTCAGAAAACCGCCCACCTGTCCCACTTTTGGTTGTACTGCACAGCCATCTAAGCACGTCCCACTTATTGTCCCTCTTTTCATTGGTTCTCAGTAGATCTTATAAAAAAGAGTTAAGAACAAGGTAAGATAAGAGTTACTTGTATAAAATGTAGAATAAATATGTGTGGGCATCCTATCTTGAGAAGTTTTTTTAGGTGTTTTTCCTTACCGAGAAGGAGGGGATGTCCTGGGTCTGTTTAGTTTAGTGTAGTTATTGTTTGTGTGTATGTTTGTGAAGCCCTTTGAGGCAACTCTTGTGTTACTGGGCTATAGAAATAACATTGAATTGAATTGAATAGGTTGGAATATAGCCTGGTTGTTGTGTTGCTGCCCCTGTGTTTCATGAAGGGCCTCTCCTGGAGCTGTGAGCTGGGGTTGGTTCTGGATTGTTTTGAGAAAATACAAACAGAGAGCTTTGATTTTTTTTTTCGATTCCATCATTTGTATTCCAATGAATAAAGTCTCAGTAAAGTTTACTTTGAGAATGAATGTGTTTTTGGGATAAAAACAGCACATTATTTCTTTGCTGCCCTCTTGGTTGGTGAGTTAAATTTGTACATCAAAACATTTATTTCTGGAGTCTGTTCCACCTTGTCCCACCAATTCGTACAACTTGTCCCACTTTTTGTACTTTTTGAGGTGATCACCCTATTAGCGTTCCTGCCTTTCAACAAGGAAGTTATGGGTTTAAGTCTTGGATCAGCTCGCACACAATCTCTCTGGAGGCTGCATGTTCTCCTCGTGTTACAGTGGGTTCTCACCAGATATCCATACATATACATTATTTTAAATTATAAAATCGAAAATGCTAATGCAATGGTGTCCAAAAGACAGAAAATTGCTTAATATAGGGCCTTTAATTGCACATTGTAAATAAATGTGCGTAAATGGTCAGTAGTAAATTGTCAGCTCTGTGACTGATGCTGTGTTCATATGGTTCTCAGCTTCTCGTCTTTCCCAAAGTTGATTTCCCGACTTCATTGTGTTCATGTGCTTTCATCTCGGAAAGTCTCAATACTGACAGCACTACTTACAGAGCAACCAGAACAATATTTTGTCAAAGAATCGATGTACATTCCACAAAGTAAACCCCTTCACCTCTGTCATCTCTCTGTGGCAGATGATGTCAGAGCCAAAAGTTGGGCAACAAAGTTCTTCTTCTAACTTGAGTTCATGTACTTTTTTCCAAAAACGAGACCACATGACCGCAGCATAACTGACCACAGCCCATGATGCGTCCTGCCTAAGGGCCATAGTTGCTGGTTCAGTCTATTTAAGTCTCTCCTTATTGAAATTTCTTTATGCCTTCATTTCGCCTTGGCCTGAGGTGAAGTTTATGCTCTGTATATCATAGTTCATCACATTTCTCATTACACCCACGTACAGTAATGATAATGACAGTGAAAAGGTAGACAGCCTACAGCTCTGAGAGTAAAAATATGGATTCTCCCCACCTCCATATGCAGCAGTAGTGATGTATAAGTTCATTGTGAGTGTTCTGAACAGCTGGTGTCTGCAGGGTGTCCCAGGCATAAAGGCAGGGGAGGCTCTGTAATCGATGGATGCTCGGCTCACATCAAAGCTCAGACTGCATCTCTCAGCGGCTCGTGTTTCCGTCTGCGGCCGTCATCCGCGCTGGGGGTTTGAGCTGCCTCCATGTCTTGATCAGAGAGAGGAGCGAGCTGCTGTGATAGGTCTAAACTGCTGACACAAGCCTCTCAGGCAGATGGCACCTTTTGATTCTGGGCCAAGAACTTCTCCTCCACTGGCAAGGAGCTCAGTGTTTTTGCTATTCATGAAAATTTGATCAACTAGAGAAAGAAAAAAAGGTAAAACTCCCCGCCACCAAAATAGGTTTAAAAAACAAAGTGTTGCTGTAGTAATAAAATATTACAGCTCACTGAACTGGATTTGTACTATCTCAAAGACCTGCTTTTACACACTAACTCATCTTTAATTCATGGGCTGCTGCATGATGACCTTAACTCTGATCCCCATTTGCATTTTAAATGACAATCCTTAATGCTAACAAATTGAGCTACTGTATAACAGTGGGGAATCCCCTGGATGCTGCTCATAAAAGAAGCAGTGCTTGCTCGAACATAAAGAGGATGTGTACCTTGTAGATGGCTTGTTTAAACAGTAGGTCACTTTGAGCCTCGTTAACAAATGAAACAATGTACTCTGGAGTAATTGCATTTTTTTTACCTTCTTTTTAAGATCCGTTTCATCTTTTCTCTTTTGCAGACCTGGCATGTCTGCTAACAATGTTTGCACATTTTGCCTTGTAAGGTGTTTACATAATGAATGTTAATGTTACGAGTTACTATATTCAGCTATGAATTTTTAATAAATTGGAATTCTTGCAGGATTATTCAGACAAAATAGACCACACTGTTGTTTTGTTCTTTAATACATCTTTAACCAGTGTTACTAAGAAAATATAACCAGTGTTATTTAGTATTGCTGAGTTTACTCACTACATTGTGTCTTGTGAGATGGCTTTATTTGTATTTGACCAAAAAGGTCTAAGTTGAAAAGTTGATATATTTGTGAACACATTTTATTATCATCTGTTATATATCACATAACCATGACATCACATGCATTTGTGGCCTTGCACAGTCAGTTTCACATGAGAAATGTCTTATCCATTAGTAGAGATGATGAACAGTATTGTGTTGATTGAAGATGCCTGTTGCCAGAGCCAGTTTTTGAAACTCATTATTCAGAAATACAGCATCAGTATCAGTTTGTTGTAAAATGCTAGAAAGGCTATATTTTCCACAAAGAGCCCTTTTGCATAGTGACTCACAGTTATTTCAGTCAGGAAACGTGCATCCAAATAAAGGTAAATAATGAGTCACTCTCACACGTTGGGCTTGATATTTCAGCCTGTGAACCAAAAAGGATTTAGAGGGATTTTTGGAAGTGTCCTGATGAGCCGTGCCAACCACTGGCTTTTTATTCAGTGTAGTCTTGTGTGTTTTTGGACCACATGAAGGCATTACAGATGTTAATAAAGAACAACTCCATGGGTCCAGTGAGAGGGCTAATGTACCAGCAGGAATAATCTGACAACAACGGTTCAGGCTTGTGCCTCCTCCGTGCGGCCCCTGCAGTGAAGACTGTAAATCAAAAATAACTTCTAAACAAGTTGCACAATAAACTTCCAACATGTCTGAAATAACAGGCGTTGATAAGACTTGTGTTTGCTATAGACTTTGTTCAAATCATACTTCAAATTCCACTTTTAAAAGCATTCACTGTAAAGTCATAATAAGTACAGGCTATAGTCCTCCATAGTTTTGTATCAGTCATCACTCAAACACTATAGCCCCCTTTCTATTCAGGGGATCTTTTAGTTCAGCGGTAGATGCTCTGTCTTTGGAACTATATTTCTCTTATATTTCAAAATAATAACAAATCCATTAAAAATACCTGGGTTTGGACAAAGATCCACAGACTGTTAAATAAAAAAAAAAGTTGTGAAAACTCAAAAACTCAAGGCAATGGGATCCCTCAAGTTTTTGGGACCAACTCAATCTCAGATTTTCAACAAGTATTTTTTTTTTTTTTTTTTTTTGTCAACTAATTTGATGTTCATACATTTAAAAACTTTAAATTTTAAGTTTTACTCTCTATCATTTATTTTAAGTCATCTTACTGCCAAAATACTATCCATTGTTCAGAAAAAGTATTGTTTGTTAAACTTTGTATTTTTAGTTATTATTGCTATCAATAATAATACCCTTCCTGAACAATGGATAGTAAGTTGGCTGTAAGATGAGCTAAAAAAAATAATGATAGTGAGTAAAACTTAATATTAAAAGTTTTTAGACATATGATTGTCAAATTAAGTGAACAAAAAGTTTTCGTTGAGACTAACTTGACATTTTCTTGGCCTCAAAACTCAAAAATCTTGAGGGATTCTGTTGCCTTGAGTTTTTTTTTCATAAAGTAATAACAATTTGCTCCCTTTGCTTCTTGGCTGGGGTTAGTCTTATTGGCCCTGTCTTGCAATGGTGAAGAATCATGTAAAAATATCCTGGATCCAGCCAATTGCCATCAACACTTTTTTTGGCTTTTTGTCTTTAGCCTCCTCCGTTTGGCCTCAGCAGTTCCGACAGCAGAAACTGTGCATCAAAAAGTTGCACAATAAACTTCCAACATGTCTGACATAACCAACTTTGGTAAAAATGTCCTTTTCTTTTTTCCAACGCATCCTTCACATCCAACTACTTTCATTCCGTTCCGTAATGTTCCTCTTGTTGCTGTCACCCACGACAAATGAGCACCCTTCTCTCTACAGGCATGGGAAGGCATTAAGACTCTGATTAAGCCATTGATTAGGCACTGAGCAGTATTTGTAGTGTATACTTGGGAGCTAATGAGGAGGAGCGGGCCATTATTAAAGCCTTTGCTCTAAGTGGCTGAAATACAAGTGGTCCGTTTTCACAGCGACTCAGTGTTTTAAGTGCATTATGTGCCCTGATGGGTCAGAGCCGGGTTTCTATGCCGGGGAGAGTGGAGCGTGACAGCTGAAAGTGCGGGGTTGATGGAGAAAAGGCGATGGCTCAAAAAAGAGACAACCAAAAGATAGAGGACGAGTGCAAAACAGCATCACTAAGATGTCTATAGTCAGAATGCTTTCGACTGACGCTGTGTCTAGACAGGGCTTGGCATAAAGAAAAAAGGTTCACTGACAATGTATGGTTGTCCTATAGCTTAAAATTAAGAAAGTATATTATTAAAGATATAAGATGAACAAAGTTAATTTATTCTGTGCACAAAGAAAAGCCTTATTATTATTAGAGCTACAGCTACCACCGTTACCGTTGCTAGAACTGAAAGCAGCAGCAGTGTGGTATAGCAGTACAGCGGGACGATTATATCAGCAATGTGGCCAGATTCAGTGTAAAATGGAGGTTCAAGATGCAGCAGTAGCTCAGTTGGTAAAGCTGTTTGCCCACTAATCAGAAGGTTGGCGGATTGATCCCTACTACCAGCATTCATACTGCCATTGTGTCCTTGGGCAAGACACTTCGCCCACCTTGCCTCTGCTCTGTGATTGGCTGATTAACCTGTCCATATCAGATATAATATGGCCAAAGCTTTACATTAATTTACTCCAATGCAACATAATGGGAATGGTATTTATATAGTGCTTTACCTATGACACAGGTCACAAAGCACTTTACACAAAAGGAAAGGGATATTTCATTCACTCCATAGTTGGTGATTAGCTACGTTTTGTAGCCACAGTTTCCCCTGGGGTAGACTGACAGAAGTGCAGCTGCACACATCTGTGCCAGCAGACCCTCCACCAACCACCAACCACAGTCACACTGACACATTCATACAGGAAAGGTACGTTAACACACAACAACACAATGCATTGCCAGTTGCGGGGCTTGAACCAGCAACCCTTGAGTTAGTGGGCAAACGTCACTACCGACTGAGCTACTACCACATAAAAGACCCAGAACTTCCCTCTTTTCAAAAGACTGTGATGTTTTATGCCATATATTTCTATAACAACCTTACAAAAACACTTACTGTTCGCTCAAAATAGTTTTAAAGTAATATTGTTAAACAAGTATATAACTGTAATTCATTTCAAACTTTTCTTCTCATTTCTTTTTATGGACTTAATATAGACTGACTCCGGGGGCCCCCTGCAGTAACATCTCGACCCTACAGAGGGCCCAGGACCTCACTTTGGGACCACTGCCTTGGCGTTTATGGTCCTTTAAGTTCATACAGAAATAAACATACAGTTATTTGTAAAACAGCTTCTCTGCATGCGTTAAATCTTTTGTACATAGCGCATGTTAAAATGACTAGAGCCTAAAATAAGCCAAAAACTGTAAAACAGAATTTCCTTTGGGCTCAATAAAAAAAAAAAGTCTTTGCACTTTTCTCACTTGCTTCAAATGAAAAAGTTTTTGGTTCTTTGGTCGACTTTGTTTCCTGTAATTTGATCTCCAGATTTAATATCCTGCCATGATTATTCTGAGTCTCATAAACAAGAGCTTGGCAACAATTATAAAATAATCAAGAAACTAATATTCACCACATGACACACTGTCTTCAATTAGATCCCAGTCCTACGTCCCATGGCAACAGCGGTGAGAGCGTGTGACAACAGCTGATAGACAGAGCCATGAATGGAGAGCTGGTAACTAAGGCTGAGGATTATTTAATGTCTGCACTTCGTCAACACTGCTAATGCTAAACAGGAAATAAGCTCATATTTTCCCTGTGAGTTTTGGATTACGAGGGCTCATTAGAAAAAGTTATCACTATACTTTGCCTCGGGTTCCAGCAAAATCCTCATTTCCAAACGATGCAGCAAGGGAGGCATTCAGCAAGTTAGGATGGCTATTTGGTGTTTGATTTAACAGTAATTTCCTTGTTAGAGAGGAAGTGAGTAATACAGACCATAATAACAATATCTATTATTGTTTATCATCTAAGCTCAGATTTTCAAATTCTAGTTTTTAAGGCATTACGTTTAATATGCCATTAGAAACCCTCATGTAATACACTAGAAGCACTCAAAGCATATTGCCCTGACAGTATTATTGATGTTGTTCTCCTGACGCAACCCTTTCCATTTATCCAGGCTTGGGACTGGCATAAATAGTAGACTGGCTTGTGACCTCTTGTGGCCAGATTCAGATGCAGACTAAAAAGAAATAAATTGTTCCTTTACTTGACTCCTTGTGGTTTAAGTTAGTATATTTGGATCTATCTTGCATTAGTAAAGAATTATGTAAAAAAAAAAAAAAAAAAACCTGGATCCATACCAAAAACTTAGTTTCCTGGCCATGGAAATTGCTCAGGAATGGTTTGTAATGGGCTAAGAGAAACTCTGGGGTGGATCCAGGACGCAGTCTGGATGCAGGTCAAGTTAAAGGAACAAATTAAAAATGAATTCTTTACAGTTAAGAGACATAAAAGCTTTGTGTTTTAATGAAATAGAACATTTAACCCTGAACTCAAAGATTCCTGTTTTGAGTTCGTCTATGGGAACTATAGCTTTACAATTGCAAGGTTTATCTAAATCTGACCATTCATTTTTGAGTTAACAAACAATAAACCAACGCAGAAACATAAGCTGCATATATAGTTTCACGTTAACAGTCCACTGATATCCGGACATTTTTTGATTCAGCTCCAATGGGAACATTCTAGTCCTGCCCAACTGTGAGCTGTGGTTGACCTTTGACCCCTGCAGTCAGTCGTCCATTGGTCCAAATGTGTGGACTGAAGCAGAGTCTTAGCCGTGAGACTGACACTGCTCAGTTTGGGGCTGTTCGTCACATTTCAGTTGCCGGCTCTGAGTGCCTGGCATCTGTTGCTTTCTGCAGTAGGCTCAGTGATTGCTCCTCACACTGTATGTTTTGGCGCAGTCCCCGCTGCGTTTGCTAGTTACAGCTTCTCTGTGTTTAGTTAAGCTGTGCTTTTGCTTGTCAAAATACAGTTAGAGTTGAGTGTTTGTCACGGGCGGCTTATGCGTGCAAGTTGTGTTTGGCTGCAGGGGCGTCAAATTGTTTTCCAATTTTAGTCACAAGATGTCTCAGAGTTGAGTATACAGAGGCAATAAATTCTAATATTTTTTTAAGATACTGGTTCTGCTTGAGTCAGACCCGGCTCTTTTATTATGTCAACACTGATTCTACATTAACCAGACTAAAGATATTTTATTTTATGTCATTTTACAAACATATCATTTTACAAACATATAATATTATGTAAAATAATAATAATTCTTATTTTTTACCCAATGTTTGAGTGAAAATGAGTCAGAAGTCCATGACAGTGTTTCCCAACCTGGGGTACGGGGGCCCCAGAGGCACTCAAGCACTTTGCAGGGGGTACTCAGAGATGATAGGAAATAATTTGCAATCTTTTCATTTTGAACTATTGAAACTTCTGTATATAATACAATAATAGATTGTAAAATAAGTTTATGCAATTTTATTTTATATTTTTAAAAACAGATTATTATTTATTAATTATGTTGATTTGAATTGAGTTTCAAAGAAAAAATGCTGGAGAATTTGTATACATATAAAAAGTATAAAAATGTCCTTGTACTAACTACTAACTTGTTTTATGAGCGCTTTTATCAACATGTATGAGTGAGGGGGTACTCATGGTATGACAAAAACCTTGGCTTCTATAAAATGTAGGGAACGATGCACTTAAGTCACGATTCGATTCACAATTTTATGCTCACAATTACAATTTTTATTTGCTGATTTAGTTGCAGTGTAATTATGACCAAAATGATTTTTTCCATAGCCTATTTGTGTCTCCTTAGCAAACTTAAATTGTTGTACATTTCTTATTAACAGAAATTGAATAAAAAAGTAGATATTAAAACATTGACATGTAAAAGTAACAAAAATATATAAAAAAATAATTTGTTAGCTTAGCTAGCCTTTATTAACACCTTTCTGCTCTCCTCCTAAAACAGATACACTACAGTAGCAAGCAGTGCAGAGAGAAGCAGCTCATCATGAATCCACTCCTCAGTCAGATATAATGGGCCTAATATAAGTCAAGGTCTTATAAAAATATCAGTGAGGAAAGACTCATCCTCAGTAAAGACACTGATCTCCATGGAAACGCTTCGGGGGAGGGGCCACTGAAACCTCAGATAAACTTGAGGCTGTTGTTAGCCACTTAGCTTTCCTTTAGCTCGCTGCTAACAACAAGCTACTTTCTGAACGATGGCAAACAGAGCAAACAGGTTTGTGCTGCCTAAATAATACCTTCAGATGTGTCTCTTGCTGTCTGCTCTGGGCTTGTTGTTCTCTTGTGAATGAGGGCGCTCCTCCGTCTGTGAGTGACAGAGTAATGAAGCTCTTGTGCAGTCGTTTCACGTTCCCAGCACGTTGGGCTAATGATTTTACGAGTCCTATAAACTAAAACTTGGTATAACTTCATGTTTTTCTTCTGTAAAATGGTCAGGTAATGATGTCTAGCACCATATTATGCACCATTATAGTTTGGTGGTCTGTACACTGTTTTAAAGGGATATTGCAATTCATTTTTTCCCCCGCATCAATTCAAAATTTCTCTCTTATGCATGGATTTTTAGCCAATTTATGAAGAATTGTTACATCCTGAATGAAATGTGTTGTTGTTGGTTGGTTTGTTAGTTAGCAGGTTAATTCAAAAAAGGATGGGTAGAGTTTCATGAATTTTCAGGAAAGGATGGCATTGGTCCAAGGAAGATATTAGGGCAAATCCAAAAAACGCCGTCTGGATCTAGGATTTTTTTGTACCAAGATATGGATGAAAAATCCTAACTCCGGGGGTCAGAAAAAGGAACTCATTATTATTATAGTGTATTCTTTACCATTTTGAGAAACAAGTGCTTTGTGGCTCAATTGATAAAGCATTTAGCCCTGAACTAGAAGCTCTATTCAGACTTCTGTATCACTGCAAGATAGAGTGTTTTAATCTGTTGAACATGTAAGTGGAGTTTTGGATTGAAGTGGAGGCAAGCTGGCATTAGTCATTACTTGCACTAAATGTTTTTGCGAGCAGTTGACTTATTTTATAGCAGCACATATTGCACAAAACAGTCTTTGTGGATGAGGGTGGCACTCTAGAGCCATGAATCACAGGCAATGCTACATTTTTATCCAAACGGGGGATAGTGCCAACCCTTACTCACACGCTGCGTCTCTATACACCCACAGTCACACAGAGGCTCCGGCGCTATGGGAAACAGTTGGATGTTTAATGTGCTCTCGCTGTGGATACAAACCCCCCACAAGTAGCTCTCTTCAAACATTTACATTTCCGAGAGAGGGATTAGCAATGGCAACAGCCCCCGATTGGCCTCTGATAGCGTCCCCACTGACGGGCCACTGCCGCAACTTTATTTGACAAGTCGTCTTTGTCAGCCGAGGATTAAGGCCCCGATGGGTGCAACTCAAGGAGAAGAAACACGTCCATTCTGGCGACTTGACATTTACACGTTATTTCAGTGGGAAGAAATGGCATGGTGTTTGATGGGGGAAAAGAAAAAAAAAACAAAAACGCTGCAGTATAGTGATGATTCAGCAGTGGGGCAGTGTCAATAATGAAAAGGAGCTTGGGATTAAAAGGCATGAAGGTCAGCACAGGCACCTCAGTGGAAGAGATGTTTGCGCTGTCGTCCTCCTAACATTCACACTGACCCATAAAGGGCGCTGTGTAAAAAAGACATAGAATATTTGCATATAGATTATAACTGGAATTGTGTCACGGCTCTGAAAGCGTAATGTGATCGTCAATCTAATGCTTGATTCATCAGGAAAATTCTCTGATCTCATGCCACCGCAGTTATTAACTCAAGTTTTTCCCAATGTGTCAAATTGACTCCGCATTTCTGAATATTGTTTCTATTTTAACACCTCTCGTGGAATAATTGAGGTATTTGGGTCATGCTGTCAATCCAATAGCATCACCCACTGTCATGTAAAGACTTCTTGGGGGAAAATTATTAGGCAAAATAAAGATTATCTGTATAGTGCTAGGTCTTTATTGATTTGCGACGGATGGAAATTCCCCAAGCGATGAATGAAGAATTATTACACAGCAAACAGCATTATTGGCAGCAGTTTTAGAGGCGTCATATAACCATTTAGACTTTATTTTGGACTAAACTGTGCCATAAAAACAAAGCCATAACTGCTCAGTAAATCACCGAATCCAAAGACATCATTCCTCATACCTTTCGGCAAAAAAAAAAAACCTCAAAGTGACATCTACTGCTGCATTCATCACCTGCCGAGGATTCTGCATGCACATCGGGAAGCTCCTAACCGGTGTCATCATAGAGATTCCCGAGAGATTTGCAAATAATACCTAAATATATTCCAAGTGGGCCACGGCAGAAAGACGGCGCCTGAATAAAGAATGTTTTGTGCGGCTTCGGGACCATTCAGGGAGAAGGAATAGGCTGATAAGGTACATCGGATTCCATTTTAAGTTAGACTCAGGAGAGCGTTATCTGCAGCCCCTCTGGTCTTGTCCTTACTCTGAAGAGCTCTATGCATCTTGAGAGTAAGTTTCGTAACTCCACCGGCTGGGTTGGACTTTGTTCTCTCTGCTATTGTGTCTCTGAAAGGAATATTCTTTGTCAGATGTTTCAACAGTGAGTTTTACCACATCTTTGCTTTGTCTTTTGAAAGACTTCAGCTTTTATTGTCCCAGGAAAGAAATGTTTAAACAGTCAGACATTCTTCTTTGCTACACAAGTCATTATCCGAGATCTTGTATTGGTGGATTTTTCTTATTCATATCTCGAGTTTATGGCCTAACTTTGTCTTTCCGTGCTCCTACACTTCTGAGCAAATATAATAATACCAAAGACAGAGTCCTGGGCGAACCCCGCCTCAAGGCCCAGTGTCTCAGGCCCATAGTTAGTGGGTTCTGTCTGAACCACTTTAGGTCAATTGCAGAGAACCCTATCTTAGACATCCTTGAGGTAAATTGCTTGAAAAAAGTTTTCTAGAAACTCGCTTTACCAAAAACCACAGTATTAGAGCAGGCGCAGTGACTTTCTTGTGCTTTTGCAACACTAAAATCAATCTGTCAGTGAGGTCTAGTAATTCATTAATATGTGCAGACAGTGACAATGCACAAGTTTACAAAATGAATAGGTGATTAGTCTTCAGGGGCACAGCTGCCATTAGAAGGTGGGCGATAGGTGCATAAAGCCCTAAAAGCCTTTGCCTAAGACATCCAGAGTGTCTCCAGCCTATATAACTGTTAAATTACAACGTATACCACTACAATGAAAGGCCTAGACTACACAGATGATATATGGTCCGCTTATGCAACTGAGTTAATAAATGTATTGCAAAAGCACCATCTGCGTGTTTACAGTAACACATTTAGAAGCCTACTCTTGAGGATTATGGGAACACGTTAATTGCTGTGTCTTGGTTCCGCTGGTTGCCATTAGAGATACAGTGAGTTTTTCCCTCCTCATTTGTTAGTGCAGACCTCTCATGGACATTAATACAGAGCACTGATTTACAAAGTTATTTTTTTTAATTAGTTTTTTTTTATAAGCATTTTTTTTATAAGCGTTTCCTCTAATTATGAACTCATTTAGCTCAATAAGAAATGGCGCCCGAGTGCAGAAGTTTATCATGCAGTGTATTGTGTAGGAGCATATTGATATCTTGTGGTCATGACAGTTTGAATAGTAATTTCATCTGTAAGTGCCATTTTCAGATGTTTGATCATTCAAGTGCACACTGAATAGAAAAGAAGAAGTGTCTTATGAGATGGAACTGATCTTTTACGACAACTTTATACCAAAAACAACAATGCAAAGTTTAATATCTCTGTTTGCTACTTAATTAATTCAGTTAGGATTATTGTACTGTTTTTTCTTTAAGCAGTAATTCAGACTGATTGGTTGTTGATTGTTAAATATATATATATATTTGCAATTATAAGCAGTATTAACATTTAAAGGGACAATATTGTATTTTTTTTTAAATATTTTTAATCTTGGGTGCCTCTGCAGCACTGCACATTTTACAACCTTAAAAACATTATCTGACTAAAAGAAAACATTTTTAATAAGTACTCTACAGGTGAAGAGACCAGCAGAGGGCAGCAGAGGGCAGAGCTGTTACAATCTTTTGAACATAATCAAAGAAAAGCAGCACTTCACTTTCTTAAACTTTTTGTATGATGCTATTTTACTACAAAATGAAAAAAACAAATAGTTGTGAGGAATCAGTGGAAACAGAGATTTCTACAGTTTTTAGATAATGAATGAGAGCAGACTGGATGTAGAGGGCTTGTTGAGTGGTCAGTGCTTTCTGGGGTGGGCGGAAGTTTGTGGTACTGAGTGTTTTGAGGCCTCAGAGCAGCCATGCCAGAGAAGAGAGGATTACTTAAACATGCCTGAATGAAACAAAACACGACAGCAGGCAGGTTTATGATGAGGGAACAACATTATAACACAAACACTTAGAAAAGTCGTTTTTTGCAATCCTAACACCTTTTCAAAAATCATTATCAGTTTCATTGCATTGCCTCAAAACACAATAAAAACATGGCTTACAGTTGAATATGACACTGAATTTGGTATCAAACTGGCCTTCATTTTTCTTCATGTAAATAATACAAAAAAATCTTGAACTAGAAGTACCAGGGGAACACAATAGCTTGACAAGGCAATGGCCCGACCTCCTTGCAAGATTGAAAATATAATGCTCTAACCTTGTGTTGTACCTTTTTGTTCAGCAGTAAATGCTTTATCTGAGCCACAAATCCCTTGTATTTCACAATAGCAATGGTAAATCTACTAAAATGTATTTTTCTCTTTACTGACCCCTTGTGGTTTGAGTTGGTATCTGGCACTGTTCCTCAATGGTACAGAACCGGTTAAAAAGTTCCTGGATCCAGACAGTGTTTGGAAGCTTCATCAAAAACAAAACTATTACTGACCTTTACTGACAATTTCACAGAAACTGCACCATCACTTTGAGTTATCTTGCTAACTGACTAACAAACTAATGAAAAAACAAACCAACACTGGCGTAGGTAATAAAATGATCCCGGATTAAATGGTAACGATACAACTCTTCATTATAGCTGTAAGTTCTATAGGCTGTAAGAGCTGGAGCAGACCCAGACTCTTGCTGACAGTAGCAGGAAGCTCTTGCACCTCACACTGAGTGCTCTGTGGGGGGCAGGTGCAGATGGGGTGGTGGCTCTGACATATGTGTGAAAACAAAATCTTGGAAATCATCAAGAGGAAGAATGAAGAGATGGAGTAGGTGGAGAAAGTACTTTGATCAATGTGATACCGCACAGCTGTTGATATATTACATTTTGCTTCTAGTCAAACCAATATTCTCACTAAAGGTCATCTTATTATTTCATTGTACAAGTTGAGCTTGAGGGTTTTGTTTTTGAATGGAGAAACTCTGGTAATAGCAGGTCTCTCTTTATTTGAAAGAACTAGAGCAGTGTTTCTTGTGCTTTTTACACCAAGTACCACCTCAGAAAATAGCTATTTGGCAAGTATCTTCTTTCTTTGGACCAAAATTAGCTTAACTCTTGACTAGCCAGGATCTACACCAATGCATAAAATGGGGATTAGTAAAATACATGACTAAATAAGAAGAGAACAAGGACAAAAGTCGAACCAGGACAAAGCCAGCTCTAAAACAGGTCTAAACTGGGATTAAACCAGAACAAACCCAGCTATAAACCAGTCTGAACCAGGGCTGAACCAGAACTGAATCAGGATTAAACCAACACTAAACTGGACTAAACCAGAACTGATCCAGGACTAAACCAGGACTGAACCAAGTTTTAATCAGGATTAAACCAGAACCAAAGCAGCACTAAACTTGGAGTAAACCAGGTCCAAAACCAGGAATAAAACTGACAATGAATTAAATCATAAACTGCAAATGACTCCTGAGTACCACCAGTAGAAGCCCACTTACCACAAACAGTACGTGTACCACAGTTTGAGACCCACTGAACTAGAGCACATGTTTATACTTCATAGCATTTCTCCCTGACACTCGGGCTGAGGAGTTAACTCGCATACATGACCCATTTCTGCCAGTTTCTCCATGTCGGCTCCTCCCAGCAGATGGTGTAATTTAATGTAACAAGCTGCAGCCATTGACGATGCAGGAGTAAATATCATCAGTATGCAACTGTTTCACTCCACATAAGATACAGATCAACTTTTAAAACCAGAGCTGGAAAGTGCTTATATGTATTTTACTCAAGCCTTTTCTACAACTAATTTGACTTTTTTTGACCTTATGCAAAGTTGGATAGTAGGAGTAGTAGTATTAGTTGTAGCAGTAATGGTAGTAATATTAGTGGAAGCAGTAGTAGTAGGTAGTAGAAAAAGTATTAGTAATAGTAAAAGTAGTAGTAACAGTAGTAGTGAAGATAAAGAAGTTGTTATAGTAGAACTTGTAGTAGTAGAAGTATAAACACTTTTAACACAAATTAACACAAATTTCTTTTAAAGCGTCTACATTATGAAAAATCAACTTTTCGGAGCTTTCTCTTTCATCAAAAACATACCTGAAATTGTGTTTTGTTTTTTTCATGCCTGTTTGACTAATCCCACAAAACCCCACCCACTCCAGGAAGTTGTGACCCATCAACAAGGCCTCTGTATCTACTCTCCTTTGGATCATTTAGGCAAATCATCTCTGCAATTTCTCATAGTTTATTTATTTATTTATTTATATTGTAAAATGGCATCATACAAAAAGTTTAATATTATGCTTTTTTTGTCTTTTAAATTATTTTAGGACACCTCTAGATCAGCATCGTACATGTTGGTGGTTGGAAAACACAATAATTATTGAAAAAAAACCTATTTGAAGACACTCATCATTTGGTGATTAGGTCACTGTCTCCCTCCTCGCAGCCCAGCAGCACAACGTCAGGTATGTTTTTTATGCAGCAACAACATTAAAACATTGTAGAAAGCTCAGAAAAGTTGATTTTGCATAATACTGCTCCTTCAAGGAAGTGAAATGCTCTTTTTCTTTAATTATGCTAAAAAGACCATCACAGCTATGCACTCTGCTGCCTTCGGCTTGTTTTGTTCATCTGTTTCTTCATGGCACCAGTAAAGTACTTATTATTCTTTTAGCCAGATAAAGTTTTTAAAGGTGGTAAGACATGCAATGCTGTTCTAGAGGTGACCAAGATTGGTTTAAAAATAGGATTATAAGCGCAGTATAGCCATTTTTAACATACGTGCATGTGGTGTTGAGTTATTTTTCTACTTTTACATTTTCTTTTTCCCCACCTCTTGAGAATACTCCGAGCTGCAACACAGTCAATCTTTTGTCAACACTAGCTTGTGTTGTACACATTTGGTGCTGTTCTGAATCTGTCCCTAAAACTGGTTATTAAATTGCCTTGTACCTCTGGGTTGTAAAATGCTTGGGAGTGATTTCTTTAGTGGGTAGTGATGGGGTTGTAACATGTGACAAAATAGGACAACAAGAAATTGCTTAGACCTTGAAGCACCCAATTTTCAAAATTACACAGAAAAATACCGAAATCACATTTGTACATAACCTTGTCATGGTTCCACCTGTTTCTGTGATTTTCAACACCAACTTGTTCACCTCATGGCTGGAGATGGGAGATTTTAAGCCAATTAAGAGAGAAATTTGTTGCAGAAAGTTTTTTGTCATCGGTGGGAGTTTTCGCACATTTCCACTTTTAGTTAAAGACTTTGAAGCTCTAAATCTTGCACCACCTGCTCGGCTTGAGATCTGCCAGACCTGTTGTACACTTGATAAAGGTTTGAGTTCAATAACTGTATTTATACACCATAACCTTTTAGAAAACGTACGTCTCAAAGGGCGCTAAGGTAAAGAAGTAACAGAGGCACAAGTTAGAAAGTTGAAGAAAGTTTAATGCTATAGAGAAGATCAAACGGCATCAAGCTAACTCACCAAGATATACAGTTTAAAGGTGTTCTGGCCAAAAGCATCAAAGCAGTACAAACCTGGAGGGAAGTGGTGACTTTTTTTTTTTTTAACAGCAGGGTCTTTGTCCTCTGAAAGTTACTGTGTGCTTCTGCGTCTGTGATGATTTTGAGGATGCACCGATTCATGGACAAAATGATTATTAAGTGTAAGGTGGGAGATGTCACCCACATCCACTTACAGCGAGGACAAGGCAGTTGCATTTGCAAGTGAGAAGGACATGACTCACAAAAGCACAGATATCTAGGAACCATTGTAAGTCTATTCACAGAGAACGCAAACAGAATAACTCCTACATGTAGCCAAGCCTATGGTGCTACAAAATTACCTAGGTGCTGGTTCCAAGCCCACATAAATCAAGAGGGTTGCATCAGATGATTTGATGGTTCAGTGTTAGTCTGGGCTTCTCTCTGTCAGTTTTAGCTCTATTTCTGGTCAGTAGGATCAGTTTTGGTGGAAAATGGCTTCAATGGGAGGGGTTCCAAACCTACCTTACTACTACAGTACTAAGAAAGTGAATGACTTAGGCTGGGCAGTCTAAGAGAACATAGTACCTGTCTTTATCCGTTTAACAATACACATGAAGAAATTAAAGAAGTTGAACTTTTGATAATCCATGCCAGGATAGCACTGTTTAGGATGAGGCAAACAGGATGATCATGCCTCAACAAATGAAAATAAAAAGGTCTATATTCAGAAGTCCATCTTTTTATGCAACATTTGACCTACAACACTGTGCTACAAATAGCATGTAATACACATCACACAATGTCATACTGATAGGCTTATATAGACAAATAAACAGTCTTTCCCATTGTGTTGCTGAAACTGATTCATAAAGCCTTATACTGTACACAGAAAAACACAAGGCCATCCAATCGTTTTGGCCTCTGGCACAAACCTGGACAAGAAATCCAATCCAAGGCTGTGTGTAGCTCAGAAAAGGGATGGGTGAAGAATCCTCCTTCCAACTGAGCTGACAGCTGCTCAAATATGAAAGAGATCAAAGAAAACACTCGCTCATGTATTAGGTTTTCATAGAATACAAAGTGATGTTGTAGCAAATTTATAAAATGCTTGATTGGATTGTGTAATTTTTATCAACTGATAATTGTTTTTTGTTTGTTTGTTGCTTTTTTTTAAACTTTTGGGCAGTGTGCTTTTGTTTGGTCTTTCCTGATCAGTGCAATAGTTGTACTCATCACTTGAGCCAGTTCTTCATTTTTAAATGAGTTAGATTTTTTTTTTTTTAATATATATATCACATGATTTGAAACTCATGACACCCTCAGTATAGAAATCTTCTCCCTTCTCCCACCTGAACTCGAAAAAAGAAATGGCAAAAATCAGGAATGTAAATCAGAATGTGTAGGTGTCCAAATTTTCCTGAAGTGATGTGGTTGGTCTCATTACTTGCATACCTTGCTGTCTGCTGCCATGGCTTTATTTAGGACCACAGCATGAATCCATAATTTTCATGAAAAAATAAATAAATAAATAAATAAATAAATGCCATTATAGATCTTTAACTTGCAACCTATTATCTCGTTGCCATGTCAACAGTCGTGTCTTGTTGTAACACTGCTGCAGTCAAGGCACTTTATTTACATTCTTTGTCAAAAAATAGCCCAGGACGATGTGTCGCTCTCTCTAAAACTGTCCAAGTTTGAACAGTGTATGGCTGGCAAAGGCATCTGGTATTAAAACTGTGATCTGAGTAAATATCTCTAAACCAACTAATAATCTACAAAAAAAGAACTTTTGTTTTATGTTGGCAGGAGGGAAGTACACAAAATTAATCAACAGAAATGTGCCACTTAAGTCTTTGTACAAGAGATATTGAAATAGATGGTGCAGTTCCTGCTTCCATTTATTCTTTGCCGTGGGTTGTGGGTGGCTGCAGCTTGTCCTCACATCATGGGTCTCTGAGGTAGGAGCGCTAACCACTCTGCCACTGCGGGACTTCTAACTTTAAATGTACAAATCTCTATTTTCAATGGATGATACTGTCACTTTTTGCTCATGACATAAGAATTGGCACATGTGCTTGTCAGTGTGTAGATATTTACATTAGGTGAATGAAAGTTGATGTTTTGTGGGCACCTATAGCTTTGATCCCTCTCCAACCTTTTGCAAAGTGCACATCTATTATTACGATCACTTAACAAAAGATATGTTGTTGTCTATTGTTGATTTATATATTGACCAAAAGTAAGCCTCGTTTATTTAAAATTCTGGCAGACTTTGTTTGCAGTAGCTGTTTTTTGGAAGCCTTTTAGGTGAGAAAGTGTTTATGTGTCCACTTTGCTGTTATTTATTACCGTCGCTAGGCCCACACTTGCGAATGTAATTCCCTGCAGTCCTGTTTCTTTGGCAATGTTTACCGCTGGTAATCTCCATGTCTCAACAACAGTTAAAGAATATAACAAATATAAAACTAATGAGACAGTTGAGAAAGAATCCATGTCTGCTATACTTTGACGTTCTTCTTCTCATACTCCCACTCCTTTGTGTCTCTCTTGGAAACAACCCGTGTTATGTGGCTCACCTTGCTTTGGTTGCCAGGCAGCTAATGAATTTTTCATATCGACTGTATGGCACTACAGAGAAGTGGTGAAATCCTGACACTGCCGCTCGTGTGGGCGTGCACATCAGTCCGTAAAGATAGAGGTATCAATTAATGGAAGTGGGAAGTGCGCGCGATTACAGTGCCGATAGTGTTTGGCTCTGCTCATTTCTGAAACCAGCGAGCGAGACGAGGCCTGAGATCCACATCCAGACCTATGATCCCTCAGTGAAGGTGTGGGGAAATTACAGGGGAGCTCAGGCTGCAGGGAGGCTGCTCTTTTTAATGACAACAATATATCTGCGTAGTGTAGGAGCCAGAGCGCATTTAAATGAAAAACACATGCAGGATGGAAACAGATGTGTAATACAAATGCCCTAGACAGATACAGAGATATGCTTATACATATATCAGCACAGGAGGCCATGAGATCCAGTCTTGGGCCTGCTGTCACATGATCTCTCTGGGTGGAGTCTTCATGTCCTCATCCTGTTGTCCAAAGACATGCATGTGTTAGGTGAATTGGTGACTCTGAATTGCCCCTAGTGAATGAATGTGAGAGTGAATGGTTGTCTCTCTCTCTCTGTGTGTTGGCCCTGCAGCTACCTGGCACTGTCCAGGCTTTACCCTGGTTACTGGGATAGGCTCCCGCGCTAGCAACCTCTTACAGGAATAAGCAGAAGAAGATGAATGAATGAATATTCCAGCACTTATCTGACTGAGTATAGTCATGGAGCGTTCACACCTGCCTCACACGCTCTTTAGTCCAGATTTTCTTACTTTCTCAAATTATCAAATGTAAAACTACATCGGGCCAAACAGTGGGTTTTAGATTTGGCAAAAAGGTGATCTTGATCCAGACCAAGGACCAAATCCGGGAAAAGATAAATTATTTAACACAAACATAGGCAGGAAAAGAGGGAAATTGATCTGTTTTAAATACATCAGTTTGTTGTTGTTTTTATATGTCACAATTCCTTAATAAGCGTTATTGAGATTTACAGGTCGTCTTTGGTGCAGCTGAAGTTTCTACTGTTGGTTATAATCTCGTAAAAATAATGACATGTCTCTATGGGCTTTGTGTCGGTCCAATGACTTAATTTCTCTGTTAAACTGAGAAATGAGCCGCTGAATTGACACATTTTCACCACATTAAATGCTGTGTTTATGAGGCACGGCCCTGTTGTAGTGATGCCGTTATGGCTGCAGGGGAAATGTCCAGAGCTGATTTTATTATTGCAATGCGAGGGCAAAAGGTTAAGAAACGAAACAAATAGAATATGTTGTTAGTTTTTAGTGTGGACATTGGTGCAGACTTTCAGTGTAGAGATAACAGTCAAGTCAGTCTCTATCTACAGTATGTGTTGAGAATCCTGCTGAATCAACTGCAGACAGAGATACTATTGTCTTTCTTTCCCCACAGAACGAATCACAGAAGACAACCAGGCGGCAAACAAGGGACTGTGCACCATTGATTTTTGTCTGTCCATATTACAAACCCACAGTTTCCAAACTAAAACGGAATCTGATATGAATCGTTCAGCGTCCCTAAAATCTAGTTACTGGAAAACATTGTAAAAAGCCGTTTTGATGGCATGAAAGTGGGCTTAGCTGACCCCATTAGTGAAAACTCTCCACTGTTGAACTTGTTGAGATAGAGCAGATGGGAAACAGGTACTATGGTGTCTGTATAGCGTGAAAGCTTGCTGCACATTCAATTACTGCTAGATTTTTTTCTTTCACTGTGTTAGTTTTGCTGACCTATAACCTACGCATTCCCTTCACACTTTATTTTTTTCTTTCATTTCATTTGACAGAATGTAAACTGTATAAAGTCAAAGCTTGTTAATACTGAGTGGTCAGGTCAAAAAGTCATTCATCATTCCTATTTCTATCACATATTGAGTTATGTAGGTTACATAATAATCAGTTTATGAACTCTTTTACGTCTTGTCATTTTGGTTTGATGTTAGGTCTAACCTGTATAATCCATTTTTTTGTCTGAAAAACAACCAAAAGTAATTTTCAAAGAACTCCAAGCTGCTAACTGAGTTCATCCATAAGGTCATGCAGAGGGTTTGAGAAATCATGAGGTCCTAAAAGAATAATAATTCTAGGTAAATATCTATGACCATTATAACATGTGCAAAATTGCATCATGTTATAACCAGCATGTTGATTTTGGCCCATTTCAGCTCATAGTTGCCCCTGAGTCAAGTTTCTCTCACAGCATCTTAAATATCCAGTATGTTTTGGTCTTTATGAGTTTGCTTGGATTTTTTGCACTCGTTATTTTTCTCTAAATATTCAGTTAAGATATGGTAGCTGCTGACTGATTAATGGACCTCAGAGTGTATTTGGATGAGAACATCTTTAGGTTCAGATGTCTGGGAGTTCAGTGCTGTGTATGGCCCCATGCAGTGTAGCTCTGGCCATTAGCAGCTGAAAGCATTACTGTTATGGGCTATTTTACTGAAGAATTGTAATCCTCATAATGTATATAGCATTTATAGTTTAGTCTGCTATTCTGGCCACCAACCCTTTTCTTTAACGTATTGGGAATGTGGAATTTGCTTTATAGTAACTCTGCCTTACTCTAAATTAGTTTTACAGTAACTTTGCCTTACTTTAAATTATTTTTGCGTAAACTTAGCTTTACTGTAAGTTGTTACTGTAAACTGTAATTTAGCCTTACTGTACATTAGTTTTACTTTAACTTAGCCTTTTTGTAAATTAGTTTTACTGTGACTTAGCCTTACAGTAAATTTGTTTACTGTAACTTAGCATTACTGTACATTAGTTTTACTTTAACTTAGCCTTACTGTAAATAGGTTTTATGGTAACTTGACCTTACTGTAAAAAAATTAATTGTAATTTAGGCTTATGGTAAATTAGTTTTGTAGTAACTTAGCCTTATTGTAACTTAGTTTTACGATAATTTGACCTTACTGTAAATTGTTACTGTAACTTAATGTTTTCCATATTTGTGTTCATAGTCTGAAACAGTTTCCAGTGGCCACCAAGGTTTTTTCATTTTTGTTTCTTACATACAGTATTGTCATAATTGGGAATACAGTGAAGAACAGCTATTTCCTAGCATACCTTGAGGAAAATGTGGAACTACAAAATCAGGTTGTTAAATGAATTGGATCAAAGTTTTGTGTGTTTTCCGTTGCATCTTCAAACCGTCTGAGACATACCTCAGTTGCCTCTGTGTAGACTCCAAACGCATGTCATTGTGGCGTACAGCAAAGCTCTTATCACACTGCTACAAGAGGCTGCTTGTGAGGCGGGTATTGGTGGTGGTCCCCCCCCAGCACAGAGCGCCGTCTGCCTGCCGGCTGTGTGCCTCTCTGTCGGAGGCTCGCGTCGGGTGAGGTGACGCTCCAGGCATGTTTACAGTGGCCCCTTGGGGGAGTAGCATGCTGCGAAATACGACATGTCTGAGCTTTTAAAGGGGCTAAGGAGGGATCATGCAACTATGTGAAGCTGCTGTTGTGTAAAACCCTTCAATCCCCATGGAGAAATCCAGTGTCAGTCTTGTAAACTCGGCGGGTCTTGCACTTATAATGTAAAATCTGCTTTTAGGAACTGTGGAGAGTAATGTAAACCTCCAGCAATGGTTAAGTGGAAGCTCTTGAAGGGCCAACGAAAGGTTTACAGCCACCAGAGACACTGCATCCATGAATGGCTCCTGCCTGCTATCCGACTTTATGGCACCTTAATGACATTGTTGCTGTCGACCTCTATTGGCATCACTTAACATGGAGACGTTTTCTTTGTGTCTGCTCATAAAACTGATGGAATGCTGCCCCTGTAAAGCATTCAGAGCAAGGAGAAAAGGTCACATTAAACCCATACACTCTTTGTATTAATTTTGCTCATTGGCTCTCCCAAGGTAGATGTACAAACATGACATTATCTTGACAAACTCCGCTGTCTTTGGACAAATGTCTTTTCGGGCCTCTTTAAATCAGTGTAAGCTTCTGCTTCTATTACTTAACCAAAATATACACAGTTTTGCTGCTGTACAATAAGGAAATTAAGTATTATGCAGTGCAAAATACCCATAATCTTGCACACTGCATCAAAAATATATGATCTTGAAACACAGTTGTTGTATAATCAACTGAGGACATTCAACAAGGTACATTTTTACGTAAAAATATTAGGCAATATCATAAATATTATAACATTTCACTTATATGGCATATGGTAAGAATATCCAATAAATGTAACGTTAGTCAGGACGTCTTAAAGTAATACATCAAAATAGTCTATAACAGTTCTTGTTGGAAGTAGTGATTGTCAGAACTAAACATAATAATAATTTCTTTAAATACTACAGACTACTACCACACTATTAATAATTTAAACTGATATTTGAACAGCTGCGTATTTGCAATTACATACAGACATTTACTTTGACTGTTAAATTTAATTTTAGATTTCATTAGTGAATCTCATGTGCAAATCTACTGGAGATGAAAATATTTCAGAATATCCAATACTGAGAAATGTTTGCAGAGCATTTATATGTGTACTCTGAAACAGACTGTAAGTACTGAGGTTCAGATAATTGAAGGGTAAGGCAGAATAGCAATGATCTGTATAATTCAGCCCTATGTTCAGTTTGGATAGTAACATCACAAATTACATATACTGTTCTTTTATGATAACTCTGTTTTACTGTAAATCAGTTTTATGTTAACTAAGCCAAACTGAAAGTTTGTTTTATGGTAACTTACTGTAAATTAGTTTCACAGTATATCAGAGTTACTGTAAATTATGTTTACAGGCTCAGTCTTACTATAAATTATTTACAGTCTTATCTAGTCTGCTTTTCCATATTACTACTTTACTACTTGTAAATGTATATTATATTAGATATTTTAAACTTTAAATCCAAATCCATTTTATTTGTATAGCAAATTTTACAAAAAAAAAAAAAAAACAGTTTCCAAAGTGCTGCACATAGAACAATAAATAACAATAAATTACTTTATTCAGCTCCACCAGTCCCTATTAAATAATAAGAACCAGTAAAACCAAACAAAAGTTATGGAATAAATCAACAATAAATAAATACCAAGAATTAAATAATAAAAACAAAACAATAAAAGACAACAGAGGACCACACAATTCACATCGAGTTAAAAGCCAGAGAATAAAAGTGGGTCTTACTTTAATTCACTATTGTCAGAATAATATGTTTTGTATTGGGTCTTTACAATTAGTAAATTAGTGAATTAAATTGAATGTACTGCAAAGTTATTTTTAAGCATTAAAAACCTTAAAATCTTAAGTATTCACCCCATAGTCGGTTTAACTAACCTCTACATTCAGTTTACACAATTAAAATACCACAATACCACAATAGTTGTACATACATATTTACAACAGACACAGATAAGCAGCTCTTCATATTCATTCAAGAAAAGGTCCACCATATGATTTCAACCATAAATTATACACACGATGCATCATTAAACATGAAACACTTGACCAGTTTAAACTCCAGTCACTGGGAAGATCAACTACTCAGCCACTTCTTCCACCTCTTGCGCCGAATAAACAGTAAGCGGTGATATTATTAGCAAGCCATTCATAATTCACTGAAACCTAACTTGTTTCCAAGGACGTACTCTGAGTCACTGCTGGAAATTTAAAGTCTTAATAAATCTACAACATATGGCAAAGCACACAGAGTAAAAAGTCTGCCAAAGTTTTGTATTTAAATAATTTAAAGCCAATTATGATGAAACCAGCCACTAACACATTATATTATATATTTTTTATGAATAAGCAGGAATAATAGTTGCCAAACACTATTCTGTAAATGCACAAAGCAGCATGTAAATTTAATTAAATAATGACACAGCCAAATTATATAATAGCTTCTAATGGAGTCCATAACCCCTTTCT
The DNA here is from genome assembly GCA_020698575.1 of Bostrychus sinensis. NCBI lineage: Eukaryota > Metazoa > Chordata > Actinopteri > Gobiiformes > Eleotridae > Bostrychus > Bostrychus sinensis. The sequence goes on from CM036258.1 coordinate 16,356,631, forward strand.
GTTCACCACATGATCATTGTTGCGGAACACAACAAGAGATGTTAGTTAGAGCAGGGATAAATGAAATATTGTGGCCAGCGCTGCCCTTCCCTGACTGCGTTTCAAAAGACTATTAGAGCAAATAAAAACCGACTGTGTGAATGAGCTGATTTTCCATGCTGAGCTAGACAAAGTGAGGATGACAGTGTTGAGACAGACACCGAGAGGGACAGACTACCAGCTAAAAAGAAACAAACAAAACCAGAAGTCACATTAAGAAGAGAAATGCATAAACAGGATTATGAAACGCATCCTCAGGCAAATGAATATTGTGGAGAGGTAGACCACTATGAACAAAAATGACAGGGACAAACTAAGCTTCAATGTACATTAGAGAAGTCACAGAACAAATATCTCTTTCAATTGAGTGGAACTACTATGCATAAGGTAATATGTTAAATAACAAAAATATAAAGCAAGGTATATATCATAGAAAGAATAGAATATTTAAATACGATTAATTTATGGCTTGTTCACACAACAAGGCTTCGATTGCTTTGCTGCTCAGAACCAAAGTTGTTTTTATAAATAACTTTATTGTGACCTTTATGGTACATGTATTTTATAATCAGCTCCGAACTTTCCTGCAATTAAAAACTATATTTATACTTTTTCATGTAAGCTGAATGTTGAAACTACTGTCAGTGATTAGAGATGAAGGACGTTCTCAAGTAAAAGAATAGTTAATTCAAAATATTAGTACTTGAGTAAAAGTAAAATGTACGTTTTAAATATTTACTACAACAACTACTACTACAAGGTCAAACGACTTACAAAATTTTATTTTTACTCAAAAAGAAGTTACATGTTTTAGTTCATGTTAAAATGTGAGTAAAAATAACTAGTTTCTTTCTACCTCTGTGAATCACTGAAGTGGCTGGTCAGTCTAATCTTCAAAGTCACGATGCAAAAACAGTAATGAAGATACTGATAAGACTTTGGAATGAAGTTTGCAGGATGGATCACACATGAACATTAATAAAAAATGAAGGTGCAAGGTCCAAACCTGAATGCCTCTCGCTTAAATATTACATGCACTCCATTTTCAGATAAAGGTTTCAGTCTGATATAATTTAATTAAATAAAAGAAAATATTTGAGTGCCTTTTGTCACTCTACAGTCTTGGTGAACCCCATGACACACTTCTTAAAAGTATATTTAACTGCATGTTCTCAGGGGTGTGATATTCTGCTGCTGCTCATTATAAAACTCAGCGCGAGAGTCCCCCACAGACTTTAATCACCGCTGCACAAGTCTTAATAGAGTGATTATTAGCACAGGGATTAATCGGATCATTTAAATCTCATACCGCCCCTCGTGATTTACCTCGGTAGGCCACTTTCCAAGAGCAGGAAGGGGAAAGAAATATCTGGAGGGTTACAAAGGCCGGCCGTTCTTACTTATTCTCTTTACCTTCTCTGGAGCGAACAATACGCATCAGCCTTTCAAAAGTCTGCACAGCGGGAGCTTCATTAGGGTGAGCCACGGTGAAGAGGAGTGTACTTTATCAGAACAAAAACGATAGAAAGGACTTGGTGGGAGTTTAAAGTAATCTTTTGGACTTATCTCACTGAACTAGTTTTACAGTAACTCTTACTTACTGTGAATTTGCTTTACGGTAACTCTGTCTTACTGTTACTTTCACAGTAACTCCACTTTAATGTATACTTGCTTTACGGTAACTCTGACTTACTGTATTTTTGCTTTATGGTCACTCTGCCCTAATTTATTTTTGTTTTTCAGTAAATCTGCCTCACTGTGAATTAGTTTTACAGTAACTTTTACTTATTGTGAATTAGTTTTACAGTAACTTTTACTTATTGTGAATTAATTTTACAGTAACTTTTACTTATTGTGAATTAGTTTTACAGTAACTCTGCATTACAGTTACTTTCACAGTAACTCCACTTTACTATATATTTGCTTTACGGAAAACTCTGACTTACTGTAATTTAGTTTTATGGTAACTCTGACTTACTTTATTTTTGCTTTACTGTAACTCTGCCTTACTGTAATTTAGTTTTATGATGACTCTGCCTTGCTGTTAGTTTCACAGTAACTCCACTTTACCGTATATTTGCTTTATGGTAACTCTGCCTTACTGTATTTTTGCTTTAAGGGAACTGCTACTGAGTTTGTTTTATAATAACTCTGCCCTACTGCGATTTAATTATATGGTAAATCTGAATACTTTCTTTACAGTTACAGTCTTACAGAGAAATATTAGTCCAACAAATGTGACTTAAGTTGAATGTATTGCCATGAGTGTTATTTTTAAGCATTTCTTACGGTTTCCTATTTGAAAATCAAGTGTCCATCACCTGTACATTCTGAAAATCTGGAAATGATTTGAGATGAAGGGTAAGAAGTAATACTATTTAAATTGTCTGTCTAATTCACCTCTATGCTCAATTACAACACAAATCACATTAGTTCTTTATACACCGAGATAGGCAGCTCTTCAATAAAGTGATTGAAAGAACTTGGGCAGAGCTTGAATGGTAATCTTTCGGGCTGTCTACCTCACAAACTGAATTTCCAACACATTTCTGCAGTGGTTTTTATGCTGTGGTGTGGTTGTGGTACGTGTTGTGGCAGTTTTATGAGGCTGTTTATCTCCCGTCTGCAAGGGTCAGTGTGGGTGGGTGCCGGAGTTGGGGGTGGTAGCAGTGGGTGGTAGAGAGCTTTGTGTCCAGGGTAGAGATATAGACTGTGTAGGAACAATGCCCTTGAATGTGGCCTTGGACCTCTGTAGCATTTCATCTCTCCCTCCTCACTGTCCAGATCAAATAAGAGCACAGATAATTCTCAAAGTGCAGTGGCTACACAAGGATATAACATATAGTAGTTACAACCTTATTCTGTTATGGCTGCAAAAACAGGTTAGTGTTGTTATTAATACAGAAAGCAGGTTATTTACTAAAGATGTGTCTTTGGCCACAACCTTTGGAAATATGAAACCTCTATAAAAAAAAGTCCGCATATCAAACGGTTTTCATTTACAAAATCATTAACCATAGATCACTACCCTTCACTAATATTGGCACCCCTGATAAATATGAGCAAAGAAGGCTGTAGAAAATCACTTAACGTTTTAACATTTTGATTTCTTAAAACTATAAACAAAAAACTCTGCTGTATAAACACATAATAATTGTATACATAATAAATTGTATATTAGTTAAATATATGTGTGTCAGAATTATTGGTACCCTGATGAATTCACATAAGCAAAGTATATTCCAAGTGATTATTTTACCTTTTTAGTAAACCTGGGTTACTAGAAACAGGACATTTTTCAGCCACGACTTTCTGTGTCACTGGAATATAAATATGTGGACGCAGAAAGGACGAACTCCTTTAGTTATTCAGCACAAGGCAAAAGACCAGAGAACACAGTTGTGACGTGCAGCAAGAGATGTTATGCTTCACAAAATGGGAAGTGCCCTTAGGAAAATACCAAAACACAAAAAAGCCAGTTTCCAACATCAGGGCAGTAATTAAGAATTTTAAGTGATCTGTTACAGGAGAAGACTCTGAGCTGTGACCTTGGCAAAAGGATTCAGTACAAAGTATTGACTAAAAGCGTGCAAATAATAGTGGCACACAGGTATATAACAAATATTTTTTTCTGTAGAAAACTGTATTGAGTTTGAAATTGTCATTTTTGAGAAAAAGAATAAAAGGTCAATAAAGACATTTTTAAAAGATTTTTTTGTTCATATTTATTACGTGGCCACACTGGTGGCCACTGTATATAGGTCAGTAAAGTAGAATATAGTGTGAAACTTTAATTCTGTAGTTCAAATCAAAGTGAAACACATATTTTACATTGATCCGGTAAACACGGACTGAAAATTTAAATTTCAATTTGTATATATTGGCTATATGTAGTTGTCATTTTCAAATGTGTAGAATGCACTTTGTGGCACTATATCTGAACTTAATAGTAAACAGTAGCAAATAGTCTTGGGCAATGAATAAAATGAAAATGTAAAGTGAACAATAACAAGCGATTATTTCAGGCAATCCATCCTAGCACAGACACAATTTATATTATGTACAAAATGTGGACATTATTTTCTTTTAAATATTTGGTTAACAATAAATGCCACAAGCCTGCAACACCATTATTATACAAATATGTGCACTGTGAATGCTTTTAAGATTGCAAAGTGCACGCAATGAATAGAATAACTGATTGCTGTACTGGCTACAACAATTGTAATTAATTCTCCCTTACATACTTTAACCAAGAATTTTCATTAACCCAGTATGTGTGCCTCATAAATTCTTCTGTATTTTGACGTGCGGAGAGAGACTGGGTATGAAAAAACTATGCTGACTGTATTCATTTTCCATATTTCACTATGGCATAGCTTAGAAAGGAGTTGTAAGGCTTCAATGGGCAGCAAATTCTATTACATTGTTGGCTACATTGTTATTATTTAGCCTTTAGCTTATATGCTAATTACACATGCTAATTGCTGCATTAAGTGGAACTTAGTGTAGTGTGGCATGACCTGTTCAGCTTGGTTGAAACTGTTCACACTGGTAACTGTGCTAGCCCAGGCCAATGTAAGTGCTCAAGCTAAAGACGTATGTAAAAATGTGTTATTCCATCTAATTAGCTGTGCTGTAATCTGACAGTGATCGCTGAGTTGTCAGGGGTAAAGTAAACCGCTGCACAAATCCTGTTTTGCTGCACACACACAGATGCACTCACACAGACACAGCTAAAGACTGACAGGTAATGCTAAATGCCAGCCAGGTGGTCAGCTTCAGGCAAAGCCAGGGAAAAGGTTTCCCCTGTCAGAACAATACCTCATCCAGATTTCAGGCACAAACACACTTTAGCCTCCTATTAGGTTTCCTGCTGCAAACTTTGCACACTCTTTTACTGCATGTACAGGAGAATGTTAAAAATAGTGATGTTATTGAATAGTGACTTTACCTAGTTCAGTACAGGTTCAGGTTGTTGGTTCAATCTCTGCTCCCCCAGTTCATACTGACATTGTGTCCTTGGGCAAGATACTTGAACCACCTTGCCTCCTGATGTCTAAATTTCTCTTTATTCTTATTTATTTTATTCTCTTTATATTCCTATTTTATCCCATTCTTATTTTATATTCTTTTATTCTGTTTGTTGTTATTAGGTTATATCTTCAGTGTTTCCTCAGAGAAGGGCGGGGGTGGGGGGGTTAAAGTTTGATTGATTGAATGTGTTGGTGTGACTCTGGTGGTGTTTAGTGCTGGTTGGAGAAACCGCTGGTGCAGTACGACTGCAATGTCTTCATCAGTTTGCAGCTCTCCACCTCCAGCGTGTGACAGTGTTATTAGGGTGTCCACTTAATGAAAATTCACTATCTCATAAAATCAGACTAATGTTCCATAATCATTTTAATTGCGACAATTAAAATAAATAATTGCTTGAAATATGTCACTCTCTGTGTACTGAATCTGTATATGCATTAGACTTTTTCCACCATATTATAATTTAGCGTAATGAATTTCTTTTTTAAAAGTAGGTATATAGAAAAATGTGTTAATAATGCAAATAATGTGCATATGATTTTAGTGAAAGCATGTTTTTGGGCAATATTTCAAAACATTTTAATAGAATATCTATGTAAAAGACTATTGTGCTCATCCAGGCTCAGCACTTGTATGTAGGTCAGGAGTTAGAATGGTATAAACCAATGTATTCTGTAGTGAGCAGTTTAAAGACACATGCGTAACAAGACCACTGCCATGGCTCCTGAGCAAAAAACGGGAACTGGCGCGATAATAATCAAACCTAACCAGAATTGAAACATTGGAACACAAGGCCAGTTGATTTGCGGGCCGCATCTGCTTTTACTAGGAGCAATTTGGAGAAAAACAAGATTCTGAAATGAGGGCAATTTCAGATTCTGCCAGCTCTCGATGGTCAATGCTCACTAGAACTCCCACACCGGGCCAGGCCTTTTCTCCGTCTGGCCAAGCTCTGCACTGCAAACACTAAACGCCAAGATTCCTCTGTTTATTGACCGTATCTGCAGCTGTTGCCGGCGCGCTGCTGCCTAGAATAGAGAAATGAAAAACTCCCAGATATGTATGCTAAACAAATGCAGTGATTGATATTCTTATGGACAAAGTAGATTTTCCAAGCGGGTGCACACATGGCTGTTACCAGGAAACCGAAAGGGGAGGAAGAGAAGGGAATATAAACGGGTGCTTCAACCCAACATCACAGAGAAAACTGTACATTGAAGATAGTGAGAGGGGAGAGGGGGGTGCGGAGGTCGAGGCATCACTGTGATCTATTTTTGGATCCCCAGAGTCTAGATTTTCTATAATCTAGATTTGCTCATCCATAACAAAGAGTTTTGTTTGATAACTTGTCAGTCAATTGGTTGCCAGTTGTGATGATTGGTTCACTGGTCCATAGTAAATATATTTTTGTTTGGGTAACTTATGACACCATAGTTTTGAACACAGCCATCCTGTTTACAGAGGGTTATGTTATTCAATAAAAAAAAGGCATAAAAAGGCATTTGCAGTGCCCTCCACTAATTTTGGCCCCCTTGATGAGATTTGTGCTGATGTGGATAAATTTATGTTGTAGTTTTGAAGACTCGGACCCTAAGGCCCAGCTAACATCTGCAGTTCTCCAGCAGGGATTTGTGAAGATTTTTTGGGCCACTGGAGCCATTCACTTGAGAATGTCTTGGGACACAAAAGACACACATTGTTTCCAGGCTGATTCATAACACTTAAATCCAGTTTACTTAAAATTCTTAATTATTGCCCTGATGTTGGTAAATCATGGTTGGAATATTTCATGTTCTCTGTCACGGTTTGTTGGCAGCTTTAAATGAACATATGTTCATTGTTTGCATGTTCAGTTATGTATACAAAATATATTGATCAATAAATAAATACCTTAAAAATAAATAACAACAATAACAACAATAATAATAATAATAATAATAATAATAATAATAATAATAATAATAATAATAATAATAATAACAACAGCAACAATAACAATAATAACAACAATAACAATAATAATAATAATAATAATTAAAAAACACCCCAACTGAACCACCTCCTATTTTGCTTCATGTTTATGCGGCAAATTAGATAAACATTGGATACTGATTTGATAGAGGCAATGGTAACCATGACAGAAGAAGGTCACATGATAGAATTCTTGCCATTTATTGGTTGGAAGCAACTAAAATGAAATCATGACAGAGAGCTGTATGCTTGCAAATAAATGCTTACAGCGGCCTCATTCACTGACAGCTCCATGGGTTAAAGGCTATCAAGTAATACCAATTAATAAAAGTGGATATCAGCTAAAAAGTTGATGAGGGCCAACTTTATCTGGCTGAGGGCCATGTTTGGCCCACGAGCCAGAGGTTGCCGACCCCTGTTTTACAGCCTTCTTTGCTCATGTTTACTAAGGGTGCCAATATTGGTGGTCGGCACATGGCTATAGGCTGTGTTGATGTGTCACAGCAGCTCACTTTGACATCATTGATGATCTGCTGAATGTCTTTCTGCTCTTTTCCATGATTTCCTGTCTCATCTCTTTTGTCCGATAAAAAGACACCAACAACAACTGAGACCTGGGTTATTACCACCTATAGCCCTGTGGTAATCTGATAGTGATAACTGAGATGTCAGTGGTAAAACAACTTATTGCACAAATCCTGTTTTGTTCTACACACCGAGATGAGGGGCATTGCTGAGATCTATTTTTGTATCCCTAGTGTGCCATCTAGATTTTCATTCTAGATCTGCAGTCATTGATATTGCTCTTCCTATAACAAAGACTTGTTGTTTTGTCTTTTGCTACTGTATCAATCTTTAACCCTGACCTCCACTCCTTGGCACAACATAACAGCCTATTATCTCACCTCTAACCTCTCCCCCGTGATCTATGTCACCAGCGCACCTCCTCATGTCATCCTCCATTTATCACTCTCTGCCATGACATCTTCTAACATTGCTTCAGGTTCTATCGACAATATGTGGCTGAGATATTGCCCTGCGGCCCCTGATGGCGCCCTCTTCCTCTTCTCCCTTCCCTTCCGTCCATGAGGAAGATTGAATCGGTGCCCACTCTCGAAGCTAGTGAGCCGGCCAGATCCCCCATCCCCCTCAGTCTTTATACCCGAGGATTCATCTGCAGCCAACCGCCAATGGCCCATTAGGCAGCGCAGGTCGATAGTTAACTAATTGAGGCGAGCTCTAACAGCAACTTCTTCGCCCATCCATCTAATCCATAACTGCGATTAAATGATCAGTCAAAATCTTCCCAGTTTGAGTTAACCTTGATTGGCCCACATGACTGATGGGACAAGCAGCCTGAATGAATCCCTCAGTCATGTAATGTGATATCAAGATAAGCTTTTTTCTGTGTAGGATTTAATCTGAGATAACTGGGACTTGTGTTAATACAGTTCAAAAGATCGCAGGTAAATCGGCGGCAGACCAGGTTGGTTATAGAGGGAATTACAGAATTTGCAGGGATAAACTAGAAGGACTTGGAGAGCGCAGACCTCCACCATGGCATTAGCGATGGTAAAGACCTGAACTCTAACCAGGAATGTTCTAGTTCAGGGCTAAGTGCTCTAGCAGAATCCAGAAAGAATCCACAAACATACCTAGATCTATATGTATTCCATGCTCTCATGACCTTTCCCTTTAAATCTGACCATGACGAATAGAGTTATCTTCCTGAAAGGCAAACAAACCAGCAAAATGTCAGCGTACTGTAACATACCCTTTTTGGACCAATCATTTAAAAATTAGCCAATCAGAAAAACAAAACCTTGTGCAACATGAGCCATTTTAGATCAACATTAATGATTAGTTAGAAAATAGTTTTGAATGGAAGCGGTTTTCAAAGCCCATTTGTTAAAGGCCCCCTATTCTGCTAAATTGACTTTTTTTGAGCTTTTATGTTATAATGTTTTCAACTCAAAAACATATCTGGAGTAGTATTTTGTTTCATGTACGCTTGTTTGAGTAATCCTCTTTCTCAGGAGCTGAAAACACTCACCTCTCTACATTACGCTCCTGCACATTTCTAAAGCCAATACTCATTCTGATTATTTCAGCGCTTAAATTGTCATCACTACAAAGCAGTCAGCTCATTTATCTATCTGTTAGCACCATGTTGCTAATAGCTGTACTAATTATCCATTTTATGCTCTGTCCATTCTCCACCATTGCCAGCAGGGGGCGACAGACACCGGCTCCAACCATTCTCTGCAAATAGGAAGTAACAGCTCCCACAAAGAAGACGTTTTCCATACATATATTTTACTTGAAGTTATAACGTGAAATACTAAAGATGTCCAACACTGTTTCCAAAAGTCAAAAAAGAAATCTGGGTCTAGGTTGTCAGGTTGGTTCATTCCACTGTCTTTTAGTTCCTGGTTCCTAGTTAGATATCTATACAAGTCAAATACTATACAAGTACAGTGACTTTGTTTAATCCTGAAATTAAGGAAGTGCATTTGCTCCAGGTTTTGTTGGCAATGACTAAATGTTGGTGGAATTTCTAAAGCTGTACTATTTAAAATAAAAAAATATATATACAGGCAAAGTTTTGTTGACTTTTAAATATGATTTGCTTTGATATAGGCTCCAGTAATAATCTGTTGTTTTCAGCCTCTTTTTAGCCTCTTAGTCACTACAAGGGCTTCTCCAACTCATCACTTTTTCTTGTGTGGTCATTTATAGCGACATGACAAGTCGCCTGCACAGCACCAGTCCAACCTCCTGAACCAATGCATTAACAATGTTGGTTTTCTGGTGATTTTGCACAGCCGCAGACAGATGATGGACGATCTCTGACCGAAACACGTTCTAGCGTACCAGGACAGCACTGTATTATTGATATAAGCATCTAAGAAAAGCCAGCAGGCTTTGGAAAAAAATGTGTTCTCAGAGATGAACGGATAAACAGCGACACGAAGAAGGCTGCATTTGGAAGCTTTAAGCATATTAAAGCATAGAGATCTAATCCACGCCTGGTGATAAGCATCCTGGCTATTGTTTGTTTAGGCAAATGTGTGTGTGTGTGTTCGGAGGTTGACTTTTGGAAGAACCTCCAAGTGCCCGGGCCGCCTTCTATTTTCACCTACATCCTTTTCATTATTTCGGAGCACTACGAGTAAAAATTCATTTTCAGGGAAAGATGGATTTCTTTAAATGGAAGTGGTCAGCTTGTCAATTTTTAAACATTTCTGATAAAGGCTGAAAGTAGTGGAACGAATGGAGGCAATGAATTCATTATGAGGTGCCCAGGCGTTGGGATGAAGCGATAAGACAAACACAAACATATTCTGGCGGAGCTTTAAGGCTGGGAAAAGAACGGGCAAATGAGCTGGAATGATGAAAAGCTCTACCATATCATTTGCAATCTATTTAATGAATAATCTTGTCATTTGCAGTGATGGAGATTAATCAAATTGTGTGCTGCGGTAGAAAAGTAGATGCATTATATTTGGTAAAAAAAAAAAAAAAAAATCTTAAATTAAATAATCCATCTTCAGATTCTGGAAACATTTGATTAAGTGTTTTTTTGGCATGGAAAATGAGTTGAGATATAGAAGTCTTTTTGGACTTCTTTGGTAATTAGTTAATTTTTATCACACTGTACAAGAGTGGGTTTCTTTAATGTTTTTTCTTTGATTATGTGTTCAAAAGGCAGCAACACTCTGCTGGCCTCCACATGTTTCTGTTGAGCACTAGTAGATTATTTATGTAAAACATTTTCTTTTAGTCAAGTAATGTTTTTAAAGGTTATAAAATGTGCACTGCAAAGATCGGTTTCAACATACAGTATGAATAAACGCATAATATAGCCCTTTAACTGGAAACTGACTTTTTTTCTTGCATTGGAGAAAACCTTTTTAATCATTTAATATTAGTTTGTAATAAAATATGTGAAAAACCTTAATTAGTTCAATAGTTGTTATTTTTAATTTTTGTTAATATGCCTGCACTTTGCAAGGGTTGCTTAAATTAGCTGTTGAATGAGGATTACAGAAAGTTTGACAAAGCCTGTAATACACCCCTGGGTATGTTTTGTAACACAGAGAAATAAGGCACCCTAATTCACCCTGCACTGCTCTGTATTAAAACACCTGTTACAGTCTAATCCCAATTCAGGGTTTATAATTAGCATACCCAAACTGAGCTACTAAACAATGCAAGAGTGCAGCTCCGTCGCTTACCACCTCCATCAGGATATGAACAGAATGTATTCAGGCAAACAACTGCAGTCAGGGGTCATTTATTCTGGCAGCTGCCCTGTGCGCTGGAGTCCACACTCACAAACACATTCAGACTGTAAACTGCAGCAAACCGTTGGCTGTACAGGAAGGATATTTAACCTGTACTTGTATTAAATGGAGTCTGATGTTCTTCCAGTGCAAAAAAAAAAAAAAATCTCTTAAAAGCTCTTATGCCTTATTGCACTCTATTAATTCTACTATTGTTTCATACTACTGCTACTACTATTACAGCTACTATTTCTACTCATTTTATCACCATTACTGGGATTAAGTACTCTTTTGAAGAAAAATATTCTTATCTGAGTATCCATGGAAGTCAAGAAAAATGTCATAAAGTTTGAAGTAAGAGCAACAGCAGGTGTTTCCTCAGTCGTGGCAGGTGTATTTGAAAATACCACATATACAAAGAATAAAACTGGTCTGCCTTAGTTAACAAGTTTTGGGCAGAAATGGAAAAAGTCTGTACTCAAGTAAAGAATATATACTTGAGTAAACTGCATATATGTCTGCATAATATCATTTGGGTTGAAAATATAGTTTGGCATTAGAGACGTAGTTTTAACAAAGCCAAAGTGTGTAAAAACCTGTTAGGTCAAACATTGTTATAAAAACTTCCTGGCTGTACTTCACACGTACCCTCACGACCTTTTACAGCTTCTCTACTTTGCATGATTTAAAAATTCATGGCTTTTTTTTCACACCTAACTGCGGCGAGCCTGGCACACCATCTCCTGCTTTATAAAGACTAATGTGTGCCATTAGCCTATCTAACTGTTGCCACTTCTCAGAGCTGTCTCACTCAAATTCCCTGTAATGTGGGGAACTGTGCAAGTTACATTAGAGATTTGGCAGGTCAAACTGTTCACCGGTTGAGCTTGATTAGTTCTCCCCATCTTTTTGATTAACGCTGCTTCCCCAATATCTCCAGAGTGCCTTGCTTCTCTGTGTTTTCATTGGCTATCTGGCCCACTTGGCATGCAGCTAATGCTTTTGTGACTCAGCAATGTTGGTGACATGCTAAGTACCTGGCTAAAGTGAGCGTCGGCTCCCGTAGCGCAGTGATTAATGTGTGCACTGGTCATGCAGAGGGCTCGCTACACTGGAGCTAAAAGGCAGGCATTTTTCATGTCCACTGCCCAGGGAATTGTTACTTATCAGAAAAGCCCTTTGCACCTGGTAAGTGTGGAGATCCGGAACCTTTATTACAGCTGCCAACAAAAGTACTCAAACACTGTAGTCCAACTTTTCTCCTCGGCTTAAAAAACGTATTTCTCTTCTTCAACTCAGCGTGTCTGGGAGTTTGATTTATGGAAGTCAAGAAAAATGTCATGGAGTCTGGAGGAAGTGTCGGAGAAGGATGCATGGCCCGAGTGCACCAGCAGGTGTTTCCTCAGTCATGACAGATGTGTTTGAAAACCAAGAAATGGTGTTTTTAGGATGGAGGTGGTACAAAGACAAACTGTTGCTTCAAAATAATAATACTCAAGTTGAATTTAAAGTATTGCAGAGAACAAATTTTCTTACAGGGATAAAAAAAGGATACCTTACCTTAGTGCATAACGCTGAAGTATTAATGCTGGTTAGAAGGCATATGTATTCCAAAAGTACACAAAAGTATCTAGTTACATTCCAGCCCTGCTCTTGAGTATTTTTTATCTAACGTTGCTGTGCCAGTGGAACCTGCAGTCAGTCGATGTTGCAGTCCTGGTAAAGCATGATACTGACAGGAGCAGTGGTGTTGGTGGGGACTTGTCAGCTGATTTATGAGCTTTGCCACGTGCTGTGAAAAGTGGTGCTCTGGGGGACGATCGAGGCTTTGTAGGAACACATCTGTCTGCACTTTATCACCTCAACGTTTCCCCTACCTACCCTTTTTTTTTTTTTTTTACACTTTTCTTTACACCTGTGAGCTGGATACCAAACATGGACACTAGTTGGTTATTCTGCACAGTGCTCAGAGCATTGTGGGTAATGGAAACTGGGAGGCATCGGTTCATTTTACTCCATAAGGACCGGATGGTGGAAATGAGTGATCAATCAGAAAGTAATTACACTGGCCATGGCGGTCTGGTAAATGCCTCTCAAAGTGTTGCTAGCAAGTATTCTGTAATGACTGGGAACAAAGTGCAGTTCCTCTATATACAAACTTAAACCACTTCCTTTGAGCATATTATAGTATGGAATAATTCATCATGACCTGAGAGAAAACGATAGACCACATGCAAAACCTTCAAATTTATTCTGCCTAAACCTGTTTTCCACTTATTTAATAAATCCTTGTCTGCGCATAAAACCAAACTCTACATTTCTTATCCAATGCTATCAAATAAATAGAAAACAACAATTAAACTAATTACAGTCTGGCTATTAAAATCCAGTATATAATGTATAGTATATGGTAATGTCCAGATGTGGAAGAAGTACTTACCTCCTCGTAGCTTTACAGTGTGTTTATGTACAGTATCATGCATAGAAATGGGGGCAGTCCTCTTGTGAGTACAGTTTTGCAAATGAGATATTGACTAAAGTTCGGTGTGACTGTCTGTCCCTCCTGCCTCACAGCAGCCCACCCACTCCATTTATGATCCCTCTCTTCCTCTATGAATAAAACAACTTGTCTTGAATAATGTGGCTTGAATGCATTATGAATAAAGAACAAACTTTTTCACTGCAGTACGCGGGACTCTGATCCTCTGAGCTGCTGTTCTGCCACATGTTGAAGGCACAAGATGCAAATGGATTGAAGATTATGTCGCTGTCTTTTATTCCAATTGTCTGCCTTTATGCATGGGAATTTCAATGAGAGACGGAGGTGCTGTGTGTGACAGAGGCGTCAGGTGAATAGTTTTTACAATAGTTTTATTTTCAATCAAAATGCATGTCTTGCCTTGTGTTTCTTTTATATAGGCAAACAATCCACTGCACTGTCACATATTCAACAGTAATAAAATCAGTGCCAACAATTTCAGACACTTATCTAAATACATTTTTATCAGCAAGGGGCCAGTAATGAAAATATAATGCATCTGAGAATAGGTGCAAAGTTATACGCACCTGTTCTAGGGGCGGCAGTAACTCAGTTGTTAGCCACGTTCACCCACTAACCTGAAGGTTGGCGGTTTGATCCCAGCTGCTGACATTGTATACTGATGTTGTGTCCTTGGGCAAGACACTTCACCCACGTTGTATGAATGAGTGTGCGAGTGTGTGATTGGAGGTGGTTGGAGAGGCCGTAGGTGCAGAATGGCAGCCATGTTTCTGTCAGTCTGGCTACATGTAGCAGCTTATCACCACTGAGTGTGGAGAGTGAATGAATAATGCAGTTGTAAAGCATCTTGAGTGTCCAAAAAAAGCGCTATAAAAGGCATTATTATCATATGTGATTTTTAAGATTTGAATAAAAAAAAACAACATTGAATTCACAGCTTACTATGACAATGAAACCAAGTCGCATCACAGAAAAGTTAATTTATTTGAGTAGTTAAAGGTCTCCTATATTGACTTTTTTGAGCCCCTCAAAAACAAACATGGGGCAGTATTTTGTTTCATTCACGCATGTATGAGCAGGGTGGTGGCACATCATACACATATTATATTGTAAATTTGTTTCAAGGGTTATTCTAGCATTATAAAAGGGGGAAAATGTGTTTATCATGTTTACAAAGCTGATATCTAAGTTATTTTTAAAATAATTCCCAGTCGGTTTACATTAAAATGTGTCATATACTTCCCAGTAAAAAGGCTGACCCCAGTGTGACCCTCAGCTAAAAGTGGTCTAGAACAACCCTTGTGTATAAGTAATCCTGTTTGCTGAGCCCGTCTCTCTCAAGGGCTGAAAATACTTGGCCTCACTGCTCTACATAGACTCATGAAACCAGGAAGTGCTCCTGCGAGTTCCTAAAGTCCATACACCATCACTGGACTCGTTCTGATCATGTTAGCGCTCTCACTCCAAAGCTGTCAGCTCATTTATCTATCTGTTAGCGTGCTAATTAGCCATTTTATGCTCTGTTCATTCTCCACCATTGCGAGCAGAGGGCAACAGACCCCTAATCCAAGCATATATTCTGCTAAGTCAGAGTAACAGCTCCCCAAAGACTTTTTCCATAGAATACATTATTTTAAGTTCTAAAATATGAAATACTAATGCAAAGGTTTCAAAACTATTTCTAGAAGCCTGAAAATAACATTTTATGGACCCTTTAATTTTTCATTTATTTTAATCAATCAATCAAAACTTTATATATATATATAGCACTTTTCACACAAGTGAATGCAACTCAAAGTGCTTCACAACATAAGATAATCCAACACATTCACATTTCAAAACAAAAACACAATAGTTTATATGAAATAATAATAATAATAATAATAATAATAATAATAATAATAATAATAATAATAATAATAATAATAATAATAATAATAATAACAGTTTATAAAAACACTACATAAAAGCCCGACTAAATAAATAGGTTTTGAGTTTACATGTAAAATGTCAGTGCTCTGTGCTCTCCTCAGATCTCCTGGAAGGCTGTCCCAGCGTCAGGGAGCATAGTCACTAAAAGCAAAATCACCAAAGTTTTAGTCCTGCTGTAAGGAGCAGCCAGCAGTGAGGTTCCAGAGGATCTGAGGGGCCTTCATGGTTCATAAATTAAAAGCATGTCTCTCAGATAGTCTGGAGCAAGTCCATGCAGTGCCTTATAAACTAATGAAAGAATTTTAAAATCAACCCTATAACGACCAGGCAGCCAGTGGAGGGATTTTAAAATGAGGGTAATGTGTGCTCTGCCCTGGCCCTCGTCAGCACACACAGCTGTATTCTGTACAAGCTGGAGTTGGTGTATGGTATCTTTTGGAAGACCAGAGAGGAGTCAGTAATTCCAATGTAATATAATGAGAACAGGTGCAGAGTTACAGTACATTTGATTTTTAAGATTTCAATTAAAATATACATTACATTGAATTTCTAACTTACTCTGACAATAAACCAGGCACATTATGAAAAAGTCTATTTATTGCAGAAGTTAAATTCAATGTCAAAGTGAAACTTGCATATTATATAGATTTGCTACCCTAAATGTGAAATATTTCAAGCAATTAATTATTTTATTAGTGATTATTATGGCTTACAGTAAATAAAATCAAAATTTAGTGTGTCATAATATTAGAATCCTTTCCTTGTGTTGCTGGGAAAGGCTCCAGTCACCCACGACCTGAACAGGCAGAAAATGATGAATAAATGACAATAAATGCAACTATAATATTGCAACCATGCCTTAAACATTTTCAACCTTGGACACAGCTTTATTGTCCGCCCTCCTACTTCACTCACATTGATTTTCTGAATGTCATTGTACAGATTTGAATATTATATAATAGTATGGTGACACACATTATTATTGAGCTGAATGGGAAACGTGTTCTTTTATTTGACGACCCAGCCCTACACACACAAAAACACAATAAAAAATAGGACACTGAACTTTAGCTGTATGTTTGGACTCTGTTGTGGATTATAAAAGTGTATGTGTGTGTGTGTGTGCAGCAAATACATTGATGTCTTGCCCAATCCTGATAATGGAGTACGAATGAAGGAAGCAGCGGGAAAGAATAGAGAAGGATGGACGCCATGTAAGACACTTCTATTATTGGGAAATAATTAGAGCTACAGTGCAGTGATTAATCAAAAATATATCTATATATTAATAATTCACTTGCTATCACGGCTTCCCAGCCAATGAAAATGGTTAAAAAAAAAACCTAACACTTTCTGTAAATGCATTTATGACCCAAAATCTACCTCCATTCTGCCACATACACATCAAAAGGAATGAATCTATAAGTTGTCTATGAGAATATTGTCCATAGGTGGAAGACGTACTCAAAATCTGAATTTGAATCTCAACTATACGTAGTAAGTAGTAGTAAGAAGTACTGTTACTTCAATATAATAGAATTGAAAGTACTTGAGTAAAGGTTATTCAGTATTATATGTAAAAAGTACTTACTTTTTTTTTTTACAATTACGCTGCAGACAAGTATTATTGCTGCTACCACTACTAATACTACTACTACTACAGTTACCACTACTACAACTAATAGTACTTCTACGGGGTGGCAGTAGCTCGGATGGTAGAGAGACGCTCGCCCACTAACTAAGGGTGCTCCGATCAGGGTTTTTGGGGCCGATCACCGATCACCGATCAGCCTCTGCTGTGATCGGCCGATACCGATCATGGCCGATACCGATCACGTGGTCTTCAATGTAGTAATGTATTGTATGCAGGCTATTATTAGTTCCATTTGAAAAATACTGTAGCCTTTGTAAATATAAAAGAACAACAAAATTCTACTTATTTTTGTTTTAGAAGAGGTTTTGTTGCATTATTGGTCTTTAATGTGGGCCCAGTGTCTGTGGCTTTGTTTGAATGCTCCGCTGATGTAAAAATCAGCTGTTCTTCTTAAGTGGTTCCTTTAATGCGAGTCCGCGAGTGCAGCGCCTGTGTCCGCGTAACGTGCAGCCAAACCAGGTTGAAACACAGTGGACTAAAGAGCAGACAGCTCCTGCTGCCAGTTTTGACAACGTCTGAATGAGGAAAACGTGCAAAGAGAGCAGAGAAGACAACGATGAAAGGTGCTCCTCTCAGACACACGGACACATGGGCTGCCTTTTTACTTTCTCTTTCCATTAGCAGCCATTTGGTGCAGTTTAAGCCACAAAACGCACAGTTTTCTCCGCGCAACAAGACACAGGCAGACTCTGAACTTTCTTAATCCTTTTAACGTAACTGTTAGCGGGTTAGCTGTAGCTCTATTTACGTTGGTGTTTGCAAATACACGCACTGCTGCGCCTCGGTTCTGTCCCGTGCGCTCCTAAAGCAGGCGGGGACACAGCGGGGACACAAAGCAGCGCCTCCAGGGCAGGTTTGTGTTAGTTATAACCAGGGCATAACTTAAAAACACTGCTAAAATAACGCTACTGCTGTTTAATCAAACCGGAGTTGCAGGACAGTAAATGTGAGAGCCTCGCGTGTTTATTGTAATTTGATCGGCCCTTCTGATCGGGCCATTTTACCGATCACCGATCACTCTATTTTTAGCCATGATCAGCCGATCATGATCGGCGGCCGATTGATCGGAGCACCCTTACCACTAACCCAAAGGTTGGTGGTTCGATCCCCACTTCCATCGTTGCACTGTTGTGTCCTTGGGCAAGACACTTAAAACACTTTTTGCCTCCAGTGTCTGTGTACTCTGGTGTATGAATGTGTGAGTACTTGTGAGTGTGAATGAGTGGTTCATTGATGTAAAGCGCTTTGAATGCCTATAAAGGAGGAAAGGTGCTATATAAAAATGTGACCATTTACCATTACCATACTACAAGTATCAACTCAATTTAATTCAATACTTTATTTTATCCCTGAGGGGCAACCCTTGTGCAGCCAGTCGTAACATCCACAAACACAAAATAATCATACAAGACTGAGAAACATGAAACAATACATCAAGGTTACGAGAAAATTGGTATTTAAGATATAAAATGAAAAAGGGTAAAGAAAAAAGTGCAGGAGGGTGTTTGAAAGAAACCTCCTATCTTTTGTTTAAAAGGCCACTGACTGAACTGTGTGTGTGTGTGTGTGTGTGTGCGTGTGCGTGTGTGTGTGTGCGTGCGTGTGCGTGCGTGCGTGCGTGCGTGTGTGTGCAGTGGGTGGCTGGAGTCTGCAAGGATTCTTTTGACTTTATTTATTAATCTAGACTTGAGTAAATTCATAATATCATTTATTTGCATCTGAATAATTTTTCCACATTCCTTCATAATGCTGTGCAGACACTTTCCTTTTTTCTTAGATTTAATAAACAATAACAAGAAAGAAAAAAGAAAAAGTCAGGACAGATTCAATAAAACAACCACAACTTTTCATGAAAACACAATCAACATTAAAACCTCTTCATTTCCAAAGGCTACTACTACAACTACTGCTACTTCTACTATTACTGCTATTATGACTACCTCTATTACTGGAGTCAAAATGTATTTAGAGACATTAAAAATTAACTAAGACACGAATACATAAAATAAATGATAAAAGTGAGTACTTTTCTTTTGATTGAGTAAATTATTTGAGTAACTGAGTATACTTTCGTTCCACCTCTGCACACATAGGGAAGTGGGGACATTTTAAAACCTTAAAAGCCCAGAGGTCCATTACACATTAATTCTAATTTATCCTCAAATCCTGACCCAGAACCATGATTTTCTAAATGCCAAGGTCAAGAGCAATTGGATATGTAAATGAGCTATTAAAGCCTTCCCAGTCATAAAGGTTGTTTCAAATATTTATATCGCTGTCTTTGACTTTATTAATCAACCAAATTCACCCACACTGATAATGTTACAGCACACACAATAACAGTAAATACATCAGTGAATGAATGTGCTGTTTCACATATACAGTACATATAGACTTGTTTTAGGGGGCTCAACACTTAATTAATGAATTCTTAATGATAACCAATGTCACATATGGCCTTAATCCTGCTCCACAGATAAAAGCTCTAATGTGACACTGTAAAACATTCCAGAGCAATTAGAGCCCTAATGGATTTGTCAGAGCCACTCCAGGCGACTGTGAATTACATAAGTGTGTGCTCACGCCATCTAGCGGTAGAGCGTCACCTGCCCAACTTTCCCACTTCACAGGAGTGGAGGTGTCAGAGGAGGTGCGCCCTTATTCTAAATGAACTGCTGATATCTTAAGAGCACACACTGGCGTCAAAGGGTGTCACTGAAGCCAAATGGGAGCCCGTCCAAAAACCCAATGAAACTATTCCATTTGTACACAGCAGGAAGGCGCGCCGCTGCGCAATTTCCGGACACTAAAAAGCGTTGATGATTAACTGAAAATAACCCGCGTTATAAAGCTCAACAGAGCCACAGAGGCGCGTTATGGCAGCGCTGGAGTTGCACTGGGGAGTCGTGTTGGGATAAAACGGCGTGCGCTGACGTCAAATATCTCGGAGACTTTGGCGCACAGGAACGGCTTCGGGGATGAATCTGAGACGAAAGCTGTGATTGTATTTTTAAACTTTCATGATTGCTTCTCTTAAAAAAAAAAAAAAAAAAAAAAAAAAAAAAAAAGAACTGAACTGGATATTTAGTTGAGAGACATAGGAGGTAGAGAGAGGAAAGGGAAGGGGAGAGGAGGAGAGAGGAGGAGAGCGTCGCTGCATCCCGCTGCTGACAGACACAGAGACCACTTGTACCGCCGTCACAACTGTGCCAAGAGACAGCGAGCCTTTGAAATCCACAGAAGCGGAGCAGACCGGCATATCAATCAGCGTCCTGGAGAGGGAAGAGAGAGGAGCAACCTGCAACAAAAAGCGTCGGCTCTCGGGGTGTGTGCGTACAGAGCGGAGAGACATGGCACTTTTTCCGTTTGGAGAAGAAGCTCGGACAGGCAAACAAATGTAAAAAAAAAAAAAAGAGAGAGAGAAGGCTGGTTCTGCTCGTCTTGGTGCGCACTGGCGGCGGCAGCAGGGGAAAGGGAAGAAGCGCAAGGACCCGCAGGATAATCGATCTACACTCGAGCCCAGCAACACAGAGGATTTGTTAAGAAAAGGGGGTTTTCGAAAGTCTTGAAACATGGCTTTCAGGATTTGCATTATTCTCGTTTGTTCTGCGGCATTTCTCGCCGGGCTGCACTGCGTCTCCGCGGGGATGGATGCCTCTTTCTCCACGGGATTGAACATCAGTACCAGTGCGGCCAACAGTGGCGGTAGCAGCGGTGAAGCAAAAAGAAATACAAACCAAACCAACGACTCGAGAATTAAAAGGAAAACGCTCGCGGTGGACCTCGTGGTGCCGTCCCTGTTGCGCTATTACCTGGCGGAGTTCATCAAACGACCCCTAAACGGAGACTGTCTTACTTCTAGTGGCTGTTACACCGTGCGCGCCAACTTGAGAATGCTGTGCGTACCTTTACAGAAAATTATCTCGACTTTTGTGGCGGATTCCACGCAGAGAAATGTTTCTGACGGCCAGCTGCCTTTCTTTCACAAACGGCCGCTGTCCAAAGTTCTGAAATTGGAAGCGAGGAAGTCAAACCAGGTCGTGGTGGAAATCGGGGAGGATCTAGTGAAGACCGGCTGCGGGGGGTTATCTGTTTATGAGGAGGCCCCTGTGTTCTCTCTGGAGATGGACCTCACTACTGTTATGGAGTGGTGGCTGGGAGCCGAGGGGGGACGCCTCAGGGTAAGGCTCATGCCCGAGAAAAAGGCGCAGGTGCCCGGGATAGAAGATCGCTACGCGGCTGCTATACGAGCTGCAGACCCCCGCCTTTTCCTCCAGATCTCCTCCAGAGGTAAGCTACTGGTTTTGGTGATGTACACACACTTCACACGCAGTTTCTAAAGCTGAGCGTGCGCTGCTGAGATGGATGTGTGGCCATGTTAACAGTTGTGCGTCTGCTCTGTCTCGCTCTCTCTCTTTCTGCTGTGTGCGCCGCGTGGACACCTGTCTCCACGTGAACAGCTGCTGGGCATGATAGGCTAACGGTGATCGAGAGGGGTGATTAAATGTGTCCAGCGCTCTAAACCAGCATAACTTTATTTGTTAGGGCCGCTATTTTTTGCTCTAATTAAGGTTTTTAGTGTTTTAATAATTAAAGTTGGGCTTATGTTTGCTGTTGTAAATACTGCTAGGGTTACAGATTTGCTTGTATCCAAAACATTTAGGTGACTTAGGTGAAAAAAAGTGTTTTAATGATTTTGGATCTCTGTGCTAGTTGTGTTTTTTCTGGAAGTATTTATTTATAACAGTTACTTCTGAGTCTTTTGTGTTGATAAAACTGTCTCAAACGTAGCCTATTGTGATTTAGTCCAGTATTATAAAAACTGAACCACAAATTGTGACCAGCGTTACTAGTGGTCACCCATGGTACTGCACCAAAGCGCACCAAAAAAAAAAAAAAATGCTTATAAAGAGCTTTTCTGGACACTAAAAGTCGCACAGTTTGGTGCATTATTCATTCACTTGTCAGTCACACTTGGTCCCCCTGGGGCAGACGGACAGAAGTGTGGCTGTCAATCTGCGCCTATGGCCTCTCTGACTGACACGTTCATACAGGCATTGTGGGAGAAGTGTCTCTGTTTTATATTATGTTCTGCCCACAAGGTTTGTGGTAAATGGCACTAATGTAAAATTAATTCTGAGGTTTAGGATAGGCCAGTTGTGTCAGTGTAGGTTAATGCAGGGTTTGCTCTTCTGTATTGGTAAGAATATGGTTTTGACATTTAGGGCAGATTTAATTATGGTATTTAAAATTTAGATTTGATAGAAATTTAGTAGTGAGTTGTTTCTGCTCTTGCTTGTCTGTTGTCCAGTGATACTCCAGTTGGCCATGTGCATCAGTGGTTCCCAACCTTTTTGTTATATACCTCACTTATACATGACACTGATTCTTCAAAAAAATAGAAAAGACATTTTATCCAATCCACTTTTTATATAGAACATTTTACAAACACACAGAGAGAGAGAGAGAATTAGTTCATAAATAAACATTTAGCCCTACTAGCCCCCATTAAAATATTAAAAAGCAGTAAAACCAAATAAGAGCAATGCACTAAAGTAAGGAGTAAAAAAAAAAAATCAATAAAATTCACCAGCTATATTTGAAGACAAAAAATTAAAAAAATGATCATCTGCCTGTTTTAAAAATTAATGTAAAAAAAAATAAATAAATAATAATAATAATAATAATAATAAAATAATCTTAAACTGACATCAAATTTACAACAAACAATAAATAAATAAATTTGAATAACTCTTTGAAACCAGCTTTTATGTTTGCATGTATTGTCTATGTAACAAAACAGAATATTCAAATATATATATATATATATATATATATATATATATATATATATATATATATATATATATTAGCAGTTTGACCATTTTAAAAGTTTAATATGAAAAGATTGCATTTTTCTTTATTTAATCAAATTGCTTGCGTCCCCGTACCCCTGGTTGGGAAACACTGATTATACAATGTCTTTTTTGCTTTCAGTGTCTTCATAAAGATTTCCATATATTTGTGCATTCCTCTGGCCTGTGGTATCTCTCCAGACTTACTTTTGTTATGATGCCTAAAGCAGCTTTAGAAATGGTGTTAATTAATTTCTTTCATTTCTATTGAGTCCCATATTGATACATACTCCTTTGTTCCTTTTAACACGCCATAAGATAGCATGCACAGGGCATGTATGACATACAATATACTATGCTATATTTAAGTTGGAAACGGCCCCTACTGGACCTCTTTATGCAGTTTCTTTACAATTGTGTCTACGTAATTCCCCAAAGCCTCACAATGCAGTGGGAAGGCTGAAGAATTTAAAAGAACAGGGCCTTTATTTTTTGATTAGGCACAAATTAAGCCGTTATCTACCAAGAAAGCCTTAGCACTCAATACTCGAGGGTCCTTCCCTGGTTCTCGAGCATCGGCACAATCAGTGTAATTGCTTAATCACTTTGATGAAGGAGGTTGGCCCAGATAGGGAAATGCAAGTGAACCTGACAGACAAAAAGCAATGCACAGGACTGGTCACAGTTGGAGGCAGAGCGGGTAGAAGAAGTCCCCCGCTGACAAATATGCATACAGAATCCAAATGTAAGAACTTAGACAAAAATGTGTTGGCGGAAATCAATTTTCTTTTTTCACTAAACTTCTGAGGGCCTGTATAAGTTGTGGGGATAATCTATTCATGAGATTGCAAAGAGAATACAATGCAAAGTGTCAATGACTATAGCACATGTTTCTAGATGCCATTTTTGTTACTTACGCTAAACGTTTTAAACACAATTAATGGCTGGATTTGACTTTCATGGACCAAAATAAATCATGGAGTTATATTTTTTAAAGTTTGACAATGCTACGCTGACTAAAAGCTTCAACGTCATATTACAGTATTGGTAACAACCTCTAAAGTATTTGTGGTACATAAGCAGAAGTTACAAACAAATAATGCGACTGAACTCTTTTATTATTAACAATGTGTTGGCTGTAGCACTATTGTTCTCCTGCCTTTATTGTAAAGAAACGAGACATAAAAAATCAAATCTAAAACTGTTTCATCGATGTGTTTGCAAAAAAGCGTTCCAGCAACCAGTGCAAAAAAGCAACATTGTTAATCCATTTTGGGTAGCGAGCTTTGTGAGTGGACCGCCAGTGCAGATCCCAGCAGGTTCTCCCACACCACAGCTGCTGCCGCTGGAGATGGGAAAAACAGCGGGACATGATGTGGTCTGGTCTCACTTTGGGGATTTTTTTTTTGTACTACAACGATTGAATTGTGCTCTGAACGTGTGTGCACTGTGCCAGCAGGACTGAGGAGTAGACAACAGGTCGTAGGCTGTCGATGGAGCGCACAGATTTGTTTGTGTACTACAGGCAAATTACACTTGGGCTCAATGGACCAGCTGGGGCTTTTGTTTCAATATTTATACAGGTTTTAACACATTAGTAATGAATGGGTTATAATTTCGGGAACATGTAGTGCGATAGAGAGGCCTACCACAGTTTAACTCTCTATCATTAAATATACGCTTTGTTAATATTCCAATCTGATTCAAATGTCTCATCTTGTTTGTCTGTTGGGTTATTTTACGCAGAGTGAGCCATATTTAGACCTAGGAAGGAAGCGAGTGTGCTTGCAAAGTAAAAAAGGCATGGGTAATGTTTACTAATTAGGTTTGATTAAGTTTAGTTAAAGTTTGCTTTAAGGTTAATTAAAAATTAATGGAGTCATCTGTTATCATTCCCGCTGAATATATCAGACAAAGCAAAGCCCTATCTCTCTTACAAGCTCGCATCACAATAAAGATCTTGTTGTACTGCTTCATAAATACATTTAAAAAAAATCTCCAGGAAGCTTATCATATCTTGTAAACATGTTTTGTTTCTGAGGATTGGTTGGGAAATAATACACCTACTTTTAGATTTTAGTGCTCTGGGGTAAAGATGAAATCATTAGTTTCACAGTTTAGATCCTTGACGATTTAAAATGGAAGATATATGAACCTTAATTCTTAGTTGATTGAGCATTTACCCCTAAACTAGAATTTTCTTCACTAATTTTTATTCAGGGTATTTTTTTTTTTAAACCAAGAAAGCTCAAATGCCTTGGTGGAATCTTTCTGTTTTTTATTAATTATTATTTTTATTATTAATTTTTTTATTTTTTTATTTTTCTGTGGTGTTCTTTTTAAATTTGGTACAATTGCAAGACAGGGCCAAGCATACAAACTCCAGCCACAAGGTGTCAGCAAAAGAACAGATTATTAGTTTTATTGCTCAAGTGTAGGACATTAAAGTTCAATGGATTTATCATTTACTCCTAAACCAGAAGCGAGATGGGGCCAGCGCTCTCTGTGAGTTTCTAGTTTAAATGCTGTTATGTGAAAATAAAAGTCTTATCTTTTTGAGTATGACAGTTGGAAACATGGGATACAGTGACAGTAAAGTACCTACATTACTTACGACTCAAGCATAATTCATTCCCAGCACTTAGAATTATAAATAGTTATGGATGAGGCTAGCGATCAAAGAAATGCATTGCCATCAACTTTTATTGAGCCTAATTAAGTGCCGCCCGTTGTTTATTGCAGCTATGATCATGTCTTCCATTCCACATTCGTATCCTGAAATTGATCAATTCATCAATCATTGAAGCTCTCGGCAGCCAGAAGAGGCATCCCGGTACGCCTCAGTAAGAGACGCGCGAGCATTCCTCTATTATTAAACACTCCGAGCAGCATCAAAGCACATTTCAAAATATAGGAGCAATAGCTGCTTTGTTTCAGGTCTCGAGAAATAATAAGGAAGTCGTAGTTTCTAGTGTGTCCAAGAAACAAGAAAGAATTAGCAGCACGCGCTGTCTGTCTGGGCATAATGGGATTTGTGCTTTGAATTTCAATGTGATTTTCAGATTGAGTTGTAAAAACAGTTTTTCTTGTGTTCATTCAACTGCAACTAGAGTGTTTACTGTATTACCTTATTCCTGTTGCTGTGTTGCTAGATAAAAACAGGTCTATTAGCACTCGAAGAAAGAGGAGGTAGAAAAGTCAAGGATTGGATTAAATTTTCAAAGCTGTAGTAAACTAAGCCCTTCAGTAGATTTCTATTGATCACACTGCTACATCAAAGACCTGTGGTAAAACGGCAAACAAAGAGATAAGCAGGCAGGATAGAACTATTAAAAGGCTTTTATTTGCACTTTAGCGCTGCTATAGGGCACGCATAGGCTTAAGAAAGGCTGTGGAACTGCCTAAGACTTTACACGATACTGTGCTGTTGTGATGTTGAGGGCTAAATTTGAAAATGATGCAAGAAGTTGTGCTTTGTGCGGTTGTTTTCTGTGTTGTGAAACGCTGATAGAACTTGTGATAGAAAAATACAAATTCTATAACAATTTTGGACACTCCAGATTTACATCTCATCATGGTCCAGCAGTTTTGGTTTAGAGCTGACACTTTTCACAGCTGTAATGTGGCGCAGTGGCCTTGAGGTGTGAACAGTCTGTGTCGAGGTCTGTTTAACCCTGTGACAAACTGGAGAGCTGTCCAAGGTCCTGACTTATCAATGTGGATGTAGTGCAGGCCATTACTGTTTTACCTCTTTAACCTAGAGCTGAGAGTTTGAAAGCTTGTTGTCTGAAGTGTTTATCTCCAGCCTGCTCATTTTTATTTCTGATGAATTAAATAATTCAAGCTCTGGATCTTGTAGAACTATCAAAAAGAAAGAAAGGCTATAACCAAAGAAAGATATACATCACAAAGTACACAAATACACAAAATTACAAAAAATAAAATAAAATACAAAAGTTAAAACTAGAAGCATTCGGAAAGCATAAACCTCTTTCAAGACAGTGGTTCTATCTTGCATTGGTAAGGTTATAGTGCACAGACCTGGACTCAAAAAGAAGATTCAGGGGTAAATTCTCTTCCCAATGAATTTCAAAACTAATCATTTGTTCTTTTAGTGAGTGAAGTTAGTATCTCAGAATGGTACAGAATCCTTTAAAACACCCCAGGATCTCTTAAACAGTGATTTGTATTAAAAATTAATAATTTTGTCCTTGGCCCATAATTGAGCTTTGCTGATTTTTTTTCACAAACTATAAAATATGTGTTTATTAAAGCACTCTTAGGTAAAGGCATTTTTTTCCCCACAACTACCTGAACAACCTTTGCACAGTACTGTTTATAGAGACATCTTTACATTTTACAACTACATTTAGAAACACAGCAACATTTCTATGGAGCTATATTGAGCTCATAATCTTTGTAACTCCAAAAGTTGATGTTAACTTTTTGTTTGTTTTTCTTTGTAAAGTTTTTTAAATGAAAGTTGCAGTTTTATTATTTTCAGATTCAAAATGACATGCCGCTTCCGAACATGAAAAAAATAAAAAATGAAAAAGTGAAAACAAATTCTAAACCCCCCAGAAATAAATCTATATATTTCACCTTGGACCACAATAATATTGTTCCTTTTTTTTTTTTTTTTTTTTTTTTTGGATTATTTGACTTTGTTCAATCTTGTTTACTTAGGAATAGCATTGGAGCAAGGAAATCTCACATGGTGCTTCTGGAGACCAGTCAGTTCTATAGTAGGATTATGTTGCTACAGGTTTGCAATGTCACAGTTATTATCTTACCATAAGTTTCTAACCCAGCAAAAAAAAAAATACTATATATTCTAGAGATTGAACTTCCTGGCACCTTTTACATTCCTCTCTCTTCAATCTTCTGCCAGTGTCACAAACTCTGTCCAATCTGTAAAATAATCAACTCTTGTTTGCAAGCCGCTGCTCTCTCCATGTTCCACACTGATTCGTTGACATTCGTCAGTTTTTTCTGTGTAACATACATATCCCACTTGTTTTCCCGCCTCCAGTAAGACGCAGGCTATTAGCATGAAATAAATACCCGCCATGGCACCAGGAATAAATTGGCGATCGGGTGAGCGTGCCGCCAAGGAAACAAGGCATTAACAGTGCAGCGCGGTATATGTCTACTTCCTGCGCCTATATAGCGTTCCTATGGGGGAGATCATTAATGGGAAGTGCTTGGATGAGTTACAGTGCAGACGAGAGGGAACCAGTAGTGGGCAGGTGCGATAAAGAGTTGACCTCTACTTTATTAACCTCTGTTATGTTCACCAAGCGCCGCAATAAATAGGTTGCAAAACAATCATTAAACGTTTTGCGGCTAAAGGGAAAGCCGGAGGAAAGTGGAGACCCCTGCTTCATTAACTTGCACATACCTCCTTGCCATCCCCTCTGCAGATGTTTATGCTCCTCAGTGGCCCATTAGAAAAAACTGACTCCATAAAAGTCATACTTAACATATCTGAAGCCTTGCGTTGGAGTGGATGTTTGATTCTTCTGTTTGGCCCCTGGAAGCAAGCTTGTGATTTTTCTTCTTTCTTAGGCAGCCCCTGAGTGATTAAGAGTGCAGTGCTTTAGCTATAGGCCAAATAAAAGCCCTGTTCAGAAAAAGTTGGGAACCTCATCTAGCAGTGATGTGGAAAAGGAAATTATAGCACAATTTTAATTTGATTCTCACATCAGCACATCTCAAAAAAAGACTGGATGAGCATTTTGCCGCATTTCGAAAGAACATTTTAGAAAGGCAGTCTGTATTATTAGTATTGGATGCTCCTGATCTGCATTAAAGACATAGTTCTGTACTAGAAATCACTGCATGGTTCAGGAACACTTCCAGAAGTTACTGTCTTTGAACACAGTGTGCACAAATCCAAGTTACAGCTGTGCCATGCAAAGAAGATCCATATTCAGTCATGATCCAGAAACTCTGCAGTGTTATGTTTTATTAATTGGGAAAATATCAGATTTTCAACAAGTAGTATATTATTTATGGTTTATTGCAGTGGTTCTCAGACTGTGGTATGTGCACCACTGGTGGTACACAGGCTTCTTCTGGTGGCACTCAGAAGTCTTTTGCAGTTCAAGTTCCTAATTTAGTTCATTTCAGAGCCATTATTTAGGTTTGGTTCAGTCCTGGTATATTCCCTGTTTTTTCTCCTTTAATAATGTTTTTTTTTTTTTTGGGTTAAAGATCCCTTATTATGTTTTTTGAAAAAGAAGTTCATCTGGACAAGGTTTGTTTTTTGAAAGATGTTTTGCCCTTAGTCAGTTCCAAAATGTCTGCCAAAAACAAACATTGTCCAGGTGACCTTCTTGTTCAACCTTTTTTAACAGATTTTTCCTGGATGACTGAGAACCTACACAAACTTAAAATAATGTATATGTATGGAAAAGGCATTCTCTTGGGAAGCTGTTAATGTTCTATAAATAAAACCATTGCATTCTATTTGGGGTTATACTAAAGATATCTAAAGCCTTGAGTTCATTTGGATAAGTGCTGTCTGATTTTTCTCTTTGGCCCCTGAAAACAAATTTGTGATTCTGGACTGATTAACCCCCACTCCCACCCAGCTCCTTAGGCAGCTCTTGACTGATCACCCCACTGTGTGAACGCTTCAGCTACAGGCCAGATATCACATTTTCATCTGAAGCATGAAGGCTGGAGTATATTTATAAAGTTAGATTATTCGGGCTACATTGTTAAGCCCGTCTCGCTCGTGGCTCTTTGGGGAGGGTTTTCTCATTAAAAGATGAATACACTTTTAATTCTCCATGTCGAAATACTTCTCCCTCGTCTTCTGTCAGTCTGTGAGCCCCGAGAGCCGCTGGTTTAGTTTTACACTGCACCAGACAAAGTAAGGTTTCTCAACAGATGTGAACTTAATTCTGATAAGTCCATAATCGCTTTGAATAAAGTCCCAAACATAGAAAGATACAGCCAAGAATAATCGGTTATTCTAACTTGATCTGGCGCACAACAATAGATTCAGGGTAGTCCCAAGGTCTTAAAAGTATTAAAAAGGAAATCAATTTGATGTTGTCAAAATTAAGGCCTTAAAAGTATTAAATTCTGTAGTCAGGTGTTACTTTTTTTTATCTGGGTCTTAAATGTTCAAACTGTGACATCTAAGTCATGTTGTTCCATTGTAGGTAATAGATAAGTGAATAATTGCTAACAAAGCATTTTGTTGTGAAATGAATTATTATTCATGTGTTAATGCTATTGTTACATTTATACAAGTAGCACCCATGTTTGACCCCAACTAGAAACATGCACTTGTCAAAAAATACAGTAGATTTTGGAGTGATTACTAACAATAGAAAATGTGAAAATGTTCTTTTATTTTGTGTTTTTGAAAGCTTATAGACAGGTCTGCTGTTTATATTTGCTGCATAATGTTGTAATGAAATCTACTTTATCACTGAAATTTATGATTCCAGTTTTATCTTCTTCAGTGCAGCACTAAAGTTGTCATCTGCATTAGGGTTTTACAATAAAACCCTTTTATTAGTATAAAATATATACAGATTATTGTTCTTTTGCAGGCGATCCTGGCATTAAATTTGATTCTAAGTGGCATTAAAAAGTCTTAAAAAGGTCCTAAACCTAAAGCTATCCTCAGATTAGAATATAATGGAAAAATGTATTTATTTCAGTTTAATCCAAAACATTAAAGCGCATGCACCGATCTGGCATAACTTGATGACCACTGAGAGATGACTAACACAGATTATGTCTTCATAGTGGAGCTTGTTAGGCAGCAAGTGAACAAATGCAGTCCTCGATGTTGATGTTAGAAGCAGGAACAATGGGCAAGTGCTAGGATTTGAGTGAGTTTGACAAGAGTTAGATTGTGATGGTCTGACGATGGGGTCAGGGCATCTCCAAACTGCAGCTCCTGTGGGGGGTTTCTGCCAAAAGGCAAGGCAGTTTTATTTACAGAGCACATTTCATACAAGAAAGCCACTGAGTGTGCTTTACAACGAGCAGAGATTACAGCAGGTCAATAAATCTGTTAAAATACACAACACAGAGTCACAATCAAAATAAAACTTTAGAAATAAGGATTTATTCTATTTACTATCTATTCATTTTTTCTCCATATATTTTCATAAAAACATTACAAAAACACTGACTGCTGGCATTTTTTTTTATTACAAGTATATAACTGAATATAACTTTTTCTATGTACTTGTGTTTTTAGGTACTTAATATTTTTATTGACAAATTTTTGTCTTTTTTATAATTTTCTTATTTATTTCATTTATTTATCAAAGGACAATACATATTAATGAACATTTGACATCTAAATACAGTTTGTGAGGTTGGAAAAGAACAAGAGACAAACAACAAACAACAAGCATACAAACATGGGGGGGCCCAGGACCCCACTTTGGGAACCAGACAATGCTTTTATGAATTGAAAACATTTGAAAATAGATAAATAGTTTTCGATCTGGTATAAACAAAGCGAAACAAAAACAAAGCTCACCTGCAGTCGGTTCCAGCGTTTGTCTAAAAGCTCTCCCAGTCTGGTCCTAACCCTGGACCAATGACTGTCCAGTTCCCTCTGATCTCAGACATCGTGTGGGGTTCGAATCACAGGGTCCTGCTCCATGTCAACATTTAATAAAATCTTTAAAATACATTTTTTGTACAATGGGAGCCAGTGAAGAGATTTAAGAACTGGTGTGATGTGTTTACTTTTCTTTTTTTCTTTTTTTTTTTGTTGGTCTTTGTTCCCTAGCAGCAGCATTTTGGACTAACTGTAGCTGTCTGATGGCCTTTTAAGGGAGACCACTTAAAAGTCCATTGCAGTAATCAATCGAGCTAGAAGATAAATAAAAGAGTTTTTCAAGATCTGGTTTGACCAAACTGTCTCTAACTTTATGTTTTAAGATGATAAAATACTGATTTTGTATTTGCTTTGACGTTACTGTTAAAAAAAGTGAACTCTGAATCAGTTCAAACACCAAGATTCTTGCTAAATCTTGTTCTTTAGCAGTGTCCTAGGAAGGAACAGCGGTGAACCTGCAGCATGTGTCTGGCCTGTGTGGTCCCATCCAACAGACAAATCCAAATTTGGTCGTTATAATGTTAAGTCTACTGCATTCCACCATTTTCCACATGTTTTTATTGATGTGCACATGTATTTGTCAGGTCCACCCACTGAAATGTACACTTCCACAACAAGCAACCACCAAACATGTTACAAGTGATGTTTTTCTTTCAATTTCGAGGTTGCACATCCGTCCCAACGAGGCTTGAAGTGCTGCTGTACAAACAAAGTGGATTGAGGCTGAACACCGCGGCCTAAACGCTGCCTGATGACACACTGCACCTGCTGACCTTTCATTTAATGCGGTCCAGGTGGAAAGCTGCAAAGCCACTGGAAAAGTGACACGCCGTTGCCGGGCACGGTGCACGGTGCACGGACTCGTCGCCAATCAATGAGCCTCATGACATTTAAAGCTTGTATCAATCAGCCGCTAATGGAGAAATCGATGGCGAGTCAGAACGACATGCCACTTTATTATTTATGCATTTCTATGATCAATTGACTCAAAGGAAGAGTGTTGTGTGTCAGGGGTGCCCCTTGTGGACCCCTCTGGGCCCTGGTCCCACTGATTGATGCACGGGGAACATGATCAAGTGCACGCATCATGGAGTTAGCTGGAAGTCGGTTTGATTTCATGACACGGCTCTCTTCGTGTAGACACAGTGTTGAGATGAGACTTCGCGTCGCTCCAGTCTTCAGTCTGTCACTCAGCAGCACACGCCGCAGTCGCAGGAGCTGGGTTTCTGTCTGTGAGAAGTGTTATCAGCAGCGTTTAGATCATCATTTCACTCCTCCTCAGACATTTGTATGAGGCATTGACATCACGGGCAAAGACGATTCAAAAAGGCTTTCTTTGATTGGAGTGCCTCAAATCAGTCGAGTAGCAATTGTCTGAACAATGACCTTATACATTTGCACAGATGCCCAAAAGTTTTTATAAAGGGTTCTCTAATATGGAACCACTGAATGTGTCCACCTCTGTCCTTGTTAAAAATCATTTTGCTGTATTGGAACTAAAGGGTTACACAGACAACACAATCGATGTATTTTAATAAAGAAAACCCTTTGACAATGGGATAGGGCTTGGAAGCAAAGTGGCGTAAGTGTGATTTTACAGCTTTTACAATGGAGCCAAAACTTATTTTCAACAAAACTGAATCAGCTGCTGCTGCCTCAAATCAAACATAAAGTTTGATATTTTTGTGTTATAAAATTGAGAATCTCTTTCAAATTCTTGCTACTACAGTTTTAGTTGGAAATTATTTATTAAACTTTTTTTAATTGGCAAAAAAGTGAAATATGCCTTTTTGACACTAACATTTTCCCAATAAACAAATGGAATAAATATAGAACTTGTGCGCAAGTCAGAAAACAAAGGAGACCGAATGAAGATTTTTATCTTTGAATACACACAGCAACTTTCTCAAGGCTCTTTATATTCCAGGAACAAAGTAAAGTATCAAATAAATTGATGCTATTTTTTTCTTTTAAAAACATTAAACGGTAGAAAACTATCACTACAACTAATTAACTAATTATATTTCTACTAGATCAAAAACATCAACTGTTAACACAATTTATGCAGTCTCCTTATCTACAATATCTTACAATAAAGGGAGCATAGTCTTTTATTCTGCTTGAAAGTTTATATTTGACAGTCTGTTTTGTAAATACACAAACTGATTTATTCATATCTGTATATTTAGTAAATTCAGATTAATCCATTTATATCTCATTTACCCTATTTTATTTTTCATGTTACATGGTTATACTTGTTTCTCATAACATATTACTGATTTATGTATGCACCAAAATACTATAATAATAATATAATATAATATAATATAATATATATAATAATATAATAATCAATTTCTGATTTCAATAACTGACATAAAACTAGGGCGTTCTTCTTGGCCGGGGCCATTTTTTATCCTAAATAAAACTTTTCTGCTTAAATAAAGGTTAAATATAAATCAAAAATGATTATACATATTTTTATAGTTCGACCATGCTTTACTCTGAGTCAGTCTGAGTTATGCTTAAGTGCTGTGAGAAGGTTCTACAGTGATTTGCCCTGTGTCAAATGTGAACTAACCCCTTTTTGCCACTGAACAAAACCCCACTTTTACAGTTATGCCTTTTAGTTTTTCTTAAATTACTTCTTTTGGGTCAACATCTATGTTCTGTCCTTTTGCCACTGAAAAGATCTCACTGAAAGCTTTCATTTGATATATAACACTCATATTCACCCTCAATGCCACTTACGCCCCTTTGCCTCCAAGCCCGTGTCTAGCTTTTTCCAGCCAAATCTTTTATTATAGGAGCAGCTACTACACCTTACTACTAACACTAACCATTTACCAGATATCGAATAATAGTTACTTCAAAATGTTTTTACTTAAGTGGACGGAAAATTGTGATTTTAGTAAAAATAATATTCAGTGTAAAGTTCCAAGTACTTGTGCTACTTCTATTAGTACTACAGCTACTACTGCTGATATTACTATTACTATTACTATTACTATTATTGCCACTGAGATTTTGCTGATTTTGACATTCAAAAAAAATGTATTAAAGTTAAAGCCCCTAAAAATGTTATTCAGGTGAAAGTATGTTTTATAAAATGTAAATTACTTGAGTCAATAAATTCTTATTACTTTCTGCCTCTGCCATTTACACAAAGCTTTACAGGCACTCAGTTGGATTCGGTAGTGGCTGCTAAAGTAGTTCTTCTTAGTAATCTAATTTATAATTTAAATTTAAGATCACATGAGCACACATTTAACCTATATTCTAGTCATTTACTGCCCCAGCTCGAATTGGAACAAACTCATTGAAGCGAGCGGCACTTATTCCACCGGGGTAAGAAAACAGAGATTCACATTGCCACATGTCCAGCGAGGACGGCTGAAGATTACTGCATTTTAATGAATTGGCCCCTGAACTCACTTAAATGAATCTATGGAGCCCGCATTCAACATGACGGCTGTCAGGCTAATACGACATGTGAGCTGCTTGACTTTAAGGAAATATGGAAATGATTCATGAGATTGCCTTGCACCCAGACTGAGTGTCTGGAGAGTGTTGGTGCGTCAGAAATACTAAGACAATATTTTTTTATTGTATTGATATAAATATTTTAGTGCATGCAGTGGTGCAATTGTTTGTAAACAGGTGAGGTTTCCCAAAATCATGTAAAAAAAATCCAAATATATTGTATATATTTAATAAATATAATATATTTGTTACAATATTCTGATATATCAATATACACTAATCAACCATAACATTATGACCACCTGTAATATTGGTTCCTTGGACCACTTTTGACAGATTCTGAACACTGCAGACAGGGAACACCCACAGGAGCTGCAGTTTTGGAGATGTTCTGACCCAGCCCACTGGCACTGACACGTGCCCATTGTTCCCTGTCCGCTTGCTGCCTAATATATCCCAGCCACTAACCACTGCCATGATGACGAGATAATCTGTGGTTTTCACTTCACCTGTCAGTGGCCATCTTGTTCCTGATTAGTGTATTTCATTATATATTGTACTGTGAGACTTAGATCCCCAGTACACAGCTCCAGTGGTAGTGCCAGAGCTGCTAGGACTCTGTTACAAAAATAAAATCTGGATATGACGTGGTGCCAGGCTGATAAACACCTTGCCGATGTAAACACAGCCCAGTGTCTTTGATGGTATTAATCACTCTCTCGTCATTTGACTGTTTTGTAAATTAGCCAAACCCAAGGTGACTTTGTCTGATTTGCCTTGTTCTCACTTGGTTTTGAGCACTGTCTTCTCTGCTCTTTTCCCTGATGTTTTAGTTATTTATGCCACTTGCTTGTTCTTAAAAAAAAAAAAAAAGAAAGAAAAAAAAGTGGAGCTGCCTGTATGATTAATGGTGATGCTTATAGGAGGCCTTGGTGCAGGAGTTTAGCTCAGAGCTAGGTGCCTGTACAAATGCATACTGTACATGATCTGAATGTGAAAGTCCGAGACGCTCAACTTCCATGTGAAAGTCCACATCACAAGGAGCCTAGATTTTTTACGAAAACCTAATATAATTTTTTACTTTTTAATATTTTATTGCAGGTTTAACATAATAGTACTGCCATAAGTGTATATCATTTAAATAAAAAAGCTATACTCTACAAAATAGCCTGTTGTTCCTTCATCAAAAACATACCTGGAGTTGTATTTTGTTTCTTTCACGCCTGTTCCTCTATTCTTTGGCACAGTCATTCTGAGGCCTCAGAACGCTTGGTGTCACGTACCTCCACAGCTCCCATGAGGCCCCGCCCACTCCATGAAGCACTGACCAACCAACAAGCCCTCTACATTCAGTCTATTCTCAGCTCTGTTTCC
Source organism: Bostrychus sinensis (assembly GCA_020698575.1). Lineage (NCBI taxonomy): Eukaryota > Metazoa > Chordata > Actinopteri > Gobiiformes > Eleotridae > Bostrychus > Bostrychus sinensis. Next base: position 16,393,361 of record CM036258.1, read on the forward strand.
ACTGATTCCTCACAGCTATTTTTCATTTTGAAGTAAAATAGCATCAAACAAAAGGTTTAAGGAAGTGAAGTGCTCTTCTTCTGTGTTTATGTTCAAAAGCCCACAACACTTTGCACTCTCCTGCCCTCTGCTGGCCTTTTCACTTATTTCTTTATGGCACCAGGAGAGTACAGTAGAAACTATTGAACAAGGCATGTAATAAAGTCACTTTATTAATTCTCTTTTGGGGCGTATAGCAGCTGTTTTTGGGTAGGAGGTGGTTACATTCTTAAAAAATGGTACTAACAGTTAAAATACCATGACAAACAACTCATTTTCACATTCATCCACTATGAGTCACCCATTTACCGTTATGTGGTTAGTAATATTGTATATAAAGCAAAGACAGAAGTTATTGGTTATGTTCATTAATAAACAGATTGTGCACCTTTCTTCGCTGGCTGTTGATCAAAAAGGTGACCGCAGGACAATTGGCATTTACTTAGATCATGATTACAATTTGTCCTTTAAGTGTAATTTTGTTATCATCTGAAAAATACAGTTTTTGTGACATTTGAAGCACCATTAAATGAGTTTTTGGCCACCAGGAGGTCATTGCTCATGATGGATTTTTATCTGTCAACACAAATATTGGACTGGTTTGATCTGATGATTCATTTTTCAAAAAGTTTATCCTCCTTTTAATGAATTGGTGTATAAAAATATATTGATTAAAGAAGCTTTAATGAGCACAGTATAAAAAACATACATCTTAATGGTCTCGGTTGTATTCCCTTAGATGCCCTTGTAGACCTCCTTACATTGATTTATTACTTACAAAATGTGGCCAGCTGGCAAGAAGATGGTCAACCCAAAAAAAAAAAAAAAAAAAAAAACAGTGTAGGAAGGGTATAAGACGTAAGCATCTGGAGGATATGGTATAAAGTCTGGTCTTCTCAGTCCAGTGAAGCAGCACCACTAAGCCCCGCTCACACTCTCCTCACTTTTGACACATCTTAAGCCAAACCTATTCGAGCTAAAATCCTAACTACAGACTACAGTGTCCCATTGAAATCTCCTAACATTCACCTGGAGTTAAAAAGCCATTAACAGACGCGGCACTGCCACAACACACACAAACGCCGGCTCGGCTTGGAGTAGCAGTCAGGAGTGCACTCAGGCCACATCCCCAGCTCCCTTTATGATCCGTAATGGGATTGTTGAGGGGCGCCAGCAGCATCCTCATCACAGGACAAAGCCCACTTAATGGGATATGATTCGCACTGAAAGGCCAGGGCAGAGCGGCTCCTTACTGCACCCGCTTATCCTATGAAGCCACTCTACTACCCCCACGCCCCCGTGCCCACCCCCTTCACATGTAACCTTCTATATAGCACTGCGACCACTTTTTGTGCATTGCATGTATGTGTCTGGGATGAGGGTCCATGACGTACTGCAGCTACACTGGACCGTCCTGGAGCATTTATCACCAGTTCTCTGTGGACTGTGGCCAGAAGTGGATATACAGCAGATACTTTTACTCAAATATTTCACTGAAGTACATTTTTTCTCTCCGAATAATGCTGGGCGACTTGGTGACTCCCCTTGTGAATGAATGTATGTCTATGTGGATGTCTCTGAGTATTTTAATAGTGATGCACTAAAACACTTGAATTTGAGAACCTCTAAATGTGCAAATGTATTTTTTGACCTTGGAAAGTGAGTAGCAGTGGTAATAGTTGAAACTGTGGTCATAGTAAGAGTAGTAGCAGTGGTAGTATTAGTAAAAGTAGTAGTCATAGCAGCAGAGATAAAGTACATGTGGTAGTAGTAGTAGAATTGTAGTTGTTGTAGTAGTATTAGTAGTACTAGAACTGGCAGTAGCAGTATGAACTTTCTGTTGAATATTTTTACTTGTACTTCAGTATTTTTCTTGCAGTAGCAGTACTTTTACTTGAGTATAGATTTGGAATACTTCTTCCATCTCTGTGGCCAATGGGATCAGCTCATTTGTATGGCACCACAATGGTTGCAGTACTTCTTTTGTGTTGCATGTGTGTGTATCTGAAAATGGAGATGCCTGACATAGCTATAGTGCATTTGTGGCTTATCGGAGCGCAGGACCGAGCATGCTCAGTGGCTCGAGATTGTTTGTTGTGAATGCGGCCGGTTTTCACTGTCTAGCTCTCTTTGCACTCCCCAGTGGCTCCAGACAGCTTATCTCCAGGAGGAGCAGTCAGGAGTAGCAGTCAGGAGCGGCGAGGAGCAGCGAGGGGAACGTTTGATGAAGTCTTGACTCGGGCTCGATCCATTTCTGAGGTGCAGGATAGTGTCAGTCTCACCTTATGAGCTGTCCAAAATATTACAGCTATATTCTCTCAGATCGCTTTGGTGGCTAAATGGTGAAAAGGCAGCATTTATCGCCAGCTGTCAGTGTACTGTGGCCAGACGTGGAAAGTAACTACTAGATTCATTGGTAACACTTAACTCAACGCTATTAAGCAGTGGGGGTGTAAGGATGCACTCAACTCACAATTTGATTCACGAATTTAAAGGGTCTATATTTTGCTTTTAGTTATGTTTTTAAATCAATCTCTAGAACAGCATTGCACGTTTTACAACCATTAAAAACATTATCTGACTAAAAGAAAACATACAATACTGGCGACGTAAAGAAACAGGTGACAAGACCAGCAGAGGGCAGCAGAGTGTTGTGGTCTTTTACGTCCTTAAACATTTTTTTATGATGCCATTTTAATACAAAATGAAAATTCACTGGGAGGAATCAGTGGAAACAGAGCTGTACGCTGTTTTTTGGATAAAAAAATGAGGGCAGACTGGTTGTAGAGGGCTTGTTGATTGGTCAGTGCTTCCTGGAGTGGGTGGGGATTCGTAGGAGAGGCGGAGGTTTGTGGAACCAAGCACTTTGAGACCTCAGAAAGTAAGCGCCAGAGAATAGAGGATTACTTAAACAAGTGAGAATGAAACAAAACACATCTATAGATATGTTTTTGATCAAGGAACAACATTATAAAATGGAGCGCTCAGAAATGTTTTGCATAAAATAGTCTCGTTAACAGACTGCAGTTCAGTTATATGACAACATTTTGTGTCTCCTTATCGAACATGAATTCCTTTTATTGATGTTCTTATGGGAAATTGAATAAAAAATAGACATTAAAACAAATAACACGTCCAAATAACAAATATATTCAGGGCCTATATTTATAGTGATTTGTCAGTGATGCTTTTATTGACAACTTTCTCCATTCCTTTAAAAAAACAGATAAACTATAGTAGTAGTAGTAGTAGTGGTACATCCCAAAGAAGCATCCTGTCATAAATCCATGCCTCCGTAATAAAATAGGCTTAATATAAGTGCTATGAACATAGTCTACTGTAAGATTAAGATTAAGACTGAATTTTAACACACTACCTCCATGGAAACACTCAGGGAATACTTTAGGCTGTTGGTAGCATGTTAGCTTTCATTTAGCTAACAATGAGCTACCTTCTGCACAAAGAAACGGAGCGAACAGGTCTGTGTAGTTTATATAATACCTGGACTTCAGATGTCTCTCTGTTCTCCGCCGTCCGCCCTGGGCCTGAGCGGGACGCCCTGTGCACTCTGTGACTGAAGAGAGATGGAAAGGCTCCCAATCCATTGAGAGTAATTAAGCTCTTGTACAGTGTTGCTCTAGTGATATTTTGAGCCTTGTAAGCTAAATTTTGATATAAATTTATGTTTAAAAATATCAGGTAATAATGTCCAACACCAAACAAGTGAGCCAGATTACAAACCATTATACACTGTGGCCTGTATACTGTTTTAAAGTTGCATTGTGCTTCATTTTTATTTCCACCGGTTTAGGCTTCATTTTCTCTCTCTAAATTTAATTTTAGCTGATGCATGATGCCTTGTTATTAGCTATTAAGCTGTTATAAAGCATGAATAAATATGTACTTAACAATGTTTTAATGATCAACCAGTTTATAGATACTGTATTGACATGTTTTTTTTAATTTGGATGAACTAATACTTAAGGATATTAGGGATAATTTTTTTTCGACTGCTGAGAAACCAGCGACTGTTTGTCCTTTTTTGAATAATGCGCATGCGTCAGGCCCCGCCCTTCACTGTTCCTTTCCAAGGAACTCCTCCACAGCGACTGCACGAGCGTTGGAACACGAGTGTTTGTTTACAGCCGGCATCTGCAGAGATTCACCTAAACCTAGACCTGCATTGTTTGTTTGCGCGACCTTTGACCTAGTTCCCCACACATCCCCAGTCACATGCACAGACCCTAAATGTGAGCAAAAATATATGTTCTCCTGCTATTGGTAGCATTAGCAAACTGACTGCTGTACAGTTGAAAAGGTTCAACAGATAAAGAAAACGATAAGATAAACCTGTCCTGCAGAAACTTGGCGACCAATGCATCGTCTGAAGCCCTTCCTGTTCCTACAGCGCACGCCGTCCTTTGAAGCAATCGCCAATAACTACACAAGTTTTATTCTGCTCTTCTACAGTTTTTCTCCTCCTTCTCTGGTTCACTTCAAAAACAGTTTTCCTTTTGTGACCTCCCAGTTCATGGTTTTCCTCAGCCATTGTGCTCTTCGAAGTCAGGCTGTCCCTGCTACGATGTTAACGCCGTTAACGCCGCTAACGCGGCGCTAATGCCAGACCACATAAACATAGTGTATACGCATGCGCAGGCAGAAGAACGCGCACTATCGCCGAAACCAGGAAGTCGGAATGATTGGCGAGTCCGTTGAACAATGATTAACGTACTCATGACGAAAACAATTGGATGAGGTTTTTTAAGTCCACAGTTTATTAATATTATTATTATATTTTCTAATACACCAATTTATAAGCCTTGAAGGTAGTTTTAATAAATATTGCAAAAAATGAATTTATAAAGATCCTCCCTAATACCTTTAACTAATGTGCTTTAGTGTGACTGAGTTATTACCAAGTGTAACCAATACTTCAAGAACATTTTTAGAATCTCTAAATGAGTAAAAGTATTTCTTTGATAATGGTGACAAAGTGGTTAGAAGCAGTAGTAATGGCAGTAGTATTCATAAACGTAGTTGGAGAAAAAGTATGTGGCAGTTGTTGTAGTACAAAGTAAGTGGGTAGTAGTACATGGAATAGGTTTTTTACATGTGGTCTTTTTGTTTACTACTTGAGTAATATTTTTACTTGAGTGCAGATTTGGAGTGGCCAATGAGATAACATTAGCTCATTTGTAAAGCACCATTAGTTTGCAGTATGCCCGCGATATAAGCTGGTAGTATTACACAACAGCTTTACTCAGCTGAAGTTAGAGTTTTATTTCTTTGCTGTGAGCACCAATGTAAACAGATTCTATTGAAATTTATATTGAGGCACAGTTCAGGGGATTTATTGTTCTCTTTTGTTGAGTCATGCACACACATTTGTAGATTTCTGAATACACAGCACGGCACCTCTCATCGTTTTCTCCTCCTGCTTTTCTCTTCTTCTCCTCGCTGTCTGTTTACCTTCACTGTGACCTTTCTTCAGCCTCTGGACGTCCTCAGATCCAGTAAGGGGTCACCTTAATCCACTTATCTGCTCCATTCTCCAAGGAGCAGTGTAAAAAAAAAAGCCTGTAATACTGGAAAGACCGTGACCTTTGTCATTGCAATAAAATCCGCTGCCTCACTATTGCATGCTGTACAGTACTAACTGCATCAGACAATCAGTAGCAGACAGACTGTCTCCACTACACTTTGTACAGGCTATAGCATAAACTGTAGTCTGACAAGAATTTACTCAAGTGTAAGTGTAAAGCATGCAATCAAGCCTGGTGTCATGAAAAACCATAAAGACATACAGTACATATGGTATTGTGCAAAAGGCTATGAACAAAGAAAGGTGTGTCAATGTCCAAACATACACAGAAAATACATAAAAATAAGAACAACTGAAACTAGAAGCACTCAGACTGAGAGCCCTCTGCCCTATCTTGCAATGGGAATGCTCAGACCTGGAATAAAATGGAAAGATCTTCTACTCAGGGGTCAGTTCAACCAGTAGCTCTAACTTGTGCATGTATTCAATCAAATTAACAGGTGCCTACTGCCTTTGTGCACAAAACAATTATTTGCCAATCTGTTGTCAATCAAACCGTTGTACTGCTGTGGATCTTGAAGAATAAGTAGTGATATGAGATCGGCAGCAAGTGTGTCTGCAGCTAAGAAGCTACAAACATGAAAGATGTGAGTTGTGGACACCAGGATTATGTAAATGTTTGGGTAAATGTTAAAGCAAAACAAAATGCATTTTCTTTGGGTTGAAAGTGTCAGATTTGCAACTAACTGGCCACTGTCCAGGGTGTATTGCACCTAAGGCCCATAGTTACTGTGAGAGACTTCAGTGTCCACAACCTCTTGCAGAAATAAACGGAAGAAGATGAATGAATGAATAAACATTAGAAAAGATGAGTAGCTTTATGCCATTTTTAATTTGTAAAAGTAGTGGTGGGGAAAAGGCTGAAGACCCCTCCTCTATACACTGAGCCCATAAAAACCTTTTAGAACCCCACTAAAACACTTGCACAAGTACTGTATACTTTCATTGATAGTGTTACATGTCGTAGAGTACTAACCTCACCACTAACAAACTCTGCTCCAGCTTGTGATTAGCATAAATAGTGGGCTTTAGTAATTTGAGCTGTAATAAAAATTTAAAAAAATCGCTGACGCTGAGATCTGAAATGTCTTTGTGTGCGTATTGTGCACAGTTGAAAGGCCTGGCATTATTCCCATCTTTGTCTCCAGACATCTGCATTTCAATTGCGTTTGTGCATGAAAGCCCAGTGTGTGCGTCAAAAGTTGAATGTGCATGCTGCCGATGACTCCGGTGCATGTGTTTGTGTGTATGTTTATGTTTATTCATACGTGCGTGTCCACTAGGGAGCAGTGGGGTGCTTTCGGGCTACAGACCCCCGTCCCCCTGTGCCGTCTGATCGCGCTGGAACAGTGAGTTAGAGCCAGCAGCAAGCATCAGCAGTGCAACATGGTCCAAAAAAAGGGATCAGCACCTCTGATTTTTGTACTCGGTGCCAGCTGGATGACAACATGTTGACCTTGCCACGCTTGCACGAAGTCAGTGAAATGAAGCCGCAGCATTTGCCTCGACACATACACACTCACTACAACAAATTGACCTTGATGGTGGTTCCTGTAAAGCTGAAACAAAAAAAGAACAACCCCCTCGTTGGTTGGCCGCTGGGGTTCAGGCTGATCAAGGTTAAAGGTGCCCAGACGATGGGACCTCTTCTGTCGATCACACACTTTCACTTTCATTCATCACCAGTGGATTTGCGGGTCGGCCAAGTTCTCTGTGTCTTCCTGGTGCAAACTGTAACAAAAAGGGTGAACATAGCAGGCTCTGTGAAGCTAAATATGGAGTGGTTTGTCAGCCCAATTATACTCAAATTGTCAGTAGCGTCCAATAGCTTTTGGTTATGCACTCTTTAGGCTAGACACTGTTGTGAGTGGCACTCAGATGGGTTTATGCACAAACTTAATCCCAGAAATGTTGGTTAATGTGTAAAATATAAATAAAAACAAAATGCAATGGTTTGCTCATGACAGTTGATCGTACAAAATTGATCAGCTGTTGGACTGAAGATTATTTATTCATCCATCTTCTGCTTATTCCTAACCCTCACACAGAGACATACACTGACAGTCAAGCATTCACTCGGGGCAATTTTAGGAGACACCAATTTACCAGTTTGTGGGTTGGCCAGCCTGAGAATTGAACTCGCAATCTCCTTGCTGGGAGACAAGTGAAGACGAGAGTGAAGATTATTTAGCATTTCATGAAAATAATAAAAATAGTAGCTTATTTGTAGCTCATGGATCATAATGTAATGGCAGCAATACGCCTCATAACTTCTGTACAGAAAATCACTGCATGGATCAGGAACAAACCCAGAAGTCATTGTTTGTCACAGCTGAACACAAATAAATGTAAGTATTAAAGTTTCATGGCAGGAAGAAGCCATAAGTGAACATGAACCACCCTTGGTCCAAGCCAAATTTATCCCAAGGGAGTCAAAAAACTGACTTTGAACACATCTGTGTTCTCTGGGGCAAAGCTCCCATGGAAAGCTGCTCTATGATCAGATGAATGTGTTTCTGGCTCATGTTCCGTCTACATTTTTTTTAGACTTGGATTTGTATCATTGCTGTAACACTGGTAGGTGGCATCCTTATAATGTAAAAGAAAAAAAGGTTGGTTAAATATCAACTTATTCTCATTCTGTCTCCAAAGGAAACTAGAATGCTAATGCCGAATGCGTCATGAAGTGTTATCAGATTGAGCGCCGAGTGGATGTCAGGGTTAGTGAACAGACCAATATGTAATCTCACAGTGGTGACATAAGCACTTTGAGAAACACACGATTCAATCTTTCATTCTCACCCGTCGTTCTTAAAGAAAAGCCTGACTCAACTGTCATGTCGTCAGGATCCACACTTCAAGTTTTCCTCGGACTGACAAGTATGAGAAGGCCCTTATCTGTCACCTTACAGCCATTTCATTATACAACACGGGGCTACTGCGCTGTCACAGGCAGGACGGTGACTGCAGCGGCTAGAGGCTGGATGGGTAAAAAGAGACTAGCTTTAGGTAAGATCATGGCTACATAGTGAACGTGGTCATTAATTATTTTGTTTCTCTTTGATAATTTTAATTTGTAATGATGTAATGGTAACCAGACAGTTCACAGCATATGAGACATTTCCTACAAACCTCATACTTGGTGAACGCTGTAATGAATTTGTAAAAGGACTTTTAAGTAAATTTGCTCTTTTAATGTTTCATACTTTGAAAGAATAAAATGGAAATGCATATATACAGTACTGTGCAAAAGACAGGACATTAGAATGAAAAAAGGAAGGTATATATCAACACACGAAATTACAAAATATATTTTACATAATATAGTGCCCAGACAGGTCAGGGGTAAATGCTCTTTTCATTGAGCAACAAAACAGTTATGTCTCACAATATTAAAGGGAACATATCATGCCTTTTTTATGCTTTTTGAAATAGTTTTGAACACCTTAGCATTAGTATTTCATGTTTTATAACTTAAAATATTGTATATGTTTTCTTTTGTGTAGCTGTTGCTTTGACTTTGCAGAGAACGCTTGGATTAGGTGTCTGTCGCCTCCTGCTGGCAATGGGGGGAGTGGGCAGAGCATAAAATGGCTATTTATCTTGAGTATTAGCAACATGACGCTAACAGAGAGATAAATAAGCTGAAGTTTTTGAATGTTTTTGAGGTGGAAACATTGTGACGTAGTAAAGTAAATTTAGCAGAATAGGGGACCTTTAAAGACTTTGGGTCCGTATCTCAAAATGGAACTTAACATACTTCTGGATCTGGACCTTTTCATATTTATTAAAGCACTCTCAGTGTTTTCATGTATGAATGACATGAGTTGTAATTTGCTGAGGTAGTGCGTTAAATGTGTAAATATTTAAAATGGACTCCAGAAAGAGTAGCTGGCTGTCGGCTAAATAAATAAACAAATAGAGAGATATGGTACACACAAGAATAAGATTTCAACAGGAAGTACTGGCGTGTTCACTGTCGCCGCTCCTGCCGTTGCCAGCCTAGCAGGGGGCACCATAAAGTGACACAAGTGACCGCATCTGTCTTCACACCGCTCTGACACGTCCCGTAATGGACTGGCATTGCCTCAGCCTTGGAACTGATGAAGTGGATCTATGTAGTGTGGCTCTATGTACTGTGACCACTTTGACATAGTCCCAGTGCAGCTCATGTGGTCAGTGCAGTGGCCCGTTCAGAAGAGGCCGCGGCGGTGGGGAGGCCAGCCAGAGCTAATGACCTGAGGCGAGGCTAGAGTGTTTTTCTTAGGCTCGTAGAATCTGACAGCTTCATGGCTTTTACGTATCTTAAAACTACTCTTAACTCCTCGCCTTTTGGCCCCAGACACTTTACTCACCGACGAGGAGCCATCCTCATTTAGCCATGCCATATTTACTGCAGCCCGCTCATTAATGACTCTAGAGGAGCAAACATATTAGCAATTAAAAGGACTTGAAATGCAGTTGAGACGTGGATTCTGTTTCTATGAAAATGTGTGGGCAGGATTTAATCGCTGAGATGGTTGACATGTTTAAAGATGAAAGGTCAGAAGAGTTCTTATTATGAAAAAAGAAAGAACAATGTATTATGCATAAATTTACATAGGGCAGAATAACTCATGATATGAAATGTATTGAAAGTAATCATACCTTAAAGTTAGACAACTCACATTACCATTGATTTTTTTTTTTTTTTTTTTTTTCTTTGCAGTTCAAGAGATGGAGTTAATTAGAGTTCACCATTTTGTTAAGAGAAATGGCTCTTTCATTTTTGACAGTTAATAACATTCATACTTCTTTCAAGTCTTTGCCATGTAGTAATTATTATTGTTCGGCATGTCGCATTGGAAAGCGTAGGTTTGAGTGAACACTTGCTTCTATTGTACACCGATCAGGCAAAACATTATGACCATCTGTCTAATACAGTATGGTTATGTTATGTGTTATGCAGCCTCATACATGACAAACTTCAATGCACTGTACATGTTTTAATCAGAATCAGCATTAATTTAGTCAGCAATTTCTGTTGGGTCAGACCACAGGGGCCAGACCACAGGGGCCAGACCACAGGGGCCAGACCACAGGGGCCAGACCACAGGGGCTAGACCACAGGGGCCAGACCACACTCCCCATGATCACTCATCACCCATCACTGAGCCTTGGCTGCCACAGATAGATACTGACCACTGCAGACTGGGAACACCCCATTATGTGTCCTATATCAAACTCAAATCTTTACATTTGAATTTAATTTTCAAAACAAACACAAACAAACAAATGCCAGAGAATGTACAAAATGTTTAATAAACAAAGGTGTTTTCTACAACCATTTTTTGAAATTTGGGAAATAACAAATAAGTGAAGGGGTACTAATTGTTTGGTAAAATGCCCAGGAGGTACACATTACCTTTGAGGAGAAAATGTTCGCCTGCTGCTACCTGATATTTGTTTTACCTATCAGTTGTCATAAAGTTACTCCTGATCAGTGCATGCAATAGAATATTCATATTTTCTATAAGCCTGTTACTTTCAGTTTCTCAAACCTTTGATTTATTGCTTACAAAAGTTCATTTTACTATTTCTGAAATTGTTGGCATCTGCATAGTCTGTGCCTTATACAGACTATAGAGCTGTGGCATCTCTTTTATCAAACTGAACCAAACCCAAATTAAACCTTTATATAAAGTCTTTCTTTATCTTAATGAATCTATTCCTCTTCTATCGCTGTGCATCTATGTGCAGTGTAACCTTTCCAATGATTTATACCTTGTTTGCTCTTAGCAACCGGTAAATAAATAGAATTGGGATCGCTTCTTGGCATAATTTGTTACAAGCCCCTTTAAAACTTTGCCCAACTAGACAATGACAAATTCAGCACAATAAATTGCTTCTTTAGAAAACATAATTTAAGCCACTGTCTTGTTAACTTTTATTGTCACTGTATGGAAGATTATATGAAGAAATAAACACTACAACTTCTTTGCCAACATATATCGATTGGTTGGGAGGAAAAAATAAGGAAAAGTTATGATTGGCTTGGTAAAAAGTAGAATTTTCCTTTGCCAGTGCAGTTTCTGTGCTTGCCTTCTGTTTGTTTGGGTCACTGTGAGCAACCATTGACCAGTTGCGGCTGTGATTAATTTGTCTCCAACCCAGTAGCTGCTTTTGTATTGAACACGACTCAATCACAGAGGCGATGAATGCCAGCTGGCTGTTGGGCTAGTAACAGGCATAAAAAAACAAACAAATGAAAAGCAGAGGGCAAATGAATGGATGCCAGCAGAGGAGAAGTAAAACCCCAGCTCTTACTCTGATTAAACATTAGGCTATCGAAGGGGAGGAAGCCATTAGCGATAGATTGTATCGGCTTTTTGTGGCAGTCGGTGCGAGCAGAGACATGTCAGCCTTGAGATGTTTTGGTCACTTACTCCATATTCGGCTTGTTTTTGTTCTGCATGGCCAATAACTGCTCTTCTGTTGAGGTCAGCGGGATTTATTAAAAATGGTGGCCCTGGTGTTAGTTTTACATATTACATAAGAACATCATATTATTACCACCTGTTAGCCATGTGCTTTCCTTTCTGCAGTCAAACAGACCAACGATGGTAAAGCTTAAACTGCACTGTAAAAAATACACATACGTTTCATGGTAAAAGTTTGTAAAATCTCAACAGTAAATAACCATAATTAATATATGAATAAAATACTGCTTTGGTTTCGGTAATTAACTGTTGAATTAAAAATAAGGCCAACTGAACAAACAAACTAACCAAACTTAAACAAGATTAAAACTCAACACAGCTATGATTAGCCTTGTTTATTTAGAGTGTAACATGTACAAATGGTGAAAATGAGGTAAACCACTTCGCTTTACACTCTGGCTCCGGCTCGTTCAGCACACAACTGTCTGCTCTCTGTCGGTCCCTCGCCTCCAATTCATAGCATGGCATTCTCCGAAGCCGCCAATCATCATCGATCAGCCAGCGTCACGACACGCCCACTGAAACGCTCAGCGTCCATGGGCGGGACAATTTTGGAGCATTTATCCAATTTTCACCTCGACGAAGCAAGACGGTGATTGGATAAATGCAATCACCGTCTTGCTTTGTCGAGGTGAAAAAAAACTACTTGTTTTTTTCTCATAGGAATCCAGTGAAGCTCAGCGTCAGTAGGATTTACACAGCGTCTGAGCTGCTCTGAAGCGAGAGGAGGAGAAACAGATTAAACAGCTGATTAATGGACGACATACTCACGAAATAAAACACACTAGCACAGTTTTAATTTATTAAAACTTATCTAATTTTATGAAATTCAATAGTGCATATTGACCATTTATTTAATGAAATTGTAAGGGAAGCTCAGCTTCCCTTGTTGTCAAACAGTGTTATCAGATAACACTGTAAGATATATAAGTATCGTGTTCATTACAGAAATGTCTTGTTTTGTTATATAACGGTTGACATTGTAATTTTCACAGTCGTTTCTTAAATATACAGTTTTTTACAGCTAAATTTACAGAAAGTGGGGTATGTGTTTATAACAGTCACATGACGTAAAAACATCATAAACTGTAAAATATTCAGTTAATTGATTTTTTTTTATAATAAATTTTACAGTAAATTGTGATGAAGTCGGAAACTGTAAATACAGCAGTTGAGATAATATTTTGCCATAATATTAAATACAGATCTCCTGTATTTTTTACGGTAGGATTCTGACAACCACAGCTGCCAGTTTTTTACCGTGCTGTGCTGTTGTATGTCAGGCCCGTTCCTGCTGATTTTGAGAGGGCAGAGAAGTGTTTTACAGCCCAGTTACAGCTACAGAGATGGTGGTGCACAGTGTCAGTGATGCAGCGGCTTCTCAGGCTCTCAGTGAGTCTTTTAGCAACTTAGACACAAAAAAAAATGAGACTGAAATTGTCCGGTATACTTTTGCCAAGCCTCACGCAAAACCACACTACTCTCTGCCAAACTAAAAGCAGCACTTGCCAGGCTGATGCTGCTCAGAGCGGAGGAGCAGACAACGGCCGCTCGGAATCAAGATGATACGGTGTATGTGCGGCCAACCAATGCCTGTACTTCCTGATGTAAGAGATGGAAGGCCTAAATGGATAAAGCATTTACTCCTGAACTTATAGGTCCCCAGATTGAGTCCAAGTCTGGGCACAGATGGAGCCAATGCCTTAAGGGAGGCCTGTGTTTTCTGAGTGCTTCCAGTTTCTAATCTAACTGCACACGAGGCACTCCTGGTAAAGGCTGCTTATGCAAAGTTACCAAAATCTGCTAACATATGATTTTAAAAGAGCTTGTGCACTCCACCCACTGAAATCTGCCATAGTAATGACATGTTTTTTGTGGTTTTTCATGTCACCTGTCGGCAGTAATGTTCAGCATTCAAAACCCATTGCTATACCTTGGTTGTTAGATTTTCTTTGCCTTCTCTGAAGTCTGTACCTTGGCTGTTGAGTTTGGAGCGCACAGCCCACGGTGCCTAACATATGGTTCATTTCTACATAGATGCCAGTGAGTTGCAAGCACCTAAGAACATAGAGTGCTGAGGTTTTTGCCACCAGCACGTAGAATAATTCAAGCCTTAGTAGGATAGGGAAAAAAATGAGGAAAAAAATGACACTAGTCTGACTAAGCACTGTGTAATCTCGGCCCGACACCATGTTTGACACGTGTGCAGCTGGGGAGAGATTGTCGAGATTTGTGCATTGATCCACACACACTGGCCCTCTCTCTGCAGGGGACTCTCATTTGAATTAAAGCGAGAGGATGGAAGTGTGTGGGGGGGTATTTTTGTAAAGCAGTAGCCCACCCATCAAAAGAGTCAATATGTCTCCCTGAAAAAGCAGGCCAGGGTCGCGAACCACGGGGGACATTTTGAGAAGAATGAGGGGCCCATCTGACTAGCTAATGAGCAAGAGGGCCATGTTTGAAGAGGATGATTGGAACGAATGGAAATAGGAAGTAATCAAGAGCTAACGGGAAGAAGGAAAATAAAAAAGGCGATATAATCCTTTGCCTTGAATGACGTACTAATAGCCCTATTCAGCAAGATGAATTGAGAAGTAAGGGACATGAGACATACAGCGCCGCAGTGCTGTATCATTAAGTTGAGTTATTTAAGGCAATCCTTTGACTCCTACACAAGTCCTTTTTCAACTCAAAGGGAACTTTCACTCACTGTTTGATCGTTAAATAATAGCAGGTGAGCTGGGAAAACACAAGGTTATGGATTTAAGTTTGAGACACAATACACTTAAGTATCCTTTTATGTGTAACTGCTTGGGCTGTCATGGAGATCAATACATACGCTTCAGTATATTGTGGTGTACAGGACTGGGAAACTTGACATCTTTTATTTTAATGCCCAAATTATTTTTTACTAAAAGGTTATAGAGCACAATTTGCACAAGTCAGTCAGTCAGATTTGGCATAGGTTTTATGATGGATGCCCTTCCTGAGGCGGCCTTTTTCATTTATCTGGGCTTGAGACTGGCACAGAGAGTACACTGGCTTCTTACCCCTTGTGGCTAGATTTAAAAAAAAAAATGTGAATGTGTTATTATTATTAGTTGTTCATAGGGAATTTTTCAGGCAGTGCTTGGAGTTGTGTGAAATGCTGGAAACACTGTGAGGCAGGATAGGTTTATTTACCATTAATAAAGAGACATTTGAACACATTGTGACAATAATGAGTTTCCCTATCTTTCCACTGAGTGAATTTTTTATCACTTAAAATGAAACATAGACATAAACAAGGAATCAAATGTACAGACAGAACTTGATATGTCCTTGGTGCAGCTGTATCTGTACTAAAGTGTAGGTGTGGATGTAGGTTTTCTCTTGCCAAGGATGGCACACCAAATTATTTGCTTCCACAGTGGGCAGGGGTTTGCATATTGATTTATTTTTACAATCGCAAACCACTCCATTTATCAGGGCTAGGGACTGGCACGAAGACTCCACTAGCTTGTGACCCTCCCTGCGGCTGGACTGAGTTAAAAATAAAGAAGAACATAAGTAAAGGGGACCAAAAACAATATTAAAAATACTGAAATCTATAAAAATATATAAGTATATCTTTATTTGAGTGCAGTATAGTCAGACCCCGTAACCTGTTCCAGGCCCCACATCAGTATAAGTACTTAGTTTTTGTGTAATTGTCAGGACAGTCTTATTTTCTGCCATATTTGCCTCAGAACATTTGATTTTTTTCCCTTAATGTGACTAATTTGTTCAAATACAATGTATAGATCCTTGTTAGGTGCAATATGAATAACAACAGTGTAGGTATAAATATTTGCATCTGCATTAATTTATTTAAAAAAAGTGCCAGGCACCTGGGAATAAATAATTGTTTTAGATTGGAAAATGCAAGAAAAAAACAAATATGAATCAGATTTTTGTTAAAATATATAACTATTGATAAAAATATAAACTCTTGGAAAGTGCAATAATAAAGTAGAACTCTGTAGGTCCAAGTTTTAAAATCATATACACCATAAAGACATCTCAGCCTATGCTTTTACTGACACTATTACTACCAACAGCTCGTGCATTTATATAGGGCCAATGATGTCATTGATGATGTCACCAAGTCGCAAAGTATTGTGGGTAATCAACATGGCAGCTACAATGAAAGCTAATGATATAAAACAGTTGGTTCTGACAGTTTTTTTTTTTTTTATCAGAAATATGCAGAATTTAGGTCCATCATCTAGGTGGCGCTCAACTTGAGAAATGTCCGCCTGGAGGGTTGGTGGGTTGAACCTCGCTCGAAGCGCATACTGTTGTGTCCCTGCTGCAAGCCACTTTCTTCAGACCCATATTCTGGGTCTGCTCTGTCACATTATGTGGCTGGTTGCAACTGGAAGGGCATCCAGCATAAAAAAAAACTACCAAATCACCATGCTACTGATTCACTGTGGTGACCCAGAATAAATAAAGGGAGCAAAAAATAAAAAAATAAAAATAAAAAAGCATGGCTTGTGTGTGTTCTTACCTTAGTTTTGGAACATAAATGTATAAAAAACAAGATGTCATCTAGCGTCAGCCCATTGTCTATACACTTCCCTTAATGAAGCTGTAATCCACGCTGTTGAAGTAAGTCAGATGTGACTTAATTAATTAAGACACAACCCGCTCTGCTACATATGGTGCCTGCACGACAGACTCAGAAATCAGAGGCAGAAGCCAGGTAGCATTAGAAAGCACTTTTTCTTTCCTCTCATAAATTTGTCCAGCCAACTAGACAAGCCTCTTCTCACTAAAAGGTCATAAACTTGCTCAAGGGGCCCGTTAAGCATGTCCTCTGGCTTTGTCTTTTACCCTCATCTCACTGTTGTGCCAGAGCATTTAGAGTTCAAATCATGCTCGCCTAGTCGAGCCATCAGCGACATGGAAACGAGCCACGCCGGGATGGAAACTCAAGTCTGGATCCTGCTAATGGGGATAGGACGGGGATCACAGAGGCACAATCTTTAACAATGCACAGGCCGACTAAAGTCAAAATGATGAGAAATCAATGTGTGGGACAATCCAGACACTTCACTGCCTCGTCTAAATGAGTTACAGCCCTGAGACTGGTGTCTTACTCGACCCTTTTTTAACATTCCCCTAGTAAAACTGCAAATCCAGTCCTTTTCACAACTCTTTTTCTCTGACCCAATGGGAACAAAGTGATTAATTACATCTCGGTGCATTGTCTTCCATCTGGCAGGGTTACACATCTCCCCAGGATGAATGACTGCTTAAACTACTACTGATTCATCTGCACTTGGGTTTCTTTGCCACTAAAAGCCATCATAATTTGAGTGCAAATGAGCCATTTTGTCTAATAATTAAAATGGCCCCCTTTCTATATGGACATGTTCTGTGTGCGTTAACAGTGTTTTTCCATTAGACTCCTGGGTATTTCTCAATTTGAGTTAGAACAAACAATTTTCACAGCATATGGCACACAGTTCCTTAATGTTTTTGGAAACACTAGGAAATTCAATTGAAGAAAGCCAAGTTTAGGTCACACAGATTGACTTGTCTCCACATTTCAGCTGCAGAATTTGGTCGACCTGTGTGTTTGTTTTGCAGCAAAATAAGAACCTACAACTACATACACTTGAAAAGCACAACCAGTATTGGCCCAGGCCCGATTTAATCAGGGGATCTTCTAGTTCAGGGGTAAATGCTCTATCTACTATGCCACAATGCTCTTATACTTAAACAGTAATACTACCAATAATCTACTGAAATTAATCATTTGTTGCTTTACTGACTACTTGTAGCTGGGGGAAGTATCTTGGATTTCACAGTGGCACTGAATCTTCATGAACATTTCTGGACAGTTTCTGGTGTTCTGGAGCCACACCAAAAAACTAGTTTAATCCAAAATCTGTCCCTTACTTTTTGGTTTATCTTGTTCACACCAACCAACAAACCAACACAAGACAAAACACCAACAAAACATGACTTCTTTGGCAGAATTCTAATGTAAAATTAAAGGGGAACCATGCAGCTTTGCTCATTTCTTTGCTGTTTTGGTTGCATTTTTCTTCACAGAGCTCCCTTACATTTGGGAGTAAAATCTCATGAGTCCAGTTGACTCTTGTGTAACCCCTCGCACAGCTTGACTCTTGTTTTCTTCTTGTATGCGTTCAAAGGTTTCCTCTACCTTTTGCCCGCTCTGCCATGACCAACATGTAATACACAAAGCCATTGCTGACTTGTTGTTACAGCAAACTAAGACATGTCACTTTTTTGCTAGACACTCCCATTCTTGCAAGGTTGTTTTTTGCCAACATAGGCCAGGGTGAGGTGCAGGGGGCTTTATTCACCCTGCAAGATAATCAAATCTATTATACCTGTAGTGTCAGTAACTATTTAACCCTTACTATTAAGATTATATAACGCCTTCATTTGCACTTTGACAGTGATGTGACTGCATTACTCACAGGTACTTGCCTGTCTGACGACTTTTATGTTAACTGTATATCAAGATAAACAGTCTACCATGCCCTTATGACAACTCCCACAGTAGTCTGGCATAATAAACAGTGACAGAGGGCTGTCGAAAGAAACCTATAGAAAAATGTGGCGCAGTAGAAAAATAGTCAGAACAAAAGCATGCTGATGAAAGCGGAGACAGGTTAGAGCATGCAGGGCGCAATCCTGAGCTGAGTTACACAGGAATCTTCAAAGAACAGCTTCAAAACAACAGTGAAAAATACTATACTTTTTTCTTTGCTACAAAACGGAAGAGTTGTATGCAAATGTAGGATCCGTGCAGCTAAGAGGTACAGCGCTTGTGTAAAGAAAACAAGTTTCTGAGTTCATTAATCCTCTGACGTATCACCTTTCTCTTTTACATATTCTTTTGAGACATTGTTGGAGTTTGACAGAAATGAAGCTCAGAGCAGGAAAGTGGTGATTAGCCGACTACGCTATTACTTTTTACAGACGCAAGAAATGTTATGGGTCTGAAAGAAAACTTGACAGAGCTCCAGACCACATCAAGACCACAGTGTGCTCTTAATTATTCATTGCTTTACCTGTGTGGATTCAGGGGAACAGAGGCCATGCTAGACTGACAGATTACTAGTGCAGGAGGTACAGATGATGATTAAAAATGAAAACTGGAGCACATGATGGACACTATGTGCAGGCGCGTAGGGTAGGTTCACAGTAATGTTCCACCGAAATGCTAAAACTATGGTGGGAAGTGATATTTGTGGGTAATCATATGGTGTGAAAATACAAACAGAAATAAATACATAATGTTTTTATATTGCAGTGTCTCTTGTGGTGCTATAATAATAGTAGTCACACATTTGGATCATAAAAATTCAGCAGTTCAACAGTTCATGGCCAAGTTTTACTGAATAGTATTTTGTTGTAGCGAAAAATAGTTGTCAGTACGCTCGAATGAGTTTTATACACATTGCACAATATAGGCTACAGAGATTTCCCTGATGCAAAATTGTTATGTCACATAGAGTAGTGCCTTTAATAGTCTTCCAAGTAGTTGGTTCCTAGAAAGTCAATTTTTGCAGAATAAGTACAGCTGCAATACCCAGATGAACTATAAACAACATTTCAAGCTGGAGAGACTCAAAGACTGAAGCAAACAAATGCATCAGAGTAGTATTTACTCAAAGGACATGCAGTAGACTCATGAAAAAAAAATAATTTTTTCCACCATTATAAACTGGTGGTGGAGGTGAGATAAGGTGAAGATGAAGATGTTTTATTGCTAAGCTAGTGCTAAGGGTTGTGGCACAAGCTGCGTAGTTGGGTGATGGTGCAAAGAGACGCTTTTAAATGGTGAAATGATGATGGGAGATGAAGGCGAGGCGTTTTAAAGGCTGAATTTACACGGCAGCTTTGGTAAACTGTATTCAGTGCATTATTTCATATACACAGTTTTGGGCTATATGGATAAAAAGTGTAATTGTAATCAGTATAATCCATAAAACTTTGAACATCTACTTAGCTTCCGAGCTACCTTCCTACTCTCTAAATGGATCCACATTGGGTAATAGCCAGATGGTTATTACTACAATATTGTTTGAAACTGAAGGTAGACATTTTTTAAAAAGCCTTTTAAAATAATCCCTGAAAATAACACTTATGCACATTAGCACTGAGTTCCCTCTTCCCTTATGTACCTTGTGTTTATTTCTTTTTTCTACCTCACTGAAGGCTGGAGTCGCAGTGTCTGAGGAAGCAGGGCCAGAGAGTGTCCGGGCCTTTGATATAGCATGTCGCTCGCCTCAGTGTGTCTGAATATTGAATCAATGAGGCACCATAGCAAAGAAAAACCAATATGTAATTTCTCCCCAGACACTCCGGCTATGTGCGCGCCCAAGAGGAGGCATTCAGCTGAGAAGCAGGTACCGCCGACACAACAAATGTGATGTGTCTCTATGGGAAAGGACTGTAACCAAACACAAGTAGAAGAAATAAGCAAAAGCACTTTCTGGGAAAAAAGGATGTTTACTCTGATATATTCTTCAACTTGTGCCACTTTAGGATCAATGCCAGGTTTCCACCATTTGTCAGCTCTGAAAAGCACACTTTTTCTATACCAAGAAGAGGGCACATCACCTGCAGTCCCAGTGCAGGTGCAACAGTCCAAAATAAAACTGCTGATTTATGTAATTTGTCATGTGGAACAGGAAGTGTAAAATAAATAAGGATTTTGATAAACACAGACGGACCGCTCTGGCAAAGAGTAATTTCAAAGTAAGTCAGGGGAATATGTAGGACACATATGGGGTGACTAATACTGATAACTGGCTTGACTTTAAATATAACCCAGGGCTGCTGCGGCATACACAAACTCACTTTGAATCTTACATATTGTTCATAGTTTTCATACCAAACAGCAAGTTGTGTTTTTTGGGTTTTGTTGTTTGTTTGTTTTGCAAATTTGAAGCACAATTTTCAGATGTCTTGATGTTTTCTTCAAATGTTGATTTTGCATTTCTGAATCCTATTTAGAGATGGATTAGCTTTGAAGTTGTTGCAAGTTTTCCTGTTTTTGTAGTCAGCTTCTAAAGCAATAGTTCAAAATGGAAGAGATGTTGGAGCCTACATCTATTAGCATTCATTTATTCATCTGCTTCTGTGAGTGGCTGAAGCCTGTCCCAGTGACTATGGGCCTTAGGTGGGCTACACCCTAGACATTTTACATTTACTTTTTTGCATTTTTTCCTTTAAACTCAGTTAGTTAGTCAACTTAATGTCTAAAGTATAACAATATAAACTCCTATTACACTTGATTATTTGACTCTATATTTAATGTTCAAAATAAACAACAAAAAAATACAACAAAGGCAAACTTTATTAATTTGAATAACTCTTTGAATCAAGCTGTTATGTTTGTATGTATTATCTATGTAACAATATATACTTTTTTTGCATACATTTCTATATGAAAAAAATGCAAATATATTTAATCATTCCAGAAGTATTATGAAATAATTCCACATAGCTCCTGCAAATTGCTGGTGTACCCCTAGGGGCCCCTGTACCCTTGATTGGAAAACACTGCCCTAGACAAGTTAATTGCAGGGCTTACACTGAGAGGCATAGACTGACAGACAATTAATTACTTTCACATTTATTCAATAGGGCCAATAGAGTTACTAAATTCACCTAACACATGTCCAACACAGTCTCACTGCAAAATGTTAAATAAATACTTTGGTCAGCATAGCAAAACTCAGTGTTACATAATATATGTCTCATTCTTTTCTATTAGAGTCATGTGCCTTCAGAGTTTTGCCAACGTTAGGAAACAAAATGGCTGGCAAAAACACGTTACATGAGAAGAACATACAGACTCCACAACCTCCTTGCTGAGAGGCTAACCACTCTGCCACTGTTCACCTTCATTATAAAGAAAACATGTATTTTTTAAATGCAGATTTTACCTTTCTTATATGATCACTGTCTGATGTAAATTGTCTCCATCTTTTTTACATTTTTAAGCTTGCCACAGTTCAACTCAATTTCAGTGTCATTTTAGATAATTATAGAGCAGTTTGAGTCATAGCCATATATTAACATTTATTCTAGTCTTCCTTTGTTATGTACGTTGCATAGTAACTGCAAAAAAAAAAAAAAAAAAAGAGCCATGCAACAGCCGTATATTAACATCCTCTAACCTGAAAATAAAGCACCTTGTTTTGTTGCAAACTACTCATCAGATGGAGATAACATTCTCGTCGACAAAATACAACTCTCTAATCTCAGACGTGAGTAAACGTATGGTATATTGCTTTGACACGCTCATCTATTCTGGCTTATCTCGAAGTATCCCTATTTACATCTTGTCAGCGGCGGATTTTCGAAACCTCAGAAGACAAATGTTAAGCCGAAGCACCCGCGGTTTGTGAGAAGTTGCTGCTAAACACAGAGTTTTGATGTAAAAGGCTTTTGCTGTGCACCATCATTAGCCACTGCCGCTAGTTGGGATCTTGTTATTCTATTCCCAAACAGGCTGTGTGTCCACTTAACTCTTCCCTCTGCCGGAACACCACCACAGGATGATGAAAGATGACCTAGATTGCCTTTGTGTGCAAGTCAGTGTGTGTCGGAAAACAAGGTGGCGTATCTGGGAAGCCGAGTTCGCCTTATTCCCCCTGGCTCTCATCAACCAAAGGCACAAACACTGCAATCCTCTGCAGACTGCTGGAATTAAAACCTTTCCAACCACTTAACTTGTATTTGCCATGCCAGACACTGCTCTAGACTTTACCTTCTACCCGATAATAATAATAAAAGTAGTTTTATTTTCTGCTAATTCTGCCTTTCTCTGGGGAAGCTTCTCCATTCAAATCCAAATGGGGCGGCCATGAATATGTAAACACCGCAGAGGAATGGCGTTCAACCGCAACATCCATTTAGTCCTGATACAATTAAAATGCAAGAATTCCACTTTTTTAATCAAACAAGCGAATTTGCCTTTGAATTTAAATTCCCCTTATTATTGTGACGCACCAATTAAAACCGAGCCAAGCCCGAGAGCTAATTAGCAGAAAATAAGGTTTGATCCACAGGAAAAAGGAATCGTACACGACTTGAGCTCTACAATGCATTTCTTTGGTATTTACAAATGTAGAACGGGGACAGCTTGCTAATTGGGCAGTTAATTAAGGCTATTAGGCGAATAAGAATATGTTCAATAAAAGGGTTTAGTTGAGTGAGCTTAATTGTAATACAGTACATGTATCAGGCTACTTTGAATACCAAAGGTCATCTTGTGAATGGAGAAGAAACAAGGCCTTAAGATGTCATATAGGATTTATTATTAAGCATTGTATGTAATAGATCAAGGGTTAAGTGATGAATGTTTAGGGTGTACCTGAAGGTTTGGCCAATCACATGCTTGCATACTTAAAATAGGGAATAGAAACGGAATAGAAACAGGAAAACAAAGTGAAAAATAGATGAATCCTGGCAATGCATTCACACAGTTTAACAATTTTGGTTGGCTGGTTTGCTAATTCCTAGGGATTTCTAAGTTTGTTAGCAGGCTAACTGTAAAAGGTAGTGGTTGGAATTAAAGATGAATTTGCAGCAAAAGTTCTGCAGTGAGTTTAAAGCAGGGCTGTGCAAACTTTTTTCATTGAGGGCCATATACTTAAAAATATATAACAAGGAGGCCCACTCATGAAAGATGACACATTTTGCCTCATCGAATCAATAATCAAAAGTCAGATACTCCCCTTTTTTTTCTGGAGTCTCCCCACTGTGAATCATATACATGGGTGCTTTGGCATAGGTTTTACTCCAGATGCCCTTGCATAACCCCATATCCAGGCTTTGGACTGGCATATATGGCCTATTTGTTTATTTAGTCATTGACTTCACTGATTTACTTAACCACAATTTCCACTTTTTACCCTTAATGCAAAGTCATTCTCAGATACTTATGAGGCTGTGTAACTGCATTCTTTACCATGTGATAAAAAGTACTACCTGTGGCAATTTGGGACAGCTGTGAATGAAGCCCATGGGAAAATTAAAATAAAATAAAAAAGATCTGTGGGCTGCACTGGGCCTTCAGGCCATAGTTTGGACACCCTTGGTTTAAAGGATTTGGTAACTTTTCAAGATAGGGGCCACAAGGGGTCAGTAATGGAACAAATTATTATTTTTAGTGGATTATTTACCATTGTGAGCTACAATGTTGTTGAATGGGTAATGCATTGTAAATGTCCCGTTGTGGGCTTTATATAGTTACCATTGTCAGATAGGGCTTGTCTGTGCTCTCTTGGTGAACTCCAGAATGCTGAACTCTGAGCTATAAATGCATTATTTTGTTGTGTTTGCGAGTTGTTTTTTACTGTTTTAATAAAAGCAGGCATAAAAGAAAGCTGTTGCTGGTGGGTGGTATATTGGGTCGGGACTGAGTCTAAATTTTAATCGTGGAGATAGCCCAGTTAAACAAGCCCCTACGCCTTGTATCCGACAGTGCCTAATGGCTGTATCATGCGCTGCTTAAATCCAGTAGGTGCCTCTGAGGTGTTCTCCAGCAGCTGACAGCCTCCTTTGCCGCTCTGCCAACATCTGCGCTCATAATCAAAGTCTCTTGTGCTGGCCAGCGCGCAGGGCTAATTGATCTCAGACAGAGGCGGGACATGTTTAGGGACGAGCACACTGTCTCTCCTGTGGCACAGCAGACAGATGAACATGGCACAAACACTGGTCTGTATGTGCCAGGGCTGTAATTATAAATACATGGAGGGGGGCACATCTCTCCAACAGTCGTTCAATATGTCAGTCCAGAATAAATCATAGGTTTACACAGACGGGGCTAAACACAAACATGCACATGATAATTGTTGTTATCAAATGTAACCATAGATAGAATTTAGTATCCTGGCGAGTTTTACACTGATATTTTAATAAAGGGATATTTTTTCTCTCCCCTCTCCACACAAGAGCCGTTGGCAAAATATCTTGGTACACACAACACCATTACAAACGCTCATAATGAATACTCCAGTCGGTGGTTAGCAGCACAGCAGTATGTACGAAAATACACCGGTTTAGCAGGTTTTTAATGTGGATGTACTGGTGATAAAACGTCTGAAATTGCAAAAAAAAAGTGAAAACAATAAGCCTTCTCACGCACTCATAATGATCTCCATTTGGAAGACCTCCATTTTGTGAGCTGAGGAAAGAAGGTGTTTAAAAATATCTGTGTACGTGGAGCCAACCCATGCTTAGATGTTTTCACAGGAATAAACTTACACTGAACTGGAAGCATTTCACCAAGGAACTGGCCTTATCCTCACAACGGAGCTCTGACTTGGAATTAAACTAGGGATTTTCCTAAATGCTCGATCTGTTCAGCCACAAAGTTCTTATGTCACACTTTGAGGCTTGAGATAGGATCTTTCCAATCCAATTCACTTTATTTATATAGAACATTTTATAAACAAAGGCAGTTTCCAAAGTGCTGCACTCTATAAAAAATAAATAAAAACACAAATAAATATTACTCTATTTAGCTACACTAGTCCCCATTAAAATAATAAGAAGCAGTAAAACCAAATAAGAGCAATACACTAAAATAACAATGAATAAGTAAAAAAAACAATAAAATAAATAATAACAAAACAATAAAAGAGCGTTCCACAGTCTGGGGCCGACCACAGAGAAGGCCCGGTCTCCCCTGGTCTTAAATCTCGTCTTTGGTACCACGACTTGGAGCTGGCCCTCGGGCCTCAGTAAACGCGCTTGTGTGTAAATTTGTATGAGGTTCGTGATGTGCTGTGGGGCCAGTCTATTCAAGGCTTTAAAAACAAACAATAAAATCTTAAAATCATTTCTAAAACGAACAGGAAGCCAGTGCAGGGAGGCGAGGATGGGGGTGATGTGGTCATGTTTTTTACTTCCTGTTAAAAGACGCATCGCAAAAGTCCAGATGTGACGAGATAGAAGAGTGCATGACTTGTTCAAAATTCTTAAAACATAAAAAATGGTTTGATTTTAGATAAAAGCCGAAGGTGATAAAAAAAATAAAAAAACGTCATGTAATCAGCTGAGTAACAGTGTCAGGGGCATCTGCATAAAGGTGATAGGCAATGTCATGCTTTTTAAAAAACAATCTAAGTGGTATGAGATAAAGCAATAAAAAACTTTGACCCTATCTTGCAATGAATCCCAAAATCCCTGATTCAACATTGTCCCAGATCCTCACCAAAACCTTGTTCCGTAGGTGGAAATGTCAAAATCTATTACTTTTTGAGCTATCTTGGCTTCGCTTTTGGTGTGTTGGTTCAAATCTACCACAGAAGAGCCAGAATCTCACAGTATATGGCGTCAGGAATGGCATCTGGTGTAAAGATCTGCTCAATAACCCATGTGAATCATTCTCAGTGGTGGTGTATAAAAAAGAAGCAGGTGAACAAGCCATCAGCAACAACCAACACCAGTGAAAACATGGCATCCTTGGTGGAAGTAATAAAAACTGGAATAAGGTTGGAACTAATCTAACTTTAAAGACTGAGCTAAATTCATCTCAAAGTAATAGTACCAAGCAAACTTTTAACTGCAGCCCCAAAGTCTAAACTCCTTTTAAATAAGTTTTATGCTCAATTCCTAGACTATAAGTTTTCACAGATGTAGGCACATTTCCATTGACTAATGTTATACCCATGACCATTATAGGCGGGAGTTATGTGGATAAATTACAAACATGCACAAGCAGAGAAACATCCATTAGAGATGTGAGCTTGCTTTAATATGCAATTAATCAATCGATTCAAAGCAAAGCTCCATGGAATAAAAAGAAAAAGAAAAAAAAAAATCCATTAGCATATTTAGTGGTTTTTAACTGTGAAGCACTTCCATAAAACACTTTACCAATTATGCTGATTACATACAGAGGTTTCTGAAGAAAAAAAAAAGAATAAACAGTAATTTTCTGTGTGGTCTATAGAGGTTAAGGCATTTGTTAAAGGACCAGAGTAGCTTGACTGGTGGTAACCACTGGGTATCACTCAACATTCAGGGGTACTTATCACAACAGCACTTTCACACCAAGGGGCTCTCCTGCTGTGTAAAATGTCCCATTACAAGTACTACTCCTATTCAGTGTTATAAAATATCAAAGCTGTATTAGTACTAGAGCTGCTGGGGGTCTTTTAACTTCCACCACAACAATCTCCACTTGTTTGTTTGATGCCATAAAAAACTTATCTAAAGTAACAAAATATTATTCCAAAAAGTTCAGAATTAGGTGGAAAAAGCCAAAGAAAGTGTGGGATATTAGAGTT
Source organism: Bostrychus sinensis (assembly GCA_020698575.1). NCBI lineage: Eukaryota > Metazoa > Chordata > Actinopteri > Gobiiformes > Eleotridae > Bostrychus > Bostrychus sinensis. The sequence goes on from CM036258.1 coordinate 16,420,798, forward strand.
TTATTTGAACAGTGAAACCTCTCTTCCTCTCTGCCTCTCTTCTTCGTCTGACGTCTTCTCTGGCTTCTTCCAACATCCAAAGAAATGCATCTAACTAAGGCCCATAGTAGCTGGGACAGGTCGGTACAACTGACCCACTGCTGGTAATCTAATGTAGTGTATGATGAGGCATGCAGACGTTTAGCATTGAAAGGTTGGCTGGAACAAAACGTCACAGAATCGATTGTAGCCTGCATGATAACGTCTGAGAACTCATGCTCCTCTTTGCCAACAGAAAATCTCTTGACTTTGTTTAGAAGTGTTTTATTTTGATATGTTTGTAAAAATTTGTTCATATTTAGCGTTTAATTACTGAACTGTCCTTCATGAAAATGATTCTGAAATCCAGAGTGGGTGTTTAATAAGAGCGGGTTGTTAGAAATTAAAATGATATCAAAACCATCTTAATTTCTGATCAAAACACATTAAAACAACAAAATATTTTTAAACCTATAATCTGACACAAAATACAAATTGCGATTGGTTAACGCGTCTGTGGGAAAGCAAGGAAGGGTTTGATCCTTGGGCTTGCTTCTATGAGTGGAGGCTAAAGCTGGACATGACTTTGCAGTTGTTACAGTGTTTGAAAAGACAAGGAGCACACACTAGCTGACTGGTTTTAGCAGATTTTGTTGTGATGACTGAACGACTGGGGATCACATATTTTATGACTGCGCCAGTGGCTGTGTCTGAATGTCATCCCCATTCACCGTATGGAGCACGATTTAGTGGTGAATGCTTTACAAGTTTCAGTGAGGAATAATGGGACAGCGATAGGCTTTTAAACTTTACACATGCTTGAACAAAAACATCTTTTTCATGGTTTAAACAAAAACCTAAAAAAAACTAAATTGTAACTAAATAAGCCTCGGTAATATTGCTAATGTTAGCTGACCATTGATTGTACAGATATAGCTTTTCCATGTAACGTTAAGGCAAAAGAGCTGCAATAATCCAGTTTGTTTTATTCATAACTCATCATTACCTCCACCAAAGCTGAGGTTATGTTTTCGGTGGCATTGGTTCGTCTGTCTCTTTGTTTGTTTGTTAGCAACATAACTCAAAAAGTTATGGATGGCTTTTCATAAAATTTTCAGGAAATGTCAGATTACATTTTGGGGGTGATCGGGATCACCATCTGGATCCAGGATTTTTTTAAAGGATTCTTTACTATTGGAAGATGCGGCTAATTTTGCCATTAGAGCTTTTAACTCAACAAATAATGCCCAGAATCATTGGCAAATAATTAGGAGATGACATCAGGGTAGATGTTATAATCTGACATAGTTTGACCTGGATCATGTTGATATTCTGGTTCTGGTGATCCAGAAGGTTCTAAATTTAGGGGGTACATATGACATTGGATATTCCACAGCAACAAATGTAGCTACATGTAGCTTGCAAAAAACGCCAAATGATGATACTCTTTCAGTATGTTCAGATTTGAGCTATCTTTAATATTTATTGAGCTAAATCTAGGCCTTTAGGCGTTTTTCTCAGGTGAGTGACTCTATGACTCGGTGGAGGTCTGTGCTTCTAGGATTAAATATAACACAGATTATTATTTGTTGTCTATACATACCACTCAAGTCTGATAGGTTTTATTACAGAAGTCAATCAGCTGAGTTTGGTGAACTTTTTTCTTACATATACCTGAGTCATGTGATCAACAGCAATAGTGCGCTGCACTCACTTCCCAATTTGAGTTTTTAAACCTCACACAGTAACCAATATCTGGGCTGATAACTCCCTGCAACTGGTGCTGACTGGGAAAAAAACCTGTGTGTCTCCAGCTTAAGTGGCCTCTAGTAAATGAATGTGAGAGTGTACGTAGGTGTGTCTCCCTGCAACTAATGGGCTTTTCCCCAGAGTGTACCCCATCTATGGCCCATTGTTTCTGGGATATACCTCCCACATTTGTGACCCTTCCCCTGAATAATTGGAAGTAGTATTATCATACAAGGTGAGTGTTTCAGGAAATTAGTGCTTGACCATATGTGTATAGCCAGATCTGACCAATGAGTTTGCATAATCAATAGCACTGTTTCCATTTGTTAACAGTGTCAACACAGTAATTACACAGTAAATTCCACGTGTGTCTGGCTTATTATATCAATACTTCATCTAGTCCAGTCCAACGTAAACAGTGTGACATGCCATAAAAACTACAGCGTGATTGGCTGTTTAAGCTTCAGACATGTTATCCCACTATAGATTTCCTGTCTGTAGCGTGTAATGTGGGGTGTCCTCTCATCTCACCTTGTAATTGTCTTCTGTGCACTGCATAAAAGTAAAGTCTCTATGTTTTTATGATATGGGAGTGGAGCACCGCACCTCTTTATGACACGTAGCGTATTGCTGGGGAAAGATTTAAGAAGCAGAGCATAACACAGAGCAGTCTTTGAAAAAATATCATCATAAAAAAGATGCCCCTTTACAACCACTATTACGGCACGAGAAAACACAAACCCATTATGTGGCTGTGATAAGAAATGCAAGGGGAGTGTCCCTAAACACTTCAGGTGCCTTGTTTGGTCTTTTAAAAGAACCAATAACTAGTAAGAGATAGCACTGACATATTCTGTATAGCACTAAAAGAAAAGGCGAGGAATTTTTACAGCTGAACATTTGCAACCACGCTGCCATGGATTTTGACAATTACTTATAAACTGATGTGTACTTGCCTCCCCATACATATTTTATACTCTAAGTGCAGGCTGCATATCTTAACATCATCCGTTCTGCAGTATAGTTCTGCTGTGTATTTAAATTAAATGTCTTTTTCTTAGTCCCAGTGTCCTAAACCTGAACCCAGCATCAATGAAATGGCAAGAAACTGAACTTTAATATCGCATAATGAGCATACTAAACTTAGCACAAAAGTAACACACTTTGTTTTTGTTGTTGTAACAGTGCTTCTTAGCAATACATTTTCTCTCACTGGAAAGCCTGTTTCGTTCCCTTTTAAATGGTGCCACAGTTGTTAGTAAGTTGAGCTGAGTGTGTGGGTTGGGCCCATGAAAAAATTGCCAAATCTGCCAATGGTAAACAGCGAATTCTGCCATTGTGGATTGTAGGACTGGAACAATGCACTTTTGTCACATTACAGTACTGCTACAATATGTTGGTGCTGATATGATTCATATTATTGCGATATTTTCCCTTTACATTTTAAATCAAGTTCACGTATAAACTTAAATATACAAAAAACGGAGTCATATTTCCAAAAGTCAGCCTGATAATTAGTATTAGTGTGGGACAAGTAGTATTTTTATTTGTGTCACAGGATTTGCAAACCAAGTGCTAAGAAGTGCAGTGCTCTCAGGTCTGGGACAATTCTTAACCACTTTTGGCCCACATTTGACTGAAAAGAAGTGCAGCCCTGTAGCATCATTATTTATGCATGACGTCACCATCCTCTCCAACAATGCTCCCAGATTGTGGAGGTTGTCATCTTGGAAAGTATGGGTATGGTCCCAGACACTAGAGATATGGCCATTTTTTTCTTGGAAGCAACTCAGAACAGTAACAGAACTACCCAGGCTTCCCCATGATTTTTTTTTTTTTTTTTTTTGACACCAACAAGCGAAGAGAAGTAATCTACCAAACACACATTACGCTTTGTGCTAAGTTTGAATAAGCTTCAAAATACAGTATAAAATTAAATTATGCACACATCTGCATAATTTCTCTCCTTTTTTACATATTGTTAAACCAGTGACACATTGATTTGTTGAAAATTTCAATCGTTTAACCTGTGCGAACCACTGATTCTGTGAGTGAGCTCTAATTCAAGGCTTTTGAGTGAACAACCTTCAGAAATAACTTGTCACTGTATGGAATTGGAACTAATGGCAGTCAACACGGCTGTTGACCAGTGCTCTGTTCATTTATACTAAGAGCTGTAATTTTTTAAAGGTCTTTTCAGTCTTGGTAATGACTTCTGTATGAAAGCACAAAGATAGCATATTTTACAACTGGTGAGGAATACATTAAAGATTATGAGTCTCAAACCTCAAAAGAGCCGTGTATTAATGATTTTAACCTTGGCCCACGCTTTTAGATTTTGTGAAGATTTTTTTGACAAAGCAGTTTGGTGCAAGTCAAAAAGAGGTCTGTTAAAATAAAATATTGATTTGCAAACAACGCAAAAGACTAATCTTAAAGAACATTTATTGCATCATTTATTAGATTACAACCACACCATATTTTAACATTTCATATTATAATAACAGTGGGATTTCCCTAAAAGGTCTCAATATATGGCTATATTATGCAATTTTTTTTTTTTTTGTGTTCTACCATGTTTTAATGTTGATCCTTCATCAAAAACACACCTAGTTGTGTTTTCTTTATTCATGCATGTTTGAGTAAGTCTGTATTCTCTGGCACATGCTTTCTGAGGCCTCAAAACGCCATGAAACCCCACCCACTCCAGGAAGCACTGACCAATCAGCAAGCCCTCTACATCCAGTCTGCTTTCATTTATCCAAAAAAAAAGAAGGTGTACAGCTCTGTTTCCACTGATTCCTCACAGCTATTTTTCATTTTGTTGTAAAATGGCACCATACAAATGGGATATAAAAAGCTCTTTTTATGTGGTTCTGTTAAAATAGCAACACTCTGCTCTCTGCTGCTGTTTTTGCCTGTTTCTTTTATGGCAGTAATAAAGTAAACTTTAGAAAAACTTTCCTTTAGTCAGAGAATAGTTGGTTTGGTTTAAAATTGTAAAAGATTGGTTTAAAAATGTACAAAAAAACATAATATAGACCTTTTAAGACCTGTAAAGCATACTATTAATATCAAAATAAGTAGACTGCTTAGGTTTACTTTCACACGTATTGAGGCAAGACATAACAAATTATATGAGGCAGATGCATAATGTTTTAGCTTAAAAATGAGAATCCATACAAAGCAGTTATAAAACCTAAATGACACTTCTAATCATAAGACAAAAATGTGACTATACAGTACATTACTGATGTTTTTGCATGGCACTGGTTTGTTTTTTGGCTTTTTGGTCGGTTAGCAAGATAACTCGATAAGTCATGAATGATGATATTTTAGAAAAAGGTCACTTAGGTTGTTTTTAAAGATTTTGTACCATGGCAAGATTTATCTAAATACTAACACCAGCAACAAGGAACATTAAAGGAGAAATTTAGTGGAATATTAGTATATATTTTTTTATATTTGATATGTATCCTGAAATGCCATCACTGACCATTTGAACAAAACCTTGCTCATGGCCTGTGCTCTCTTTAACTGCTTCCTTTGTTGGGCAGCCTGCTCTCTGATGACAGTGGGGGAATAAATAGAGAGATGCATAATCAAAAGCTACTGGATTCCTTAACTATATGCACATTCCTCTTGTGTGTTTACATCATGTGTTTGGTGGACCAGAAAGAGCTGCATCCTCCCCCCTAGAGAGCTCCAGCATCAAAGCCATGCAAGTAAAATTGGCCGGGGAAGAGTGCAGTATCGATTTCTCTTTGTTTATCGGACTATGGAGCTGGTATTACTAACCTTTCCTTCCTTCGTTTTTCCCTCTTGGGTCACTCATTACCAATGCAGGTACAGTACAAGTTAACCGTAATGACGTTTAAAGGTCACGGCGGCTTTTACAGGAAGAAGTCGAGATTTGGACACACGGCATGTCTTTCTTGTACCTCGGGTCTAAAACTCTATCAACTACAGCACAGCATGTTCTGCAAAAGGGGAAATAGCTTCTGGTAGAAATAGTTTGGACGGAAATAGTGTCTCGGCTTTCTTTGGAATAAGTATTTCCAGTGAACAAAGTAGGAGGAATACAATCTAAATCTAACTACGGCCAGGGTTACATCGCAGCGTGGCTATGTATGGATCGGCCGCAGGATTCATTCTCATTGTATTTGATTACAGCTCCCGGCGAAGCAGTAATACTCATATATAAAGCCGTGCTACATTTTTCCCATTGATTAGTTGGAGCAAATGCATTGTGCTTATGGCAAGAGTGTGTGCCCTAAAAGAGTACAGCAGAGCAAGAGGAAACAATAGGTGTCGTGTGGCTTTTACAACTCCATTTCAGAAAAAAGTTGTGACGCTGTAAAATGTCGATTAAACACAAAATCCAATGTTTGCAAATCTCTCAACATGAACATTTCAAGTGTTGAAAGTGAGATTTTTGGCAACAACACATCTCAGAAAAGAAGAAATAAAGGCAACACAAGGAAACTTTAGCCAAGCTTCTTTTCATTTTAAATGAGCCTTGGTCCAGAGAAGGCAAGGAGTGTTTCTGGACTGTGTTCACATATGTGAGTGTCAGTGTCAATGTCAGGTTTATTTGTATAGAAGCTTTCATGTGAAAGACAACTCAGTGCTTTACATGGAGTTCAACAATAAAAGCAATAACAATTTAAGTGACATAAACAATAAAAATTAGCACAAAATGAGGATAAAAAATCTACTTGCACAATTAAAATACTCGACATTCAGTAAAAAAAAAAAAAAACAATCATAGGCTATGCTAGAAAGGTAGGTCTTTAATTTATACTTAAAAGAGTTAAGCAACGGTTAAAGTCAAAGATTTTCAGGGAAGGAGTTCCACAGCAGGGAAGCATAGACACGAAATGAAGCTTCACCATACACATGGCTTCTTCTTTGCATAATACAGCTTTAATTTGAATTTATGCAAATTGTGTTCAGAGACAGTGACATCTGGAAGTGTTCCTGATCCCTACACTGTTCCAGTACACAACCCTGACCTTTTTTTAATGCAGTGCCACTGAACCTGAAGATCAGGAGAATCCGACATATACATATATAATACTAATAATACAGACTCTGCCTTCCTTAAAGTGCTCCTTTTATCTTACCAAAATGTTGCCAATTAATTTAATATTTTACAAATACTCACACCAGCAGTTTTTCTAGTCTTTTGTTGCCATTGTCCCAACTTTTTTGAAACTAGGGTTATATTTTTGTGGCCCACTGACAGGGGGGAGGTTTGGTTTCTAGGTGATCCACAGTGAGTGAAGGCAAAGGTAAGGGAACGCTCTGGAGACGCGCAGCTCTGGGAATCACAGCTATTTGTGCAGGCAGCCTCTTCTGGAGAGTTCGGGATCAGAAGAAAAGATGTTCTGTTATATTTGACATGTTCTTTTGAGTTTATTTCTGAATCTTTGGCTTGCTCATAATACAAGATGGTCTTAACCTGCTACGTAACCCACTTTGATGCACAACAGGTTGGAAAGAAAATAAAAATGCTTACTCCTACTACACCCCTAGATAGTTTTACTCTGAGTAAAAGTAATTTGGTAAAGTACATTTTAAAGAAAACTGCTCTGCTGGTATGTGAGCTGTGCTTTATATCCACTCAGAGATTTACAAACCATTGCATTCTGTTTTTTGTTGACATTTTACACACTCAGCTTTTGGGGCTGTGCATTTCCTAACTATCTACCCAAGTGAGTAAAAGTGTTAACCTTGTAGGCACTGCTTGCTTTTTTCAGACAATGGATTATGAGTTATTGGATATGTAGTAAGAGCTGTAGTAGTTGTGCATTTACAAAAAGAACTTTCATAAGTAATTCTTTCATATAGTTTACATTTGATACTTTTTTACTTTTACTTTTGTTATGTACTTGAGCACTTCCTTCTTCTCTGCACAAGTCACACTTTTGTATGTGTCATAATTTGTGTGCATCATTGTGTGTGATCAGTATTTGGTTCTCCACAGCATGGGGGCCACCTTCTTAGAATTAGCCTTGAATAAATAAATAAAAAAAAAATCCTAAAAAACTTAAGAAGATGAAATATTTATACCTGTGATACCTTAAAAGTTTTTTCGCAAATGTTCTTTTGAAAGGTCTTTTCAAATGTAGCCATATCTTGGATTATTTTTACCTAATATAGTCCACTCTAATCTCAACTATTTCTTGGATGATATTAGACACATACTCTCCATTGCACAAGATAAATACTGATTTTGACCTCAGTGATAATTTAAACACCATTTTGACACATTAGTCACAAGGCATGCTTTAATAAACATGTTATCTCCGTTCACTCAGGTTCAGCACCATGAGTGAGGTAGGAAATAATTATACTTGATAGGTTTTATCTGCAATTTCCTCATTTCCCACTCTGTCTGACTGGAGCGAAGTGAAAGGAACCTGGAGTGACGTTCGAGCCGCCACAACGCTGAACACCAAACGGAGATGACAAAGAGTGTCAGGCGTAGACGAACTACATGCTTCTGTGCGTGTCTTGTTTGGGTTTTCACAAAACTGAGTGGAATAGGAGCTGGCATCCACTGCACAATATTGGAGAGGGACATTAGGCAGACAAACGGGCTGCAGTGTTAAACCAATGTGACATGGTCTGTGAGTATGGGGCAAATTTGTGTAGAAACCTTGAACTAAATGAAATGTGGACGCAAGGCCAGATGGATGAGTCACTCTTTGACGGCGCACGACGCATGAGAAGACAACAGTGTAAGCGCGGGGTTCCAAGGTTTGTTTTTTGTTACCCACACACTGGACTCATTTTATAATTTACATATTGCATTAAACATTAATATAAACAAATACAATTCCAAAATAAGTGGGCAACTGTATAAAAACAGAATTCAATAATGTGCAAATCTCAAAAAAAATATCAGAATATTCAAGCCTGCATATTACCTCATATGCAAATGTTAAAGGTCAGTACAAGCTCCTGTTCATTTGCAAATAAATATTATGCACTTCATTTTCCAAAGTATACTCTAGTTTACCTCCAGTATGTGAGACACACATTTAAATTCCTCATCAAACAATGTTATACAATAGCAGTCCAGCAGAGTTTCTAATTATATTCATACCCTGAGTATTATTGTTTATTTTCTGTCAATAGTTTCCATAACATTACTGCAGCAGCTGAATGTGTGCTCTCTGTGTTGCTTGTGGCTATAAATATTTTGTGTTTTGGTTTAGAGATTTCACTGTTGGGTGGAGAGAAATTGTGCTCTAAGGCAGAAGAAGACGGTTAAACATTGTGGTTCCCAAAATAGTAACTGTTATACAATGAAGAGATTCAATAAAACTGCTGACACCTGAATGCCTGTTCATTTTCTTTACACAATACCTCATAATCCATTGTCTGAAAAAAATAGCAAGTAAACAACGGTGTCTCTATGCCCTGCACAATAACAGCTGAACAACTATCGAACTATGATGATGTTACAAATTCATCTTTAAAGTGGCCCTCAACTGTTCTGATTGTGGGACCCAATTTTATGCAGTACACACTTAGTACAAAGGGTATTTTTTAAAAGGATTTTACAATGACCTGTGTGTTCTCCATATTTAGAAGCTGAACATTAATGACTTTATCAAACTCTCCTGACTTTTTAGTCTCGACCTTCTAGTTTAGAATCAGTCCTTTATGTTGCAGATTTTTAGTTTAGACATTTTTTTCCAAGAGTTTTAAATGACCAAAGTGTGAAAACTTTACAAGAACATTTTAGCAAACAATTGTTTTCACATTAGGTTTGTTATTTTTGATAGTTTTTTACTCATCATTAAGTTGATGAATCCCACACAAAAAAGAATAAACCATAAATTAATTTGTATTTAGAAGAAATTCTGAATGATGGCCAGCTTTCCAATCTTCTCAACATTACAAAATCCATGTTCTCTCCATCATTAAACATGCTCACTGCAGTGTAAATTAAGAAATGCGTGCACAACGCACACATCGGCACCATCTGTTTCACAATAGATTCCCCACACGTCAACAGCATAACACAAACAAACTCACAACTCATGAGTAGGCTGCATTCACAAAGCGTCTGGCCTTTAGAGAAACACGGGCCCTGTTCTTCATCTGAGGTTTTTGCATTATCAAATTCTTCAACATGAACACAGTCTATTGGTTTAAGGGAGCTGAAAACAAACTTATGCACTGACATAAAAACCTGCAAAGAAACTCACAACATGCATTAACACATGCTGTACTCAACCTCACATCAACACATGCAAAAAGAAAAATGTGCTGCAAACACATGCATTGACAAAAACACACTGCAAATGATCTCACAACACATAAAATACACAACAAACAAACTTACAGTACATGAGAGGAGGATTTATTTAACTGCCTTTTACCATGGGAAAACATATTTAAGTTACTGTATAAGACTCTGTTGATGTGCACAGTAGATTTTTTCAGATTAAAATAATTTATAATTTTTTTGCCAACTGAGAATTGGTGAAGATTGGGAACATGGTTGAATCAGATGAATGTCGCTTTTGTTGTTTAGAGTACATTTATTTTGGTATTGTTATATTGTGTTGGAGCGACGCTGGGAAGATGTGTGAGGAGATTGGTCTGGTTTTCAATTTAGATTTTGTCTCCACAATGCTAGGTGAATTTAGAGACAGTAACATCGTTAATTTGATTATTATCTTAGGGAAACAATTTATTTTAAAGCTAAAAATAGATTTACATTGCATATTACTTATTTTGAAAACTTTATAAAACACTTGAGAAATATGTGGCCGAAACAAAACAAAAGAGATGGCATATTTTAGTAAATGTCTGGGGCAAGGTCTGGACAAATCCTACCAGAAATCTGACGGCTGATAGGTAAATATGTTTGATGTGTGCTGTTTGTTTGTTATATGTGGTCCTTTCTTTGGCACTGTGTCATGTATTTTGTTTGGTTTGTTTCATGCATTTTGTTTCGTGTTGTGTCATGTATTTTGTTTTGAATTTTTTAATTTTGTTTGTTTGTTTTTTGTAAGTGTGTTGTTGTCGTGTTCCTGTTGATGTTAAACTGTCCCAAAGTACATACAGGCTCACCATAGGGCCACGCTGCAGAGGCCCACCAAAATAGTCTTATGTTATTTCTTTTAACTGCTAAACAGTATGTCATGCAAAACCCCGTGACACTTCTGTATTTACACAGAGCGCGAGGCTGTGTGCAAGATGGATTATGGGAAAAGGAGATATGGGAATAAGAGAAATCCAGCAGGGAGCAATATGAGCATGTGCACGGGACAGACAGGAAATGATTGATGGAGCTTGAAACAGTGTGCAGTGTGGAATCATGGGTGCCCAATCAGCACTCAAGATTGGATGGCAATATTATCGACCCCTGCAGTGTAAACGGCCTAATAAAATGATTCTGATAATCATAATGAGTGTGAAAGTGTAGCTGTTGTCTATTGTCTCTTCGGAGAGGTTAATATACAGCAGCTTATTACACACACACAGATTGCTGCTGCATTTTTTTTTTGGGACTGTTAGCAAGAGGCTATACATCACTGCATCGCACAGCTGTCCTCTGCTGCACCAGTAAATTGATGCTAATGCAATTAGCTCTGTTGCCTTCATCTCGACTCCAGTAGGAATCTACTGGGAGTTAGGAGGTGTGTGTGTGTCTTAAATGCGTGTGTGTGGGCTTACAAGACACTAAGATGAGAAGAAGGTGAAAAAAACAGACCTCCGCATCTAATTAGGCAAAAGGCGTTAGTGGGAAATGGGTTCAGAGCACAGTCAAAATACCCATATTTCAAGGAGAGAGTGGTATTATTTGGTGAACATGAATATTGCAACAGTGGGGTCCAGTCTTTGCTCGGATAATCAAAGTAAAAGCTTAGTTGAGTAGCAGCAGGTGAATATATGGTGACACTGAGCCATTGATGCCACCAACAAATATTACACGCAGGATTAGCTCGTATTCTTCATGGCTTTTGTGTCCGAAAGTATTACATGCGGTCTGCTTGAAAAACATTCATTATGAAAAAGCACATGTATGGGAAACCGTGGATTATTATGATTAGTGTCTCGCACATGACAACAAGTGCATTATGATAGGGTTGAGGACGTGCATGCGGCGGTGTCAAAAGGGCTGAGAGGCTGTCGGATCAGCACAAAGCCTGAGAGCTGCAGCTTTGTCTGTGAAGATAAAGAGATGTTGAGACCTACATTAGTCATTATTTTCTGCAAATGTATGTTATTTGTGTTTGATGAGGCACTAAAAACATTTGCTTCTTCACTGACCCCTTGTGCATGGCTAATGTATCTTTGGCCCTATCCTGCAATAGTACCAAATCATTTATTTCCTGGCCCATTATGGCTTTCCCAGGAAATTTCAATAAAATCAGACCAGTTATTGAATTTCTGTATATGTGTTTTATTTGTGTTTTGATGATCTCATTAGATGTTTGAAATCAACATATAAATGCAACTAGATATAATTTAAACTAGTGGCGAGAAATAGATTGCAAACCTTTTCAGATGTCACGGTTTTTGCTTAAATGTGTTATAGAATGTGATCTGAGCTTCATCTAAGTCAAAGGTAATAACTCAAATAATAAAAAAAAACTCATTCAACATCCAAAGAAGTGAACCCATGGATAATAATAACTTGTATACTCTGTACTCTGGAACCAGACTCCTCCTGGAGCTGTGGATCAGACCTGCTCATCGCCCATTCTTCCTTGATTTCTTGTCCTGCTGCAATCAAATAGACATTCTCACATCATCCTGAAGATTTTTTGGGAGGAATTCATCTTCCCCTCAATGACTGCAAGCTGACCGGGCTCTGATGCAGTGAAGATGAGGCCCAAATCATGAGGTTTCTTCCACCACTGGAGCAAATCATCTGCCTCTTAACTGTACATTGATTTCCATTGAGTTTGGGGTATGTTTTTACCTCAGATGCCCTTCTAGAAGCAACCTTTTTCATTTATCCTGGCTTGGGACTGGCGCAAAGAGTACACTGGCTTGTTACCCTTTGTTTCTATTTCATCTTTTGCTTATTTTAGTTTGTTGTTAGTAAGTTTTTTTTCCTGCATTTTGTTGATAACATTAGAAATTGCTATGAAATCAACAAAAAGAATATTTATGTAATAGCACACTGTCCAGGGAACTGAAGAAAAGAAGTCGGCTTGGAAGGAGGTAAATAATTTTATTAGTACGATTGTCTTACTATTGAGTTCTTCACTTTTTACTGTACTTTTAATATGAACTATATTTTGTATAATTCTGTCTGTATATAAGCACTGTTTTGTTTTTGTTATGCTCTGAGTGTAATGTGTGTTTGTGTGTGTTTGTGTGTGTTTGTGTGTGTTTGTGTGTGTTTGTGTGTGTTTGTGTGTCTCAGGGACTGCAGATGGAAATTAGCCCAGAGAGCTATAGTCTGGTACAAAGCATATTTACTTCTGTGATCAATGCTCCTGTACATGGTCCCTGCTCAATAAACTGAATAAACTAAACTAAAAAACTGACTACTTTTGTTTAATGTTTCGACAATTTTTAAAGAAGTAACATTCCTGTACCTCAGTATAACATAATGTATACTTGTAATATTGGGCAGTTAATGTGCTGAAGGCAGTTGGCGTGATTGAAATGCCCCTAATTCACACTTACTCATCAATTAAGAAGTTTCCTTTAAATTTGTCACGGCAACACAACCACCAGAAAACCACTGGTAATATAATTATTTTTTTCTACATTTTTGCCGAGGGCTATACTTTATGATTTTCCATCCTGACAGACCATCCAGTGCGGCCCTAAATTAAATTATGTTAATACAAACGACTCTTCTGATGAGGAAAAGATAAACGGCGTGCTCCTAGTTGGGCCGCTGTACTTTTCTGTTGGTGCCACCGCCGTCCAGTGATGCTTCATGATACAATCTGAAGTTTGTGTAATTCAATTAAATACAGTATTATAGCCCGTAACGCTCAACCAGGAATCCGCTCATAAATTAAACACGCTAATTCATCTCTTTTCAACACAGTAAATTTAATCTATTCCCTACATGTAACAGCCCGAGCCAGCCAATAGTAAAGAAATGGCAGCTCAACCATCCAAATTATTAAGAATCTTGGCTCGTCATGAAGATTTTTAACACTTTATGATTAAATTTCCCAACAAAACTACTGCGCCATAACTGTTTTTGATTCACATGCTGGAGATGTCCCTTTTATGACACCGCCACCTCCAACACTTGCCTCCTGTTGAGCTCAAAATAAATAAATAAATCTGAATGTATAAAACCATTTGCCAAAAAACAAAAAACAAACAAACAAACAAAAAAAAACGGGTATGTGAGATACGGATTTGAGAAGAACAAATAGCACCTGTCATGCGCCCAGATTCAGAAAGTGGGGCATGTGTGGAGGTGATGTCTCTATAGTGGAGCACAGCGTGTCTGATTAAAACGGATGGCACTCCGTCAGGCGTCTGCACGTCCTGAGCTACAGTCGTTTTTAATTAGTTTATGATAAGAGACCTTTCCTTCAATCCCTCTGCTTATTGAGCTAGATCACATCAACAGCAACAGCGAGGAGGGGTTCGGAAATGTTTGTTGAGTGTGGTTTTTACAAAAATATTGGTGGTTAAGAGGTAAACGTTAGCCAGAGGTGGAAATAGTTTTCAAGTCAGTCATCAGTTTGTAGCCACTTCGACTCTGATCTCACCTGGTGATTTTCAAGGCTGGAAACAGGAGCATGTCGTTTTTATTGAGCAAAAAGTGATTTTGAAATAAGAAAGCAATTTTTTACCAAAACTAAATTTTGTGTATTAGGCTCATATTTTTCAAGATACAATCACAGAACTTGCAGTAGATTAAAGTGTAGCTTCTCAGGCAAAATGTGATTCATTTTCCCTCAGCTTATTTCAAACCACTTTACTGATACAGCGAGCTAAACATCTGCAGACAGGGGTGGGTTGTGACAAAGGTCTTACAACCATCCCCTTACTAAAAGCATATATAAAACTTGATTGATTTTAATCATTTTCCAGCATACAACAGTGGGGAAAAAAACTAAGAGAGCTGTGCTGCTGATGTTTTTTGAAAGCATCTGATGAGGTCAGAGAGACGGCCCAGTCAACTCCACGGCTTCTAACACTCTTTTGTCAAAATTTAAATTCTGATCAAGAATATACTCACAAATACATGCACACTGGCTTTGTTTTTATACATATAAATTGGCTATAGGTCCTACATGTATATCATACAGGTGCATTGTAGTTTAATGTTTGTTAAAAATTAGGAAGAATTAAGTTTGTTATTAGACTCATTTACGCTTCACACACTCCCAAGTTAATCGGTGTGAATGAGAATTATAGTCAGGCACAGAGAGAGACTGACACTGGTCTGGATTGTTCTTTTTTCCCCAGTACACCACTTCTGAAGCATATTTTATGATGTGTCCTCTGTGTTTGGTTCTTTACCTGACTGTTACAACTCCCCCAGGTAGTGGGGTAGGTTTTAACACAGGACCACTGTGTATTTGACACTAACTCACAAGCTGTGTGATATTCTTGCAGGGGTTAGAATAGGTGCAATTTGTAGCCAACAAATCTGTGTATTTTGTATCAAAGTTTGAGAACTGTGGCTCAAAAAATCAGTGAGTTACATGGGCTGAAGCAAAAAGTGTTTCAACTATCCCCGGTCTCCCCTATTTGTATAATTTTAGTGCTTAAATTGCCATCACTATTTAACAATCATCTCATTTATCTATGGGTTAGAATTATGTTGCTAATAGTTGTGCTAAACAGCCATTTAGCCATAAGAAGATGTTTTCCATACATATACATTATTTCAAGTTATAAAACATGAAATACTAACACAGAAGTGTCCAAAACTTTCAAAAAGCCTGAAAAACCACAATATGGCCCCTTTAAATGTAATATTTAGTGAAGTAGAAAGTATGTTTGAACGTATTCTGCTATAGCACAGCAGAAGCTGTTGAATAGTCACACTGCTTCTACTAATACTACTACAACTTTTACTTCTACTACTATGAATGTTTCTACTATTACAACTACTTACACTACAGTTCCAAAAGTATTCGCTCACCCACCTAAATAACGGAATTCGGTTGTTCCAATCACTTCCATGGCCACAGGTGAATACACTACACCTAGGCTGCAGCTTTGTGGAAAACTTTGTGAAAAAGTTTGGGGATGGCCACTTCCTGTTCCAACATGACCAGCTGTGCACCACCAGTGCACAAAGCACAGTCCATAAATATGTGGTTGAGTGAGATTGGTGTGGACGAAGTTGACTGGTCTGCACAGAGGCCTGACTTCAACCCGATTTTCTCAACACCTTTGGGTCAGTGTCTGACCTCACAAATGTGCTTCTGGAAGAATGGTCAAAAATTCCCATAAACACTCCTAAAGCCTTCTCAGACACACTCATGCCCTCTGGGAGACGCTGCAGGTCCATGCTAACCAAATCAGTCAGGTTCAAAAATATATATTTTTGTCCCAACAGCAGTACGGACACTTAACCAAGCCATGAAGTGAAGGTCAATCTGTATTTACCTGACACTTTGTTTTGTTTGGGTTCATGTTTATTATGTTGCTGTTGTTTGTCTTGCTGTTCTGACACAGATGAGAGCATGTCATGCTGTACCGAAAACAAACTCCACCAACTTTGTTGTGTGCTCAATTGATAAATCAATCTGAATCTGAATCTGAAGAGTTGATGCTGCTATAGATGTTTAGGGTGGGCTGACGTCATATTAAGCCCTATGGATTAAAAATGGGATGTCACTTTAGGTCATATGCGTGTAAAGGCAGCTGAGCGAATACTTTTGGAAATATATTGTATATTGCTACTATTGCTACTTCTACTACCACAACAATTATTACTCGGGTCAAAAAAATAATTTTACTCCTATATAAAATTGAAACACACACAGAAAAATGTAACAGTTACTGTTAATCCATCTACAGAGGGTCACAAGACGGTGTACTTTTGTGTCGGTCCTAAGCCTGGGTAAATGGAAGTGCATCCAGCATAAATGCCAAGTCAGTTTGTATGTTCTTAAAAATTTTCTCAAAAAAGTACTTGTTTTTTTAACTTCCCACAAACTAATTTTAGCATCGTGGATCACAACACCAGTGTGTATCTGGAAAAGACCAGAAATGAAAAGGGCCAGATTGCAGTGGGATGGGGAGAGACTGCTGTCCAGTCTTACACCTACTGACTTACTCAGTGCTTTGATATTTAAGAGATTATTAGTCATTAAAAAAAAAAAAAAACTACAAAGAGCAATGTCCCTGCAGCTTCTAAAGATACACATTTTCAGTTGTAATATTGGTCTGCTTTGATTAAAAATGCCAAGTCCTTCATTTGTGAGATTTAGGGACGGGGAAGTCCAAGAAAAAATGCCTTTTATTTTAAGACAAAAGAGAGCCCATTGAAAAGTACTCCAACAATATAATAAATCCATTATGTAAACCTTGTTACATCCAGAAGGAACCATGATCCTGACAACATTCATTTCCTCCCAGCCATTTGCAGACCGAGATAAGCATATAACTTCAGTACAGAGAAGCACACAGCTGCATATGTTCCTGTGTGTGGATTATCAGGCCGCACACAGCAGCGGCAAGTCTCTGCTCTCTCCATGCAGCAGCATCTGTGCACGGTCAGGTGTACATCTCTCTGTGTCCCAGGCTGGCTCTATTTGATATTGCTAATCCACAGGAAGGCATGGTAACAACGGCCTTCTGAAATATCAATCCTCCCAATACCCCACAGACTGTGATACTGATCGCTTTAATCCCACATATTCTTACATTGATAGAAATAAATTTACACTACTGTTCTCTGTCAGAAATACACATTTGAATGTCATTTTAGAAAAATTACTCCTGCAATACTATAAAGGGTAATGGATTATAACGCCTGGTTTTCTCTGTTTCCTGTTTTGCATGTTAAAAATAATATAAAATGCATGTCTTTCCTTGTTTCAAGTAATGTATCTTGCAAAGTATCGATGTTTTCGCAGCCCTTATGCATACTTTACTCTCATTACCATTATCTGACACATCCTGATCACTATTATCCCATCTGACAGGTTAATTTAACAACATTAATTATCTCATTACCATATGCTATCACTCAGTGAGATATTTTAGGCCAAAATTAATATTTTAAATAATGAGTAGTCTACCACAGAAACTACTTAAATGATTGTAGTAAGATGTCAAGTAAGGATTCTTACTAGCCTTCACTGCCAAATCATTTTTGGAGCTAGTTTGTGTATAATCAAGTCATCAGCCAGCAATTAAAAGCTGTTATTAGAGAATATCAGAGTATGAATATGAGAGGTTGAGGATCTGTGTGTTAATATAACCAGTGTATAAATAGCATACCTAGCATACTGTCATGAAATATTTAATAAAGTACCTATGCATAATATTTTATTATAATAAGGTGCATAGCCTTTTCTTTCCTTTCGGCTTTTCTCATCCAAGAGTCGCTACATCAAATCCTCTGCCTCTGAGTTTGTAGGGATTATACATATACATATTGTTTTGGCATGGGTTTTACGCCAGATGCCTTTCCTTACTCTCTGTCTGCTTTCACTTCTCTGCAGGAGCTTTGGAAAATGTTTGTTATTTCTATTTAAAATTTCATGCATTAGTTAGTTCAGGCATTGTGTCAAAGAAACAAAATTAGGCAAGGAAAGTTTATTCTTATAGCACAATTCATACACAGAGTAATTCCAATTGCTTTACAGAAAAAAGACAAGATGATAGACATAGATACATAGATAAGAATTACAATTAAAACAGTACAATTATTTTAAAATTATAATTAAGAGTGCAGATAAAACACTTTCAGTTGTCATATGCGCAGCTTAAAAGAACAGTTTTAAGTCTGGACTTGAACATTGTCAGAGTAGAGGTCTAACATCGTCAGGAAGACTGTTCCAGAGTTTAGCTGCAGAAAACTGAAACACCTGCTTCACTGAGTTTAGTCCTGACTCTGGGACCAGCAGAGACCTGTCCCAGTCTGAGATGGTTCATATGGGACCAACAGGTCAGAGATATACTTTGGTGCTAAGCCATGGAGAGACTTGTACACAAGCAGAGATGTTTTAAAGTCTATTCTCTGAGCAACAGGAAGCCAGTGCAGAGACCTGAGGACAGGACTAATATGGTCATACTTCCTAGTTTTAGTCAGGCTCCGACCTGCTGGAGATAAACGCATGAATAAGTCTCTCTAGGTCTGGTTTAGACAGTATACCTTTGATTGGGGCAATGTTTTTGAGATGGTAAAATGCTGATGATGTTATAGATTTAATGTGACTGCTGAAGTTCAAATCTGAGTCCATTCTTATTCCTAGATTTCTAACCTGACTTTTAAGTTTTAGTGAAAGAGACTCAAGGTAACTATAGACATCTTCTCTTTGTTTCTGTGGGCCAAAGATGATTATTTCAGTCTTCGTCTGTGTTTAGCTGGAGAACGTTGCTTCTCATCCACATCCCTTGAAATAAACATAGGAAGAGGTAGCGGTCATTGTAACACATTTGGAGGAGCAGAGCTGATGGACAGACAAGACGTGATTCTCTGGCCCCAGCACTTTCACAACTCAGCAAATACTGCCGGAGCATATATAGGCTATAAAGTCAACTCAGCAGGTGCAAGCAGTAGTGTTTCTGTGATTGCTCACCGTGTACCAGTACTGCAGCATCCTCACATGTAAATCTCAGCAGCTCATCTCCGAGAGCGGCTCCTCGTTTTAAAGCAGATTTTACACTGCAGTAAATGAGTCAATGTTTGTAAATTAATGCACCAAAAAAACTTCATTTGCACCATTCTGTGTGCAAACAGCTGTGGGTTGGAGAATGAATAATTGACACACTGAGATGATTAGTGTTCTCTGTTTGATTAGCAAAACTGAATCTATTAAATTCATTCATATACTAGTTGTAGCAAAGTTGTAGTTTTTTTTTTTAAGGAAAATATCTATAGTAAGTATTCATTTTGTACTTTTACTTCTACTTGAGTAATGTTATCATGAAGTAACAGTACCTTTTTACTACAGGTTTTTAGTACTTCCTTCAGATTAAAATTGCATGTGACCTGTAAATTTGATAAGGTACAAAAGCTTAAATGAAGTACATTTTAATAGAAGGAGATCCTTCCTGTCAACACTGGTTCATGTTCAGTTTGAGGAAATTTGTTTGGAATTGTGACCTCTTTTTGTTGCACATTACACAAAAGTATTTGAAAGGATTATTGCAAAAGCATTCAAGGTAAAAAGAAAAAAAGTAGTGTTGAAAATAACAAATTGTATTTTCCATGGAGCACTCATTCTGTTACCATACAACAAAAAACACATTACTGTACAATAACACAGTGATTGCTTCTTAGAGGAAAAAAACACTTAATTGTAGGTTTGCAAAGGTTATTTTCTGTGACACTTTGTGACATGGCCTGTTCTTGCCAGTGAATATAGAAAGAAACTTTATCAACAATAAAGGCAGTGGTTCTAAAACATCTCTAAAATAAGCCTAAATAAGTAAAAACCCAGGGCTAAACCCAAGATTAAAATGTGATTTTATCTTAAGCACCACTGTAGCTGGATTAAACTGAGCCTAAACAAGAACAAATGTAGGATTAAACCTGGACAAAAGCAGGACTAAGCCTGAAACAAACAGACAAGGACTTCTGTTCAAAAAGGACAGGACACAGGACCAACCCAGGACTAAGCAAAAAAATAGAGCATGAGGTTTTTTTTCTATATTTTATATATATTTATTTTATATTCTTCTGTGCTGTGTGATCTGCACTTGTACCATTGTATTTTCTTGCAACTGGATGCAGATACAAAAACACATTTCACTGCACATTGTACTAGGCATGACGTGTGCATGAGACAAATAAAAAAACAGCACAGGACTGAACCTTGAACCAAATCAGGACTGAACCTGAACTAAACCAATCTGTAATTATCCATTTCATTATCTTCATCTTCAAAAGCACTCCTAAGTACCACTGGAAAGAGTCTGCGTCCTACCAGAAGAACCTGTTCCACTATCTGAGAACCACTGGACTATGAGCGACTTTAATCAACATGTTTAGCCAACTGTCCATTGAACTCATTAAGCACAGTGTCGTGGTTTTACTATCATGGGGCTTACAAAAGAAAAATGAAAGAAAATAAAATCGTGTATTTGCTAGAATGAAGTGTACGAGGAGTGTAAATAAGTGATGAAAACAGTCTCGGCCTTGATTACAGCCACACAGCTCAGTGTCTGCCCCTTCCTTGCCTCTGTCTTTCACACAGTCAGGGGAATCACAGAGGAGGAGCTGACTGCCCATTCCACTTAATGTTATTTCCCCTGCTCCTTTCGTCCTTGTATCACTGTCTTCAAAAGCTGATGATTTCAGTCGATTTCAGACTAAATGCACAGTGTCTTTTATTGGCGTCTGGGGTGCGCGGTGATTGCAGCGTTAAATGGCTGTTAAACCAGCCATTGTGCCAGTGCCGTCTGGAGATACCCAGATAGACTGTTGCTCACTGTGCACCCTCAACATCGGCAGCCTCTCTCGCTTATCAGCCCCCTAATTAGGAAAGCAAATGCATTCAGCTTTTCTGGGAGCTCTGTTCACACTGGGGGAATTAGTTGTCAGTTTCTGCACTATAGGATCTGGACAAATAATGCATATCAAGGCTAGCCACTAGTCTGATTATCAATAAAGATGCCATGATATGCTTCCAACTGGCCGCTCCCTCCGATGCTCTGTCTTACTTACTGCTGCCGACTGGGGAGTAAAGATTTCTAATGCGCGACACCTCAAGCTGGAAGCCCGTGATAAACAGAGAGCGGTGGAAAAAGCCAACTGTTGCAGGAAGAGTGCGGGAACGTCATTCGTCATGCATAATAATGCGAGCTCTCTCGTATCTGGGTCACTGTTTGTGGAGAGTGCCTGTGTGGAAATCCAGAATATTCCTAGGAGTGAGCTAGGAGAGAGTACAATCGGGAGGGCTTAAGATCCTACGGATCTTGGAACCTGCAAAGTATGAAAAAAAATGTCTGCTAGTTTTCTGTTTTACAGTATTAGATGGAAAATGTCTTCACCATCCACATGTTTCGGTTCAGAAACAACATTGTGGACATAAATAACCCAGACACAAGGAGTCGCAACCCGGTGTTGTCTTTGTGCCTGTCCCAAGTCTAGAAAAAAAAGTAGGGTGGTGTCAGGGATTCCAAACCAATATGTGAATCACTGCACACTGGAGCGTTATGGATGTTTAATCCATTTTTCAGTTGATCAGCCTCTGTGCTTTCTGTTTGAATGAAACTATAATAGGCTTCTACTAATTAATAACCAGAATGATGTACTGTTGCCCAATTCTGCAGTTTGTGGTTCCCCTCTTGACCTCAGTGACATACCCAAGGCTTGACCACTAGATGACCCACTCTCCACTGCTGCTGTTCAGGCGGGGAGGTCTGTCCCGGTTGCAGCTCTCTTTTCATCTTCACCTTGTCCTGGCTGAGTCACAGAGGGAAAATGAAGTAATCACACAGTGTGCCTTCCATATGCATCTGTGTAGGCTTAAGGAGCCATTCCCACTGGGCCATGAAATCCCACAGTCAAATCCCTGCACACCCCTCATCCCCTCAAGCACTCTGAGAGTATTTGGTCAGGGTCATCTGAAACTCAGGGCAAAACATCACATTTTCTTCTTAAAAGCAACACTGGGAAAACATGTACTATATTCAACAGCAGCAGTTAATATGTGATGGTCCCTGGACATTGGAATTGACTTTGACAGAGGTGGGAGATAACTAGGTACTACAAAATGTAGTATTTTCTACAACATGCTTTTACTTGACTAGATTTTAAAGTTTGTTTTTTTTACTTTTGCTCAAGTGAATTTTTAAATTTTATAAATGAGATAGTATTTTCTTTTTACCATGGTGACAAAAAAGGTAGCAGCAGTAAAAGATGTAGCAGTAACATGAGTAATCGTAGCAGCAATGGTACTAGTAGTATTAATAGTAGCCTAGTACTAGTAGTATTTATTGTAGAAATACTTTCTTATTAGGTGAAGCAGCACTAGTAGTAGTAGTTTTACTTCTTCAATCTCTGGACTTAAAGAAAATAAGCTACATATATATGGCACTAGTACAGTTTTATTCAATTCTGTGGACACCCGCAGGTACCATTTCAATAATTCTGATAGACGTTTGTAATGACGGCTATCATGAAATATCTATTATATCCTGCGTGTTCTTCCCGAGGTGGGTTTTAATGCTAATTAGGCCAACCGGGAATATGCCAGCAGGGCCAACAAGCATCAGAGGTGGATTACTGCTATAATTGTAATGCGAGCTGGAGTTTGAGATGGCACACTTCACACCAATATGCTTAGACTCACTCAAGTGGAGAGCGGATATGGCATTGAGACTGGATTGAATACAGGGGCAAATAATTTCTGTATACTGTGTACTTTCAAAGTTTAAAATTAGGTCTTGTGTTTGCAGAGGAATAGCAAAGGAGTGGAAATAAGAGGAAGTTTTCACCAGTCATGGTTTGTTTGTTGAGCAGGATACAGTAAATCAGAATGGTTAGACACTGAATAACTTTTCAGGAAAGGTCAGTATTGTGTTAAGGTTTTGCTGTATATCTGGAACACTTTCTGGATCCAATAATTTTTCTGCATTTCAGTGAATTCTTTACCATTGTGAGATAAAAAGGGCTTTGTTGTTCAATGGATAAATAAACCATTTATCCCTGAACTACATGGTGCCAGTTCAAGTCCAGATCTGGGCAATGTTCTTTATCTCCACCATTGTGAGATAGGGTCAGTGCCATTGCGGAGTTTACTCTGTGTCTTGAAGTAATACCATTAGCACACATTTGGACAGAAAACATAGCCTTGTCATCTTACATGTACAGTATGTTTGAGAGATTATTTTTCTAGGAAGTGTGTTTTAGCCATGTTTAGATGTCTTTTTATAACACTGCCTTGTATTTTCTTGTCCACAAAGAAATAAAGTCACCAAGTGGCATCACTTACACAGGACAGCCAAACTTTCTCACCTTTGTGATTCTCAAGAAGTCACGCCAACAAAAGCTGAAGGCAACTTTCAATTCTGGACAGGTGTACCTCTCAACACTTATCACACGCAGTCGACATCTCTGCCCAGTACTGCTGACACCCAACTCGACAGGCCAAAGATATATGATACAGTGTTCTTTCTGGAGCCAAAAAACATTTGACTACAAACTGTGGATAAAATGTGGAGTGGGCATAGTGGGCTTCACGTTAAAATCTGCTGAGAAATCACCGTTGACACTGCTGGTTTTGATGAACGGTGTCACAATTGAAGACAGGTCCAGTAACAGTCAACCATTTGCATGTTTTAGCTTAAATGCTCTAAGTCTATCCAAGAAATGCCAAATATTTGCAAAAAGCCTACGTTTGCAAATGAAAGTTGCTTTGACATGATAACAGATCAGTTTCTCCATCATTGGGGGCAATCTTGGCAACCACCAATGTCATTTTGACTTATTTCCTCCATAAAACGGTGGAACAAGCAAAGCCCTACTAATAAACACCAGTTTGTCTGATGAAATCGGGGCTTGTGATTTAATTAAATTGAAAGTTACAGGTAAGACATGCCCCGCTCTGTCCCCACACTTGCCAATATTACTCTGCTGGCTTTGTGCCTAGGCAACCCTGTCATGTTCAGAAGAGGCTGGGAACGCTGCCACAATAGCCAATTCCCATTTAATAAGAGTGTGGATATGTGATCTGGAACAAGCATGCTAATCCTTCCCAAATCAGGTTTTTATCGCGAATGTTGTTGGGAGAGACAATTAACACTCCAACATGCAGATTTGGTCAAGCACTCTAATTTCCTGTTCGGCTAGTGATTGGGAGCACTTTTGTTCCGAATCACTGTGACTGCAGTCCCACGAGAACAAAAGCCCGGGGAAGTCATTTTGGTCTGACTTGGTTTCACAGTCAGCCACCGTGGCCTCATTTATAGCCCTTTCTCAGTCACACATAATCTCATAACTGTGCTTTGTCTTAGTAAAATGGCATCAGGCAAAACGCAGTCAAATCCAAATTTTATTCTTTGGTCCGTACAGTTCCATTAGTGCAGGGTTTGTGAGAGCTAGGAGTCAAAACTTCACTCTGAAGATAAATTAATTACTCAGAGAGAATAACATTTCGGAACATTTTGACGGGAACCAATCACATTGTTTTGGGCGGTTGCTATTGACAACAGGATACAATCAAATTAGACTGAAATGTGCCTGTCAAAATGGATTCCGTGGAGGTGTCAGGTTCAGCCGGCTCAGTGCCATTCAAATAAATCATGTCTTAATCGTGTTGAGTGAAAGAGCAAGGTGAGGTTCTGACTGCCAATCAATGTCCACAACTGTTAGTGCCTTTTGTTTCATCTCTATCACCCCCAGTCCTGACTGCTTTATTTTGTATTCAGCTTAAAAAGACACATGGTACAATATCTGTCAGTGTAGAGTGATGATAAATCGGTGTTGAAGTCCAGTCCATTTTTGAGTCCCTAGTTCTGAGTGTTTGAGTCCCTTAAGACCAATCCAAGTCAAACCAAGTCTGTCACCCAAAAAAAGTCAAGTCAAGTCCAAGTTGAGCCATTTTCATTTGATGTGTGAGTCCAAGTCACTTAAAAGTGTAGATTTGTGCTCAGTACAAATTGGTGCAGCTGAGTCTAAATGAACTCGAGGCAAGTCTGAGTTGAGTCACCAAAATCGGTATACTTATGAGACTGCAACACTGGCATCCTTTGCAGATATCTATTTCAACAGAACACTGAGTCTATTTGCCAACACTGTTTTCAGCATAAAAAATCAAGAAACAAGTGTGACTCATAAGTGCCCGAGTCTGAGTCCAAATCCAAGTCATTGTCTGAAGGTTTTGAGTCTGAGTCCAAGTCTATGTCGAGTCATGGCTTACAAATTCGAGTCGAGTCGAGAGTCCAAACCTTCAAAACTGTGAGTCAAGTCCAAGTTCCAAGCTCAAAAATGGCTCGAAAAAATTAGCCCAATGACTCAAATTGAGTATTCCATCTCTGTGA
The DNA here is from genome assembly GCA_020698575.1 of Bostrychus sinensis. Classification (NCBI taxonomy): domain Eukaryota; kingdom Metazoa; phylum Chordata; class Actinopteri; order Gobiiformes; family Eleotridae; genus Bostrychus; species Bostrychus sinensis. Next base: position 16,446,700 of record CM036258.1, read on the forward strand.
TGAATTCTTTTAGCATGTCAGCAGTATTTTTTGTCACTTGTTTACCAACTGAAGAAAAGGGTCATCGAGTTAAACATTCACCTTATCTATAAATAAAGCACATTATTTGTGATGTAGACAGTTGATTGGCAGAACAATAGAAAGCACACGATTTGGATTAGCATAGCTGACAAAAAAAAACAAAAAAACACTGATGTTCTTTGAATACTGAAATCCTGAATGCCACCTTGTATGCAAAAAAGCCGCAAAGATTATAATGACAGTGTTTTGCAGATGTTGTCCTTCAGTTGCGGGCACAACCAAACCAGTCTCAAAAGTCTGTGGTTATTTGCATTCAGTGGAGGCAAAGGTGAGGATAAAAACACAGTGATTGGCTGCTCGGGGAATACAATCATGGAGTGACAATGCATTTGTATTCTTTCAACATTAAAACAGACTTTGTTGTGAAAGTCAGAAAGTCTGTCCATGATACCAAGGGCCAGTTGTTTGATGCACCACACAAGATGGGTTTGATGAGTGTCTGATTGCAATCTGGAGTTAAGAGACAATTCTGAAGGACACCCTTTGACTGTGGGTTGACGATATAATTTCCCATTAGCATACCCATTCTGTGCCTCTTGTATTTGGTCTCCAATGGGACATTATGAGAGTTCTGTGTTAAATCCCGCCAGCCTGCAAGTTTGACCTCTTTTATCTGCGCTCGCCTCTGTGTTCGCGCTACAAAAGACTCAGGGAAAAAAAAAAGAGTTTCTTGATTTACAACACTGACAGTTCAAGCTGCAACAAATAAGGAATTACAATCACGGCGAAAATATATCAGTCAAGTGCGTTTCATTAAACCAGAGCACATGCAACAGTAACCGCCAGATCTAATTCCATTACATTTTCATTTCCCATTCACTATAAACCCACTAGCTGATTTGTACGCACATATTTTCCAACTGGGAGATAAAGAGGCTTAAATTACCTGTATAACTGGCACGTTTTATGGCGGGCGCCTGCTCCGGTTGTCATATATTTGCTTGTATCTAATGTAACAGCTGTGTTTAAAGGCGTTATTCAGTGGTCTGTGTCAAAGGACGATCTTACAATGACACCTCCAAGCACTAAACGTGTAAATGACAGCCTTATAGTGTCGCTGTGTTGGAGATCTTTTCATCAGAAAGGGAAAAAAATGTCTGGAAATACATGTCGTCATTTGAGCTTCAAGGTGAAAGGACAAATGCAGACTTTATATAGCTGCAGAACTGAATATGCTGCATGAAGTATGGCATTTAAAGTGAAACGTGTACTGCTCGACAACAATGTACGTTGACCTGAAGCCAGGGTCGGCACCATCAGAAGGTGAATCAAAGCAAACTCCACTTTTGTCTTGGATTTCACTTTTCCATAGGTTTGCATCTCCTTCTAAATCACCATGGTAACTGTTGACCTCCTGACATGCTATCATCCTGATCTCATCTTCACTACAGAGAAAATCCAACCACATAACTGCTAATAAAAACAATGTATAAATCTTTGCTTGACCACTTAATTTGTTTGTAGAAGAACCTCAGTGGTGGCTAATCTCTGTACTAGAGTAATATTGTCATGAAGCAAACACAGATTACAGCAATAAGCCCTTCTTGTTGAAATTGAACTCTAAACCTGTTGTTTGAAAGTGTGCAATGAAATGGCACAGCTCCTGTTCCTGGTTTGGATAAATTGCTCCCAAATTTCTTGCTATTGAATTTGCTAATGTGCTTTGAAAGCTAAAGTGAGCTAAAAGTTAAAATGCATAAATAAAAAGCATGTTTAATCTTGGTTAATGGTGTTCTGCAGTGGTGGCTGGTGGCCATGTTGGATGGTGGGCTAGGAAATGCAGTCATGGTTCCTAAATGCAACAAATAAAACATTTTTGCACAATTTAAAGCCTCTCTGGGCTAAGTGAATGACTTTTAACTTGAGGAGGTGGGACTTCACACCTGTCAGTCACTAAACTAGCAAGGTGATTGCTGCTGCTGCTGCTGCTGCTGCTATGTTGAATTGGTGAAATTGGTGCCATCAAAGTAAAAGAAAACTATCTTCTAGGGCAGGGGTATCCAAACTTTGGCCCGGGGAATTTATTCTCAACTGGACCAAATTGCCACGAGTAGTCCGCTCTAAACTGCAGGTAAAAAAACAGCTTAATCTTTGTGTTAGACCTAGCATCAGGGAAGAAAAATGGAAATTAGTGGTTGGTGGATTCAAAAGGTTCAGACATATTAGGTGTCAGTTCCAAGCCCAGATAAATGTGGGGTTGTGGAAGGGATGCTAGAATAAAACTTATGCCGAGGTCACCGTGGAGACCCCTGAAGTAGGCTGATATGGTAAGGTGACATACAGTACGTCATCTCTAGTGAGTGGCCCTCCTACACATATTTTCCAGTATGTGGCCCTCAATGAAAGAAAGTTTGGATACCACTTCTCTGAGGTTTTCCACAAGACTATTTATATGTAATACTAAAAATATGTTTTGGTTTTAACAGTGCATTATTGTAGTAAATGTCAGGAGAGGCTCAGCCTGCCTCGCTTATTTATACCACCCTCCTGTAGGTGCAGAAACAATAATTCTTGCCTCTTAAAAATCATTTAATGGCTTTGGGCTGAAGGTCCCATTTTAACAGCTTTTTGTTTACACATTGTAGTTTTGTTTCAAACACTTACTTCCGAGTTTCCAAAGTAAATAACAATTCATATTCCATTAAATGTTTGCTTTCTCATCTGCACCGCCATTACCTCCTCCCATTTGTTCAGTATGAGCCCATTACACTGCAGTGTTTGAGGCTGAGACTTGGATGGTTTGTAAACTGTGCCCACAGGAGGAGCTAATAAAAGACACTTGCTCACAGTGATTCTCACAGCCTCCACACTGCATTATCCCTCCAAATATTTTCTAAGGGAAGTTATGTTGCTCCGACCGGCCCACGGACTGTGCCTGGAATAAATGGCATGAGTGGTTGAGTACTTACAACAGTGGCGGCGTGTGGAAAGGTCAAGGTTGAAATCCCTCGCAGCTGCTGCCAGACATTTTAAGGACAATTTAAAAGCTTTTGTACTTGGTGGATTTACGAAGGCCTCCATGATAGCCAATTTATTACACAGCATTCTTGGAGAATTGATTAATCCTTTTTTGACAAAACATGGCCATTACTTTAAAGATGTGCATTAATCATTTTTGTGAACACAAAAAGGAGGCTTTCAAATTAGTTCTAATATACTTCATTAAATGTCTTTGTCATTGTAAGGGACAACATTAACACTCAGTGGCATTTAAGTGGTAACTGGACATCAAAATGAAAAATGTTTACAGCCCATGTAATTGCAGAATATTATATCAAAATACAACCTTTACCTTTAGCCACTATATAAAAGGTTAAATGGGTTGAGTGAATAGTTTTCATTTTAATTCGTATATTGAGTGTAAGTTTCGGTCCATTGCCCCACCTCAGGCCCATAGTAGCACCAATAGTTTCCATGACCCACAACTCCTAATGGAAATGAATGAAAGTATTATGTCATTACTAGCTTGTTGATGTACTGACATTTGCGGACTTTCACCTGGAAACAAACCAGTATTATTTCTTTACTTAGTAAGAATGTGAGCCTTTTATAACAATTACTTTGTTTATGGCATTAGTATGGTTTCATGTAATTACATAAATAATGACACTAGTAAGTAACAAAAAAGGGGCTATATTATGCTTTTATTCAAACCAGTCAGCATCACCTCTAGGACAGCATTGCATGTTTTACAAACTTTGCAAACATTATCTAAAAGAGAAGTTTTACTAAGTAGTCTACTGATACCATAAAGAAACAGGTGAAGAGAGCAGCAGAGGGCAGCTCTGTTGCGCTCTTTTGAACATAATCAATGGGGAACAAAAGCACTTTACTTCCTCAAACTGTTGGTGTGATGCCATTTTACAAATTGAAAAATATCTGCGAGGAATCAATGGACACAGACCTGTACACCATTCAGATGGCTTACTGATTGGTCAGTACTTCCTGGAGTGGGCGGGGATTAATGAAGAGGCGGAGACTACAGGATTGCAATAGGTGTGACTGAAACAAAACACAGCTCCTGGTATGTTTTTGCAGATGATGGGAACCAAAAAGCGCAAACATATTAACCCATCCTCTCCTCCCTGCACTGGCTTTCTGTTTGTTTTAGAATCGATTTTAAGATTTTATTGTTTGTTTTTAAAGCTTTGAATAGACTGGTTCCACAGTACATCACGAACCTCATTCAAATGTACACACCTACGCGTTCACGGAGGTCTGAGGGCCAGCTCCAGTTCGTGGTTCCAAAGATGAGACTTAAAACCTCCTCACGTCAGAACGGCCTCCACATTGGAATATTTTAAGTCTCGTCTTAAGACCCACTTTTATTTTCTAGCTTTTAACTCGGCGTGAGATGTGTGGTCCTGTGTCTTTTATTGTTTTGTTTTATTTATTTCATTGTTTTTACTTATTTATTTGCTTTTTTCTTATTTGATTTTTTTTCTAATTTTTACTGTTTTAATGGAAGCTAGTGAGGTTAAATAGAGCGTTTGATCATTTATTTATTGCTTTATAATCTTGTGCAGTACTTTGGGAACTCTCTGTGTTTGTAAAATGTGAAATAAAGTGGATTGGATTGAACAACATTATAACATAGGAGAAAGCTCAGAAAAGATTCTGGATAATGTAGCCCCTTAAAGTGCTCAAATCCTAAGCTATTGTTATATGCAAACCAGTCATTTAATAATTTCTTTGTGATGGGGATCAAAAGGATGACCCTACTGAGCATTATGCATGAATTTATTACACATCAGCTTGTTAGTGGACAGCCAGAAGTCATTTAGCGTGATCAATATCATTAATCATTTGCTCAGTGGATGCAACATGGTGGTTTAAGTAATTATGAATTTTATACTCCATTGCTGCATACGTTTTTATCTTAAATACTGCTTTTAAACCATAAAGAAGCTTGATATGCCAAACACATTGAAGTCAATTGTGTGTGTGTGCTGCTGTTGTGCCTTGATACCGATCTGTCATATCCCGTGGTGCTGTGATATCATTAGGATAGCATCTTCTTTGTCTGTCTGCCTCTGCCATTCACAGACTGTGGTTTAGTCTGCATGGGCGCGACAGCGTGCTCTGTAATCTCTTTAGCTGCTTTAAAGCCTTTGACACACACGACACTGGGCCAAATGTCTTAAGAGAAAAGCATCAGCATACAAGAGGTGCAATGCAGAATGTTTGGCCATTGCAATGCATTACGTGATTCTTTCCCGTGCGTCAATAAGGACAAAAATAGAAGGGATAGCTTTTTTTTCCACCCTACTCTTTCCTGATCTTGACTTTTTATAGCTCTCAAGAGGAATTAAACACACGAGTGCTATTATTTAAAAGGACACAGTGCGGTTGAATGGGCTGATTTGTGGACAGGGGTTGGAATAGCAATCAATAGAACGCTGTTATGACACATTAAGCAGGGATAATTGGAAAGTGCAGGAAAATGAATGGATAGGCAAAAATATTCTGTATATTTGAGACAAAGGAGAAAAAAATTGTGTTGGAGGTTTGATGGCAGTTAAATGATGAAATAAAAGGACTATGTAAATTTGCTGTCATTGTGAACAGCTGAATAAATTTACATTACTGATTTCCCCATATGAATAACTGTTAAAATACTTAAAGTAATCTGTTAAATTGAACTTTTTGAGCTTTTAACTATGTTATAACGTTGTTTCCTCCTCAAAAACATGCATGGAGTAGTATTTTCTTTCATTCACACATTTGAATAATCCTGTTTGCTGAACCCATCCCATTCTGAAGAATTAAAAACCCTCAGTCTCGTGGCTCTATGCAGACACCTGAAATCCACGTGCACATTTCTAGAGTCTATACACCGGACTTGTTCTGATTATTTCAGTGCTTAAATTACTGCAAGTTACTACAAAGCTTATGTATCTATTTGTTAGCATCATGTTGCTAATAGCCATGCTAAATAGCTATTTTATGCTCTGTCCATTCTCCACCGTTGTCAGCAGGGGGCACCGGGCACCTAATCCAAGCATTCTCTGCAAAGTGAAAGTAACAGCTCCACAAAAGAAGACATTTTCCATACATATACGTTACATTTTAAGTTATAAAATGTGAAATACTAATACAAAGGTGTCCAATAAACCCTGAAAAAAAAAAAGCATAGAATGTGACCTTTAAAGAGAGGATAATTTCATGTCGGCTTTATAGTCAGGGGTCTTAATATATCTCTGAAAGAAAGCAGGGCAAATATAGAGTGGCTACAGCGCGCCTCAGCGTTGTATGTTCAAGCCTGGTCTGCAACAATTTACCAAATGTCTCTCTCTGCTCATGATGATTGATGATGATTTCCTGTTTATTAAATCTAAAAGGCCAAAAAAATCTTTAAAAAAAAATGAGAACAATAATTAGTGCAGAGAGAGCTGCCATATTGACACTGCCAATGACTGGTTGTGCTACACTGGCTTGTCAACACTGACTGCTAATAGAAACTTTCCAATGTTTAATAAGGCAGAAAAACATAATTGCAGGATGTTCTTGGTCTGACACTGTACCTAAAGTTTCTAAGCTCTAAACTGTAATGTATTAGTGCTCGTTAGGGCGTTGGTTTTGATCAAATAAAAGCTGTTGTTGGGGGATTGGCACCATGACTGAAGAAATTCCAAACAGATTCATTTGGTCTTCCACAAAAGGTGAATGCAGGAAGCGACCAAAATATGAAACAGTACAAAAATACAGTACTGGTACTGGTGTGTTTGAAAAAATGACAGAAGAAAGTTTGGAATTATGACAACAACAAAAAATCAATTTAAAATAAAATCCGTACTTAGACTTTAAAATGTCTTATTTCACAGCCATAGTCCATGAAAGCCTGCACAAACATTTCGCCTGGTATTTAACAGCTTTCTCATTTTGACTGTGTACTAACAGTATTCAGAATAGTTTGTCATTTAGTTACTCAGTGTTGTGAATTTGGCATTATACAGTGTTTGTGCTTCCTTCATAACAGATGCTGCAAAAAAAAAAAAAAAAACATGTAATATTTTTGTCTAATTGTAAAAATGTTAATTTAACTTCAGCAGTCAGCCTGCAGGCTGCAGATACAGGTGCTGCACTACACCTGCAGACAATAAAGGAAATATTTACAGGTGCAGGGTTAGGATTTGCCAAAACACTTCTAATTTGATGTGATAATGTTTACAAATATGTGTTTACTTATCTTATTAAAGACATAATTAGAATGTCAAATGTCTTGTGTTTCACATGCGGCTGCATATTAGGCAGGGGGTCATAATGTTATGCCTGATTAGTGTTTACCTGTGGTGTTTTGTTGACTTTTTTATGCTGTTGATCTGAGTTGTAATCATATATTGGTTAGAAGGCTTGTATAATGTAATTTTCTAATGTTATTATAGGTTTAATATACACATTAACTTAATTACCACAGTAACCCAGCACAATTTATCTCTCTGGAACCAACTTAGTACTAGTAATTTTATAGCGGTAACTCAGTGATCACATTTGTATTCTTCCCACTGTCTGTCTACACACAGGTCACTCTGGTTCTGTAATCTTTACTGTAAGAAAGACAAACTCGGCTTATGTGGACTGACGCATGGAGAGGAATCAAAAGTTTTCTTTGTCAAGCTGAGAGGTCAGAAGTTAATAATAAAGAGAGTGTTAACAGAGTGCCCGCAGATGTTTGCACTAAAGGTTTAAAAGTCCAGTCCTGACAACTGCTTCTTATCACGGCAAGCAAACAACACTAGAGCCAAGGTCCTCTGTGCCAGCCTTACAGAAAATAGATGCTTAAATTGTTTCCTCAAATGCTTTCATTATTGAGCACGCAAGGCCGCTGGGTGGTAGTCATTCAACGCATTGGGGCAGCTACTTTTGGAATGACAATTCTGTTGTTTACTTCTTTTTTTTTTTTTTGCATCCTTCACGAGTGACAGAGGAGAGATGTAGTGGAGAATGAAGCTGTGTGCACAGGATCCCAATATCTACTGTGTGATATTGTCAGGACTGTGCCTCTTCTTCAGGCTTGATCTCCTCGCTCCAGAGAGATGCTTTTTCACATGATTCAGCTTCAGCACTGGGCCAAGATTAACTTTAGATTTTAGATCTCACTCAGCAGATTCAGCATCATTTTTAAGCTTTATTTTTTGTCACAGTTGCATTTCAATATTTAACATCAGAATACAATTGATATGATAAGACACTAGCTTTGACTTGCCTACAAATGCATGCATTTAAATGATACTGTATGAACCTAATTTACATAATGGGCAAATTAATGGTGGAGTTGAAAGCCATAAAATAAAATAATTTTTTATTACTTTAATGTAATGAATGTTAGGTGATTGGCACTCAGAGCCATTTTATTTTTATATCTGCATTTGATTTGATATGCAAAGCCCTGCTCTCTGCAGATGTGAAAAGAAGAATGAACAAGATGCTAAAATAAGCATCAGGCTGTTGAGAGAGCAAAGTTTGACATAATAAGGCAATGTGAAGGCATAGACCAGAAGATCAAGTAAGTCGCCTCCTCCACTCATATGCACAGCAAATGCTGAAGCACGAGCTCAAATCAAATTATGAACACTAGGGAGATTTAGCCAAAGGGCTTTCTAGGATGAGGAGCATGTCTGTATTTCTATATTCTGTATGTGTTGGTGTGTAGAACACTGTTTCATAGACACACGAATGCCCTTTGGCTAATAGAGGGGCTTGTGATTCTCTCCTACTTCATACCTTTGCCTCTGTCTGTCTGTTCATCTGTCTGTCTACTCATGATATCCCTCGACTGCCTGCTGCTCCCAAAGTGGCAAGCTTAGCATTGATGGTGCAAGCCAGCACTTTGAAAAAGTGCAAAGCTGCAGACCAAAGCAGCTTAGCAAGGCAGAGCACACTGAGGCCTCAATGTGAAGCTCTCTTTTTGCCACAATGGGCCGGCTTGCCATGCTCTCAGAACCCCCAGCAGGCTGGACTGGAATATACGTCTGTGATCACACCTGACTACAGCAGGACAGCACGCTGCTGCCCTGGAGCTCTCTGGGACTGCAACATGCTCACTGTTGATCTCTGGCTTTACTTTGCAACATGGCCGACGTGCCTTTGACTGTGGAGAGCTGCACTCACAGCAGGACGCACTGAAGTTTAACCTCATAACTCCCAGCATGACAGACGTGACTGACGAACATGGGAAAATATCCCGGCGGCGGGTTACTGGGCTGTATGTACTTTAAACAAACTGCCTCGACATCTGACAATCTCATTTACACCAGTCTGCCTTCCCTCTGCTGTCACTAATGTATTTCCAAATGTTTTCACTAATTAGTTGAACGTTTTGCAGTCTCTTTCTAATATGTCACTATAAGCTATTTGTGCGGACCTCACTGATTCATATTTTATGTCCCAGGCTTGTAGCTCAGTATGTCGTGAGATCGTAGTACCTCACTTTTTTATTAGAAGATGATGAGAACAACAACAGCTATTCAGGTAATATTTTAGTACTGTACTAACAATGTTGCAGACTATGTATCATCTTACAACAAACCCACATAAGTACTAAGTTACTATTGTTACAACAAAAAAAGGAATGTGCTGAGCATAAATACCTGCATAGGCTATAGCTAGTTTACGTTGGGTGTTTATAAAATTGCATACTCTGATAATAGAGACATTAGACCTGCAAGTTTATATTCTTTGGGGCTACACTTAACACTAACTAAAATACCGTTTTTAGCTGCTGTTATATTTCCAATGAAAAATAAGCCCACCACAGAAGAGGCTTTCAAAAACCAAAAAGGACTCATTGTCTGTGTCTCAGCTTTCTGTCGCTGGTAGCTCTGAGCTCTTTTACAGGTTCTCCACATTCTTTGTGCTCTGTTATTTATTTCTTTAGTGACTATATTTTTTACTGCCTCAAGTCACAAGAATTAAACTTTTGTGCAACAGACAGACTTATAAACTTGTTGCTGAGAGCCACAGTCCTGCCTGGAGTGATGCCCTGATGGTAGAGAGGCAGTGGTGTTGGAGTGTGTTGTACTCTAAAGGTTCCGGTGCGTGGGAAGGGGAGAACTCAGGTGAAGTTGCCCTCAGGACAAGGCTTTTATGCTCAGGTCGAGTGGAAGCATGGAAGATTAACTATCCGCTCCTCCTTAAAGCCACCATTAAAGCCGTTCTGCCAGCCCGCGTGCACAACAGCTGCTACTGAGGCACTTGTCCATGGTAATTTTGCTGTTTGTGTGAGTAGTTCTCTGCCGTATTTTGTTGCACATAGGCAGTCTAACCCCTGACCACATCTTCATACATTTAGTTCTTGATTCATGAGTTGAACCCTCGCCGCACTCATCTTCACACGGCTCTGGAGGTCAACAGCTATTGGTGAAATCAGAAAAATGTGTGAGAGGAGAAGTGTAGGTTTATGCGTCACGAGGTTGGTGGGAGTTTGAAAGTGCACTTGTCTGAGTAGGTGGATATGTGGGAGTATGTTAGTTGGCAAACATTCCTTTATTTTTACTCCACATTATTATTTGCTTCTCTCCAAGAAAGTATAAGGAAGTTTAGCATGGACTTCAAAAAATGCCTGAAAGTGCTTGCAGGGACAGCAAGGGCAAGACAAATCATTTTGGACAACGATCCCAAGCAACAGAGTCAGAATTAAGTAACCAAATATGAAAATGTAAAACAATATAACAGAACGGCCAATTCATTTTGTTTAGTACATTTAATAATACTTTAGTTCAGAGAGGTCAGTGTTATGCAAAGGTTCTGATCTGCAGATTTTTACTCTTGTCATGGGAGAATATAAGTTTAACATCAGCAAAGATCACAACAGATGAAGTTTTTCTCTAAACAAGACAAACCAAGAGTGTAAGATGTCCATATGGAATGCACTGGATCTTTATTACAGCTTTGAAAGTGTTCTTCTCCAAGTCAGTGTAGCCCCTCCTCGGCGAAGGCATTGGGGTCCAAGCTGAATTAAAGTCAAAAAAGGAGTACATGCTTGCCAAATCTAAAAATACCCCTAAACACTTTCATTTCAATCCTCAGGCTGGCCAACACATGCACTCTCTAGTTGGAGTTTGCAAGTCTTCCCTGTGTTACTGTGTGTTCTCTCTGGCTTGCACCCTACTAACATCTATTAATGTTCTGACCAATCTGAGACTCAGGGTTTTAAAACAACAATAAAATTCTGATCTAATTAAGGCTTTCTATCTAATTCTTTCACCTCATCTTTATTTTCCTCCTTTCAGTTTGATCAGATACTTCTTTCTGCCTCATCCCTCATACAAGAGTTTTATTGATGTGAAACACAATTATCCAGAGTAAATGTTCTCCTTCCAAAACACAGCCTTTACGTTTTAATTCTATCAAGCCCAAAAGATATTATGGCACTTTTCCATCACTGTAGACAGAAACACGATGCACATAACCATGATAATAAGACTGCCTTGGATTTATTTCAAGAAAGACGGTATGTGTGTGTGTGTGAATCAGCGCTAACATTAGGATCCAAGCAGTGGGCCCTCATAGCGCCATCTCCCAAATTCTGATTAACCCAAGGTCAGGTTAGCCAAACATTAGCGTCAACACTGCATAAGCTCATCAATAATTCCATATCATTCCTTATCTGTCTGGGTTTTCTATTATGCTGGGTATCTTAATCTGATCTGGGCGCTTGGTTTGGTTAAACATTTCTTCTGTCTCTACCTGGCCCTGCGGCTCATTATATAGTTAAATGAATGCAAATGATGATGGCATAATAGTGTTTCATGTATTTTGTGCAATTCCTGAATAGTGTTCTGTATTCAGTTGTGTGAGATTAAAACATTGGCTCTATCTTGCAATAGTATAGCTATAGTGTCTTGATCTAGACCCAACGCATCCATTGAGCCACAAAGCCCACATGTCTCACAATGGTAAAGAATCCCCTTTAACTAATCATTCTGTATTTCACATTTTTCTGCCTATCCTGGCAACTATGGGCCTTAGACACTCTGGATAGTAGACAGTTAGTCATTGAGGGGTAGAGTTATATGCATTCCTTTTTCTGACCCCTTGGAGCTGGAGATAGTTGGCAGTGGCATCTTGCAATAGCGCAGAATCATGGTGTTCTAAATGTAGATCAAACACTAATAATTTCTTCCTTGTTACATTACTATTTTTTGAGGAAAATGTAAAAAAATAAAAAAATAAAAAATCAGTGACCTTGCTAACAGATCTGTGAAGACTCTCACTTATCTAGGCTAATTGAATTGCAACAAAAGGTTTTAAAAGCTGTCATCTGGACTTAGTTTTCAAAGTTGAAGATGTTTCACGTCTTATCCAAAAGCTTTCTCAGTTCTGAAATTGAACTGTAATAGAGTTGGTTTATATGCTCCTAGGAAGGAGCAGTTTTAGACCTGAAACAAAATTCTATTGGTTCAGGAGACTAAATAGACTATGAAAGGGCCTAAGTGGTTTTGGGTCGTTAGGAGTCTTTTGTCCTCAGTTGGAGTGAGGGGGACAGTCGTTAACCCTCCCCAGCCTGGGCAGCTCCTTCAGATGTTAATGACCTGAGTGAAACTGGTTTGTTTTATTTAGGTTTCAGGAGACTGTTGTAGACAGAAGGAAGATTGTATCTGAGCCCCTCCCCCATTTCTGACTGAAATATTGCTTCTTTGATGCCTCGCTTAAACCGTCCTTTCTTTCTGGCTAAGATTTGGACCTCACTGTCCTCAAAGGAGTGGTTTGTGTTCTTCAGGTGGAGGTGTACTGCAGATTCTGGTCCACTGGAGCTGGACCTGTGGTGTTGGTATAACTGCTTGTGCAGAGGTTGTTAACTTGCTAACAAATTAAGGCCTCGATACACCAAGGCGACTCCCAGACTGCCACCGATAAGACGGAGTGACAGCTCGTCTCTTCTCGTCTCCTCTCGTTCCCTCCCGTTTCCTCACGTCGCATGCGCGTGATGTAATTACCCCCCTAAAGCGGCAGATGGCGCTAGCCAGTGAACAAAGATCAACGGAAGTGACACAATGTTTGCGGAGTACATATGCATGTAGCGCGCCTTGGTCTGCCACTGTTCTCAGCTTGTCTGAACATTTGAGAAGCGTGATAATGGAAACTAGTCAGACGGCCTCCGTCCTGGAGCGATGGGGGCAGACGGTGCATACATATCAAAAGGATGGAAATGAGCGACGTGGAAGAACCATAAAGACGGCTTCAGATGGGCGATCGTCGCCTTGGTGTATGGAGGCCTTTAAACTTGTTCTCTGCATCCTTCTGTGTTGTTGGGACAATGTGTGAGGAGCAGTGGTTAAACTCAGCAGCACCTCTCCAGACCTTGATCCAGAATCCTGGTCAGGACTATCTAGCTGGAGGATTAGCTTATGTTTTAGGATGATGGGAGAAACCAAAGCACCCAGAGGAAACCCACCTGAGCATGGGGAGAACATGTCAACTCCTCACAAAAAGGCCCCATGTGGTCTGACAATAGAACACGGGACCTTCTGGCTGTGAGGCGACAGTTCAGCTGCCACTGAGCCACTGTTTCCATTTAAAAGCTGCAGCTATTTCTTTAATTTTACTGCCACCATTCATACTGTATGTGCGTTGGCGTAAATGTCATTACCTTTTGCAAAAATAAAAAAACAGACAAATTCCAGGATTTGTGCTCCAGCACTCATACAAAATGTCACAGAAAGCGAAACCACTATACATCCCATGTCACGTTGTAGGAGGCTGCCTTGTTATTTTCTCAGCAACACAAAGATCAAACTCATAAATATTGTCTCTTCTGGGACTGATGAAAAACAAACAGCCAATTAAATTCCAGCTTGCCTCGGCGAGTTCTTTGCCATCGTCGTACTCTCTCTTTTTGTTTTTTTGTTTGTTTTTTACTTCCTTCTGTTCTGTCAGTCCGCCCAAGGTGCTCCAGCCTAGTTTGCAGAAGTGGGTTGCAAAGAGATATTGTGTGTATATATTTAATGATGAGGACCAGCCTTGTCTGCTGCTGAAGCCATTCCATTTTAAATTGCAGACCAGGTTCACCGCAAAGCCCTTCAACCTGTTCGAAGAGTGGAATAAAGAATACGCCGGCATCCTCCTATTTGCGTTGTCCTTATTTGATTGTGACTTAAATTTGAGGGATGGAAAGCAAATCCTTTACGGCGTGACTTCCTAAAATCAGTCATCAGAATGTAGGCTGCCCCTGGCCTCCTGCTGTTATGGATCCCTGTTGAAAGGTGTGAAAGTGAAAAAGAGGGAGAGATGACTTGTTGCTGTCACCTCAGTGATTTGCAAATCTTATATACCCATATTTTATTCACAGTAGAACATAGACAGCATAGCAGGTGTTGGTATAATAATATAACCACATTTTCAATTTGAGGGCAGCAACACAGCTCAAAAAATAAAAACAAAGCAACTAAAAAAATTGAAAAAAGTTTTACTATAAAAATAAACAGCTTGGGGAGCATTTTCCAAGTAATTAAATTATATGGCATCACTTCAGTAAGATGTCTGGGTATAAAAGGGCCCTGGATGTATTGGATGCTCATGATTTCCGGATCCTCAAGTGACTCTGCATTAAAAAGAATAAACCAATACTAATCATTTGTTTCTTTAGCTGACTGTGATTTAAATTAGCAGGTGGAAATGCAATGTGTTTACAGTGTGGCTTCATTTTGGACAGATCCAGGATGTAGGCCGCCCCTGCTGTTGTGGTTCCCTGTTTGAAAGGTGTAAAAGTGAAAAGGAGGAAAGCTGACATGCTGCTGTCACCGAAACAAAGTAATGTCTTTGCAGATCAGACCCGAGTGTCATGCTTGTGTTGTGCTCGAACAGCAGGGATCACCGACAAAAAGGGCTATTTGAACATTGGCTCGACATAAGTCAGAGTTATAAAAAGCAGCATGGCATCGGTCTGTGCTGGGCAGAAGAGAGAGAGAGGCCAAATCCACCATAACCTTTTTTCTCTCCTTTTTTTGCTGGGTTTTTCCTCCCCGGTGCCCATGCAGATTAACTGCACTGGTTTGGGCTACAAAGACATCTGTGACCCAAATGCAATGCTTAATTTCACCAAAAAGGAGATGAACTTTTAGGCCTTCTAAAATTGGGTAAAGGCAGGGTATACCTCATTAGTTAGTGCAGAGACTATATACGGCTGCAGGACATGGCATCACCCAACCCCATCAAATTAGTAAGAAACTGCCACTGGATTCTAAAATGGCCAGTACTAAACCATTAAGCCTGATTCCACATAGAAGTTGTGTAACATATCCTACCAATAGTTCTCATTTAAGCAGAGGGGAATACAAAAGCCAAAAGATTATTTTTTTATGACAACTAGCATCAGTACTAATGCCCAAGCCCTAGTGCTGGATGGGCTATTAGTACTGATGCTTTATACTTAATTCTTTATTCTGATAAATATCACAAATTGTATGAAGCCTTTAGTATGTAAGCTAAACAAATCATTTGTACCTGTACTGACCCCTTGTGGCGGGAGTCAGTATCAAATTCCTTCACTCTATAGACTAAATAAAGTGGCCACTAACAATACTAGTCTAACATTAAGATTTAAGTTCCTTACAGACACAAGCAGAAACCGGGGTACCTTCCCAAACACAGGGAGAACATGCTCCACACAGATATAGGCCAGGAATCTAACCCGGGACCTTCTTGTTATGAGGCAAAAGCAATAACCACTTTGCTCCTCTGACCCCATCTTGCAATGTTAAATACATGTGGCTCTAGATGGTGTTCTGCTTCCAATTCTTCCCGGCTCACTTTTCTGAAAATTCCATCAAAATCTCTCCATTATTTTTGAGTTATTATGCAAACTAACCAAGAAATAAACAAAAACATAACCTTCTTGGCAGAGGTAATCAAAAATGACATTTAAACTAGGACAAATACCATAATAAAACTATGCAGGCATTCTCCATACTTTTTGTGATGCAGAATTAAAGTGGTTTATGTCTTTGCCTCCTGTGACATTGTAGATAGTGGTTTGTGGTAGACCGGCATAGGCAAGCTGTCTAGGGCTTTTTAAGTGAGAAACATTAGAATATAACATTTTAACCTTTTTATTTTCAACAGTTTAATTTAGCATGAAAGAAAAAAAATGGCACAATCTTCCAAACTCACCGTTAAGTGTCTTTATCACACCCAAACGTGATAGAGAGCTGTGCAGTGTTACGAAGTGAAGGTCAATTACAATCTTTTGCTGCTGATACAGTTTGTGAAGAATGAACACAGCCCATTAAGTTCCATTAAATGAGCCCAAAATCAAATGCATTTGAGTGTTTTATGTGCCGCTCACCATTTATGTGTTTCAGTCGAATGAATTACACAAACATTTTGGAAAGCTATTAATGTTTAGATGAGCCAATTAAATTTCTGACTTACATTTGGGGCTAAAGGGGTTTGCGGTTATTACAGATGATAGTTTGGACTGATGAAAGTTTAGGAAAGGTTTTTGTCAAGGTTAAGGACAAGGACTGGAATACTTTTACTTTTTTTTTTTTTTTACAGAATTAGATTAAACTCAAGCAGGAACACATCATTTAAAATATCAACTGCAGTAATCCCTATGGTTGCTATGGAAACCAGTGCATGAACCAATGATGTTGCAGAGATCTTATTATTTGATATTTTTGATGTTTGACTAATTTCACTTCAAAGCAAATGTGTGGAGTGTTTCTAATGTTTAATTTTATATTCCACACCATCAGTATAATATAATGGCTTGTTTGCTTTTTTGAAGGCAAAGATCGAGTGAATTCAAGGATGAATTATGAATCAGTTACACTTAGATTCACAAAAAGGGTCATACACTTATTCTTGCCTTTTTCCTAACATGTTGGAATCAATGAAAAACAGGAAGTTACAAGAAATGTCCTCTGTGAAACCTGCTTTAGAAGTTCAGTTGCACTTGGTATGTAGTGTAAAAAGTCATCTCAGAGAGTTAAGGCTTAGAAACAATGTGTATATTGTCTTAGGTTTTTAGGTTAATACATTTTACAACTGTATTTATATGCTTTACTACTGTTTTAGCATGGACTGGTTACTTAGAAGAAATTGTGCTTAGCTCAAAAAATGCAATCTCAAGTCATTTTTTGATTTGGCCACAGCTTTTTGGGACAGATGGTTGTCTTTGGCATGATTGGTTAAAGTAAAGATGTATTTGTTTTTAAAATAGTGACCCAAAAACCATGTCTGCAGTTGAGCAGACTATGTGTAATAATGTGGACAGTGAATGTGAATCTGACGTCTTGATGGCATTACCACTGGTTCACATTCTTTTGTGCCGTCTACTGCTTGTGTCAATAAAAAGAGCAAACCTTTCACCCCTAAGCTCTTCTCATCCCCGGTCGGTCCAGCAGCTAAATTATGCCAACGCGTTTTCTGTCCGCTTCAAGGCGAGAGTCCTGATTGCCTCATCACTGGCAGCCAATACTCCATGCCAAGTACAGCCCTTATCTGAAATACTTGCCAATCAATCATAGGCAAAAAAATTTCCATCTGATGGGATGCTGAAAGCCCACCGAGCTCATCCAGATGGTTGCTGAATTCAGTGCAGCCTTTTCTGATCTCCATTTTAGACCCTGAGGTTCTTCTAGTGGACTTGCTGATTTGTGCCGACACATGGCTCTCCCTTGCTACATGTTTTCTCCTTTTGCTGGGGAGAAATGGTAACCAAATTCTGTTTGCCTTTGTGCGCCTCTAAATGAATACAAGTCTTTGACAGATGGACGGCGTTGCACTTGGATCCCAACACAGCCAGTTATTTTTTATGACTGTTCGGAGACTTGAATGCCGCACTGTGGTTTGAGAATCCACAGTTTCTTGAATTAGAAGCATCTTGTTGGAGTCTTTTTTATGGAGGCTGGTCTGTGGTTATGTAAATTAACATTATGGTTTTTGGACCTGAAAATTATGTTTGTTTGTTGTAGAGCAACTGCCCTTCCCCCAACCCCTGAGCTCTTTTTGCTGTGGTCCTCTGTCACTATGTAACTCAGGGCAGCAGGTAGGTTATTCTAGTGAGCTGCTTGTGAGGAAAGAAGATAGCAAATAAAACAACCTTATACATTACACTGTCTGATGGACATTAATACGGCTACATCCTTTTTGTGAACAGCAATTTATTCCATTACACACATTAAGGCATCTGCAAACAATGTTCAATGTAATATATGCAGGCTAATGCTAACAAAAACATTTTTATTTCAGAAAAGTAAATCTATGACATACCTTTTCTCAGTATGGTCATCTAAATCAGGCTTCTGGAGCCTTATCAACCAGAGAGAGAGCAAAAGTTTGTGTCTGTTGCTTTAAAAGCCGTAGGGCATAAAAAGATCTACAACATCCACCTGAGCTCTGAACATGCATTGAAGCTCACCAGCATTGTTTATTCATAAAAACAAGCCTCTTTTTATGCAAGCTGGTCATGTTCCTGTAGCACACTCTGCTATCTCCTCTATCAAACTCTCCTTTCTGAGGCTTGTCAACTCTGGTTAAGCAATGTGTCATGAATGAAAAGACAGGGGCCGATTAGTTTGCTTTCTCTCTTCCTCACTATTCTCCATGCAATCATCCCTTAGCCAGCCCGAACATCTCAGTGACAGACCAATCGCTCACAGCATTTCCTGTCCTCATCACATTTCCTTTCTCCACTTCCTCATTCCTCGCACTTCCTTTTTTAGTGCCACAAGTGTTCACAGTCCAGAAAGGTCTGCCGGTGAATCGAAGAGTGTAAGAAACATGTTCCATTGGCTTGTTGAAGGATTTCTGCTTCCCTTGTGAGCGCATGGACATCAATTCACTGCCTATTCGACTGTGTCTTACAACAGCTGGGGCTACTGGCCCAATGTGGCTACAATATGTCATTCAAAATTATCATCTCGGAAAGATTTTAATATAAATTTAAAACACATTTGAAAACCAAATTCTGATCTTAACATATGATATTCCTAGTGTTTAGTCAAGACCGTAACTAATCAGGACCAAGACCAGCCTAAGTCCAGAGTGAACCGAAACCAAGACAAGGCCGAGACTTTCAGGCCAAGACCGAGTCAAGGTCAATTCCATGGCAGACTGCAGCAGCAGACTCCACAAACAAACAAATCCTAATTTTCTGTTTCTTCTAATGTGGAAAACTAATTACTCCAACATTATGAAGAATGGCATTTCCTTTTAATGTTTGGTAAAAATAAATAAATCTGAGACCGTCGCATCCGAGACTGAGACAAGACTGAGTAAAATTTAATTTGTAAGTAAAACTGCAACTGACTGAGACAAGACCGAGACGAGACTGAGATGAGACCAACACCATAAAAAAAGACCGGTCTAAAGACCAAGATCGGTCTTGTGCCCTACTACACTAATTCCAGCAAGTTTGGTTCATCTCTCACAGATCTGGTTCAGTATTTTCCCACAATATCTTCTCACAAATTGTGCATAAATGACAATTAGAAAGCTTTTGATTACATGGACGGTAACTATATTTTTAATAAGTTCTCTGCAGTTGCCATAAAGAAACAGATGAAGAGACCCACAGAGGGCAGGAGAGAACAGTTGTCTTTTCACTTCACTCCCTAAAATTTTTGTATGATGCCATTTTACTACAAAGTAAAAAATAGCAGAGGAATAATTTTTCATCTGTTTTTTGCATAACTGAATGAGAGCAGACTGGATGTAGAGGGCTTGTTGATTGGCCAGTGCTTCCTGGAGTGGGCGATTGTTTGTTAGAAAAGCAGAGATTTGTGGAACCAAGCATTTTGAGGCCTCAGAAAACTTAGTGTCAGAGAATACTGAATTACTTAAACAGGCGTGAATGAACCAAAACAAAACTCCAGGTATTGTTTTTGCATTTAACATTATAAAGCTCAAAAAAGTCAATTTTGCATAATATACCTCCTTTATAATTGCTTGAATGAACTTTAAATGGCACGCTAGTTTACTGCTGTTTTTCTTTGCTCTTTCTTGTCTGAGTGTCTAGCGCAAAAAGACAGAAACATATCTGAAATGTAATCTCATAGTCTGGCATTTATAAAAAGTGCATTCTTGCCTGTGTTATATCTTCTTTCAGGACAAGTGATATTTATGGGGATTTGAATTGTATTTGTTACTCAGCAGGTGTCTCAAGCAACCTTTTGAGTGAGTTTCTTAGACTACAGATAAACTAAATTAATCATAGTCAGCCATGCCTTGGTGATTCCTGCTTTGTCAACACTGAACTGAAACAGTAGTCACTAAATACATACTGTCACTCTACAAAACAGCATAATCTAGATAGTTAGTTGTTTTCTACGTCTAAAGACCCAGATAATTATTAAAGCATTCAAGCTGACCATGATGCAGCAAAGACTATTTTCCAGGCAGAGTGAAAGTAGGGAAACTCAGCAGCTCATATTCTTAGTCTGTCTGCTGATTAGCATAAGCATGACCAGTCTTCTTTACACATCACTTGTCATCCGTGGGCTAAAGCTCTCATTAACTGTCTTACTGAAGCATGAGAGAGCAAGGTAGCCACATGCTGCATGGATATGAAAGGCTCCCGTGAGGCAAATCCAAAAATTCCTGTCAAAATGAACATGTGAACCAAGTCCAGTCCAGCAGCGGGATATGATTCTGAGCTGTCAGTCAGGACAAGCAGGGAGTGAATATTGCCTTAATTTGATTACAACCAGAGTTTTAAACTGCATGGAAAAGACTTGCGCACAATAGGGGGGCAGCCATTTCAATTTCTTTTAATTGTGCTAACACACCTGGATAATGTGGTTATTGTCTATTATTGACTACTGCTGTGTGTATATGGCATACTGAAATTAAGCTAGGAGAGGCTTAGAGAGGCTTAGCACCACCCAATAAACAGACAACATGAAGTTTAGTGTTTAAAATAATACTGCTTTTTGGACCCACAAAGAGAGACTTACAGTATCCTGCAGAATGCTGCTGGCTTGTTTGTTTTTGTTTGTTTTGAGACTGACTGCCATAGCTTATTTCATGTGCATTTTGGAAGGCATGGGTACTAAGTAAGTTAAAGTGTTTCTATTGAGATTAAAAATGAAAAAAATTAAACCTATGATCACAAAGCTGGCATGGAGGCTGGAAAAAGCTTCAGGAAGTGTCTGGGGAGAGGGAAATATAGACATCTCTGCTTAGACTTCTGCCTCTGCGACCTTATTCTGGAAAAGTAGAAGATGGTATAGTACTATTATTAACAGCGTTTGTTAGCATTTAGTGCTACAAACATTTAGCATTATTGGAAAATACCCAGACCATGAACCATTGGCCAAAGTGGAGCAGCAATTTGGTTCTTTTCTGTTCAGATGAAGTCAAAGTGAGTTTTTTTTGCTATGAAGCTATCATAGCTAGATAGCTTTGCTATCAAGCTATGGACATAATCCAAGAAGCTCTGCATGTAAAAATACACTATATTTCCAAAAGTATTTACTCACCCACCCAAATAACTAAATCTGGATTATGGTGTGGGGTTGTTTTTAGGAGCTGGGCTTGGTCCCTTAGTTCCAGTGAAAGGAACTCTGAATGCTTCAGCACCAAGAGATTTTGGACAATTCCATGCTTTGGGGACGGCCACTTCCTGTTCCAACATGACTGCACCAGTGCACAATAAAGACATGGATGAGTGAGTTTGGTGTGGAAGAAGTTGACTGAGCTGCACAGAGTCCAGACCTCAACCTGACAGAACACCTTTGGGATAAATTAGAGCGAAGACTGAGAGCCAGGACCTTCTCAGTCCAACATCAGTGTCTGACATTGGACGAGAACGTCAGACAGATGTCTGACATTGATAGATGCAAAGTGTGGGCCTGACGTCATATTAAACCCTATGGATTAAAAATGGGATGTCACTTTAGTTTATATGTGTGTAAAGGCAGGTGAGCGAATACTTTTGAAAATATAGTGTAGCATGTCTGTCTTTTAAACAGTAACTATAATTTCCTAATCAGTAAATGTATAAGGCAATAGTATGTATTGGCTTTTCATCCTTAGTCACAAACAGGAGGGTTACTTTAATTAAACATTCTAATTAAAACGACTTGGTGCAGCACTGTGTCCTTTGCCTATCCCTCTTTATCCACATCTGCTTGTGTCCTTGTTACGCTCGCAGACGTGCAAATTGGCTGCATCTCCATCATCTCTTGTTGTCTCCTTTCCCAACGCTCATTAAATTGCTATGTACTCGACGAAGAGAACAGTGGCAAAAAAAATCTTCTAGAGCTTAGATAGGCAGCTAATGTTTCCTCATCAAGTATAATTAATCACACTTGTAGAGAGCTAAACGACAAAGTTTAGCAGATTCAGTGTGCTCACTCCAACTACCACCTGATGAGTCTCAGTTTGAGTTGCTGAAGCTTCGAATTATGCCGGAGACTATTACTGTAGAAAAGTACTGTATTCTATGCATTTGCTGTGGTGCAAACAATAGTGTTCTATCAAACGTAATGACTATGTAAGAAACAGATTCAGCGAAAAGCACATGCAAATATGGAGCAGCATTAAAGTCCAATCACCATCGCTCTGGGAAACTGCAGACAGAGGCATTCTAGTGTGGCTTCTCATAACATGTTTTTCTACTCACCTTACTAAAGTTATCTAGTTTCATTAGCACTGCAAAAATGTTCAAGATTTCTATAACATCAAATTATTTCTCCTGTGTAGGATATTACCCGAGACTCATTTCATGTTCTTATTACTTTTTATTCTAGGATGCAGATTTGGACAACTGTACAGGTGCCTCAATTGCACAAGTCCATTATTGGCTTTCATCCATTTGTGCGAGGTCAAATAAATATCACTGGCTTTTGCAACAAAACACAGTGGCTACATCTGATTATGCAAATCATAACAAAATCCTTTGATAGTGTTTCTCAGTCAGGGATGATTTTTACAAATGTTACGCTAGCTTTAATTGGAAAATGAATTGACCTTTGAAACGGCTCACTGTGGAAAAGCCATGACACTTTTCTCATAAGAAATCCAGACAAATGGATAATTCTTTCATTTATTCATTTCAATCATCATCTTTCTTTTCATTAGGTGGCTGGACCCTTTCTCTGAAACTATGGGCTTTAGGCAGTGTACACTTTGGGTGATGGCCAGTTTGTCATAGGGACACACATACACTGACAGACAACCGTTCAGTCTCACATTTAGATTCACCAAATCCACCTAATATGTCTTTAGGATAGTGGAAGGAAGCCAGAGTACCTGGAGAAACCTACAACCTCTTTGCTGAAAGACATAAGTGCTACTCACTCTGCCACTATGCATCCCTTTTAATTTCTTTTTTATCATACATTTTTATTAGATTACTTCTCCAGGACACTGTCTGGGACTGCTCTACTTTGCAATTCTGTTTCACCTGACCTAACCTTAGCTGCAAATTCAGTAAAGAGCCTTAGCACTTTTTGATTTACTCAATTCAATATTCCACTCAATACTGTTTTACTGCTTTAATTCTTTACTTGCTGTTGCGAATTGTAGAGTTCCTCTTGATGTCAATAAATGAACAGGGTTTGCTGCCTTACGCTAGTTTATGGGTCTGGACTTCCATTTTGTGTGTGTGTGTGTGGTGGTTCGTGTCTGCAAGAAAACAATTTTGGCTTAAGAAAGAAAAACACATCAGCAAAATTTGAACCCATAACTGGTTGTGAATATGTCAAATTGCCTGGCAGTCATCTGAGAAGTATTAGCATAGAAGAAGTAGGTTAAACTCCACGTTTTCTATTATCCTTTAGTAGATTGTGGTCCCTTAAGATTTAGCTGTACTCAGTGTGTGTCAGAGTCAAGAGGACGAACCACATTGGGGAATCTAACTAAAAGAGTTCCAAATTAAACTGCAGTGTGCTTGGTGATGTCTCTCGTGGGTGATGGATGCATGCATTTACTGATTCAGCAGTGCCTTTAGCCAGGATACGATTTGAATAAATACTTCCCCAGGCGACCTCTTCTTTTATTTTTGTGACTTTGAAAGAGTCTGTGGTATAAAAACAAACAAACTAACTAATACTTAAAGGAGAGTGACTAACAGTAATAAAATTGTCTGTTCAAATTCTCTTTAATGGAGTGAAACCCTCGCTGAGAATAACGTACTGGAAATCCCTTTTTTTTTTTTTTTTTTTGGCCCACAGGCTAAGTAAAACAGTCACAGGCTCATAGAATATACATTTCATTACAATAATAAATGACTTTAGCACTGAAATATTAGTAGGAATATGCAAATTCCCAATGATCTGACTTGGTACAGTATCTAGTGAGTAACACAGATTATCTCTTCATCATGGCACCTGTTAGTGAGTGGGATATAAGGTCTCAAGTGAACATTTTGTCCTCAAAGTTGATGTGTTAGAAGCAGGAATATTGGACAAAGGTAAGGATTTGAGGACATTTTTTGTGTATAGGGCTGCATATTAAGCAGGTAGTCATAAAAAATAAGATTAAGACCAACAATTAATAGGCAGGTGGTGTTCATAAAGTTATGCCAATTTATGAACTTTCTGCCATGTTAAACCACTCTCTCATCAAAAACATACCTGGAGTTGAGTTTTGCTTCAGTCACACCTTTTTGAGTACCGTATTTTCCACACTATAAGGCGCATTGGATTATAAGGTGCACTGTCAGTTTTTGAGAAAATTAAAGGCTTTTAGGTGCGCCTTATAGTGCGGAAAATATGGTAATCCTATATTCTCTGACATGGCCGTTCTGAGGTCTCAAAATGCTCTGTCCCACAAACCTCCACCTCAAAGCTAGGTATTCTGAAGGATTAGTAATTGTTGTTTGTCTGGCTTTTACAGTTGCACTATAATCAGTTTTTATTAGATTTTCTTTACTCTGTAACTGTTTTTGCTGTGACCTTTTGTTTTAATATATACAGTAGGTACAGGGGCCGGTGTGGCTAATCGGGAAAATCTGGAGATTTCCCAAAGGGCCGGTCAGTTTGAGGATCGCTAGAGCTGCTGTATGTCAATGCTCAAGGATCAATGGCTGCACATTGTACAGTCGCCGCTGGCTCATCTGTGAGTTTGCTGCTTCTGTGATTTGAGGGCCGTCACTCCCATTCCCTCTAAACACTGAGCAGTGACTGCTGTCCAGGCTCTGTCAGGGACACTCTTCTATTTCTAACTGGATGCTCTCCACAGATGCTTCCTTACTCACTCTGTCATTGGTTACTTTTATGAAGCTCCCGTCTGATTGGCTGTCTGTGCGAAGTAGGCGGGAGTAAGTGCTGTATGCGCTTGATTCAGACGGACTGTAAACAGAACGCGACATGACAGATACAAAAATGTGAAACAATATTACTTTAAACCAGGAGCTGAACACAAAGGAGAGGCAGATTACAGATGGAATGGGAGCTTACAGCTGCACTAAGCGTTTTGAAGCAAAACCCGAGTAAATCTCTCTTTAATAAGTGTGACAACAGTGTGGATAATAATATAGCCTATCAGGAACGTTCAAACAACAAATAAGAAAGAACATATTGTTAATAAAACCACTGCTTGGTGTTTTCTGTCAGTGTGAGCAGTGTAAAAGCTGGGCTAAAGCTAACAGCAGCTAAAGCTCCTGCAGAGGAACAGGGCTGGTTATATCACAGTCTGTGGAAATGTGTCTCCTAAAGGTAAAGCTGGCTATCACTGACTGCTGCTTCTCTCTGTGAGGATTTAAGTTTAAAGGGACATGAGAGTCAGTGTTTTAAACATGTAATATACACTGACTAAGTGGCTACATTCTAGGCTGTTTTAATATTGTAGGCCCATAATAAATATTGCTCAGACAGTGTCATTTCTAATTTGTTGAGCAGATGAGAGTCTTGTTTTGGCCGATCACTAAAGAAGTAATGGACTTGATCTTTTTGAATAATTTCAATTCACGTGTTGAAGTGCTTTCTGGTGCAGAATGGGACAAGTCACTGTTGTCATGCAACATAAAGAAACATTTATTACACATTTTTTCTGTATGAGCCCCTGATTCTTTGAGCCCTGGGCTTTGGCTCAGGCCCTGTGTCATTTGCTGCTACTGTCTGTAAGACTGTTGCAAATTGTCTTTTTATTCTCTAAATGTTTTTTACACATCTTACTTGTACAATAGGTAGGTTAAGTACTTTCTCACTTTTCTGTTAAAAGCTTTTGTTGAACAATTTGATTAGGACCTGATACAATGACAGATTATATTCTATAATGTTTTTACACTAAAGCCAACTAACATGATTTAAAACACACCAGGATACATAAAATTGCTTTTTTTTTTCTTCAAAATTTTCTGAGTTAGGACCCACAGACCCACCTATTTCTATTAGATTATATATTATATTGTACATTTTGTACCTTTTTTGTTATTCACACTCTCAGAACTGTGATCTAAAAACTTTTTTATGGACCTTTAGCTGTTTGAATGCCTCATGAATATAGCTCTTTTTATGCATAAGGAAAATGATGAAGTTGAATGAGGGCTGGTCTGCAAAAAAAATTCCCAGGCTAAAAATGAGTCCCACTTCGACCCTGAGTAGGTACATAACAGGATGAAAGGGGCAGAAATTTACTCAGTAGCTAATGACTTTCCAACATGGCCAGATTATAGCCATTTGCTTTTCTCAGTCCCAGTGATGTGATGAAATGACGGATTTTAGCAGATTTTGGCTGTCCTCTCTTTGGACTTCCCAGACTCATTCTTGTGCAAATCCAATCATAAATCTTTCAAATCCAAACAAACCAAAGCTTATAGTGTAAAATGTTAATTATGCATTACAATCAGCAAGGGGTCCTCAGTTATATTTCCATTCATGTGACAACCACGCTGTTTATATGACGATGCACGACTCTGTAGGCCACCACTAATTGCTCCTTCACCACTTTTGTTTTTCAGATTGTCCCCCATTTTTTATTTTTTATTTTTTTTTGCTGAATTTTGCTGAATTTTCCATCTTGTTAAATCTCGCTGGCATAAGCTCTGCCTCTGTGCCACAGAATCTGAGCTACAGCACTCATTTTCACACAGGCTCCCCTTAATCATCTCTGTTCTGACAACTATTACATTATTTTATAGCAGGTGCCTGTCTGTTTTATTAACGTTATTTAATATCCAGCCATTTTCATTGCGTTTTGCACTTAGCTGCTTAGCTTGCTCCTCTAATGAGTGCCGTCCGTGTATAGCGGTATATTAAAAAGCTTTTTGATCATGCACAAAACTGCCTTAAAGGGGAATTCATTTACTGTTTCGTCTGCCAAATAGAATAATGCATCTTAAGTGCAATTCATCACACAGCATTGTCGATCTGAATACAAGAAGGTTGCTTATTTGAATCTGGACACATGACTAACGCCTTCGATGCACTCTTATAACGTCAGAAACAAAAGTGATTAAGTGCTCCCTCCGCATTAATTTTCCACCGCATGTATTAATGTGTATAATAACCCAGCAGTAAGGACGGGAGAGCTTGTCTATGGATCTTTCAAAATATGCTTTTATTGCTTCCACTGTGTTCTGAATGATGTCCATTTGAGTATTTGATTATACCGTTGGTGCACAAAACCACTTATTGTTGTCCATGGCCATTGGTACAGGACAAGAGTGTTACACAATCCATTCAATTATACAAAGCAATGTCCTGTAAAAAATAAATTGGACTCAGGCATTTTAAAAGTTTTGTTGTAGGCTGTTATTCAATGCGTGAGGACTTTTATAACATAAGGTAGGTAGGTCTTAAAATAATGGACAACAGCAGCAGAATTTTTTGTCCTGGTTTTACATTCTAGTATAACATTAATTAAAAAATAGAGTGTAATGATTTTTTTCAGTAGATCACAAAAAGCATGTTAGGCGTTGAATCTGGGTGAAAGACAGGAGGAGACTGAAGATGCTGAGGTTCTTTTGGGGAGTGACAAGGATTGATGTTCCAAGCAGGAGGCCTAGATGAAGACCAAAGAGCAGATTTAGGGATGTAGTGAAAGAGGACACAAAGTTATAGAGAAGATGATGCAGAGGATAGGGATTTCTGGAGTTAGATGGCCACCTTTGAAGCAAAACATAAAAAGGGGCGACGAAAGATTAGTGATGTAAGTAGTACTCTGCTGTAAAAGTAGCGTGGTAGTAGTCAATAACATGAGTGGATATAAGAGTTCATAAGTACAGATTTTGATTCCGTGTGGGTTCATTCTGTTTGAAGTTGTATGTTCTCCCCATGTGTGGATAAGTTTCTTCCAGGTTTTTCAGTTTCCTTCATCAACTTAAAACATGCACAATAACCTAATCCTCCAGATATAAGTTTTCCTGACCTGGAGAAGATCTGGAGAAGGGTCTTGCTCCTGACAGGTTGCCCCAAAGGCACTGAAGGATGGGTCAAATGCAAAAAACAAATTTCTCTATGAGGACAATAAATTATACCTTAAACTTACTCTCCTGTAGTAGTAACATGACTGGATGTATAAAGACACCAACAAAGCAACAAATACCTTTGCCCTATGCTAGGCCAAGTGCACTGCAGTATTGTAGTAGTATCAAGGTGATTGGTATGAAGAGCCACTCGTGTGAAAAGACTGCCTGTATGTAAGCCTCAAGCACACTGAAATCGGTCCAAAATACCGCAATCTCTGTGAGAATCTAGCTCTTGCAGCGAGGCTTAATTTTGCACAATTTCCAAAAGGTGCCCTTCGAGACAGAGCGCAAGAGATGCTGGGAAAATGAGATAGATGACTTCAAAGCCTGAAAAGGAAGAAAAAAATCTGAGATAAACATGATTAAATAGCGAGAGAAGCTGATGTTGAAGCAGGAGAGGAGAGACAAGAAGATCATAAGAGTTGTTTTTTTTATTTTTTTATTTTTTATTGCCGTTCCTTCTCCCAGTGCACTCCAAGCAGAATAAGCAGCACGCCATCTGCTCTAATGTTTTCCTGCTCAAATACTACTGAACTCACAAACAACAAAAGGTGACAAGGCAGCCAGCCATCCCCGAGACACAGACTTTGTCAGGCCTCATGCTTGGGCTGCCATGTGCAAATGTCTGGCGTGTCTGCAGTTTCTGAGTGAGACTCCTTATTGTTTGGCTTTCCATATCGTTGGGCCTCTATTTCAACTGAGACGAGTCCATTCCCAGGTCAAGATGATGAAGATGTTGGCTTCACCCATGGGCATTGGGGGCATTACAGTCAAGTGGAACATCCAAGTAAACAAGAGTTTTTGTTGCTTTTTCTGCTTTTGGGCTTTGCAGCTTCTCAAATGAAACCAAGCGTGAGACTCCTGATTACATAAACTGAATTTTAAAAGGGGAGCAGTAGGGTTTAATACTTCATTAGTCCAGCAACATGTTGTTTTGCTGCAGGCTGCATTTTCTTTTTGATGATAGAAGCATGTTCGGCCCAAAAGGAGTTACGCGAGAAGGGTTGTTAGACTTTGGAGGGCAAAAATGTATTTTCTTTCCAATAGTTTCATTTAGATCCTTCTAACTCTGTTTCATATTTATATCTTTACTGTGCCACATCTTAGATAAGATTTTAAGAATGCAATGAACAAAAAAAAGGTGTATTAATGTACAAAATACACAAAATGGCAACAAAACAAGAAAAATCTAAATTAAAATAACTCTACTAATTCTATCATGCAATGGTAAAGATATAGTGCCCAGACTGAAATTCTAACTTGGCGAGTTTGAGTTCTAATTTAGGGGAAACTTATGACTTGAGTGAAGTTAGTGTCTTCGCTCCATTTGAAATCAACTCAACCAGCTGACTATAGTTTCCTTATTATGTTGATACATGACATTGAATGAATGAACAAACTAATGGATCTAGAACAGGATGCAAACTCAATAACACATTTATGTTATTTATTTAAAGTATTATGTATTTTTACAAATAAAAAATAGGTATATTGCCTTGTTTCTCATTGCGCACAGCTTTTCAGCACATGACTGTCACTGCTCTGAGCTCTCGCTTCGATTCATGTTCTGATGCCAGTGAATGCTGCTGTCAGTCAGAAGCTTCAGTCAGTTCCTCCAGCCATCATTCATCAGCCACCCATAGGCCGCCACTGCTCTATTGACTCCCAATGAAAGAATGTTAGAATGTTATTACGTAAGATACAATAATAATAATAATTTTTAAAAAATAGAATATGAATTAATCTGAAATTCAACAGTACATATTTGACCATTTATTTGATGAAGTTGTAGGAGAATCTTGGCTTCACTGAGCAATCACTACTGCTTTGGTCCATATCCTCTAATGCACAGGATCTAAACAGTGACCTTTCCTAATGATTTCACAAGAAAAAAATATGAGCCTGTATTTATTAAAGAACTTAACATTTTTCACAGCTCACAAAAAAAAACAACTTTCTTCTCATTTCTTTCTGCACACCCCTCCTATTTCTCATCAAATTGGCCCTAGATCTCTATAACAATGTTACGCCTTTGCCTCTTGGACCCAAAAAATTACCAGATTAAAAGACATGCTTTCAACAAAATACAAATTACAAACAAACAAGATCTGGCTTCATCTAAATTTCAATTATCCATGGCCTAAAGCAGGAGCACAGTGCCCAATTGGATATGTTATTACAATGGGCTGGCTCACTCACTCCTCTGTGATGCTGCTTTTGTGGCCTGTTGTAAATACCAGCTGCTGCCTTTAGAGACTCGAGAGGTAATAATAAAAAGTTGAATGTGTTTTTGTAAGCAGTGATATCCCTCACCTGAGAGATGAACCCGGCAAGCGTGACGAGTCAAGCTGTAAACAGCAGCTAATCCTCCTGCTAACAGTCCAGAATGTTTAATGATTTTAATTAGTGGATAATTAATTGGGGTGATTTGGAAGTTATATGCGCTGCCTGGTCCACTGCTAATTCAATGCTTGACTTTGTTGACGGGCCGATCTGTAAATTGCACTTGTGTCTTTGACTCGTTTTACAGGCTTTTATTTCATTCAACTGAATAATTAAAAGATGTTTAATTTGGTAGAGGTGTACTGGTTTACATCAGGACTTTTCTGCTGTTTTTGACTCCTTCACTTACCTCTGTCCCAACATCGATGTAAGACCTTGACAGTTATCAGATGTTTTTGAATGTCTGGCTTGTTTTTAAAGTTTTGAATGGGCTTGCCCCACCACCATTAAGGGACGTTATACATTAAAAAAAAAAAAAAAACGGTAGCATAAATACTAGAGCAGAGGTCGGCAAGTTTGATTGCAGTCAGCTTTAATGAACATGATAAAATGCACGATACTTATTGGATAGAGGCAAAGGTAACCATGACAGAAGGAGGTCATGTGATAGAATGCTTGGTATTTATTGGTTGGAGGCAACTAAAACCATGAAACCATGACAAAGAGCTGTATGCTTGCAAATATGGTCTTAAAACGGCATCTTTCAGCGACAGGTCTACAGGAATATCAGCTATCAAGTATTAGCAGTTAATACAAGGGGATATTAGCTAAAAAGTTGTAGTGGACCAACTTTATCTGGTTGATGGCCAAATTTGGCCCACATGCAAGGGGTTGCCGACCCCTCCTCTAGAGCATTAACTTGAGGAGACTGTAGTGTACAATGTTGCACTAAATTTAGCTTTAATGGTGGTGTCAGTCAGAGGTACACAGTCATGGAAACCTTAAAAATGGTTGAAATCAAACCAGCAATGTACCCAAATGTAAATAACTTTCTCATCTGATGTCTGTTGATGGTGGACTTTTAACTTCTATGTGACTACTGTTTATTGTGCCTGGTCTTTGTTGTTCTGTGTAATATGCTACATGTGTGTTGTTATGTCTGTATTTTGTGTTTTTATGGTACCAACAGATGAAATTTAGCTATTGTGCTAATTCCAGCATATTTACACTGATGCTCACTGCTGATTTGTTGATGAATGTGCACGGTCCTAATTCAAATAAAAATAAAATGAAATGAAATTAAACTTTCTGTAATGAAATTTGAAATAGTGTGAGTTGTCTCTGGGTGCTCTGTTTACTCCCACCGTCAGGCGTGCTGAGGTAAATTGGTAAATCTGAGCTGCCCCAAATGAAGAAATGTGAGAGTGAATGGTTGTTTATCAGTGTATGACTCAACAACAGCCATTTTGTGTAAACACTGGTGTAAGAATGTATTAGTGTGATTGTGATGGTGTGTTTAGTGGTGGCTGAAGAGGCCGTTGGTGCGGTATGGCAGCCATGTCTTTGTCAGTTTGCCCCAGGACGGCTGTGACTACAGAGGTAGCCAAGTGTGTGACTGTGGAGGGGTGGGATAAGCTTTGAGAGTCTAGGACAGTGTTTCCCAACCAGGGGTGTGGGGACCCTTATGGATATGTACTTTACAGGGGATACTTCCAAGATGATATAAAAATATTTGTGGTCATTTTATAATGAACTGTTAAACTTAAGCTCAAGTTTCTCAGTGACTGATTAAAAGGAGGTGAGACTGCAAGAGAGATTATTTGTTATTATTATATTTTTGCCACAAATTTTAGTTTCAATAGCTTGTTTCACAGGTTAGATATTAAAATTTGTGACATTTAGAGTTTAAGAGTATTATTATTTAATTTAATTTTTTAAGTTTTTGTTTTCAACATTATGCAGTAAAAATAGGAAATGTAACAGGAGTTTATATTTTAATTTTCTTATGTTTATGTTCAAGGCAAAAAGATTGTTTTTTTATTTTTTAATTTACTTTTGTATTTTTTTATTTTATTTTGAGATCATTAGGAAAAATGTCTTTGAACTAAAAACAGATGTTTTTAATGAACATTTTTTGGAGAATCATCAACATACAGTACATGAGAGCAAAGACAGAAAAGGTTGGGAACCACTGCTCTAAAATATTATGCAAATCAAATCTATTATTATTATTATTATTATTATTATTATTACAGTAAACAGGGATATGTGTAGCTGCACATTAAATTCACCCTGCACTGAAACACACAACAGCCAAATACAAAAAATTGCTGTACATTAGCATTTTACAGTAATCTGTGACATGCTAGGCCCTGGAGAACAGTTTATATTGGCTAAACATAAAATATCTTAGTGTGCTTTAATAGAGAGAGACAGATGGTTATGGTAATGATATTCAACCATAAGTGCTGCGAGTCGATCCACCTGTTCCACTGCAAAAACTCTTCACATCACAAAGCTATTTTGTATCTAGGGGCCTTTGGTTGTCCATCTTGTTAACTCGTCTCCTCCTCTCGAGACAAAACCACTCCAAAAGTCAAATCATTCAATTTACCTCCATTAGACGCTGCCATACTGAAAAAGTCTAATCCTCTGTAAAAACATGAAAGTGAAGAACGATCAAACTGCTTTCTCCATTCTGCTGTTAGGCACATTTCCCTGCAACAATATATACAAACCAAACAAAACTTGGGGACACAAATTACTTCTATCTTGCAAGAACAATACCAAACCAAAGCCAGAACTCACAGAATCTCATTATCCTTTTGTTGGAAGAGGGGAAAGTAGGAGCGTAAAGAGTTGTAGACATTAAACACTCCTTGCTGGTTCTCCACATGTTTAACCCGTCTTGTCTGGCTCAGCGTGAAGGTTAAATGGCCGCTGGTTAATTGGTAGTGTGTCTGCTAGTTCTGCTCTCCTCATCCATCCATTGGCTATACCTCTGGGAAATAAGGCTATTAAACTAAATCATGTGTTTCTCCTGTTCACCACTTTTAATTCCTTCCCTGCACTTATCAGGGACCAAACTGCACTGAAAATAACAGCTAAATCTTTTCATTTGTTTGTATGGTTCACATTTATCACATTCGGGTAGCACCTGTTACCATGTGTGCTAGTGATGTCCCTTCTAATAATGTTTTTGATGATTTTCTGCTGCATCGTTTAGGCAGAGCAGGGAGGATTTGTCAGTGTTAATGCCATAATTGAGCCCATAATAGATCATCTTAATTGCAACATATTTTTAATGAATGGCCAAATAGAAGAGGCTATCTTTTGCCGGATAACATTGAGAGCTTAGTTAGTTTCAGTATGGTGCAAATGGACAAGCTGCCTATAGCATCTTTCCCCAGAGTGATAATGAATGTGTTTGGTTCCACAACACAGATAAAACATTGCTTTATCAATTTTGAGATTTTGGCCCAGCTTGCTCCCTTAGTCCAATGCATAAGCTTTCACACAAAAATAAAGAAAATATCAAATTTTCACATGATTATGATTATGTTCAAAAGACTCTGCTCTCTCTTGCACTCTGCTGGTCTCTTCACCTGTTTCTTTATGGCAGTAGTAAAGTAATTATTGAAAACATTTTCTTTTAGTCACATAATGTTTTTAAAGGTTGTAAAACATGCAATGCTGTTTTAGAAATGGCCAAGATTGGTTAAAAATATGAATAAATGCATAATATATCCCTCAGTGGCCTCTACAACAGGAGTCATCAATTAAATTCACTGAGATCCAATTTGTGAAAATGTTTTCGAGCGAAGGTTGGAACATCACAAAGTTATTTTGTGTCTTGAAAAAGCATTACAGTTACATCAACATCTGTTTTCCTAACATTAATATAAGTTTTAAAACAAACTAGGGGATATGAAATAATAAAATTAAAGGATAGAACTTTTTTTTCTTATATCAAATAAATAGCTACAGTTCTAAAACAAAAATGCTTTTAATAATGGTCTCTGACTCAGAGACAGGAGACACAGGGGTTTAGAGCTAACCTCTGTTCCTTTCTACATCTGTCTGTCTCTTCTTTCTCTGCCTCCTGTCTCACTCACGGTCACTGCTCTGTGTTTCCAAATCCACAGATCTGATTGGCTGATAGTGTCACATGCAGAGATTCGCTGTCTGGTTTAACACAGGAAATGTTTCACCCATTAAAACTAAAGCGTTCTGTACTGCGCCTTCAAACACATGTTACCTCCCAGTTCTCCTATAAATATGAGACAGTTCTCTCCGCTGTGGGACAGAGGGACAAACTCCAGTGGGAGGGGTGAGCTATGGGACAGAACTGCTCACAGCGTGTGTCGTCTCAATGATCCGTAAAGAGAAAACTTCTATTTGTTTTAAATTGACCTGTCCCTCTGCACACAGTCTGGAGCTAGTTCTGTCATTTTGTTGGACAATAACCGAAAACACAGCTGATTAAACCCTGTGCTGTTCAGGTTCGAGCTTTAGAGTGCCAGGACACGCTGCATGCTGACGCGCTCTGAGAGAGGCGCTACCGTGCTCTCAGTGAGTGTGGGCTGGACAGGTTCATGTCCGTGGTGCGGTGTACACCGGTTTGGGTCAGGATGGGACGGTGCGTGGGTCTGGATTCGGATTGGGGCCAGCCTATTAGTGACCCCGGCTCTACAAATACCACATTTTTTGTTTATATATTTTGAGGACTTTTATAGAGGGAGTCAATAATATATCATTTGTAGTCTGACTTATTAGGCATTTTACTCCAACATGTTTTTTTTGTTTTTTTTTTGTAAGTCTATTGGCAGTATTCTCTGATTTTGCGAAACACTAAATAAGATAATTCCCTCTGTAAAAAAAAAAAAAAGATCTTTCATTTAATATGTCACAAAATGAACCAAGAATTTGAAATCCTGGCTATATTCAATATTCAGATTATGCAAATTTACTCATTTTTACATAGATCATTTGCATATTAAAATATTAAATCACTCAAAACTTGCAATGGATTTATTTCTTATGTTCAAGTCAATAATGTACTGTGGAAGTTTCACATTGATATTTGTTTGTTAACAAAATGTCCCTATTCACCTGAAGTGTCGCCTGACAAAAGTGATCCTACACAAGTCCCACATCAAAGCCACAGCCAGTTGTTTTGTCTTCAAAGGCAGGTTTTATATTGTCACTAAAACTAGAATTGTACAACATTACACAGACACAGTCCACCCTGCCTCTCTGTGTCTTTCATGATACTGTTGTCCTTTAATCTTTCTGGACTTAATCATTGTACGCCTGATGGGTTTTGAAACGGGACGTGGAGTGGGTGCAGGACAGTCCCAGGCTCGGGATGACCCCTTTATCAGCAGCATGCAGCCGTGCAACCGGGCCCCGAGTTCTCAACTAAATGATTTCCCCAGAGAAAGAGAAAAAGACAGAGAGAGAGAGAGAGAGAGCTCTGGTTCTGGCGCGGAGTCAGCCACTGTCTGCCGTCACACTTAGATGTATAGAGGTTAGTCGACCCTTATTCCGCCGATCCGGGACGCTGGACCGTGGGAAGATGATGCATATGTTATTATCACCAAGGGCTTCATGCTGTCTGCAAGGAGCCCATTATTCACTTCTGCTCTAACTGGTTAGTGGCTGTTGCTTGTGTCTAAGAAAATGGGAAGATTTCTGAGTAACTGCCCTTGGATCTTTTCTGTCCTCTTTTTTTTTTTGCCTTCAGCCTGGAATAAAGTCAATTGTTAATGCTTGAGGACCAGCTGCTGACATTGACGACCGCAAGTGCTACAATTTCAGTTGCAAGGGACTGTTCTGGAAAATAAACAGAGGAAAAATGGAAACCAGCTAAGTACATGGGTTGAAAATCCATGTCCCTATGCTCAAAAAACGATCATTATATTGTTGATATTGTAGGAAATTTCTTCTTGAAGGTCCCCTATTCTGCTAAATCTTTTTTGTGCTTTTAATCATGTTATAAGTTGTCTCAACCTCAAAAACAAACCTGGAGTAGTATTTTCAGTGAGTAATGCTTTATGCTGAGCCGCTGGCCTTTTCAAGAGCTTGTTTTCAAAACGCTTGTTCTCACCGCTCTGCATTGACTCATTGATATCATGAATTTTGGAATGTCTCCTGCTCTCTTGACTTGTATGTAGCAGCTGTGACCTGTTGTTTTGACCTTTTCCATATTGGGACATAAGATGTTAGCTGACATGTGTCCACTGTCTCCTAGGCATGAAAGGTGAACCCTAACCAGCTAATCTTAGTCCATTCCTTGACCAGTCTCTATGTAAACCCAGGGACATTTACATCTCCTGTATCCTATATTAGCTGTTGGGACACAGACACTGAGGAGTAGAGGACACACAGACACTCGAGGGGGCAGACTTGCAAACTATGTAGGAGTGAGCAGTAGCAGGATCTATGTCATCTCTGTCTGCTATGTCTGTTTCATTAAAGCAACCTTACTGACCACCATTGCACTATGGCCTGGGTGTTCCCTGCTTCTCTGTTTTTCTTGATATCAATCATGAAATCAGAAAGTACTCCTGCACATTTCTAAAGCCCGTACACTGTCACCAGAGTCATTACTCACTCTGATCATTTTAGCGCTTAAATTGCCGTCGCTACAAAGCAGTCAGCTCTGTTAGCATCATGTTGCTAATAGCCGTGCTAAACAGCCAGAAGTTTATAAGTTGTAAAACCTGAATTACTAATGCACAATAATTTCAAAAAGCCTAATATGGGACCTTTAAAACAACTTAAAGGACATGTTAAGTAGTGTGTTTTAGTAGCAATCCACTAGTTAGATGTGGGGGTGCATTGTGGCAGAGTGGTTAACGCTGCTTCCTCTCAGCATGGATATTAAGAGTTTGATCCCCGGGCTTCCTCTCACCATCCAAAAGGTGAATTTGTGCATTTAAACAGCCCCTAGTAAATAAATATGAGACTGTTGTGTATGTGTGAGGCCTACTACTGACCAACCATTGTCCAGAGTGCATCCTGCCTAAGGCCCATAGCTTCTGGAATAAACTCCATTCACCTCCAGTTCTAATGGGAATAAGCAGAGTAGTTTTTATGTTTTATGATGCTGTCTTTGCCCATACTGTAGCATAAGCATAAGACTGTGCTCAAAGCCTTTCTCCCACTGCTCTAAAGTCAAAGACATGTTGTGTATACAGTATTATGCGTCTGATTTACATACATTAAGCAAAAATCGAATATGTTTTATAAACTTCATTATTTACCAGTTCTCAAGTCGGCATGTAAATGTTCGTCTAGATGGCGGATTCGACACTGAGTGCACAAACCATGTAAAGTGAGCCATTATGGCACAAAAATAATGAGCAATTACAGTGTACCATTCACAGGCTCAAGGATGGAGATGGTTACCGAGGATATTTGCATCTTTTACTAAAACCGAAGACACCGAAGACAATCTAACTGCCACAGATTTTGACTCTGAATGGACCGCTTGCACCACGGGGCAACACAGCTAATTAGGTCACAATGCCTGTTTTTTTCATAGAGTTTTGAAATTGCAGAAATTTGAAGCACAAAGAAGATTTTGCCTAATTAAACTTCTGATCACTGATTACAGTGGTTAGATTTTATAACAGTAGTTTTGTATCTTTTTAACCTAGGCTTTTAGAATTATGTAAAATGTGTTAAAAATACTTTTATTTTTTTCTGTACAATAAAATTAATTGTATCAAATATAAATAAATATACCAAATGTTTATGGGCTGTTTTTGAAATGTATTTTTCATCACAATTCAATGTGAAAAACACAACTAATTTCAAAGATTTTGTTAGATTCAGTTAGTCACAGAGCTAACACAGACTTACATTTCCCACATAATTTCCTATGGGACGTTCAGAGTGACAAACCGACCTAACGCATGGACATTTGGAGGAAGCAAGAGTGCCCCGAGGGAACCCACAGTAACACAGGGAGGGCATGCAGACCCCTCAGAGAGACTGTAGAGTAGCTAGCCTGGGGATCAAACCCACAACCTCCTTATCCAGGTACAAAATATCATAAAAGCACCGTGTATGTCCTTTATGACACATTTCACGCAATCTATTCAGAAATGTTGCTTCTCAGTGTTAAAGGTCTGATAACTTCTAACATTAGTAATTTTATTGGCTTTCCAGTTAGTCTTACATTATACAGTGCCATTAGAAAGTTAATGTTGTGTGCTCTAAGAAAGCTCTACAACCTAATGTTGCATTTATTACATGGTTCAGGACTCTTGTACATGTTAGCCTCTGCATAACAGAGAGCTCCTTCAATAACTTCACTGTACTTAACTAGCCTTACAGGGCGTAATCATCTGCTATACACTGTCAAAATGTAGAATAATCTCTAAGTGGTCCACATTTTTTAGGACGGCCCATTGCGCAGCATTGGTCTAATTGCCCCATTTTGAGCAGCCCTCTGACTCCTGTGTCCTGCCTACAAGACATTATTATTAATATAATGCAGAAAACTGAGAGAAAAACTGTGCCACTGAGAATTTTGACAGTCCTGGGAAAGTCATTCTGTGATTGGGAAAATTAGTTTTTCTGCGTGAGTGGAGGGAGTTGTCAGGGAATTGATGTTTTATAGATGTAAGCTAAGGGGGAAAGAACAATGTGAAAGCGCCAGTAGGCATAATAAAAATAGAACAGAAATAGCTGACTAAGGAACAGTTTAAATCTCATGTCAAAACAAAGAATTACTCCAAGATATTAGGCCCGAAAACAGCACTCAATCTTTACTTTTATGAATATGACAT
The DNA here is from genome assembly GCA_020698575.1 of Bostrychus sinensis. Classification (NCBI taxonomy): domain Eukaryota; kingdom Metazoa; phylum Chordata; class Actinopteri; order Gobiiformes; family Eleotridae; genus Bostrychus; species Bostrychus sinensis. Next base: position 16,486,165 of record CM036258.1, read on the forward strand.
TCTGCGCTGTTGGTTCTGTTCTTGGTCCGTTAGCAAGAAGATGTTTGGATTTTGATGACGTCTTTAAGGAAAGGTCAGTAATGGAGTCGGGGAACACTGTGCATGTTTAACTTTTTGTGTGTGTATCTGGAACACTGTCAGGATTCAGGATTTATAAAGTTTCTGCCCCATTGCGAGATAGGGCCAAAGATACAAACTTCAGTCACAAGTTGTCAGTAAAGAAACAAATGATTAGATTCAACGGATTCTTTATCATTGTGAGCTAAACGGGCTTTGTGGTTCTGTGGATAGAGCATTTACCCCTAGATGCTGTATACTGTATTTTCCATTGTAAGATAGGACTAATGCCTTGGCACAATCTACTGCTTCTAGTCTTTTTCTTTTTGCTTTTGGCTTTTAAAGGCCTATACTATGACAAATGTATACATTTTGTGATCCTGCATCCATTTTCTATTGAAAGTGCTGATTACTCTCATTAGCATTACTAGCTACAGCTATGCAGTGCTCATGATTCTTCACACTATTCTATGTGCTGCTCCTAGATCCATCATTTCTTTAAATCCAGACAAAGGGGGTTAGTAGCCAGTGTGCCATTTGTGCCAGTCCTAAGTGTGGATAAATTGACAAGATTGCATCAGGAAGGGCATCCAACATAAAAGCTATGCCAGAACAACATGCAAATCACCGAAGACTGCCAGAAGAATCAAGCCAAAAGAAGTACATTCATAGTTTACAGGGTTCCCGCAGGGCATTAAAAAGCATTAAATGGCATTAAATTGATTTTGCAAAAGTTAAGACCTTAAATGGAATAAAAAAACAATAAATACCAACAGGTATTAAAATTTTTAAATAGTTTAAAAGTAAAATTGCTGAGATTAGATTTATTTGTAAATATAAATATGGATATACATAATTTACTGTATTTGTAGCGTTACACTAGCGTAAGGCTTCCAGCAGGACCAAATTACCCAAACATCATATGTTTGACTTTAACATTATTGGTGATTTATGAACTGTATTTTACATCATTTACAAATGCTTTTGGCAATTTAAGCTGCCACAATTGTATGTTTGTGGCATTAAAAATGTTAAAACCGCATTAAAAATTGCATTAAAAAGCATTCCATTAGACTCGCTGATACCTGCAAAGCCCCTGGTTTAGTCTGTCCTTGTCGAGTTACTGTATTCATAGTAGGATTATTGTTAAGCACAGGGCCAACGACCTCATACCAAATTTCAACTCATGCTCCACAATAAAACCACTGCGACGTGATGGGCCACATTTCAACACACAGAGGTTAATGTAGAGGGCAACTCTTTTCCCGCAGACTGCCAAAGTCATTTATATTTATTAATGACTAATTGTTGTGTTAAAGTCAAGAGCTGAACCAGATTTCTGAGGGCACAGCGGCACAGTGTAAGTAAGTAAACCGTGGCAAGATTTATTTTTGCTCACATCGCTGCCTCATAAGTGTAAAAGCTCTGAGTCATGGTACAGTTGACTCGCCTGGTTCTCTAAGTGTGGACAGTAACTCAGAGGTCTTAAGGGTTCTGGCTCAAGTGGAACAACAGGCAATTTATACTCACATAAGTGGAGACGTTTAAAAGGTTATTCTAAAATAGTACTCTGAAATAGTATTTTGCAAATTAGATGAATTATTATAAGTTCATTAGAGCCTTATTTTGGCTCATGCTATGTACGTCAGCCAAGAACCAATTAGTCTAAATTTAAACCCTTTGTGCCAAGAGCTTTAAATAACAAATGTTATACTGATCAGGGTGCAGTGAAAAGCACAAATTATCTCTTCATCATGGCACCTGTTAGTGGGTGGGAAATTTTAGGCAGCAAGTGAACATTTTTTCCTTAAAGTTGATGTGTTAGAAACAGGAAAACTGTGCATTTCAGCCAATGATAGGCAGGTGGTCATAATGTTTTGCCTGATCAGTAGATGTTTTATGCATGATGTGAAACATGGTGTTGTGTTTCCATAGAGTAGTAGTAAGTGCTGCTGCTGTTAGATCTGTTTCAATACTCCCTCTGAGATGGTGTTGCCAAAGTCAGTCAGGTGGATGAGATGAGTACTCACACAGATGCGAGATTACCCACTATAAGGTAGACAGCAATATCATAAAGGACAAATGTTGTCCAATTCTAATGACAAGAGGGTGCAACAACATTTTATGACAAGGTCAAAAAGGGTTCGGCAGGAGGGAGGGTGAGGACCGTATGGCAATTGGATTCTCAGTGTCGAAGATAAGATTGTGAGTGCTGTGCGACTGCCTACATGATTGTATTACTTTTATATCCTCTATATATCCTGAAATACTGTAGCTGAGCAAATTGTTTCAATCTGCAGAGACTGAATAGAAAGTCTAGTTTACATGTAGGAGCGTATAATGCAGTTGCTTCTATTGTAATAGGTACTTAAAGGCTTTCATTTGATGCACGTAAAGGATATATTGGCATTTCTTCCATGGTGGCTGTCCTTTTGTAGATTTAAACAGGTTTAAAACATGTTTTAGTAAATTAGTTTGTTCTCTCAGATAATGCAGATAATACCCCATCTGGTATAACATTATGCCTATTATTTGTAGTCATAATGGCATGTGTTATGATCACCTGCCTAATTTTCAGCCCTATATAAAACAAACTGCAGTGCACTGTATTTTGACATCTTCCTGTCAAAACCAGCATTCACTTCTTCAGCAGTTTGAGCTACAGTAACTCATCTGTGGACCACACGGGTCAGCCCTCTCTCTCCACATGCATCACCTGTCGCCGCTTCACTACTGTTCCTCCACTTTTGTTGGACACTGACCACTGCAGACCTGGAACTCCCCACAGGTGCTGCAGTGTTGTAGATGCTCTGACCCAGTCTTCTAGCCATCACAACCTTACACTTGCCCATTTTCCCTGCTTTTAACACCTGAAGTTTGAGGACAAAATGTTCACTTGTTGCCTAACAGGTGCCACGATACGGAGATAATCTGTTATTCACTTCACCTGTCAATGGTCATAATGTTATGGCTGGGTGTAAGAGGACCACCAAATTTTTAAAACCCTTGTTGTTCTCATGTGAACAAACAGGTGTTGGTACAAGAAGACACCTGCTATTGTTTCAAAGATAGAAACCATTTCCACCCAGTCATTACCATTTTAGTTCTGAATCACAACATCTCAGTGGGTCTGGTGTGAAGCCAGCAGTATATATAGAGTTATTTCCTTTGCCCCGCGGCAAGCTGTGGAAGTAAAAAATAAATCCTATGGAGGCTGTAAGTACATGTTTACATCCTGGTGCAAAAATCTTAATCTCCAGAGCTAGATAGGGTTTTTCTTTTTGTACAGCACAGGGTGAGTAGATGTTTATCTAGTGACTTTGATTGGCAGACATACTTTTAGGGTTTGTTAACACGCCCTTCGCTCATTAGACCTAGTTTTTACTAACATGGGTGTCAGGAGACAGATGAAGAGGGTTGATAGATTGTCAGTCTATAAGAACTCAAACATACACTTCAGTAATTCACTTATTTATACCCTGGCCCTGGACAATAACCCAAAACACAAAGCGGTAAAGAAATGGTTGGCAGGAAACAGGATCAATATCATGAAGAGCCCAAGCCTGAAGAGTCTGAACCTGAATCATTTGTTAGATGAAGGAAGCCTTTTAACATCAAGGACATCAAGGAAGATGAGTGGTCCAAAATCTCAGTGGAAATGTGCAAAAAAAAAAAAAGGTTTGACAGCTGTGACAGAAATTAAAGGCATTGCCAGTGATTTAAAAGAAAGGGTATGATCATTTTGGACATCGTCTATTTTGCCAAAATGTAAAATTAAAATGGCTACACCCCAGTGTCGTGTAGTCCTTTGCCACATTGTTAGGTAATTTCTAGCCAGAACAGATCCAACTAGTAAAAAAACCACTTTAACTCAAAGCTCTGCCAGGACATGACTAATTTTGGGCTTAATTGTAGTCCTTGCTAATCAAAACTATTTACAAATGATTGTTCCACAAATTATTTTAATGAAGTGAAACTAGCGCAGAGCAGGCAATTTAAAATTTAGGGACAATTCAGGCATGAGTACTTAATACTGTTAACTGGAAACAGGCACAGCTTTCTTCACCTTTCAAAATGCAGTACAGTTTTTCCATTTTCTTTGCTAAGTACTTCCACTCCTGTGACTATTTGAAGTTTCATATTTGTATTTGTGGATGAGCAGCCTTTAGAGATTATGATAGGCTTTTGCTACCTGTCTCCGGCGTCGTGTCCGGACATACAACACTTGCTGTTGGTTGTGCCTTTCATCGCAGACCCCAGTTGTCACCTGAGCATTTACACATAATTCTGTGTGTCACCTCCGGCTGTCTCTCATCCGAATAGAACTGGACTGCTTCTGTTATTTCCTTGTGATGCCTCGAGTTCTTGTGAAAACCAAATCCTATCATGTACATGAGTGACAGGTGCTGGAGTTAGAGGTTTGAGGATGTTTAGCACAACAAAGACATGGCAGGAAATGTATAAACCAACAGGCTCTTCTCAGATGACAAACAACCATATAGTGTTGTTCAAATGCTACTTCTGACACTTGCAATCTGTAAAAACCTTCTTTGAATCACTGGACTGGTCATATAGACGTATAATCTGAGTTGATGTGTGGCAGGAGCCCAGAAACTATGGGCCTTAGGCAGGATAAACCCTGGACAGTGGTCAGTTAGTCACAGGGCTGCACACTGACAGACAACCACTGACTCTCATTCACTAGGGGCAACTGAGATTCTCCAATTCATCCCATTAATTCCTTGCTGAGTAGCAGGAGGGCTAACGACTCTGCCACATCCCTCAAAATCTCTGCATTGGCAAATAAACAACTTTATTACAAATGCATGTTAGAAAATGATGTTAGTGATGGCAAAGTGTGTACTGTGCCTGATCTCCTAAAGGCATTTTAAAAGTTTGTATTAAATTAAAGTAAAAAAAATATATCCAATTACTACTATCCCACCTATTTAAACAGATTACCCTAAATAATATGCAAATGAACTTGGGGATATTGAAGTAATAACTCATACAAAAAAGCACCATAAGAAATTTAGTCTGGACAAGTGTAGTAAGATGAATTAACTGCCTCAATTTACCAACGCATTATTTGAATGGAAAAGTTCATTATCATGCCTGCCCCTGTGAAACAAATGATGCTGAAATGTGCATTACTGCTGTTATTCAGTGTCATATCGAAGAACCATTACTCAGTGTCATGTTTAATTGAATTAAAACCACTGTGCACTGAGATGCTGATGTGGGCCAGAGGGCAGAATTCTTGGCCGGTGTGTTATGTGTACAGCAGGCGGAGTAAGTTTATGAATAGTGTCCTGGTGGAAGCATGCGGTGTGTAATGAAAATGGGCCTGATGGAATGGGATAGTATAGACCAGCCGTACTGAATCCTCTTTACAAAGCTCTATACTGAAATTTGATCAGAGAGCAGTGATAGCACATACAATCCTCTGTACTTAGTTCAGTATGAAAGTGCATGCATTTTAGAAGATATTCAGGCTATGTCCTCTGCGTCAGATCCCCCAGCTGTTGCAGAGAATCTCCTCGATATGCTCAAAATTTGTACTCAATAAAAGTACTTCTAAGAAATAAAGTGTTCAAGTATAAGTAAAAGTAACCACTGTCATTAATATTTGAGAAAAAGTTGTGCAGGGCTTTTTAAAAAAAAAAGTGCTTTTGTTTGTCATTAAACAATAAAATCTATTCTGCACTACTTGTACGACTAGTCCATGCTCAAACTCAGGACCTTTTGAATGCAAGATGTAAGGCCACTTACTTACACTTTGGCACCAATGTCAAAAAATACACTATATAGGGTTTAATATGACATTGGCCCACCCTTTGCATCTATTTACATCAGACATCTACGTGTCTGACGCTAACTCGCTCATCCATGTCTTTATGGACCATGCTTTGTGCATTGGTGCAGTCATGTTGGAACATCCCCAAACTGTTCACACAAAGTTGGGAGCATGGAATTGTCCAAAATCTCTTGGTCTGCTGAAGCATTCAGAGTTCACTGGAACTAAGGGGCCAAGTCCAGCTCCTAAAAACAACCCCACACCATAATAAGCTGCAGCACTCAATTAGACTGGCATCTGTCAGGGACACACTTCATCTCCACCAGAGATAATTTAACATGAGATACGGACCAATAGCGCGTTCACATAACATCCTGCAATGGTGTTCAGCCCAGATAAAGGCATGAGCATAATTAAATCGTTTGATGTACCGAAGTCATATCCCAGGCCTGAGTGTCAGAGGTGGAGAAGTTTAGAAGATAAAAGATAAAAGATAAGATAAAAGATAAAGATAAAACTGAAAACAGATGAAACCTGATTTAGATTCCTTAATAACTATGGTTTAACCTTGTTTTAGTCATATTTTAGTTCTAGTCACATTTAGATTTTGACAGAGTTTGGACTCGTATTTTTGCTTAATTAAAGGGGCCATTGATATATATATATATATATATATATATATATATATATATATATATATATATATATATATATATATATATATATATATATATATATATATATGGCCTTGAGGCCAACTGCAAGCCAATTGCACAAGTGTCCATCAAATGTGGGATATACCAAGGAGATGCTCTGTCCCCGCTGCTGTTCTGCATAGGTCTGAACCCCCTCAGCCAGATAATCACCAAGACTGGCTATGGGTACCGACTCAGGAACAGGGGCCACCATCAGTCACCTCCTCTACATGGATGATATCAAGCTGTACGCCAAGAGCGAGAGAGACACTGACTCACTGATCCACACAACCAGGATCTACAGCAATGACATCGGAATGTCATTCAGGACTTGAGAAGTGTGGGCGGATGGTGACAAAGAGAGGGAAGGTAGTCCATACAGTAGGGGTTCCACTCCCAGACGGCAGAATAGCAGACATTGAGGACAGCTACAAGTATCCTTGGAATCCAACAAGCAAATGGCAACCTGGACCAGGCCACAAGAAAAGCAGCCACAGCCAAATACCTCCAACGAGTAAGGCAAGTCCTAAGGAGTCAGCTCAATGGCAAGAACAAAGTCAGGGCAATCAACAGCTATGCCCTGCCAGGTCATCAGATACCCTGCGGGAATAATAAGCTGGCCAAAGGAAGAGATTCAGACCACAGATGTGAAAACACGAAAGCTCCTAACCATGCATGGAGGGTTCCACCCCAAATCCAGCACCATGAGACTGTACACTAAGCGCAAAGGAAGGAGGCAGAGGACTAGGTGAGTGTCAAAACCACTGTCCAGGATGAAACATCCAAGATCCTTGACTACATCAGGAAGATAGGCCTCAACAGATGAAGTTCTCAGTGAATGTCTCAGGCAGTGGAAAACAGAGGACGAGGTGCTGGAGGAACCATCATGGGAGGAAAAGCCCCTACATGGGATGTACCATCGACAGATAACTGAAGTGGCTGACATCGAGAAATCCTACCAATGGCTAGAAAGGGCTGGACTGAAGGACAGCACAGAGGCACTGATCATGGCTGCACAGGAGCAGGCCTTGAGCACCAGAGCAATAGAGGCCAAGATCTACCATACAAGACAAGACCCCAGGTGCAGACTGTGCAACGAGGCCCCTGAGACAATCCAACACATAACTGCAGGCTGTAAGATGCTGGCAGGGAAAGCATACATGGAGCGTCATAACCAAGTGGCTGGTATAGTGTACAGGAACATCTGTGCAGAGTACAGTCTGGAAGTCCCGAGGTCAAGATGGGAAACACTTCCAAAGGTGATAGAGAATGACCGAGCTAAGATCCTGTGGGACTTCCAGATCCAGACAGACAAAATGGTAGTGGCGAACCAACCGGACATTGTGGTGATGGACAAACAGCAGAGGAAAGCCGTTGTGGTTGACAGCGCAATACCAAGCGATTGTAACATCAGGAAAAAGGAACACGAGAAACTGGAGAAGTACCAAGGCCTCAAAGAAGAACTTGAGAAGGCCTGGAAAGTGAAGGCAACAGTGGTGCCCGTGGTCATCGGAGCACTCGGGGCAGTAACCCCCAAACTGGAAGAGTGGCTACAGCAGATCCCAGGAAAAACATCATCTCAGACATCTCAGTCCAGAAGAGCGCAGTCCTAGGAACAGCAAAGATACTGCGCAGAACCCTCAAGCTCCCAGGCCTCTGGTAGAGGACCCGAGCTTGGATGGATGAAACCGCCCACAGAGGGCGAGAGGACAATTTTATATATATATATATATATATATATATATATATATATATATATATATATATATATATATATATATTCGGGGCTTTTGAAGTCCTTTTGGACATAAAATAATTTATGCTATGTTACTTTGACTTGGAAAAGAATGGATTAGGTGTCTTTCGTCCCCTGCTGGCAATGGTAGGGAATGGGCAGAGCATAAATTGGCTATTCAGCCCATCTATTAGATGCTACATGATGCTAACATGTAGATAAATGAGTGGCAACCCTCTCCATTTCCATTTATTCAGTCATGGGACTCACTTTCTAAATAGTTACTGTTTTGTTACTGTTACTGTTTTTCTAATACCGTGCAGCTCTACTCAATACTGATACAAAATGCAGTACAGAAATGTTTTGTGTAATGAATGAAACTGTTATAAAATGTTATCTGATGTCCTATTTATTCCAAAACAATATGAATCAACAATGAAAGACAAAATAATAATAATACCTCTCCATCGATCAATATTTCATTTTCTAGCAAGACAGACATAGTTGAAGTTCATTTTTTTCCCAAATGAATTTATACACAACTTTTTTCTACTTTTATTATGACATTATCCTCTCGCAATAAAAGATAGCAGACGATTGCTTGTTTGTTGGAGCTTTTACAGCACCAGGCAATTACATGGAAAGAAAGCTAACAACCACTGTCTGCAGAGATACTGAAAACACTTTATGGCACAGAGTGGAGTTGGTACGAGATGAATAAAATGTGCCTTTTTGCATAGTAAAATATGACAGCGAGAGGTTTATGTAATTTGAGTTCCTTTGTTGGGGACCTCTAAAGAAAACAGAATAAAGTGTTAAACCATCACTATATTTTTAGTTTTGTAGCTTTTATAGACACTTTTAGAGTTTGTTAACAATATGGCTGCATTTAAAAGAATGGTGCCTTAAGCTAAGAAGTTACTACAATAGCTACAGTACATTTTCTGTGGAGGATTTAGTATTAGCCACCAACTATCTCAAAAAACAATGAAGGCAAACAATCGACTACATATAAAGTGTTGTGAAAGCCTGGTTAGAAACTTTATTTAATGCTGCAGTTAGCATATAATATAAGCTAAAGGCTAAATGATATACATTTCTGAATGTTTGTTTTACTACAGTAGTTAAAGAAATTTGGTGGATCACAATAGTTTGCCAATGTATGCACAGGTTTAATCCATCACCACAAATCCTACTTTAATAAGTTAACTGAAGCAAATGGAACTGACTATCTAGAAGGAATTTTAACAAAAGTACTGTGTTAACAACAACCATTAAAGTTTGCTCCCTTGTAAAATTCAGAGGGAAACTACAGTACTCTCATCACCCATGTAAGGGTCTGTCACACTGTTCTGACATTATTTACGGCCTATCTACCAAGTCTCAGATCCTGTGCCTTCTTTTGTTGATTGTGATTACAAGCCTTCCTCTCCCTCCACTGTGTATAGCACTCCACCTCCAACCATCTGTGATCTCTACTCAGTGCGTTGAACTCTGGTCCAATCACAATCACTTCCTGCATGGTTACCACCTCCAATGGCTTTGGAAGGTCTTTGGCCAGACTTGTACCTCTGAGTCAGACTCTGGTATTTGCCAGTGATGACAGACACTGGGACCCCATGAGGCCCACCCTGCATCGGTGAAATGTTCTCTATCCTTTTTTCCTTCTATATCTTTCCTTTTCCATCTGTCTGTTTGGCGTATAGTAAACAAACATGGGTAAGGTGTCCAGACATGCGTGGCACCACCGTTCGCTACTCCATTACACATCAATACTATTGGCTTAGTGTTGTTTGCGTGTAACCTGAATCGCAGCCAAGTGTAACCTCAGGGTGCCTTTCCATCCCAGCATGCCTTTCCTCTGCCTGGCTACCCCTTCAGACGAGTAAGTCTGTGGAAGTAGATCTGGTTAATGGGCACGCCTTCTCCAACTGTGCTTGCATGTGTTTTGCTCTCTGTTGCACCACTGCGAGCTTACCATAATACTGGCATTTTGACATTGTTACAGCCCTTTCTGACACAAGGAGATCTATGCAAATTCGATGTGTTGTTTTTGTTTTGTTTTTTTCAAATGTGTGATGCCCTATTTTGGAGCCACGCTCACCAATGGTAATTGTAAAAATGACAGAACAGCTCTGTGGGCCCTGGATGCTCGTTATACAAATGTATGACCGAAAAGCTTTGTGTAGTTTGTACATTTACTTATTGCCAAGAGAAACATTGATTTAATTTCCCTCTGGGGCTTGTGCACAGTAATCAAACAAAGACAGAAAGAAAGAAAAGGCTTGCTTCTGGGAGAGTGGGCAGCACATACTTACTGTAAGCATTTATTAGTGACAGTTGTGCAAAAACAAAGGACAATGGGTAAATGGCAATATAAGGAGACTGGGCTCAAAGGAAAGAGGAATTAAATACGGGCTTTTATGCTAATGTCATCTCCATACAAGCTAGGCTATAAACAAATTCAATAATGAAGAATAAAACTTATTTTCTTGCAGCTTTTCCTTTTCGGGGTCACCACAGCAAGTCACCTGCCTTCTACTGTGAAATGATTTGCATACTGATGTTGCAAAGGTTTTTACACCAGATGCCCTTCCTGATACATCCCTCTCTGTAGGCAGCACTGAATACATTTATCATTTGAAGCAATGTAAAAGCCCCAATAATGCATACTTTTCATACTCTATTTGTTCTCTTTCATTGCTGCAACAGTAAGCCGAGGCTTGGCAGTTCCCCCGTGGAAGAACCCAAAACACAGCGACCTGCATATTTACCTCAGTCAGGATGCAAACGAAAACCTTCCAAGCCTTCCTGAGCTTCCGACTCAGAGTGTTGGCTCAGAATCCGGGGAAGCGTAAAGCCAAGTGTTCCCTTTGAGCTTCCCATTAGGGCTGTACTGACTGCCAACGCTGTGGAAAAAGCAAGCTTAATCGATGCCTGAGAATGAAATCTGAAGGCCTGGAAACCAAGCCTCTTTTTCTCTGGCGGCCCGTCGTTGTATAAATATCACATGCCTTGAAAAGAGTACATATATCAAAGTGGGTCAAAGAAGAAAATGGTAGTGAGAGGAAATGGACAGATCAATCAAAGTGACATCTAGCTCTGGCTTTGGCTAATGCATCGTCAATCCTTCACATGGCACCGATTGGCTCTCAATATATGGTGCGACTTCACTGACATATTTTACCGATGTAAATAAGTCGGTGGAGCTCGGGGGATATTAACGGCCCACTTAGGCCACCTGTAATTTCCATATGTCCTCCTTCCTTATGTGACGGCGCTGCTTCTAAACATAAGAATTAGCACAAAAGTCACGGCATTAGAGAAAAGAAGAGCAGTTTTAACAAGGACACTATCGGGGAACTTTGGTTAGTGTCATCCCTGTCCTGTTCAGTGCCACAAGCAATTACAAAAGCCAAATGGGTCGGTGTTTAAAAATGCAAGAACTGGGCACCTTTTCTGCCTTGGCTTTCCTTTGCCATTTTCAGTTATTCTCAAGCAGACAAAAGAGCATATTGGAAGCTCATTTGTTCCACCCTTTGGCTTTTTTAGGTTTTAATTTGGATGTGAGACAGAGATATTGCTTGAAGGAATTGAGATGAGTCGGGAAGCCTTGAAAAAGTGTGTCTTAATGTGTTTTTACAGCTGTAACTGGTGATGGCTCAGCTCTCATTAAACACATCTGGGCTGGTGTTAATATTTAGAGGGCCAATGTTTCATTAGAAAAACAGCTCAACATGCCACTTTGTGTTTGGAATTATACCGACAACCAGCAATGAGGCCATCTTAATTTTATAGACAGCCCATTAATGTCAATTATCATTATGTCCTTTATGCATAAAATATACACACTGATCAGGCATAACATTGCAAACACCTGCCTGATTGGTGGTTTTAATGTTATGAGTTATCATTACCAAATATGCAGCCCTGTGTGTTACAAACTGCAGATCCACTGTGTATTCTGGCAACCTTTCTATTAAAATCAATTTGGCTAAAACTAGCTAAAATACTTGTGCCTGCCCATTTTGTCCTGCTTCTAACACATCAACTTTAAGGACAAACCTCCCCACTAACAGGTGCCAAGATGAAAAGATAATCTGTTTTAATCACTTCACCTGTCAGTGGTCATAATGTTATGCTTGCTTGGTGTATAATTGCTTAACAACTGAAATTTGTAATGAAAACAATATATCCTGGTGCCACCAACAAGATTATTTTACCTTTTTTAGTTGAGGAAATTCAGCCAAGAAAGAATCGTAACATAAAAAATATTGAACGTCATTCGATTTTTTGACATTTTCAGTCACACCAACGAAACTGTTTTCTCAGTGCATTTGCTTTTGCAATATGCAGCAATAACTCTGCCGCTGTGAAGTTACAATTTCAAACTTTGCTTTAGACTTGACTTGGAAAAGTTAAAATAAATCTTATCCTTCCACATGTTCACAATCTATTTTTAGCTTCTTCCTCACTTGCTTCCTCTTTGGAGCTGGCCCTGGCCTCAGATGGCACTGCAAACACAGGTGGGCAGGTATGAATTGTACAGCGACATGTTCCTTCTGAAGGAAAGACATCAGCTCTGGCTCCCCTCACTGGATGCACTTGGCCGCGCTGCTGACTGTGGACCGGTGGTGTGTGAGACCGTCCTCTGTCGATGGGACAGCGAAATTCCCATACGGTGGCACACATGAGGCGGGCTATACAGCAAAAGCAGCAGAGATCAATAATACAAAAGTCAAATCAATACCTAATAGTATAATTAGAACAACTGTTTGGCGTGTCCTGGTCCCTCAGCGTCTATTCTCAGTATAGCCCATGACATATAAATCTCTCATCCACCTGCGCGCTCCTTTTAACCAGTTACCACGGCTACCGTCCTGATAATAACATCCCTTTGGGCATACGATACATTCTTGTTCTCAGTAGGGGAGGAGAACATTGACTAAAAACTACACAAAAAAATAAAAAGGAGCGAAATCAATGTGGCTAAATTGATTTCTCAGGGAAGTACACTTTCATATTTTTCCTCAGCTAAAACTCAAGCCTTTGTTCTACACTTTATCGCTCATTGACTCACCTTCTCTCCTGCCCTTTGCTTTTTTTTATCATCCAGCTATAGACTTTTGTTACCCCTTTAATGAAAACTGTATTTAGTATGTGGCCTCTTCCAATCTGACTTCAGTGGACCTTGAGGAAAGCTGTGAAAGTTCATGTGTAAAACGGCTTTCAGTCATCTTTCTTCTGGTTGCTCCCTAGTCGACCCTCATTCCGTTTACATGCATGATGTGTATAACGCATAGCTCATGCTGAAATGAGACTTGGGTTTCCTGGACCGCTGGCACGTGTGATGCATTATATGATCCAAAGTTTCATTTCCCCTGATCCACCCCCATCTGTTTTTCCACAGGCAGCAGGCGCACTAGAGGATCTATGCATTTTGCCATCACATTTTCTCCCAGTTTAGGTCCATATATGCAGTGCTATATTCATTATTCTATATCACAACCCCTATCTCGTGTTGCATCTTCCTATACACCTACACATGTTTTGCTTCCCATTGCTGGACACTGTTAACATGCTGCTCACGTTTTGGAAGTGCTACCTCAGAAGTGCAATCAATAGTGGAGCTAGGTCTCTCAGCTTTGTGGACAGAATTCAGACTCGCCTTGTACTCTCAACCCTGAAGACCGCAGCCTGAACAGTGCATCACAGAGCGGCCAGCTTCAAAACACACTGACCATCTACACATTCCTCCATCTGGCACATGTACACTCCCTGCACTGTTGTGAGCTGTCAGAAAACTGTGAAAAATAACTCACACTATGAAGCGTTAATTAAATACTAGTTATGGAATAATAACCATAATAATCATTTCACATTTATAAACACCATTGAGTAATTCTTTAGTAATAAGCTCATGTAAATCATTGTAAAAATTATGAACAGTATTAATTCAGGATCTAACAGTTTGTTAAATTATTACGTTATTATTAATGCTTTTTTACTGCCTAATAGTTGTGAGTTATTCTAAAGTGTTACCTCGTGTTTTTGTTTTTTTTTGTTTTTGTTTTTTGTCTTGTTGCTTATTTCAGTTAGGGGTTGCAGGAGGCTGGAGCCTGTCCCAGCAACTATGGGCCTAAGGCAGGGTACAACCTGGATAATGGCGAGTTAGTCAAAGGCCTGACACACAGACAGCCAACTATTTATCTGAACATTTGTGGGCTGCCCGGGTCAATATGGCTTCTAATGACGTAAACCAATGCAAATGAATGGTGAGAGATTGTGCCTGTGGTTTCCATGACAACGGTGTTTGGCCTTTTCATTTTTACTTAATCCGACATCAACTTATTAAAGTAGGATTTGTGGTGATTTATTGATTGATTAAACCTCGACATCATCTGTGGACTTTAAGTGCTATGGTCGGCCACATTTCTGTAACTCCTGTCTATATGAACAAATATTCAGAAACCATTTAGCCTTTAGCTCACATGCTAATATAATAATAATAATAATAATAATAATAATAATAATAATAATAATAATAATAATAATAAAAATCTTTATTTGTATAGCACTTTAAAAAAAAAAGGTTTACAAAGTGTTGAAAGGGTAAGGCAATATGTGCTAACTGCCTTATTAAGTAAAACTTCTAAAAGTGGATCCAGTCAGTAATGATATCTAACCAGGCGCTGACATCGCACACGTGGTCGAGTGGTTGACAGCTGCCAAAACAATCTTGATTATTCATAATTTGCGACATTTGATGGCTGATGGAAGAAATACAGTAAACAGGCTACAGAATTCTGAAAAGTTGCCAGACTAGCTTGGTACTGACGTTATCTCCAGCGAGGTGTTTACATATATAATGTCTATGGAGGGCAGGGCCAGTATTACTGTATAGATTAGACACTATTTTTAAACAAATACATTTAAACAGAAAATCTACAAATGTTGAACCAGATCATTTCTGTTTGGGACTGGGTTCACATCATCACAATATTACTCTTGAGGCTCAACGTCCTGTCTACTGCCAAAAATCACGCCTGTGTGATTGAATAATATGACCACTTTTTGACACTATAGTGAAAAAATAATTTCACCTCATATAATTAACGTTGACAGAAAAGGCTTAGGACTTTGTGGCAGTTTTTGTTTCATGTGGATAGTCCCAATAACAGCCGCAGAGTTTGTTGTGCAATTCTTACCTCCCCTTCACCTCAGTCTCACAGCATAGAGTGGTACGAATGCAACCTATTCTCCAAACACAGGCATGTCTTTGAACAGTGGGATGACAGGCAGACATTACTCAGAGAGATCGCAGTAGGCCGGCCTGAGGATCAAACCCACAATTTCTTTGCTGAGAGGCAGGAGCTGCTAAATACTGGTATTGTGCACCCTCCTATTACAAATTATAGTACAAGTACATTGTAAATATGTCATTCTCAGTGAAATACCATTTAGTCTATAATTAAATTGACTTATCAATTCCGAAATACTTCACTGTAGGGAGGATTTGCTTTGTCAACTGCATTTTCTGATAACTGCATTCACTGAGATATTATGATTCCACCTACATGCTTTATGTGCTTTTAATGTTAATATTAGCTTTGTTTTAAGCCCAGTTTTTACAATAGACTCTTGTTTTTAGGATATGATCCTACCACAGTAAATCCACATCTTTCTCTCTGTTATGAACACTTTCGAAGCCGCATTGGGAAACAGATTTAGCCAGGATTAAATTAGGATAATAAATATGGCGTTGTTTTTAAGTGCGACTGAAACAGAGGAGGGGGGAAAAAAATTAAATGTTGTTGTTGCTGTCCAGCGTCCGAAATTGATTGTGAATTTAATGCTTAATGGGTGCAGTAATGAGCCTGTGAGCAGAAGGCTGAGTGCTTATTGTGTGCGGTGTGTGCGGCTTGTACACATTGCCTGCTGTGGCCCTGAAGGCATCTCAGAGCACAGTAACAGTGGTTGGGCCAACTAACGAACTGTCCAGGGTCCTGAAATCCACCTTTTCTCACAAGGCTTCGTCAAAAGTTTAAATCGGCATCCTCCACTTCTTCACATCATTTACGCTTGAATAATTAATTACGCCTGCACCTTTAGTTAATTTATTTATTCAAGTAATCTCAAGGTAATTGGAATCTTAAAATATTGTTTGACATAAATAATAGAAGAGGCAGCGATTGGCTGTTTATCCTGTTTGCCGTGTGCTCAGTCATAAATCAGTTTGGCTCTTGGCTGATGCAGTGTGTTATTGGCTTCAGCTCTCTGTATGGCTGCTTTATTACCACAGCATACATAGTACTATAAGAAAAACTGGATACAAAACTGCAGTGGACCAACAGTCACATTAAGTACTTTACATTAATATGTTAAGTAATAGGGTTGGTTTGTTGTTAGCAAAGTAACTAAAAAGATAATGGTTGTTTTTTTGGATTACTTTCTGTTGTGAAATTAGATGATAATCTGGTTCCAGGATTATTACCATATATATAAGGCATTTGTGGTTCAATTGATCTTTTATTCAATCTTTTTTTAACCAGGAATAAAATCTATTGAGATTGACAATCTCTTTTACGAGGATGTCCTGGCTGTCCAAGATGAGGCAGCAGTACAAACAAAGTGCAGAGTACAAGCAGGCATTAGACATTTGACAGATGTACAACACAATCACCAATATTTACAATCACAAGAAAATATAAAACGTAAAGACACTGAGATTAAATATTGACAATTAAGATCCTGCGCAACTACATGATACAGGTACAGCTAGAGACAAAAACTAGATATTTAGATATTGTTTGTTTAAAACTTAATAAAGGGATGAGAGACCTCAACCTCATCCTGACTCGCAGGACCAGGGTCTGGAATAGGGCAGGCTCCTCTTCCCTGTAGCATTTACCCCTGAACTAGACTGTCTTGGTGATGCTTCTAGTTTTTTTCCCCCCATCATTCTTTGCAAAGAGACTGTGTGAAATGTCCCTGGTCCCATTTTATCTATGCAATATTGTAGCTATTTTTAAAGTGAATAATTTGGTATTAATAATGCTATTAATAATTCAGAGAATGAATGAATCAGTGGGCTGAGCACACATTACCTGTGCTTTTCAGTCAGTTTCCACATAGACTATTGCATCCAGAAATATTATGCCTTTTTCTGATGCTTCCTGACTGTCTTTCCTCTCGAGGACCAACTACAGCTGTGTACACACATGTTACAAATCCACAGACCTGTCCATATGTCCTGCCGAACCCTTTACTGTTATGTGATGTTAGCCTCTGCTTTGTACCTGCAGCACTTCTTCTCCTAATGGGTTATTAATTACATTGTGCTCTGTCTACAACATCTCCACGAAGAGTCCCATGGTGTACACAGGGTCAGGGAGAGCATTGCA
The DNA here is from genome assembly GCA_020698575.1 of Bostrychus sinensis. NCBI lineage: Eukaryota > Metazoa > Chordata > Actinopteri > Gobiiformes > Eleotridae > Bostrychus > Bostrychus sinensis. The sequence continues at coordinate 16,503,853 of CM036258.1, forward strand.
GGTGAATGCCTCTTTTCAAACAACTCAGTAAATGTGATGTTCTGAAGGCTCAGGAGAAGACACGAAAAGCAGACAAATCTTTTAACGCAGTGTGCACCTTCATTTACTCAAATCCACTGCTCCTATGACTCATGCTAGCAGTGTGAGAGACAGTTGCATATGTTTTCAAAAATATATTGTATACAAATTAGAATGCATTAAAACATACTATACATATTCAAATTGTATGGACCATTTTAGCTGTCCACTTAGGGGACTTATTGTACAATTTTTCGGTACATATTACAATATAGAACTCTCGCATATTACAATTAGCTGTAGACTCTATGAGAGAGAAAAATTACCTCTGCCAATGTGGTTGTTTTTACTTGTGCTGGTAGGTTTGTTGGTTTGTTAGTCTGTTAGCAAGACAACTGAAACAGTAATAGTTAGGTTTTGATTACATTTTTATGTAAAGTCAATAATTGGCAGGTTTTTTACCCACAAGGGGTCACTAAAGGAATACATAATTGGTTTACTGGATTCTTTGTGTTATGTAAGGGCTCAAAGGGCTCAAACCAAGTCCAGATGACTAAACCTTTTGTTCCAAAGGATACAGCATTTATCCCTAAACTAGAAGATCTCCAGTTTGAGTCCAAGTCTGGGCATTATCTCTTTATCATTGCAAGATAGGGCCGATGCCATGGAGATGGTTTGTGCTCTCCCAAGTGTTTCTAGTTAATGCTGTAGTTGCTTGAATAAAAGTGCACAGAGCAACTTTACTGCCTGTTGTCGCAGCACTTGACCCTAAAGCAAACAACAGAAAAAGGCTTCATTAAGAAATGTACACAAACATACGCTAAACATAGTGTTCTATCAATAAACTGAGAAATAAAGGTATACAGTGTTCTGGTATCCTAGCTGAGTACTGAATACTGCCATAACTACTGTGTCTTCAGTTTCATCACCAGCTGATACCACCATTTGCTACATGTCATCGCTGTACTCTTTTGCTGTCACTAAAGACACAAATTGTCCAAGAAGAATCTCGAAAATGGTCTGGTTTTTGCCAATTACATTCTTTCCTCTTTTTCAACTCTGGGTTTTGTCAAAAAATCATGTGATAGACTAGACCAAAAAAGGACCCCGATTTCTGCACAGTACTTCTACAAACTGACTTTTGTGTGAATAGTTTGAGTGGCTGCCAAGAACACCACATCAACTCTTCCCATAATTACAATGTTATATCAAAAAACATGACAAATTCAGTTTGGGCAGCAAAATTACAGTTTGTTCTGAGTTCTAATTAGTAGTTAGTCTGTATTTCGTATTTGCAATTTATGTCTTCCAAATCATAAGCAGTTTTTTGACACTAACTTGAAGAACTTGGGGAGAGCAGACCTCTGCCAAGGCAGTATTTCACAATGTAAAGATATACTGCCCAGACCAGGACTTACAACGCTGATCTCCTTCAGAGGTAAATGCTCTATCCATTGAGCCATAAAGCCCATATATCTTAAAATGCCCATAATATTTTAACATGTCCTGTTTAAATACTGACCTCACAATGGTACAGAATCTTTGCAACATTTCTGTAAGAAGATAATGTTCCAGCACCACACCTAAAACTAATTATTTCAGTCTCAAAATTAACCATTATTTTTACTTTTAAGGTTCTATATTATGCTTTTATTTACATTTCTGAACCAATCTTGGTCACCCCTAGAAAAGTATTGCATGCTTTACAACCTTTAGAAATATTATCTGTTGTCAGTAATTGCTTTACTATTGCCAAATTGATGAAGAGACCAGCAGAGGGCAGTGTGTAGATAACGGTCTTTTGAACATAAACATAGAAAAAGAGCTGTTTCTTTCCGTAAACTTTTTGTAAGATGTCATTTTACTCCAAAATAAAAAATAGCTGTGAGGAATCGGTGGAAACAGAGCAGTACACAGTTTGTTTTTGTTTTTTGTTTTTTTTTTGTCTGTGAAGGTCTGTGGCACTGAGCGTTCTGAGGCTTCAAAGCGCTCAGTACCAGAGATTACAGAATTACTTAAACAGGTTTTTTTTTTTTTTTTTTTAGGAAATAGTACTAGAACAGTAGAAAGCTCAGAAAGGTCACTTTTGCTTAATATAGTTCCTTTCAATGGTTACTTAGCAGAGGTAAAAATAACTGGATATTAGGCTCCCAATGCCTTAATACTGAGCACTCATACTTTCACCAGTGCATGTTCTCATAATGCTGTACAATTGCTCTGATTAGCCACACAATTGTCACTTGATTCCCCTGTGCTTGCTACAGAGTGGATCTAAGGTGTGTGAGCCGGTGCAGGCGTGTGTGGCTGTATAGTGATTCTGAATGTAGGCCATATGCTGCCAGATGCCTTGGGGGACTGCAGGAGAGTCTCCTTAACTACTGGGGCGGGCAAAGTCAGCACACTGTTTGCAGATGCTGATTGGTCGTCTCCACTCTTACCCGTCATCCCAATCGTCTGCTTCACCCCAGGCGTAGTTTTAATCACTCTTGGTATGGCACAGTGTGACTCTTTGCGTCCGCCGAGCTCACTGTCCTCTGCCCCTATTACTCATTATATCCCTGTGTCGCTCGGGCCGCTCCGCTCCTCAACCTCCAAAGCCGTACAGTATACAGTACATTGTGTTTTTTACTATACTTGTTTTGTTTGTGAGCGGGGCATCCCTGCAGGCAAGAGAAGTAAATATAGGCCCAGGAATCCCTGCTGGGTTCGGGAAAATATGGAAACAACGCCAAGAAGCTGCCTACTTAAGCAACTGGTTTGCATTTACAAAGTCTAACATAACAACATTTGGTCACTGGCCCAGTTTATCCTGATGATGCTGGAGTCCTAGTTTCATGCTTTTTCTGCCTTAGACATAATCAGACTCCAAACTAAGAACGTGAAAGTACTGTCACTTAAGTAGAAGTACTAAACAAAATTACTTGAATGTGATTTTTGAAGTACTGCTCTACTACTACTGCTACCAAAACCTGGCTCAAATCCTAGACCTTGTGGTTTTAAGGTATAGGATTTAAAACCGCAGGATTTTATACCAACTCTGAGGTAAAAAAACCAAAACAAAAAACTTAACTACTTATTTACTTATAAAAGACATAAAATATATAAAGGAACTGTGTACTCAAGAGAAAACGTTATCGTCAAGAATTATATCTAGGAACATTACATGAAATAAAGTGGCCCAGGGCAGGGGTAGAGTAGATCATCCAGTAATTCAAAGGTTGACAGTTTGATCCTCACCCACTTTGCAACACTGAATGTCCCTGGGCAAGACACTGGTGTATGGATATGTGAGTGTTTGTGAGTGTAAGTAGTTCCTTGATGCAAAGCGCATGAGTGTATGTAGGAAAATCATTATGTAAATATGACCATTTACTATTTATTTATTTACTTCCAACATGATAATCCAATCTTCTAATTAAATGGAGGAGAAACCACTGTATGCTTAAATTATTCTTTTTTTAGGTATTTTTCAGTCTGTTTTAGAGTGCTGTGTGGTTCTTGGAGCAAAAGCACGTGTTGTCTTTACATGAGAAATGAATGCATTCACATGGACAGTTTTTCCTGCAAATAGATAATGGTCCTCCACAGATGCCAGCGTGGAGTTGCTCGTTTTACTGTTGTCCCACTCATATTTCCTGCAGTTCACACTCAGCCTTTTTCTTAAGCCTGAAGAGGAGCACAGTCAGCAGCTGATATGTGGGTGTCTGCTCCAGTGCCTTCCTGTGGCATTTTCTCCATCCCTGACTCTCGGACAAGGTTAATGATGCTAATCCACGCTGCCGTCACTGTGGCACCAACTGGCAGTGTGTTTTAGACAGAATATCATTTTGTAGTTCAATGTGTAAAAAAAACTCCTATCCCAATTCTGAAAAGTTGGGACCCTGTGTGAAATGTAACATTAAAACATGTTTAATGAGCTGCAAATGACATAGAAACATACAGTTCAGAATAATGTCTGAGGACCTGAAGTTTCGGAGCACACCACACACACATAATACTAATAATACAGACTTTGCCTTTCTAAAATGCTTAGTTTATACACGTCTTTCTCAATAATGATAATGATACTAGTAATAATAATAATGTTTCAGTCTTACAGTATATAGTGCTTTTCTAGACGCTCAAAGGCCGTGTTTCAAGCAGCAGGTTTAATCCAACTCAGAGTATGTTATCCTGGAAAAGAAGGAAACTCAGAGATTTCACAAAGAGAATGAACCTAAACAATGATAACTCAGTCTGTGAACCTAACCTGGTCTGAAGCAGGTTTTCTTCCTCTAACCCTGAGTTTAACCCAGAGTCTCCTCCTGAAGGAGCGCTCTGATTGGATAACTCATTTCCTCATTCACAAGAACTGGGAACGCTTAAAGGATTGAGAATAGTTCTAAAGATAATAATTTAACTTTTATTCCTTTATTTTACATATATAAATTTAGATTATACAATTATTTATCAATCAACTTGAAAATGTGGATCTCATGCAAATAGACACATTTATTAATTGTAACCTTACTTTATTAAATTGATCAATGTCAGGTTTAAAAAAAAAATTACTTTTCACACAAATACACTTCACTACCTGAAATATTAAGTTTATTGAGATTAGCCAAAAATGCATTGTCCAATATTATTTTGATGAAAATGAAGAATAAAATAGTAGTAGATAGTATTTTTCATGTTTCTGTATATATTGTACTGCAATACAACATGCCTTTTTTATTTGTATCCAACAAATTAAGTAATCTTTAACATAACCAAAAACTGAATATAACCTCTCCATATTCACATGACTTCATTTTCCTCTAAAATGGCCACTTCCTTCCAACAGGGCCAAAGTCTTGCTCAAGGACACAACGGCAGTATGCAATGCTGATATTGACTGGACAGCTGTTTTATTATTTGTAAAACTTTTTTTTTCTAGTCTTTTGTTGCTCAGTTCCAGTTTTTTTTTTAGATGTGTTGCTACAGCTAAATTAAAATTATGCTTTTATGACATGGTAAAATAGCTCTGTTTCAAAACCTGAAATGTTTATGTTCTATAGTAATACAACATGGTTTTTATTTACATTTTACGCCGGGTTCCAACTTGTTTATAATTGAGGTTGTAGTTCTATATCCGCTGTGCAAAACATAGTTGTCCTGAGTCGTGTTTATAATTGCGAGCTGCTGTCCTTTCGCGGTGCACTCAGGCTGATAAAACACATTGTTAGCAAGCACTCCACACAGCCACACTATCATTTCTTAATGGTATTTTCCATTAAGCTTCACATGCCTAATCTGAGCACCGCTAATACAGCTCCCCAAACGTTCAAACATCCATACACTGAAATGACTTTTTATTCCCCAAACAAATTACATAAATGATTGGGCAAATTACAAATGTCGATTCAATTTGCAGTTTAAGTGTAAAATAAAACAGTCAAACATGAACAGTGAATGCAGTGAAGAAAATTAATAAGTCATTTCAACCTGTGTTTAAACATCTGTACCAATGCATCTGTAATAGACCGTGACACTCAAGTGCATTTATAAAATGTATGGGTATAAATATGTATAAAAAGGACAAGAGAGCCTCTTAAATTCTTACATTGAGAGGGAAATTATACAAAGTCTGTCATATTTCTATATTTTACTGAATGTTTCTTGGAGCCCCATTAAAATGTTAAAATTGTCAATGCCAAATACTGATTGCCTTTTCTTTGAATACAGCATATGCCTGTCCTGAAAGTAATTTGTACCACACCCCCTGTATAATTTACAATGTTGTATACAAACTTAAATGGACCAGCTTTAGATTATGTTATAGAGGTCCAAAAATATGGTTACCTTGCCCACCAAGCTGATTTATCATGAGCTTTCTGAGTTCACAAACTTGCAGGAGTGTAAACAATACATACTTGTAAACAATATGGTGATGCTGACAGATGTTATAGATGTAGATGTTGTAGATGTTTATGCGTGGTTGGCTAAAGCAAATCATGGTAGACGGTCACTAGCTGGTGCTTAGTACAATCAGCTCCAAATATTCTACGGAAAAGTGCTTCTTCTTCGCAAATGATTATTCAAAAAGAAGGTGAAGCGACAGGTGCTGGAAAAAAATTTAAATTTCACAGCTACTTACTGTTTTTAATATCATTGTTTTTCTTTTATAAATGTGTACTTTTGTTTGGTGTTTTGTTGGCTCCCTATCTTATAAACTTTAATTGGCTTCTCAGAGAGTCCCAGTTCACAATTGCCAATACACTGTAGCAATTTTTTGAAGTTGGGTGTATAAAAATGTTACTTTTGTGAATAAACTTAAAGCTATTATTTCTTATTGTGCTGTTTTGATACAAACTCTCTTTGTTTTTATGAAGAGGGCTCTTATAGCGTTTCATTGTATTTGCTGATACCAAACAATGATTCCTAAACAGTAATTGTGTGTAATGTAACAACCCCATTACTATAACAGCCCTACCTGGATGTAATAAAAGAATACCAGGAGGAGTAATGTAGTGTAAAAATCGTACCATATAAAACCAGTGAGGCACAATCCAATACATATTCACATGTGTGGTATTAGATGTTCCCATGAGGAATCTCCATGTATAGTATAGCTCCCGTCATTTTCTCCATTGTCATTATCGCCTGGAGAATCATCACTAATCCTGTGTGTAAATCCGTGAGCGTCCAGTGGCCAGTCATCACAGCGTGGGTGTAAACGATCACTGGATTACACTGATAATACTCTGCTGCTGGGAGACGCTGCTGTATTGACTGGCTAAGACATCTTACTTACATTTCTTCCATTGCCTATAGACATACCTTCAATATGCATAGGAATTGATTATTGTATTCTGCCTGTAAGCTTGTGTAGCATAGAACACTAAAGGCTGCTTAATTATGGGTTTATTGGTTTGGTGTGTTTTGGAATAGTTTTTTTTAAATGTGGGCAGCAGCACAGTGGTAAGGTTAGCACTGTCACATCACAGCAAGAAGGTCACGGGTTTGATTCCTGGATCGTGTGGGGGCGTTTCTGTGTGAATTTTGCATGTTCTTCCCATGTGTGGGTGGGTTTTCTCCAGGTGCTCTGATGTTCCCCGTCAACTTAAAATATGCACAACAGGGTATTCCTCCAGCTAGGTACTCCTGACTAGGAGCCTGGTTCAAGATCTGGAGAAGGGTCCCCAGGCGCTGCACAGTGGTTGCCCCCTGCTCCTGACAGGTTGCCCAAGCTGCATTAAAGGATAATGCAGACAACAAATTTTATTACAAGGACAATGAAAACAAAAGTCTACCTTAGTGTTTTTGATAACTATGGTAGCACTGCAGGGAGAGATATTGTCATCTGTGAAAAAAACTACCTTTGTTAAAAAAAATGGGAAAAAAAATGAATTTTTTTTTTTTCATTATTTGGTTTTTGAGTGTAAAAGAAAAAAAGCAGTTAGATTTTTCATTTTTCGATTTGATACTTGGTTGAACAAATTAACATTTAAAGACTAGGAGACTGAATTCAGTAATGAATTTTTCTTTATTTGTTTAAAGTGACTCAGAAGGTGATACCGTGTGGCCTGTTTATTGTTCTAAATGAAAATCTGGCTTTAATTTTGCACTTATAATATTACAGGAATGGGAAAAAACAACTTAATGAAGCGCGCTAGTCATTGTCAACAAGAAAAATGTGGAAAATAACAGCGGCTCTGACCTGTGAATGTGCTCTTATTTTTAGCAATTGACTATCTCTTCATAAATGACCTTTGTTCTTGCTGTTTTGCTAACTTTAATAACTTTTATAGTTTAATAGGCTATGTGTAATAAACCTCAGACGCATTGAGGATAGTCAGTGTAACTATAGCAGCATCTCCAGCCTGCAGTCGATGCCCTGTGGCTGCTGTGCTGCTCTCAGCCTAAGAAGAGTTTGCTGGGACCAAGGTCAGCTGTGGCCAGACCAGGACCACGCCCACAGACCTGGATAGCCCTGGGGATTTGGGCGGGGACCCACACAGATCCTGCAGGCAGTGTACCCAGGAGGAATCTTGAGGTGAATCAGCTGAGAGCCTGGCAGCAGCAACATGGCCTCAAACACACTGTACGCATAAAGGAATAGTTTCACTTCAGCGCCATGTTAGCAGATTGGAGTAGCGTACACTGCCTGAAGGGTCCGCGCCCAAATCCCCAGATCTATCCAGGTTCACGTCTGGTCCTGGTCTGACCATGGTAGGCCTTGGTTCATGTGTGTGGCTGCTCCTGGGCAAGAGCGCTCTTCAGACAACAGCGGCCACAAGGCAGGGAAGAACAGGTCTGGCCATACGCAGCTATGAGGTATGTGATCAAATAAAACCATACAGCCTTTTTTAGCTTACTCTTCCTGGGTTCAGGTACAAAGCTGTGCAGCAGTTCTCTTTGAGCTCAGGCCAAGAGTGACTTTGTTGATGGAAGATGCAGCTGTGGCTATTCCTTTTCTGTGCTAAGTGTACATGATGCCTTTATAAACAGAGGAAAGAATGCCAGTGGATATCTTACCATTTCTTTATATAACCACTATATGTGTCTATGTGCACGCATTTGCATTTATTATGGGTGTACAGAGACTCTGGAGTTATTAATAACTACACATAAGTGATGACATAATAGGTGATCTGATTCCCATGCACATATGAAAGTATCTGCTTCACCTTTTCTTTGCATTTGTGAATCGAGTACTCTTTTGTTATTCATAAACGTCTTGAAGTGTTGCTGCATTCATGAGGTATAGTCCTTGGAGTCTCTTAGTGTGAGATTTATGTTGTGCAGCCAGAGTTGTTTTGAGGCGAGACTGAGGGCTACTTGGTATTTGAGCCCAGTCTCCTCTCCCCCTCTGTGTACCCACCAACCCAAGTAACCTGAGCAGTACTGAGGTCCTGCAGAACACAGTGTGGCTTCAGATAAGGCCAACACTGACAAATGAGAGGGAGCTGGATTTTTACACTTTAAACAAAGACTCAGTTTGAGACAAAATCTTCGCTGACACAAAGAGGAGTTTTGGTGTGACACTGAGATTCTAGGTAGAGTAGAGAGGTTGTGGGCTGACAAAGTGTAGTCTTTTTATTTGTGTGTATACCTGCAGAATAAATGTCAGTGATAGTTGTGTCAGTCAATGAATGTTGGCCAGCCTTGGTTTGTTAGGTAGAAAACTCAAAAAGTCATGGTTGGAATTTGATGCCATTTCCAGGAAGGGTCTGTCTTAGGTAAAGGATAAAATATGATGCACTGCTGTGGATCCGTAACATTGCCTTGTTTTAGGATTTTTGTAGAATACTCACTCCATCCACCAGAGGTCAGTAAAGGTACAAATCATTACCCTTTTGTGTGTAATTGTAGGGCTTTGTTTGTAAATAGAGCATTTACCCCTGAACTTGAAAATCCATGATTTGAGTGCAGCTCTGGGCACTATATCTTACCATTGCAAGACAGTGCCAATGCCTTGACACAGGTCTGAGCTCTCCAAGTGCTTATAGTTATAGCAATTTAATACTGTAGTAATGAAAAAAGAAACATACATGAAAAACAACATGATCATTTTCCATAAGCTTAAGAAAGTGTGTGGCTCCTACAAATGCAGCAATGTCTATGCTAAAGCTTTGGTAAAAAGCTGTCTTTGCCTTCAATTTTTTGCAAACTCAAAAGCACAGACAATGTGGCAGACAATGTGTCCAGGCTTTAGAGCACATGTCAGCCTCAAGGCGGATGGACCAAATCTACTTGTTTTATTTGGCATTTTATTATAGACCACAATAAAAAATGGAAGCATTATTAGTACCAAAAAGTATGGCCTTTGCAGAAGGCAGTCACTTTCAAGGGATTCAAGCAATAACAAAAAGTTCATTCTTATCCCCTTATCCATCACTAAAGGCTGTGTTTTTCTTCAATTGTTCAAACTCAGTCAATAACATGAGCTAAAACAGATGGATGCAAAACTCACTTAGGGGCCACCTTTAAGTTCTTATAAAAAAAGTTCTTCCTGAGGAGCGCACTAGACATATGGTCAATAAACTACACTTTTGACTGGCTTACACATTATTCAGAGCAATTATTTTCTGGCATAAAGCCTTTGAAACATGACAACAATACACCATCTTGTAAGTACTTTATAAAAGCCAACACCTGCCTCACCGTTCATATGTGTGATGCTGCATATCAATATCTTACCTTCAAAGTCATATTTTATATTAAAAAATGTAAAAAAAAAAAAAAAAAAAAAAAGTGAAATGTTAAATATAAAATGTGAAATGTTGATGCAAATAAGTCCAAATTTATTGTATAAAGCTTGGCAAAAAAGCATAGGCCCACACCGGTAAACTGCAGGCAAATAGATAGCAAGTCAGCACAAGTCTGAGAGGAGATAAGCCTCCTGAAGTTCAAAGGAGAACAGAGAGGATTTAAGTGGCATGGACTGGTCTAAGTATTTCAGAAACTCATGATCAACTAGGATTCTGACACACAGCCATCTCTAGGGTTTACAAAGACTGGACCCAAAAAAGCAAAAATACCCAATGAGCTAACAGTTCTGTAGTGAAAAATCCTTGTTGATGCCAGAGGTCAGAGGAAAATGGCCAGACTGGTTCAAGATAATAGAGAGGCAACTGTAACAAATGTGTGGCTTTTTTTTTTTTTTTTTTTAATCATCCTCTCTGAGTCTGGCAACCTTTTCAGCCGAGGCTCTGTGAAAGTCCTTTGCACACCTCACTCTGCTTTATGAGCTCACAGACCATCAAACAAAGCAGGGCGAGTGGTAAATGTTAAACAACAATGCGAAAAACTGGTGGAGAGCAAGCCGCAGGAAAGCTGTGGTCATTCCATCAAATACCAGCACATATAAAATGGTAGAAGGGCAATTTGACTTCCATTGATCATCATTCTTTGAAATTAAAGCGTGCCCATGTTGTTTCTTAGCATATAAGACCCATACACTTCTTGGAATTTCAAAATAATACATTATTAGTGTGGAAAACCTTATTCACAGACATGATGACAGTAATTATGTGTGACAGGCAGCCCTATTATCTAGCACAGAAATCCAGACAAGAAGTTCCCTGGCTCTGCAGTTTAGTTTCCCATTAACCCCTGTCACCCTCTTGACAGGTACGGAAGGTGGCAATGGCCAAACTTCATCTGGTTTGCACATGACACGTTACATACTGCCAACGCTGCACTGTCTGCTTATTGCATGGGGGACAGAAGAGACTCAGGAATAATGGCCAGACTTGTCTAAATATAGTGAGTTTTAAAAATACCTGGGCAAAAGGAAGATATATTCCATAGTTAGGAGACAGAGCATTCCCAGGAGTGCAGACAAAGAAACATAGTTGTAATTAACACAGGAATATATAATTAAGATGGAATGGTAGGGAATATTTGTACAAATAAATTGGCTCAGTGTGCAGGTGCATCTTAAAAAATAGAATATTGTGGTAAAATTAATGTATTTCAGCAGTTCTGTTAAAGTTCATTGTCCTATATTGTGTTTTTCAGGCTTTTCAAAATAGTTTTGGTCACCTTTGGATTAGTTTTATAACTGAAAATAATGTGAAAAACGTCTTCTTTTGGGGACCTGTTACTTTGAATTTGCAGAGAAAACTTGGATTAGGTGCCTGTCACAAAACCCCCATCATCCCTCACCACCCCCTCACCCTTTTTTTTTTTTTTTTAAATAATGGGTGCACTGATGGCAGAGTGGTTAGCCCTCCTGCCTCACATCGGATATATCATACTGACATAAAAATTCTTACCTACCTGTGCTACCTGCTCAGTTCTTTCAGGATTGGCCAGCTTCCTCCTACTTTCCAAAACCATGCGTGTGTAGGTGGATAGGTGACTTTAAAATTGCTTCTAGTGAATCAAGCAAGTCTCGCAATAAACTGGGGAATCCAAAATCTACCCCACCACATGCCCAAAGCCACTACTCCAGCCTCCTATGACCCTAAGATACACTATAGAAATTAATTATTGTACAATTTCCAAAAACACTGTAGAGATAAATTTTAATGAATCATACTAGAAGTAAAAAATCTGATTAATTTGGACCAGCAGTGTGATACAAGTATAATTAAAAAAATTTCATAACCGCAGCATTTTAATATTCTCTGAAATCCTCAGAAACCCTTCTTTTTTTCCTCGAAGAGTGTTTTTCACTGAATACCGAGATGTGTAATGACTTCTGTGAAACCAATTACACTGAACTTAAAAAAAAACAAAAAAAAACTTAACATATAAAAGAATAATTGCAATGCTTTTAGATGTAGTATGGGAATGATTAATATAGCAATCTTTGTTCACAAAAAAAAAAAAAAAAAAATACAACCATTTTGAATCAGTGATGTTTGCAGGTCAGCTTTGAAGTCTGATTATCTTCCAAGCTTTAAAGTTGTGGTGAGTTTATAAAATAAAATTAGAAGCACTTTGAAGCATCGGCTCTATCCCACTATGCTGTCAATAATGGTCAGAACTAGACTTTCAGTTCAGGGGTAAATGCTTTATCCATTGAGCCACAAAGCTTTCATTGTATACGTATCTCCAGCTAATCAGTCTGTTGTAACTAATTAGTACCCATTAGTATCTTTGGCTCTATTTTGCAAAGTTACAGAATCCTTAAAAATGTTTTAGATACTGACAGTGTTTAGGATTCACGCCAAATACTAATCATATCTTTCTTGGACCTTTACTGACCTCTTCTGACATTTTTAAACATATCCAGTCATTACTGCTTAAGTTATCTTGCTAACCTTAACCAACAAACCAACAAACAAAACATGCCAGTGAAAACAGAAGCTTTTTGTCAAGTGTTATAAACAAAAAGTAAGTGTGGACATTGCCTATATCATTACTCACTTCATTACTTAGTGCGGCCCAATTACAAGATATTACAGAACTTAGTCACAGACGAAGAGTTTTAAACTGCACAAAACATTTGATAAATCAAAAAGCAAGATCTAGTTTTTTATATTGTCACCACTATCTTCTTAAAGTACTATGGGCCAGATTTATCAAAGGTTTGCGTGCACACTAAATGAATAAGCCGTGCTAAAAGTGGAGCAAACCCAGACGCAGCTGAGGTTAGTGTCTCTCATAGGAGCTGAAGAACGCAGCGCAGATTTTGTTCCAGTGACTCAATGAATACGTAAAACAAAGAGTTCATCCCAGAATGCACAAAATTCAAAGGGGAGAAAATGCAAATTAAGTCGCTTTGCGGTCATTATTTGATTTATCACAACTACGAGCTAAATCTGCATGTACAGATGGGGCATTGAAAATAAGTTATAATGCTTTAAAATGGCTCATTTACACAGAACACTAATGTGCTGATTTGAAGGCGGATGAAACAAAGAAAAGGACTTTACCTGTGACCCTTTTTCCTTGATTCTCTCACACTCCCTGAACTTCAGCCTTTTACAGCTCCTGTCTCTGGGCTTTCAGTCTGTTTCATGTAGGCTCCTTTTAAATCCTTACAGTGATGATTAGGCAGTCTTTAAACGCTGCGACACTTGGTTGGTACCTGCCCACAGTGGATCGAGGCTGCGCTGCTGTTTCATGTACGAGCGGACTCTCAGATTGACTTTTGCATTGCATCACTGTAGGAAAGACGGAGCGGAGCATTGTTGCTTCTGTTATTACTGCATCTTATCTACACGCAAAACTCTCATTTACATATCAGATTTGCAGCAGAGTTGCGGCACTTGCACGGTTTCTCTTAGTATATTACATGCAACAGGCCCAAAATAATAAACCCAATTTTGCATTCTACACTCGCAATTTAGCACCCGTCTTAGTAAATATGGCCCTAGGTTCTATATATTTGAATGCTGAGAGAGTGTCTTTAAAAAATCTAGCCTTAAGGAGCTTTGTGGTACTTTCCCTTTCTTCTACTCTTTAAAAGCTCCACCACTGCCACATTAAAACTAAATGTTAAATAAAGTTCAATGTTGATGAGTGAAAGTAGTACAGGATTCAAATGTAACTTCACATTCACAACATTGTTTTATCGCCAACAACTGCATGATATAGCCTTTGTGAGCACCCAAGGTTGTAATTCTCATCAGTTAATTTATCCATTTTGCAGATAACAGCAACGAGTCAACATAAAAAGCCTGGCAGTTTTCACACACAAATAAAAGGCCGTATCATTGCAACGTAGATCTTAAAGTCCTTGATTTGTTAAAGGTCTTTAAAGCCGTCAAATAAAAACTAAACGGATGAAACAGACAAGCCAGCGCTCCTATAATGCATCCATGGTTGCAGACAATAGTTTTTTTCTGCAGTGTCTTTGAACTTGTCTTGTCGGCGTTTAATCAAATCCGTTTCCCTTTGGCCCGGTTTGCGCTTGTCAGTTCAGATTTCAAAGACAAGATGGCAGATAGTAAAGCATAGTTGCAAAGAAACAGCACATCATAGTAAATTGTTGGCACTGGAGTTAGGTGTGACAAGCATGAAGAAGAGGAATGATGAGGAACATAATGGTCCAAGTCCAAGTCGGGTTTTGAAGGCTATGCTCTGAGACAGGGACCATTATTCCTGCTAAAAGTGCTCCGGCCATGTTTGCTCAAAAAACAGTGCTGATGCTGTTATTTAAGAGAGCAAAAGAGATGTTAATGGCTTACTGGGCAATTGGGGGCCCCACGCTGGTAAATGAGAAAAGAAAATTGGTGTAAAATAACTTTTCTTTAAAGTGCAATAGCATTTTCAATGGTCTAGCTGTCACTTTGAAGCTCAGACTCTGTGTAACTGTAAAAAGATAATGGGATTTTTTAGCAACAAACGAGGAAGGTCGTGAAAAAGATGCAGCAAAGAATCTGAGTCACTCTATATGGCCTATTGTGGTTTGGCTTGCTGCTGGTATTGAGATCAAGAAGATTTGTCGGGATGAAATGAAAAGTAGTTTAATTACCTTCCACTATGTCCTGTTTCTTTTCTTTTTTTTTATCAAGTCACTTAAATTCAAAAGGCAAATTCTTAAACTTTCAGTATTACAGCAGAAAAATCTTCACACAAAACACAAGAACCTTGCAGACCAGACCAAGGTCACAGACACATGCACATCATTCTGTGCAGCGCAATTATCAGTAGCAAAAAACAGAGATTGTTCAAAGGCTTGCTGATCTGTGTGCTTAGCTTTCTTATTTAGATAAGACTAATTCATTCTGGTTTGAGATATAACCTATTAGTTATTTAGAACAAGGCATTTAATCCATTCCTGGCACAAATGCAAGACTTGGGAATTACCACTCTCTCATTGCCAGTGATCCTACATAAAACTGCAGATACTATTCTGTGCCCAGCTAAAAATAGTAAGCAAATTGATATGAATTGTTTAGAGGCGGAATCTATTTGAGTGAGTACTATCTTCACATAGCATTTTGAAATAATAGAAAGTAAGGTTTCTTCATTAAAATATGAATGTTTACTTAGCGGTGCACAGTTGCAGATTAGCAGCTTTTGTCTCTAACTTAGGAGGTTGTAGGTTCAATCCCTCTCACTATAGAGTGGGTTTTCTCTAGGTGTATCTGTTCAGTGACACTGGAAATTGTTGTGGATGGATGCGAGATGTAATGGTTAAATATATACATATCTGTGTCCAGGGCATACCCCACCTAAAGTGCATGGCTAGGATAAGCTCCAGCCACATGCAACCCCGTACGGAAATAAACAGAAGATGATTGAATAAATGTTTATTTAGATTAAAGGTCCTACATTATTATTTTTTCAGGCTTTTTGAAGTTATTTTGCAGCAGTATTTCCATCCATCCATTTTCTACCGCTTATTCCCGTTAGGGGTCGCAGGTGACTGGAGCCTATCCCAGTAACTTTGGGCCGTAGGCAGGGGTACAGCCTGGACAGGGGCCAGCTTGTTGCAGGGCTGACACAGAGACGAACACAGACAGACAACCATTCACTCTCACATTCATTCACTAGGGTCAATTTAGAGTCACCAATTCACCTAACACAGTAGTATTTGATGATTTATAACTTCTTTTTGTGAAGCTGTTACTTTCAATTTGCAGAGAACTCTTAGGTTAGATGTCTGTTGCCCCCTGCTGGCAACAGGTGGGGCCTGGACAGAGCATAACATGGCTATTTAGCATGGCTATTAGGAACATGAGGCTAACAGATAGATAAAAGAGCTGACTGCTTCATAGTGGGGTGAATTTAATGATTTTGAAATGATCAGAATGAGTCCCGGGGCAGTGCATGGGCACAGGAGCACTTCCTAGTTTCATGTGTCTGCATAGAGAATTTTTAATCTTGGGAAATGAACAGGCTCAGCAAACAGGATTACTCAAACAAGTATGAATGAAACAAAATACTACTCCAGGTATGTTTTTGAGATGGAAACAATATCATAACATGGTTGAAAGCTCAAATAGGGGACCTTTAACCACAACTGTAAAGATGTTTTCAAATAAAATACAAAAGTTAGAATTTTTTATCCCAAAACATTAAACCCTAGCACCACAACATTGAGGTAGTAAATCCAGAGAAAGCAATCTGCACCTGCACAAGCATTCAGGCCTCCCATACAAGACAACATAATATGGCATAGTTAGTATATTCCAAAGCAAAGATATAATTCTGTGAACATAACAGAACATCTGTTTACACTGGCCTAAACAAAGATTCTGTGACACATCATAACGCATATCAATAAATGGCTGCACTGACCTCCACAGACATTATTTAGTCGATCACCTTGGCTAGAAAGCTTTTCGCTCCTCATCAGTCAGCCTGTGGCAAGCCCCATTAGCCCAGCACTGTGTCCTCTCTCAGTCTGCCCCGGGACTCTCCGCTGAGTATTACACACAAGCCATCAAAGTTAAGACCAGTGCGGTTCAGCCATTTCTTTTCTCAAACAAAGCGCTGTCTGGTGTTTAGCGGCTGAAGAGAAAGTAAGGATGAGGGGTTTATAGAGGAAGACAGGGGAATACAAAGAAATGGGGAAGGGCCAAGTAGAGACTGGATGGGTTAATAGCAAGGACGAGGCAAGAGATAGGATTCTGGGAGTCCTTTAAGAAGTGGAGCATAAGATAGGAGACAGGGGACAAGTGTTTAGAGGCAAAAGTAGACAAGCTTTAGGGTCTTGAAGTGCCGTAATGTACTGCTATCCATCTCTTGCATCCTTAAGGGACCTCATTAAGATGCATCAACAAACTGGAGCGTATTTAGACCATACATTTGGATCTGTGTGCCAGGTTACATCAAGCACTAGCAGCTGTCTTCGTTTGCGGTCCTCCGTCGTAATGTTTTCTGGGTAGGAGAGGGGGAAGTTATTGCTGTTGACAGTGTGGCATTGTGGAGAATCTGCTTGTTTGTCTCAGCTAAATATTTGGTCCTCGGCCTGCCCCTTTCCATTCCACTTCTGCTACGGTTACGCGTTTAATCTTCTGGTGGGGAAGCCGTGGCGTAGTCATTTGTCTTGTAACTCCTATTTTTGGTCTCGACTTGAATGTACACTATTTGCAATCTGGGGAAACAACCCTCTCATTTGAGCTGCAACAGTCAATTTGATCTAAATGCTCGAAACAAAAGCAGCATGTGCCATTTACACAAATTGCTACAGCTGAAGTGTATCATTTGCCGACATGAATTACAAAACAAAATGTGTGTCGGTAAAGGCTGCCTTCATGTGAATAGAAGTGTTGGTGTTATGTTTTGTCGGCACTCTGGAGCCACCATCGCTTGCTTACAGGATCTGATTTGTTGCTGACATTCCAGGAACATCTTTGTAGTTGATGGTATTCCAGGACAATCCCCGTAAAGAACAGTCACCTTAATATGGTGTCATAAGTCTGCGCTTTAGGGAAAAGACAGGTGCATTTCAGGAGCTTGTCCCAATATCCGCACTATGCACTACACACTTTGTTGAAGTGCACATTTTCTGAAAGTGCATGAAGTGCATGAGTGCACAAGGTCCAGGGGTGTTAAAAAGGCTCGGACACTTGCATTATGAAAGTCACGAGGTAAAAACATTTAATACAGCGCTGTCTTTTAGTAGTGTGTTTGCTAAACTGCTGCTGGATTCATGTGAAAGTTAATAACAGTTAATAACTGGTTCATTTTGCCACAGAAAGATCAGATGTGTCTAACGTTTTAACAGTGTTGTTACCTGGACAGTCATGGAAAACTTGGAAAAGTCATGGAATTTTAAAATGCAATTTCCAGAGTCTGGAAAAGCTTTGGAATTTTATATTTTGGTGTAAAGTTTTGGAAATTTAATTTTTTTGTTTTTATTTTTATTTTTTTCTCAACTGACTAATTTCCAATTTTAACAAATGAAATTTGAGTTTCTAATGCACCACACTGGACATTTTGAATACTATTTAAGTCATGTCAGTCATTCAGCTCATGGCAGTTTAGTCAAAAGTTTTGGAAAAGTCATGGAAAAGTCATGGAAAAGTTTTAGTAAAAAAGTGTATGAACCCTGCTGTTAGTGTGTAACTTTTCATTTCAAGTTGCTAAGAAACAAACAAACATTACAAATGCGTTGAGGGTAATATACTTTAGCAAAGTTTGCATGTTCCAAACTGAAGAGTGCACCCCTCAGCATGAATTTGAAGAGCAGTGTGCAAGTGCGAGTATTGGGCCTTGCTGTAAAAGTTCCTTATTATATCATAATAAGATTCTGAAAAAACAGCTAGGATGTTTCTGGAATCTAACTAACACACCAAAATCAGATGGTCCGGGCTTGCTTGTGCTGCTGGTGCTCCACGTATGGCCGTCCTTATGGTGTCTGAGCATGAGCACAGCAGTCGGGAGGAACTGGGGCGCAGCGGCCCAGCAGGCAGATCTGGGAACAGCTGCTAAGACCAATTTGTTTGACAAGTCAGGTTGTCGAGGCTGGCGAGAAGGGCAACGGGAGCGATTTACCTGCGCGTCGTCACCAGGGGATGGCGCCTCCTCTGTGGACCCAGTAGACTGTCCTGTAGTCTCACAGAAGATATGCCCTGTGTAACTCTTGGTTTGGCTGTGTGCTCGCCTCCCACCAAGGGCAGTAGGACAGGCTGACTTCTGTAGTCATTTGCTGTAGTGAAATGCTCTAAAGGAGGAGCATTGTTCGGTGTCCTGGAGGATCTTTCTTCAAACAGAATCTGGTATTGGTTTAATTTGTCACCAATGGGATAAATGTTCTCATTAGTGTGCTCTGACCTATTTGAGTTCACATACATCTGTCAGCTCTATAGGCTGTACCTGTGATAGACCTAGCCAGCTGACATTATTTACTCACGCTTTCCAGCTGATGATAATCAAACAGGCAGCTTTGCATTTGTGCAGAATTCAAAGATGGTCTTGTTTCCCTCCCCACAACAAAATCAGAATATAAATTACATGCGAGAAGACAAATGTAAATGATTAATTTGATTCCTACGTGCAGAAAACATTGCTTTTGCCAGCCTTGCCTGTTCAAATCCTTTCGCTCTCATGGTTTAAAATAATAGCTTTACCAGTATTAAAAATGAATATGCATTTTTCTGCTATTGCCTCTAGAGGCCTGTGTCAAAATACTGAGAGATGACTCAAAGTAATGGGATTATCCCCATTAGCCTTAAACTGTTAGGTTTTAAAAACAAATTAAGTGAATTGTGAAAAGAGAATAATAAGCGACTGTTTATAATCTGTGCATGTGTGAGGATATTTGAAATGCCTCAGTTTGTACTACAAAAACAACATTGCTATCAGAAGTAGCCTGGGTTAGAGCCAGATCTATTCTAGTTCAGGGGTAAATGCTTCATCAATTGAACCAGTCCTTATATTTTACAATGGTAAAGAATCCACTAAAACACACTACATGTGTTTTACTGCTACTGGCCTCTTATATTCTGGGATACACCCAGATGGTGTTCCAGATCCACACCAAAAATAAAATCACTGTTTGAGTTATGCTAACAGGCCAACCCTGGCAAAAGCAACACATTTTTGGCAGACATAATAATGTCATAATTTGTAATAATTTCTACAGCTGAGCTAATTAACTATACTCAAAATGACACTTTGCATGGTGCAATCCTAGACAGTAAGCACGTTAGCATTAAAACAACCTGAAGGACATTACAAAACTGTTCAAATTTAATTAAAAAAAAACACCTTTTTTTTTTTTTTAGCACCAAGCAGCTATTACTTTGCAGCTATTTCATTTACTCCATGCTGTGTTCCTAGTTTTGACTGAGTGCATTTTAGTACACCTTCATTGACCTAAGCTGTACTTTACCCATGTCACGTTATCAAGTACAAAGATGACAGCAACACATCGCCAAAAGGTTAAGGCAGGGACAACAAAAGGCTGGGAAAGCAGGTGATGCTATTAATATAAGTTAGACCAACATTTTAAAACTATTCCCATTAGGGGTTGCGAGTACTGGAGCCTATCCCAGTAACTCTGGGCCTAACTGGACAGGGGCCAGTTAGTCGCAGGGCTGATACAGAGACATACACAGACACACAACCATTCACTCTCACATTCATTTAGAGTCACCAATTCACCAAATGCATGCCACTGTGCCCCCCATTTCTTAAGATGTCTGGGTATAAAAGGAGCATTTTAGAAAAGCAGTCTGTAGTATTGAATATATGGGATTCTACTAATATTCTATTGTCATGCCTGTTTAATTAATCAATGTTGCTTGAGGACCAACATCAGCCCATCTCCCTTTCTAAAATGCTCCTTTTTATACCTAGTCATCTTACTGAAATGTTGCCAGTGAATCTAATTAGTTGCATAGCTCTTGCAGCAATCTTTAAAAGTACCACTTACTTATCCTTTGCTTTTACTTTTTGTTGCCCTTTCCCTAGCTGAGCTTTTTGAGATGTGTTTCTGCCATGGAATGCAAAATGAGCTAGTATTGTTTTTATGAAATAGTGACATATCTCAGTTTCAACACCTGACCTTTTTGTCTATATGTTCAATCATGACATCTGCGAACCATTGCTTTCTGTTTTCATTTCCATTTTACACATTGTCCCAGCTTCTTTGCAATTGGGTTTGTATAGACCCTGTGCATCCTCTATTGTGTTGTATAAACCTGTATTTTACTAATGGGCTTCTACAAAGGCCACAATATGAGGAGTTCCCTTCATTCTCTACAGATCCATTTATTTCCATAATGTAATCTCACTGTACAGCACTCAGAGGAATATGGAATCTAATAGCGGCTCATCAAGTACGCTGAAAAATGTATGCTTTAGCCTCCGAGACTACACTTGATGAATTAAGCAAATAGACCACAATAGTTTATTATTATTTTTTTTTATAAAGTGCCTGTTGACAGTCAGCAGTGTTTACTAGACCTTTGAGATTGCTCTGGAGAATTTGTCGATACAGCTTTTTCTGTTTTATTTGTAAAAGTCTATAGGTTGGGAGTATCTTTTTGAAGGAGTATTGATTTCAGTGAGCTTTGGAGATGGTCAAATGAGAGCAAAAGCATCCCTGAGAGACTCTTTGACACCCTGGCCTAAGTCTTTACCCTCTTATTGGGGCCATTAGGGGGATCACTGTTCCCGCCGCAGTAATAGGGTCACCATTTATCCTCTGTCAGTAATTGGAAGCAGCTTAAGGGAGAAGCGCTTCAGCGTACGGACAAGTGCCATTATGACAGACAAGTGATACTGCTTTGATGCCATTCTTTTGATTATGCACATGTTGTGCCTCAGATGTAGAGATGTAAACATGTAACTACTGATTTTTTTTTTCAAAGCTGAACATGATGGCGATATCTGTGAAAGTTTTATTCCTATGTACCAAGCTGGCAGGCAAGTTTATCCATCTCTAGCTGGAATGGGACACCTTGACAAGGCAACTCACCAATATTTTATGTGATTTTATTTCTTGCTTACTCGCAGAGTAGGTAAATTTACTTGAGTACTGTACTTAAAGTTCTTGAAGTACGTAAGCTAGTTTTTGAGAATCTGTACTTTACTTGAGTAGTATTTTTAGGGGTATTACATCACTACATCTAAAAGATAAATATAATACTTTTTACTCCACTACATTTCTAAAAAAGCAAAAGTAACTTCTGCAGAGAAATTGTCTTAAAACTGAAAGACAAATGACTTACAGCGTAAAGATAATAATTTGCTACATAATACTACTCATATTTGCTCTCAGGAACTAAAAAGAACCTCAGGACACAATCTGGAAGTGATTTAGCTTTTGCTTTGAAGATTATTTGCACAATTCTATAATAAACCAATGTAAAAATTATGGATTAGTATGATCAAAATACCCAGCCTTATTTATAATATGTATGGCTCATTTTCGCTGTAGAATAGTCTTACCTATTATGTACTGTTATGTATTTTGTAAGTATTACGTATTTTTGAAAGCACATACTCCAGTACTTATTCAAGTAAAAATTTGCTGTAGCAGTTTTTACTTGTATTCGAGTTGGGGCTGGGCAATATGGCTAAAAAGTAAAATCTCGATTTTTATTTATTTATTTATTTTTCTTTCTCACGATTTACGATTTGAATAGATTTTTTTCTCTCGTTGGCATAAAAGGCTATTTAAATGTAGGTTTATTATTTTTAGATTAGAGTATGGCATAGTATATATTTTATTTATTTATTTATCTGCAAGGCAGAAGCAAAGTGCATTACTCAAACAGTGACATAAATGTATTTTAGTCTTAGCCTTCTCTGCTTCTAAAGACCAGGTCTATTATAATTTATACACCATTATACACTATAGAGGCCTGGGAAAAGATGCTAAGCAGAGCATGTCGCTAATTAGCAAACATAAACAAAGACACGTAAGGTCGCTGCTGCTGCGCTGTACATGGCACCACGCTGTTTGTTTTGGCCAAACTGCTGCCACATCCAAACCGGGACATTACAGAGGTAAAAAGACTCTTTTCTCTGTATTTATTAGTGTTTTAGTGTCTGCAGAGTCTCCACAGTCAGTATTTAAGCTGCTCTGGAGCTAGCAGCAGCATTAGCCATAACAGGAAACAGTGCGGTACTCGGAGGAAGCTAATTCCAGCTAAACTCGTCTAAAATTAAAAACGCAAATTAACTGAATTAATTCGATCTATTGCCCACCCCTAATTGGAGTAATATTTGACCAGGAGGATCTATACTTTATTACGTAACATCTTAATATGATATCTCAAAGGCATATGGATGGTTCTTTGACATAAACAGAACCGAAAGCTAAAGTTAACTCCAGGTTAGCCCCGAAAAAACTGCACTATGTACAATATAAGTTTCAACTGACCTTAATTAAAAGGCACAACAACCCAGTGTCTTGTTGCAGTTACAATAGTGCAAAAGTACTGCTACTTTAAAACTGTATTACAAAAAACAAATTTTTACTTCTTTTAAGATTTTACTACTAATGTTCCTAGTAATTCCACAACTGCTATTACAAACACAACTGCCAGTGTTACTGCTGACACTACTAAACTAAACTAAACTAAACTACCACTATTACTATACTCCTACTACGGCTACTATCACCACTGTTAGATGAACAAAGGGAAGAAGGACTCCAAACCTGTATTCAAAAAAGAAAAATGTACTTACTGCTACGACCAGTACTACAAATACTGCTACTAATGTGGCTAATTCTACAACCCCAATATCTTTGTCTTCTGTCCTGTTACACAGGAGGAAAGATAAGAAGAAAACCTGTACTCAAGTGCAACTGTAAGTACTGCTACTTTGAAGTAGTATTAAAAAAACAATAAGATTAGTACTATGGGAATTCTTTTCGCCAATTGCATGTAAAATCTAGTACTACTACTGCTAGTACCTAGTGCAAACCAGGACCCTCTGTTTGCAAATCATGCTACTCACGTCACCAGCAAGGTCAAAAATACTGTAGACTTTAAAAATCTACTTGAGTAAAAATATAATTTACAGTACAATGGTATTTTTTCCCAAAGATTTAGAAATAAAAATAGTTAATAGTTAGTGCAATAGAGGACATTAGATGGCAGTTATCTGGAAAAGTTATGCAGTCTTGCCTAAAGTATTTTTATGCAGCTGTAAATGACTAACATGGTATCAGTCTGAGGTCACAGGAGTTTTGACAGGTTGGTTCACTTTAAAGAATAAATCTATTATGAGTTTTCTGTTACTACAAATAGTTCCTAGTTGTATTAAAAAACACAGCGATTTCCATTGGCTTTCCACACCTCCACACAGGCAGCTTCCCTCAAACTCAACGTTCTCCTTTCCTTCCTGCCTCCCAACTCCTCCCTGGCTCATGGGCAGTGCTGGCAGCTGTCAGGCACACAGCGGCCTGCCTCGAATGGCGCGCGCGAGGCATCAGACGTCCTGGCACTCTGCCCTCTCCCAGTGACAGCCGCTGACTGACAATGGCTGCCAGCTTGACGGTCTTTTTTTCGCCCGGGCCTCTCTCCGTGTCCCGGCTTCCGAATGTTATCATTACTTGGGGGCTGTATAAGGCATGTCATCAGCTTCTGCCCTCGGTACACGGAGACACTCACGGCCAAAGTGGCAGCAGTAGCAGTGGCATTCAGCGTTGTGTGAATGACAGGATATTATAGCAGCCGTAGCGACAATGCTTCACACGCACCAAGGACTATAAAAGTGATTCATATGCTGTCTTCCTCTGTTTCCAAGACAAATGTGGAATTATATGACTCAACCTTCGATGCCCTTTGGTCGGGTAAATGAGCTCAGGGGTTCACCATGAGAAGAGAGAGAAAAATACGGCGGCGAATCGGAGGCGAGGAAGACAAACTAAGGAAATAATAGGCAGGGAAAATCTTTAAGGGGAATTGCTTTTCTCTGGAAGACGCACAACAACTAAGGCTGACCCACATGCTAGACAATCAGGAGTTAATTCAGCTGTCGATAGGGGCTTAATCACTCCGGCAAGGCACATTTCTGGTCCTTAAAAAATTACTAATCTACTGCGCCGACTCAGAGCAACTTCTAGCCTTATAATTAAATTCCAGCGCATAGGTAGAAGTGACAGAGCAATAAAGACGGACAAGGGGGAGAGTAAAGCAGACAGGCCCCAACACAAATAAAGTAGTCCAGTTGATAGTCCCCACTTGAAGACAGGCCCGTATCAGATTAATGGCAAAAAGGGAGGGACAACAAGTCTGATGATTATTTCACTTGGACTCCCAACTCCATTTGTCCGCTGCGGTCTCTCGGGTGCAAGTCACAGAATGGACTACCAATGTAACCGTGATTACGCGCTTTCAATTTGCTCCCCGGTCCATTGTGAGGCGGCTGCGGTGGCTCATCAGTCAAACACAGACACACACACGAACACACGCATGCACACACAGGGGATTGTCCAGCACCTTGCCTTTTGTTGACTGCAACCTGGCTGAAAATGACCACCTGAGAGTAACAGGACAGCAGTCAACAGGATGTGCAGTTTAGGCTGGTAGTACATTTAGAGAGGAGTACAAGTATTATTTAGACCAGTGGTTCTTAAACTTTTCACAACAAGTACCTTAGGACTAAACCAGAACTAATCTAGGACTGAACCAGGACAAAATTGAGGACTAAACCAGCACTCAACTAGATCTGAACTATGTCTAAACCCAGACTAATCAAGGACTTAACCATGACTAAACAGTCTTAAATACGACTAACCAGAGAAGGACTAAAACAGGAACAAAACAGTCTTAAAACTAAAGTAAATCAGAACTGCAAACGACTCCTGAGTACCACCACTCATACCAGTACCACAGCTTGAGAACCACTGGTTTAGATAAGAAGACACTGAAGGACTCAACAAAATGATTACTTGTGTAAAACAGTATTGGATGTGAAACTTACTTAGTAGGAAGTACTACTAAGTGGCTACTTCCACAACTGAGGCACCTGATGCCACTACTACTACTGCTGATACTACTACTAAACTACCGCTATTACTCCTGCTACAACTACTTCCTTTATTAGCATTGTTTAGATAACAAGAGCGAGAAATGCTCCAAATGTGTTCTCAAAAATAGAAGCCAGGTACCACTACTAATAATCTGACTACTACTAATTCTGCAACTGCATACACCTCCACAAGTCTTAGTATTTATAGTAGTAAAACTAGCAATACAAGTACTATAGTATAAATATTGATGACTATACTACTACTATACTACTACTACTACAAGGAAAAAGTACTCAAAATTTGTACTCAATAAAGAATGTACAGTACTTACTGCAATGACCACTACTAATGTGACAACTTCTACTAATTCTACAACTGCATACTACTACTACTACTAATAGTAATACCACTACACCTGCTCCTAGTACTGCTACAACTACTATATTATAAATACGTATCACTAAAATTAAATTGTATGCTACTACTATTACTACATAGGGAGTACTCCAAATCTGTACTAAGAAAAAAAGAATATACTTACTACTACTACCACTGGTGCATACTAATACTACCAATAATAATACTACTACTGTTGTTGCTAGTCCTGAAACCACTACTGTCTTATAAATACATACTGAATCAAATGATACTGAGTGAATGATACAGAGGAAGAAGTACTCTAAATCTGTACTCATGCAAAAGTACTCTTTGCCACTGAGATCCAAAAGTACTAGTGCTTATTTTGAGATTTTATCTGGTGTACTCTCAAAACTCTATGTATATATGGAGTCAAATAAGGTACTTGACATCACTGTAGCTAACACAGGGCATCTGTGTGTGTCTGTGGTGCATATCAAAACTATTACAAGCGTCCCTGTAGTAAAAGTACACAAAGGATGTTGAGAAGGACACTTGTCACACTGTTCAACAGTTTACATTGAAAGAATTACTGCTTTCGCTTACTTAGATAAATATGAAGTGCAGACCTAGATCACTGACATTGACTGACATTCTCACAGCTTTAGTCCTCACATACTTTTGCTTTTGCTAAATTCCACACACAAATTTGAAGCCCTGGTTTGTGTTTGAGAGAGGGACAAAAAAAAAGATGAAAAATGAGCCAAATAATGTGGGAGCGAAGGCAGCACCTATCAAACGCATCAGTGGGCCCAAGGTGTGCAAGGACAGGCGGAGGTTTTATGACTGCTGCCGAACATAAATACACGCCGGGTGTCTGAGGTGGAGAGATGTCTGCGGGGCGCGAAAAGACCAAGGAAAAAATGCACATTTGGCAGAAAATGAATGTAAATGTACCGGAGCCATCTTTTATCAGGTTTCTATCTCGATCCAAGTCTCTCTTTGAATAATGTTTCAAACTTTTCAAATGCCCTACAAGTACAAAAACCACACACAGTCAGATTAACATTTTAGGACCCTGTGTACAAGTGTCTTTGTCTTTCATCTCATAGCCTCATTAGACTTGCCAATAACACACTGATTATCAGTCTTTTGTCTTTAATGTGAAAAGGCAATTAGCCAATCCCATTAGCACTGAGAAACATGACACAAGGGTTACTACTGTCAGATTTCTGCGGTTTCCCAGATTGGTCTTTGGAACAGGTTGTACTTCCAGATTTTTTACTTTCTATTTTCATTAGGGGTCGCATGTGGCTGAAGCCGATCCCAGCAACTATGGGCCATAGGCACGGTACACCATAGTCATAGAGACATATATGGACAGACCATTCACTCGCACATTCACTGTGAGTATTTTTGTTTTTGAACAATGGGAGGAAGCCAGAGTACCTGGAGAGAACCCCATTCTTTGAGATTGTGTGTCGGCTCGAGGCTCAAACCCATGAGACCCAAGAGCACTATCCACTCTGCCACTGTGCATCCCTTTCTTGACTTTGGGCTTTTCCCTTCTGGGGTCGCCACAGCAAATCCTATGCCACCTAGTATGCAGTGATATGCATATCAGTGCATACTGATCTGGCATAGATTTTTCACTGGAGGCTCTGGCGCAGCTCTCTTCATGACACGGGCTTAGCACTGGCTCAAAGAGTACGGTGGCTTATGACCTTTTATGGCTTGATGACAATGCACTCATTCCAGATGTTCATGAACCAAAAAATGCCTAAAGCCTCTAGGTTTATCTCCACACTCTCTGGTCCACAGAGCATAATCACCTAATTCTCTCCAGTAGAGACGAGTTGACTTGTAGATGCTGCACCTTTAATAAAAATCGACCATACAATATATTGCAGTCTGGGACAATTTCCGGGCAGCATAGACTGTGTTTTTTAAGAGACACACCACTCTCAGTAATAAAATATATTTCTAACTCCCATAAGTCCTTTTTGTCTGGTATTTTAACCACAGCTTCACTGTGCCTCTCACTCTCCCAAACTTTTGTCCAGTTTAAACAAGGTTAAGGTTATTTCATTTTTGGCTGTGGGCAGTGCTGTTTATCTTGTTCCCATTTGCACTGAGGCGCGTAGGCTTTAGTGTGAACCACTGCCACTTCCTCACATGTTCACTTTTACACTGCTTTTCTGCTATTCCCTACTCATTGTTATGTACAATCTTCACATATTCTTGCCTTTTTGTAACCTCTGCCTTCCCTTCTCAACTCCTCTTCCATTGTTTAACCCTGTCAATAGCACTTTTCATTGTAATAAGTTAGTAATAAACCAGTGTGCACAAAGTTGGCCAAAGATATTAAACAATGCAGAATTAGTGCTTCCAGGTTCCAAAAGTCTGCGACAAGCTGGCCCCTGTCCAGGGTGTACCCCGCCTACGGCCCAAAGTTACAGGGATAGGCTCCAGTCACCCGCGGCCCCTAACGGGAATAAGTGGAAGAAAATGAATGAATGAATGAAAAGGTTCCAAAAGTGTCTTCTAATTTGAATATACATCTATCGCGCTCATCTGAATCATACATATATGTGGGAGTATGATTACTGCCGGCTATGGGACATTGCCAAAGAACCAATCAGAAAAAAATGACAACTAAAAGAGAAAATAACTCCAGGACAGAAAGATGGCAGATCTCCAATAGACTTTATCGTTGTGGTTTTAGGGCTTATTCAATCTGTGTTTCTTATATATCTTCAGTTTGTGCCAAGAAAAATGTGGGGAATCAATCAAAAATGAAGTTTACACTTGCAGATAAACATTAGCCACTTCTTAGCAGTTTGTACTGAATTAGCCAAGAATGAGCACAGAGGAGTCAGTTAAAACAGTGGGACCCTAAAACAACATTTGTCACACAGTTGTAAAACACTAAAAAAGTTCCTCAAAAACAAAACAGATTTAAACATCATTACTTGATTTTAGTTTAGACGCCTGTGGTGGTGTACCAAAACTGATGACCTAGCATTCCCAACCTCACCAGCCACAACATGAGCAGAGCTATTCTTCCTGTTTTTATTTCATTCAACAATGTCAACCTGGACCAATTTTCTACTGCAAAATAATACGTATGACATTGAACTAAACTTCAAGCACATTTTTCACCTTACTATGCAAACCACCAATGATGTCCGCTCTGATTTACTGTTTTTTTTTTTTTTTTTTTTTTTTACGTGTAACAAGACATATCCAGCACTGAAGTACACACTTTCTTTTACTTTCTCTGGCAGCCATGAATTTAACAGCCAAAAAGGGGGTTCCTTTTTTGAGTGTGTCAGCATACTAAAGTCATTAATTATAAAGCCCCCAGGTTTTATCCCAGATGCCCTTCCTGATGGAGCCCTCTTTATCCAGGTATCTTATTTATCTAGGCTTGGGACTGGCACAAGGAGTACATTGGCTAGTGACAACTTGTGGCTGGATTACCTATTGCAATATGCTATTAAACGGTTTGATCCAAACTTAATGCATGTTCCATTTAAAGGTCCCACTCTTCATTTTTATAGGCTTTTTGAAATAGTTTTGGACACCTTTGGATTAGTATTTCACATTTTCTAACTTAAAATAATGTATGTGTATGGAAAACATCTTTTGAGCAACTGGCACTTTGCAGAGAACACTTGAATTAGGCGTGTGACACCCCCTGCTGGCAACTTTGGAGACTGGACAGAGCAAAAAATGGCTATTTAGCACTGCTATTAGCAACATGACACTAATAGATAGATAAATATGCTGACTGCAATTTAAGCCCTGAAATAAACAGGGCTTTAGAAACGTTGGTGTGACTTTTCTTAAGAAAAGGACGTTCTCATCAAACAGGATTACTTAAACATGCATAAATGAAACAAACTACTACTTCAGGTGTGTTTGTGAGGTGCAAATAACATCATAACATGGTTAAAAGCTAAAAAAAAAAAAAAAAGCCGATTTAGCAGCTTAGTGGACCTTAGGGGACTTTATCTAAATGGTTTTATTCATTGAAAGCCAAATCTTGACCAACAGGGGGAGCTGCTGTGCATTTCTCTTGCCTCCTCCACATGTGCACACATCCCAGCCTCTACATGCTCTCAACACTTGGGCATCACTCCTCTCTCAGATATTGATCTTCGCAGCCTGTACCCTTGGGCAAGGTGATTTTACACTTATCTCCGCCGCTTCCCCCTCCCCTGCCTCCTCAGCTCTCCATCTGGGCCCGCCGTCCTATTCACTTTAGGCATGAAGAGAAATCCCTCCAGATCTGCTTGTCACTGTTGCTATTTGTCAGCCACTGATTGATGTATTAGGGCATTTGTGATACAATGAACACATTATAGCCTTGCCACACACACACAAACCATTGGGACATTATGTTTGCAAATCATTGCATTTGTGGAGTGATCAGGTTTCTATGATCACACGGACTTTTTAAAGTTCGCAAAAGAAAAAAAATGTCGCTTAGTTGCGTTTCCATCAAGGTTTCTGGGGATCTTTCATTATTCACCTCAACGGTTTTCAGCACAATTCAAAAAACACTAGTCCTAAAAACTTTTTTGCAAATTAAGTTTTTGAAATTTCCATCAGTCGTTTCGGATGTGATACTTCAAAATGTACCTAAAAATAAGGAGATGGAAACCTCAGCTAGTCTAATGATTTGTGTGACTCCACTTGAAGCTTGAAGCACGCAAATTCATTAAAATATGATGTCAGTGAATAGAGTTTCAGTTCCACTGAACTGTTTCCAATCTGAAAGAAGAGAATTAGAAAATGAACATTGTGTCGTACTGTACCATGCAATTATCTTATATCTGAACTCTTTAGTTGATGCACTTAATTGAGTCTTTTATTCTGTGTTATTGGCTTTGTGTAGCAGTACTGTGCAAATGTTTTAGTTTGGTGTGAAAAGTGCTGTTAACTGTGATGGAGTAAGGACAAAATGATTCATTCAGATCATTGTTTAGATCCAGGAGTGTTTTAAGAGAGTTTGAGATGTGGACCAAACATACAAACTTTAGCCAAAAAGAAAAAGAACAAGTGTAGTAGATTCTTTACCGTTATACCATACATTGTTAGATGTAAGGGTTTTATGGCTCAATGGGGGGAAAAAAAGCACTTACCCTTGAACTAGAAGTGTCTGGGCATGTGTATGTTATGTATGTATGCAAGATAGGACTAGGGCCTTGGAGCTCTACAGTCTACAAGAACTTCTATGTACTGTTGATTTTTTATTTTTTTATTTTGTGTGTGTCTTTGTACACTGATTTGCTTTTGTAAAAAAAAAAAAAACGGGTACAGTACGGTTTCAATGTCTACGGCTGAATCGTGCATTAATAACGATGCTGAGAAACTCTTCACTAAATCTATGTAGCATGTTATTTAAGCATCATTTTGACCTGGGGCTGCTGAGATTAGCAAAGTGTGAAGTTCTAAATACGCTGACCGGAGGCTAGCGCTGAGTCATGTTCTAATCCATGTGCAACAAATTAATCAGCAGCCGGCAGCAAACCAGGACCTAAAATGTATCAAATTCAGTTTTTCATTATACTCTGCACCATCGACATATTTTAATGACTTGAGAAGTGGAAATAAATGACAAAGTAGGATAACAAATTAAATTTTAACATTATTATGATGAAAGCTGTTAATATGATTCAGTGGTGCTGAATACATACAGGCACATGTCAATAAATTAGAATATTGTGGAGAAGTTGTTTATGTCTAAAATATATAAATCTGGTGCAAACAGAACAAAATATATATTTTTACATGTATTTATTGTAATTAAGATGATAAAAAATATATATTCTGTAATATTCTAATTTCATAATCCAAACACATGTAGTCGCCAGTCAGTGTATTCTTAGTGTCAGTCCCAAGCACAGATTAAAGCTCCATGTGTAAATCACTGCACGCTCTGCACGCTTTGCTGTGAAGTCAGTAGAGAAGAAAAACCTGGTGTATGTTTTCCTGTGTGGAACAAAGTTATACTTGACCTCTAAAGCTCTATGTGCACTTATTACAATCTTCATTAAAATAGCCTAGCATTAAATCAAAGGTAATGATAATGATGTTCATAGTAATAATGTGCGCTAGGTTAGGTTAGGTTATAGGTTTTGAAACCATGTTAATGAATATGTATAAAGTACATTATATAAGGAACCATTTTCCCATAAGAGCTGACTTTTAGCCTCAATTTTACAGTGACCTCAACCGTATGCACCAGATCTACTGAAGTGAACTGGCCTATTTTTTCTTTTTTTTTTTTTTTTTTGCAAGGCTAGATTATTGACTCTTGATGAAGAACTCTGAACCAAAACAATGTGTCTCTTAAACACACGGACACTAACATTGTAACCACGGAAACAGGACTTTTCATCAAGTCCTTATATGCTAATAGTGAGTGTTTTAATGGGTATTTTGGCACAGTAATGTAATGTCACGACATAAAGCTGTTAGATGTAGTCCAAGCTACTTGCACTTCTGAAGAAGGTTAAACAAACATATGGAGTTGGGCCGAAATAGGATTACGGTTGATATAATTGTTGGTCTGATGCCATACTGGGGCTGCAGAGAAGGGCATGACGTAGAGGTTACTATTGTGGAGTCTAAATGGTCAAACCGTAACTGCATTATAGACTAACCAGTGTGTAGAGATGCGGTTAGTGGCTCCAAGTACAAACCCAATTCCAAAAACCTGAATTAATACAAGAGAAATTCTCTTGTACTTATTTCGTCAGTGACTGGACCCTATCCCACTAACCACTCTGCCACCATACTTCCCATAACACAATACAATGGTCAGTACACCTCATGAATTATTTTTTATATCACTGTAAACGACATACCATGGAAAATAATTGCCTAATTTGAATTACAGCAACACCCCAGTGCAAAAAGTAGGTACAGGGCAACAGAAGGCTGAAAAAGGACGAGGAAAAAAAACAGGGATGATTCTGAACTGAGGATCCCTGCTTTGAGTGTGTGTATGTATATATATATATATATATATTTGTGTACATGTCCAGATAAATAAATCTGAGACACCAAGATGCATGGTAATTATGTTTTTTCCTGTGGTGTCCTCTCTGATGATGCACATGGCTGCTGACCAGAATGTGGGTGGAGGGGAACAGCAGGGATTAGAGAAAAAGCTGAATACCGTTTAAACATCACAGTTTGACTGGAAAGG
Organism: Bostrychus sinensis; assembly: GCA_020698575.1. Classification (NCBI taxonomy): domain Eukaryota; kingdom Metazoa; phylum Chordata; class Actinopteri; order Gobiiformes; family Eleotridae; genus Bostrychus; species Bostrychus sinensis. The sequence goes on from CM036258.1 coordinate 16,537,260, forward strand.
ACTGCATGGTGCAAGCCTTCAGTTGTTTGTTTGGCCCACAAGCTATTTGTCATACGCCGCATCTTCTCTCGAGAACATACAGTGTATAGTAATTATATGTATTGGCAAGTGCACCACAGGCGGATTTCTGCTGATCTCTTGCCTTGGACTTTGTCTCTAGCACATTTAAAATGGAGTTTTCTGTTGTACATTGCAAGAAACTACATTTCTTGTGGACCACGTACATAAGTACAAGTGAGGTTTTAGGGGGTGCTTGTTGTTTTAGTTTTGGGAAGCCCTTGGAAGTCAATTGTTTTGAACGAGTACTTTGAAAGTGACTTTTTTTAACTATAAATCAACCCTACTTAGAAACTGCAAAGGCAGTATACAGTTTACATAGTAAACTAGAACTAGAACTGGACTCAAACTCAACATTTTCTTATTTAGGGGTCACAAAGAGCCACAAATTCTTCATATTTCACAATGGTATACAGTCTACTAAAACCAGCTTAAACTAATAAATTGTACCCTCTTGAAATGGTACAAAATCATTAAAACATTTCTAGATCCAGATGGTGTTCTGTATTCACCACAAAAACTAATAAATTGTTTCTTGGACTATTACTGACCTTTGCTAAAATTTATATCCATTCAGTTTTGCCCCTTTTGTCATACTGAAATGTGCCCAGTGTTATTAGTTACAAATTGCTAATCTGATTTTATATGTACTTAAGTATATAAACTGTATAAGTTTGAGACGTGTCAAAGCTATTATTATCACAAAATGGCAAAATACCTGAGTTGGAGTTTTAACAACCAATATGTTATCTATTTTAATGTTAATAACATATGGCTTTATGAGATTTGCAAACCAATGAATTCTGTTTTTATTTGCATTTTACAGTGTCCCAAACTTTTGCAGTTGGCATTGTAGCTTATTTGACTGTAATATACTGTATGGTATTTATTATGTATACGCTCAGTGTTGTCCACACTATCCTCTACTGACAGTCAGGATATGATCTCATTCTGTTAGTGACAGGAAATCCTTGGAATTATTTTAGTCTGCACTGCGGTCTCACACGTCTTTGCCAGAAAAAAAAAAAAAAAAAAAAAAAATTGGATGTGTTCCTGTTTGTGTGTCATGGCTCCTGACACTAATGGGGGACTCCGTGCCACGCCCTGTCAGCACTGGGACCCTGTGATTTTCACCTGTATATGCTGTCAGTGAGAATATGAGCGGCACGAGCCAGAGGCTAAGCTCTGATCAATACCAAGGTGGATTCAAGAGGAGACTGGACTGAAAACACACACTGCACCTAATATCTAATGAAGCACTGGACGAGTTCTCAGTGAGCATAATGAGAATATAGATCAATGCTGAAATAAAATGAATTCAATTTGATAGACTAGAAGCTAAATTAGGAATATTGTACAACTCTTTCAAATGTAAATTAGCTTGCCCCAATAGGTGTGGTGTGTGTCTCATTCCAATATTCATACATTCATCTTCTTCCACTTATTTCCATTAGAGGTGACAGGAGTTACTTTGGGCCTTAAGCCTGGTACACCCAGGACAGTGGCCAGTTAGTCTCAAGTCTGGCATGGAGACAAACGCAGACGGGCAACATTCACTCATTCATTTAATAGAAGTGTATTATATTTACCTAATCCAGCCACAAGGGGTAACAATCCAGTGTACCTTTTTTGCCAGTCCCAAGCCGAGATAAATGGAGAGGGAGTTGCGTCAGGAAGGCCATCCAGCATAAATGTATGCCAAATTAGTACTACTACTAATAATAATGCTTTAGTCTTATATAGTGCTTTTGTAGACACTCAAAGTCGCTTTGTAATTAGGTGCATTATTCATTCACTCTTCAGTCACACTCGGTGGTGTGATCTGGGGCAGGTTTATGGAAGTTTGGCTGCTAATCCGCGACCCGTCCGATCACCAACAATCACAATCAGACACATTCATACAGGCATGGTGGGTTAAGTGTCTTGTCCAACGACACAATGGCAGCGTGCAATGCCGTTAGCAGGGATTGAACTGCCAACCTTTGTGTTAGTGTGCAGATGTCTCTACCATCTAAGCTACGGGACAGTACCCAGAGAGAACCCACAGTAACACAGGGAGAAGAGAGGAGCGCTAACCACTGCTGCTATGAACCTATCATCCCGATATAATAACTTTAAATAATGTGTTACTATACCTTCTGCTGTCTTTAGTTATAAAATTGCATGCAGTGAGAACTCCTCCCATGCCATTTTTAATTTTTACACTGTAAAAGGTAGGCCACAGTCTCAAAGGACACACTTATTTTCACATAATAAATGCACAGTCTTACTATGCTGTGCTTGCAACACGGTTTGTTGGTTTTAATGCATAATCAGCCTGTCTTGTCAAATTACATTTCTCACTTTTGATCGTTTTTAATTGTTTTAACCTTGTGAAACAGACACCCCTACATTGTGAAAAGCCCCGTGTGTACGAACCACTGGTGTTAGTATGAGCAGCCACACTATTCCCAGATCCCCTGATAGGCATCAAACATCCACTCCTATCAGCTAAAGCAGAGCACAAAGTGACCCTATGACAGGACCCTGAACATAACTGTCAGAGTTTCATGTGAAATGGATGTTGGTATTAATATTTAATGCAAACTAGAGCAAGGTATACGTTCACTATGAGGCAGCTGGAGGGATATTACAGCAGAGTTGGTAAACTAACCTTTAACATAAGGCAAAAATTAATATCTTTCACTGTGGTATAGATTTGTGTAATGAATGAAAGCTGGTGGTATGAAAAGTGACTATACACATAACATCTAGTGTGAATTCTGAAAGTTAAAAATGATGAGTTGATTATACTCACAATATATTATGAGAGTATATGTGACAATGGTTCAGTCCCTTTAGACAGAATACATGATGCTGCCTGGGGCGACAGTAGTGCAGAGTAATTGAGAAATGTTGTTATAGACATTTACAGCAATTTTTAGATAGAGATTTGAAGGCTATTTAGTTGGCTAATGATATAGTCGGCTGATTAGGATGTTGTCTAATTAGTAAGAAAACTGTGGTTTTGTGCACGATCAGACATAACATTATGACCACTGATAGGTGAAGTGAAAAACACAGAGTAGGTCTTCATCATGGCTCCTATTAGTGGGTGAGATATATCAGCAGTAAGGGAACATTTTCTTAAACTGATGTGTTAGAAGTAGGAAAAATGGGCAGGTGTAAGGATTTTGAGTGAGTTTGAAACAGGCTATATTGTGATGGCTAGACAACAGAACATCTCCAGAACTGCAGCTCTTGTTCGGTGTTCTCAGTCTGCCGCGGTCAGTGTCTATCAAAAATGGTCCAAGTAAGGAACAGTGGTAAACTTGGACAGGTGTTGGACGTGAGGTGTGAAGGCCTGGCCTGTGTGGTCTGATCCAACAGATGAGCTACTGTAGCTCACATTGCTTGTTCTGCTAGAAAGTTTGTTGTGTATGGGGGTGCATATTAGGCAGGTCCTAACACATAAGATTATGGCCACCAATATTCGGCTGGTGGTTATAATAGAATGCCTGATCTGGTGTACTGATTTATCTTGGTTGCAGGTTAAGTAGTATGGTTAAGTTAATAATAATGCACTTGTCTTTTACAGCACATTTCTAGACACTCACAGTCACTTTACAGTTTGGTGCATTATTCATTCACTCCACTGTCACACTCAGTGATGGAGATCTACTTCTGTAGCCACAGCTGCCCTGGGGCAGACTGATGGAAGCATGGTTGCCAATCTGCACCTACGGCCCCTCCGACTACAGCCATGCACACAATCACACTAACACATTCATACAGGCAAGGTGAGTGAAGTGTCTTGCCCAAGGACACAACAACAGTATGCAATATTGGCAGCGGGGCTGGAAATCCCAACCAGTAACAGGTTTTATGGCTATTTTTTGGTCCTGCTGAGTGATTACCATACCACAGGTACAAATAGTGTTTTGTACATACTACTATTACTACTTCTACTTCCATTACTGCTACTACCACTACTGTACCAAACCTGGAACCCACAACAAGCAAGCCGAGTGTGCTATACCCACTTTACCAGGACAACAAAAATACTTTAACATTTACTATATTTAGTAACTTTTCCATCAAAATTACTCAAGTAAATACTAAAAGTAACAACTTTCCACCACTGGTAGGTATCCAGTCGTAATTAGTAAGTACTGTGTCACTGCATTTCATAGAAAGCAGCAGAAAACAGTTTTCAGTTTTTTTTTTTTATTATTTTTTATTCAATTGAGATTTCCACTAACACTTTTTCATGATGCACTGTAGAGTCCTTACACAGAAGCACCTAGCATGGTTCCATTATGTGTAGACAGTGGTTTTATTCTGGTCAGTGTAAGCATCCTGCAGACAGAAGAGGACAGAGCGGGACACCCACACACAGCCACAGCTCCGCTCCACAGATGTCAGGGGACAAAGTGTTGAGTGGCTCCAGATGATTTACTATAGAGGCTGTAGTGGCTGTCCTGCTGGAGTGGAGTGGAATCACACAGAATAAGGAGCAGGTGAGAGGCAATATCATGAAAAGCACTGGAAGGCCCTGCTGCCACTGCTGTGTGTTTATGAGGTCAAACCGCAAAAAAACTGTAAAAAACATGAGTGGGGAGAGAGGGACCGGCCAGATTTATAGAGTACCATTTCAGTTTTTAAAAGCTGGCCCGCATTGCATTAGCTGGGGTGATTATAGAGGGGAGTGGGAAGGCGGGCAGTAAATCATGACCACTTTCAAACAGCTTTTTCTGGATAGAGTCGGTTTATTTGTGAAGTCTTCTGTAGGACACACAAAACACAGTGATATTGTGATTAAAAGGTAGAGACGTGGCCAGGCAAAGACTAACCACTCATTCTTTCTATGATCTATGGCATGCAAAACATCTTATTGCAAGTATAATTTCCACCACTACAATAACTTTTTATTAATGAAATAAAATAAAATGGCAAAAGGAATGTGTGTAGGTGTGAAGCCAGGCAGAGTTTCAACAAAGCCAATGCCAAAACAGTTCCTACATTATGACAGAGAGCTTGAATGAATGGTACGTACGTTGCTCATTCATACATTTACATAACATACTAACGATATGGTAATTTTAAGCTTTTGGTTTCATTATACTGCATGTTATACCAATGTACAGAGGTGGGAAGTAACCAGATACTTTCATTCAACTATTTTGCTGTTTCTGCATTTTTTTAAGATATGCTTTTTGACTTTCTTAAAAACTTACCTGAGTAACTTTTTAAGTGGAAATAAGTTTTGACCTTACAAGTAAAGATGGTAGTAGCAGTAGTAGTAATAGTGGTTGTGGTAGTTGTACAAGGTGGCTCCAAGGTCTTAAAAGTATTAAAAAGGTATTAAATTTGACGTTGCCAAAATCAAGGTCTTAAAAGTATTGAATCGCATGTGCAGGTATTCAGTTTTGTTTATCTGTCCTAAATTATCAAATTGGGACATCTAAGTCGATTTATATTAATATGTATTTAAATATAGTTAAAAATAAATAATATATTTTAGATCATCAATACTTTGAAAGTAACAACAGAGAAGTTTGTGTTTTGTGTGAGTTGGATGTGGATCAATATAGGTTTCACAAATATTTTAAAGTCTTCTGCTCGTCTGCTCTTTATATGGGCTGCATAATGTTGCAGGCACATTTGTTGCAAAAAACATCCCCACAATACAGTAAATACTGTTACCACTGACATTTATGTTTGTGTTGTTGAGATTTTTAATGCAGAACTGGAGTTATTTCACCTGTATTAGACTTTTAAAATGAAACCAATGAGTTTCAGAGAGTAATAGTGATATTTTATTAGATTATTGTTCTTTTGCCGGCAATCTTGGCATTACATTTTATTCCAAGTGGCATTAAAAAAAATCATAAAATGGTCTTAAATTTCACAAGCGAAAGAGTGGAGCTAGCTATAGTAGTAGTAGTAGTAGCAGCAATAGTGATGGCTGAGTACAAGTAGTAGTAGTGGTAGCACCCCATCCATCTCTGCCAACATTAAATTCTTTGAAAGGTGATTTCATTCAACAAGGCTTTTTTGTAAACTGTAAACCTGAATCAGCTGTAACACAATACTCAAAGATAGTCAAAAATGCATGTTCAGTACAAAAATGGTGGTGAATTCAAATGACAACTTCAGAAACTTCTCTAAATCAAGTAGTAGAGTATGCACTCCACTACTTGATTTATACATGCATATTGCAGTATAACAATATTTGAGTACAGCTTTGGAGTACTCCTTCCACCTCTGCCAATAACATATTTAAACTCTTTCAAAGACACAGACTTGAGATGTGTTCCTTTGTTGTGCAGGAAATGAAAGTTGGATAAAAGAGGTGATTATTTCAAATGATTAATTTGTGCTCAGAGTCTGCAGCAGAGGAATATAATGGGAGATCTCTGTGGCTGACAGAAATAAGCCGATGATTATTTGCAGTGGTTAGAAAATATTTGCCTGAAGTTCCACAGACTCTGCATTTCTGGTGACAAGATAAATGCAGTGATTGATTTGTGTTTTCAGCTGGTGGCCAAGACCATTCAACTCTCACAAGCAGAAACAAATACAAAGAAAAACATATTACAGATTTTGTCAAAACATTACATTTGGGAACAGATTGCAAGACACATTTTAAATGCTTACAAACCAGAGAATATATTTTGTTTGGCTTTGTCAAATCTTGGCCAGTAGTGGATAGCTAATTTGTTGTAGGTAATTCCAGCCAAACTCTAACCAAGGGTGTTTCATTAGTGTGTGCTGTGGTTTCATTGGTTAAACCATGCCATCGTTTTGAAGACAAACATCAGAAAGTGGACTAAAGCACTGTTTACTAAGAACATAAAAACACATAACAGTCTCTTATGAGACTGGGAAGGGTGAGGGAAATTTACAAAAGATGTGATTATCCACAGTAACCTAAATAAAGTGGGCTGTTTGAAATGTTAAGCTAATGGAAGCAAAAACACATCCAACACAACACATCTTTCATAATACTGGAGAGTATCCTCAGTTGTGTTTAATTGTATATATTTATGCGGTTTGATAGTATAAAAATATATTCAGCTAATGAGCAGCATTTCTTTTTCTAAAGTTTATCTCAGTAAATATTGACACAGTGCCCCCTATGCGAGAGGTGTTACTGCGCATTCAGTCAGTTTAGTTTGTCAGACTGAGCTGACTAATTAAGTCATCAACATTGTCCTTCAGACGAGGAAGTGTAAACACATCCTTAAAGGCCAGTCATAGTCTAAACGAACACAGCAGAAGCCAGAACCCAGTGCATCGGTGTAACAGCGCAAAGGTTAGCTAAGCATGGACATCAAGATTGGAATTCGCATATCCCATTTCTGTGTGAGTTTTGTCTGTTTTTAGATACTCATGATGTTTTAGATGGCGTTTTGCAATGCAATATCATTAATTGGAGTGAATATGTGAAGGATTAGGGGTGCATGGTGGCAGAGTAGTTAGCACTTCTGTCTCTCAGACTGATGATGTGTGTGTGTCTCACATTGTCAGCCCTGTAACTTAGGCGACGTTCACGCTGCAGGTCTTGATGCTCAATTCAGATTTTTTGCTCAAATCTGATTTTTTTGCTTGGCTGTTCACGTTGCTGTTTAAATGTGACCTCCATGTGTCTCATGTGTGAACAGTTTCCAGCCCTAAAGTGACCTGCATGCTCAAAAAAAGACATAATGGAGCCTGTAGTGGTGGGACTGTGATGTGAGAGGCTTTAAAGACAGTGTATCCATAAGTTCAGGATATTGTGGAAGATGTTTCATCGATCCTAATTTTTTAAATATTTCTCTTCTTATTTCTCTTCTCATTTCTCCTCAGTGAATTATGATATGACCCCTCAAGTTTAGCTTCAACAGAATTGTCACCTCAAATACTAATTAGGTTTAAAATCTCTTTTTTTCTTTCACTGACCAGCTCCATCAACGTTGTCTGCCAGGCTTATTCATCATTTGATCTGTCCAGCACGGAATTGAGCTGATGAAATACAACTTGGCTGTTCAGACTGAAATTGCATTGCAAAAGATCAGCCACAGGTCACATATGGGCAAAAAAGTCAGATTTGGGCCACTTTTACCTGTAGTGTGAACATAGTCTAAGTGGCCATAGTCCAGGATATACCTTAGGCCTGTAGCTGCTAGGATATCTCCAGCCACATGAGACCCCTAATTGAATAAACATAAAAAGATAGGTTGAAGCAATGAAGTAGTAGTACTAGTAGCAGTTGTATTTGTAGTAGTAGAAATAGTGGTGGTAGTACTAAGAAACAGGTAGTAGTAGCACCAGAACTGAGAGGAAACATCTTTTAAAGAAATACTGTCTAGATGCCATTTTTTAAGCCTTTCAGTCAACTAGGGTTCCCTGTAAACAGTATGTCAACATGGTACACTGTAACACAGTATTCAAAAGTCAGGAGTCAACAGTACATGGCCAGTACCTAATAGGGAGATAGAACAAAAATGGTGGTGAATTCAAATGACAACTTCTGGAACTTCTCTGTGAACTGCCCAGTGCTAAAGCTCTATTTTGTAACATTTTGTTTCTTGCTCAGCCGATCAGTAAAACCAGAGGATATCACACACAGGACTCAGTGCAACAGCGGGGCCCATTGAGCTGCTGCATCCCTGTACGGCTAATTGGCTGTCAGTCTGTCTGTGCAGTAATGTAAATGCTATTGTAGCCCGCAGCAGGCAAACATGGGACTGTCACTGCCTGTTTTTTTTTTGTTTGTTTGTTGTTTTGGGTTTTTTTCCAGCATGCTTCCTATGTGTCAGTGTGCTGCGTTGTTGCCTAGATACAGAGTAAAAAGTCCAAGGATACTGGAAATCAAAGTGAAAATTTAAAATGACCTCTTCCACATCTCCGAGCCTCTCCATCAAATAGAGCAGATTGGAAAAGTAATGCAAACGGCATGGAAAAGCTGTCAAACTGTGGGAACAGTTTAGAAAGGAATGGGTCAAACGCTTATTACTTTGAAAACTGGCATAAATATATGGCATAGATATAAGTGTCTGGGACACATTTTGTGCAATGTAATTTGACTTTTAATTGAAATAGAGGAAATGAAAAATCTTATTGAGTAAAAGCATTTTTACCTCAGTGACAAAATACGTATGTGTAGTAGTAATATAGTTGTAGTAGTAATAGTAGCATTGTTAGTAATAGTAATAGTTAAGGGTGCTCCGATCGATCGGCCGCCGATCATGATCGGCCGATCATGGCTAAAAATAGAGTGATCGGTGATCGGTAAAATGGGCCGATCAGAAGGGCCGATCAAATTACAATAAACACGGGAGGCTCTCACATTTACTGTCCTGCAACTCCGGTTTGATTAAACAGCAGTAGCGTTATTTTAGCAGTGTTTTTAAGTTAAGCCCTGGTTATAACTAACACAAACCTGCCCTGGAGGCGCTGCTTTGTGTCCCTGCTGTGTCCCCGCCTGCTTTAGGAGCGCACGGGACAGAACCGAGGCGCAGCAGTGCGTGTATTTGCAAACACCAACGTAAATAGAGCTACAGCTAACCCGCTAACAGTTACGTTAAAAGGATTAAGAAAGTTCAGAGCCTGCCTGTGTCTTGTTGCGCGGAGAAAACTGTGCGTTTTGTGGCTTAAACTGCACCAAATGGCTGCTAATGGAAAGAGAAAGTAAAAAGGCAGCCCATGTGTCCGTGTGTCTGAGAGGAGCACCTTTCATCGTTGTCTTCTCTGCTCTCTTTGCACGTTTTCTTCATTCAGACGTTGTCAAAACTGGCAGCAGGAGCTGTCTGCTCTTTAGTCCACTGTGTTTCAACCTGGTTTGGCTGCGCGTTACGCGGACACAGGCGCTGCACGCGGACTCGCATTAAAGGAACCAATTAAGAAGAACAGCTGATTTTTACATCAGCGGAGCATTCAAACAAAGCCACAGACACTGGGCCCACATTAAAGACCAATAATGCAACAAAACCTCTTCTAAAACAAAAATAAGTAGAATTTTGTTGTTCTTTTATATTTACAAAGGCTACAGTATTTTTCAAATGGAACTAATAATAGCCTGCATACAATACATTACTACATTGAAGATCACGTGATCGGTATCGGCCATGATCGGTATCGGCCGATCACAGCAGAGGCTGATCGGTGATTGGTGATCGGCCTAAAAAACCCTGATCGGAGCACCCTTAGTAATAGTAGTAGCAAGAGTAGTAGCAATGGTGGTAGAGCAACAGTAAGATAAAAAGCAGCTTCCATAGAACTTCTAGCACTAGTAGTTGTAGTTTCTTATTCCAGTTAGGTAATGAACTTGTAAAGTACATTTACTTCAACTTATGTAATATTTTGAAGTAACATTGGGTTTACAAAAGTACAGTAGCGTGCACTTTTTCCATCATTGGATATAAGGCTATATACAACTATAAAACAGAAAATTGAAAATACCAGCACAAAAATCAATATAGAAATACCTCACAATAAGAAGTAAATCAAGTAGTTTTTGATGATCCTTGATGTAAAATGGATTAAAAGGTCTTTGTCTGTCATTGTAACTGACACAGATAGTGCGATTTCTTATCTTCGGTTCCTGGAAGTTGCCTCAGCACACTTCAGTCATGGGCAAACTACAGTAATTTCACCTTAATGATTATCATCTTGAAGTGGGCTTTGAAACTCCCCCTTTGATGAATGATTCATCTGTGCATGAAATATAACTAGTCCCTTCATTATACCCACAACAGGCCCGTCATCTCACGGGCGACGGAACAACTACAAACCTAATCAATGCTTCAGTCGGGCCCATCCAGAGCCACACTGACGGCTTTGATGATGTAATAAAACAAACACTCTATCGTCACGGTCAGATACTTTGAAGAGGAGAAAGAGATGAAGCTCAAACGTCCACTGATAAAAGTTTCACACTGGTTTCCCATTCATCTTCTTGGTTTCCTAAACATGCATCCATAGACATTTTTAGGTATGTTTTGGTAAAATGCTGAATCTTCTAGCCCAAAAAGAATGGATGTTGGGAGTGAATGGTTGTCTGTCAGTGTTTGTCTCTAAATTGCAGCCTTGTGACTAACTGACCATGCTCCAGGGTTCTCCACCTCAAGCCCAAGGTAGCCGAGATAAGATTCAATCAGCATTAAAAAAAATACAGTAGATGCTTATTTGAATTGGTGTATCTAATTTCCCCAAAATAATGAATTTTAGAGTGAATGGTTGTCTGTCAGTGTCTTTAAATTTCATCCCTGGAACTAACAGGCTATGGTCCCGGATGTGCTTTAGGCCCAGAGTAGCTGAGAAAAGGTCCAGCCACCGTCCACATGAATGTTCAGGTGAACTGTTGAATCTGAATAGCCCATAGTAAATGAACTTGAGAGTGAATGGTTTTCTTGTCAGTGTAAGTCATCAAGTGCGGGCATAAATCCACATTGTACCCCACCTCAAGGCCAAAGTAGCATAGGTAAGGTCCAGCCATTGGTCAGTAAAAATTGTCCATTGTGAATGAATGTGAGGGAATGGTTGTCTGACGATGCCTTGCAAATAACTGGCAATTATGGTGTTTCTCGCCTCAGGCCCAAAGTCGCTTTAATAGATAAAAGGTGAATGATGAAAAAATAATGGTTAAAACCCTCTTACTAATGAGTAGGTGGAATGTTTCTTATCTGCAATAAAATGGGAAAATGAATTAATTCCCAGCTTTCTTGCTAATTAAAGGCTATAGCAATCATAATAAAGGGGTTTGAAATTATTAAAATATGTCTGCATGAACTGTCTTTGCTGCCTCAGAGGAAAACATTTTTGTGTGTTGTCTCTGAAAAAAAAAAAAAAAAAAGAACAAAGTCAGCCGTGTTGTAAACATTTGCATAAAAGAGGCACATTCATTACATAAATTAGTTCTAAAGTTATTAAAGTGGACATTTTGTATCTAGAAAAAATGACTCCAATCCAACTTTTAACGCTATCATCCAATTACATTTTACTTTATTTTGCTTTAATTTACTTTATGTTGCCCAAGAAGTGCTGCTTCACTGTATGTATGTATGCATAAAATATGTTTCTAAATGTCAGAGTAAAAGGTGTGTGAGTGTACAGCAGCCATATCCTTCTGCTTGAGCCTCAGTGATGCTCAGTTGAGCCACTGACAGTCACAGTGCAGCCCTTTGTCCCCCTCATAATCACATTGTGGTTCGTTTCATTGGTGTAGCCTTGAGAGAGAGAGCGGTGCTAGATCTCACTGTGAATTCTGTTACACGTCAAATGAGCATACAGTACCTGCGAATGCCTTTAAAGTGTTGTCAAAAGCCATTCATAAGACAGTGTTTTGATGTGGTGCTGGGGCTCAATGGTACATATTTCATTATTTGTTTAAAAACGTGTCCTTTCTGCCAACTATAAATGTGCTTTTGTGTTATACTGAGTTTTAGAATGAACGTCTTTTATAATCCTAAATGGATTCTGAGCTACTGTTGTCTGCAGAGATGGAAGTACTCAAAATCTGTACTCAGAAAATATTGTTACGTAAAATAATAGGTAACACTTTAAAATAACATGACTATCAAGCAGTAATAAAGCATTAATAAATATGCAATTAACAATACTTTAAAGGTCCTATATTACGATTTTTTCAGGCTTTTTAAAATATTTTTGGCCACCTTTTCAATATTATTTCAGGTTTTATACCTTATAATATTACATATGTATGGAAAACATCTTTTGGGGAACTGTTATTTTCACTTTTCAGAGAACGCTTGATTAGGTGTCTGACCTATATATATATATATATATATATATATATATATATATATATATATATATATGTCCTCTCGCCCTCCGTGGGCGGTTTCATCCATCCAAGCTCGGGTCCTCTACCAGAGGCCTGGGAGCTTGAGGGTTCTGCGCAGTATCTTTGCTGTTCCTAGGACTGCGCTCTTCTGGACTGAGATGTCTGATGTTTTTCCTGGGATCTGCTGTAGCCACTCTTCCAGTTTGGGGGTTACTGCCCCGAGTGCTCCGATGACCACGGGCACCACTGTTGCCTTCACTTTCCAGGCCTTCTCAAGTTCTTCTTTGAGGCCTTGGTACTTCTCCAGTTTCTCGTGTGCCTTTTTCCTGATGTTACAATCGCTTGGTATTGCGATGTCAACCACAACGGCTTTCCTCTGCTGTTTGTCCATCACCACAATGTCCGGTTGGTTCGCCACTACCATTTTGTCTGTCTGGATCTGGAAGTCCCACAGGATCTTAGCTCGGTCATTCTCTATCACCTTTGGAAGTGTTTCCCATCTTGACCTCGGGACTTCCAGACTGTACTCTGCACAGATGTTCCTGTACACTATACCAGCCACTTGGTTATGACACTCCATGTATGCTTTCCCTGCCAGCATCTTACAGCCTGCAGTTATGTGTTGGATTGTCTCAGGGGCCTCTTTGCACAGTCTGCACCTGGGGTCTTGTCTTGTATGGTATATCTTGGCCTCTATTGCTCTGGTGCTCAAGGCCTGCTCCTGTGCAGCCATGATCAGTGCCTCTGTGCTGTCCTTCAGTCCAGCCCTTTCTAGCCATTGGTAGGATTTCTCGATGTCAGCCACTTCAGTTATCTGTCGATGGTACATCCCATGTAGGGGCTTTTCCTCCCATGATGGTTCCTCCAGCACCTCGTCCTCTGTTTTCCACTGCCTGAGACATTCACTGAGAACTTCATCTGTTGAGGCCATCTTCCTGATGTAGTCAAGGATCTTGGATGTTTCATCCTGGACAGTGGTTTTGACACTCACTAGTCCTCTGCCTCCTTCCTTGCGCTTAGTGTACAGTCTCAGGGTGCTGGATTTGGGGTGGAACCCTCCATGCATGGTTAGGAGCTTTCGTGTTTTCACATCTGTGGTCTGAATCTCTTCCTTTGGCCAGCTTATTATTCCCGCAGGGTATCTGATGACCGGCAGGGCATAGCTGTTGATTGCCCGGACTTTGTTCTTGCCATTGAGCTGACTCCTTAGGACTTGCCTTACTCGTTGGAGGTATTTGTGGCCTGGTCCAGGTTGCCATTTGCTTGTTGGATTCCAAGGTACTTGTAGCTGTCCTCAATGTCTGCTATTCTGCCGTCTGGGAGTGTGTGTATATATATATATATATATATATATATATATATATATATATATATATATTTTTTTTTTTTTTTTTTTTTTTTTTCTTCTGAAAAATGTACTTAAGAAAATGACTTGAGTAAAAGTATGCTGCTAATGTCCACCTCCACTGAAGCATTAATGGCCACTGTTGGCTGGAAAAAGGTACCCGCCTTGAGTTAAACACTGAGCCAATAACATCTAACCTACTCCACTTAAGAGAAAAAAGATTATGCAACAACACAGTAAAGCTGCTTAGTCCCACTTCTAACAGTACAGTAGGTGGACAACCACACTGCACAATTCACTTAAGTGTCATTTTAGCTCTGGTTTTAACTCGAGCTATCATAGGAAGTAGTAATAGGCCTATTTCAGCACCAAAGGAAAACCCCCACTGCACCACAAATAAAATAAATTATGTTTAAAGCACAACAGAAAACATTTGAATGTGTTGGGAAGTTCATGATGACAAACAGCCAGGACAGAGGTTAATCAATACTTTAGACTTTGTCTGATGCCGCCCTGATGACATGTAATGTAATTTAATGTAACATCAATAACTGTAATTATTTCAGAGTAGCTGTAATTGTATCTATATTTAAAATTAATTTATGGTGCATAACAAATCATAATAACATTTAGCAAGTAATTGAATTAAAGAAATCAGGGTGATTTTTACTTCTGCCAAGGAGGTTATGTTTTTGCCTGCTTTGGTTTGATGGTTGGTTTGTTTGTTAGTTTGTTTGTGTGTCTATCTCTTAGCAGGTAATCCAAAAAGTAGTAGTTGGATTTCTACTGTCTGGATCCAGGGAGTTTTAAAAGACTCAGACAAATATATATAGTGACCAGTAGACCAAGGACAGTAACCCCGCCTCCCACAAGGGACCAGTAAAGGAACAAATGATTATGATGCCTTGGCGAAGTTCAGTGCTGTCTGAGTGCTGCTAGTTTGACCCCTAACAAGAATAAGTGGAAGGAGATGAATTCATTTTCATTTCAGGAATTAAGCATTTATGAACTGTTTGTGGTTGTAAGATGTGTTTGTGTGTTTAGTGGTGGTGTAAGAGGCTGTGTAGGTGCAGAATAGCAGCCACGTTACGGCTACAGAGGTACTTACCACCACCGAGTGTGACTGAGTGAATGAATAATGCACCAAATTGTAAAGTACTTTAATTGTCTTAAAAGGTGCTGTATAAATTCAATACATTCTTCTTGTGGTTCTTGTTCTTGTTTTTGTTCTTCTTCTTTTTTTCCTTTTTCTTCTTCTTCTTCTTCTTCTTCTTCTTCTTCTTCTTCCTCTTCTTCTTCTTCTTCTTCTTCTTCTTATTTTTATTTTTATTATTATTGTTAGTCAGGCTTGGGAGCAGAAATCATATGTTTATGATACAAGAAGAGAGACATAAAGTGGACTTTGGACATTGCTTTGACAGGCCAAGTAATTACAAGTTAGTATATGTGATTATCATAGAAACAAGTCAAATTGTGCGTTGTCTGTGTTGTTTAGCTAATTGGTGATTATCAGAATGAACAACATGTTCTTATCCGGATAATCCATCCACAGAGAGTCACAAGTCAGTGTACTCTTTATGCCAGTCCCAACCTTGGATAAAAGGGTTATGCCAAATCTATATACATGCAGGCTGGCAGATGATTAGATGTGGCAACCCCAGAAGGGAAAAGAAGACTGGAATTAACAGCATTAATGTTTTCATTAGGATTACACAGTCATCATTATCGTGCTCATAGATGTGTGGAACCAAGTTTGAAAAGCTGTAATAAGTATATTCACTTAGCGACACAAACAATAATAATACTATTTAGTTATTTAAAAGAGAAGCTCCTTTTCTATTATTTTGCAGTTAGTAATCGTGTTGATTTGGTTCAAATTGCTTGTGTAACCCACTGTTCCCCTCACCGCTGGCTCAGGACTGGTGTGCGGTAGAACCCTGCGAAGGTCTTAATGAAAGTCAGAGCACTCTGTGGACATGAGGCCTGTGCTGATGGAAATCAATGCAGTCTTTTGTTGCACGCTCCGAGAGAGAAAGCAGCCAATTCCAGTGCTCTGCTGCCTGATGTGGCACTAGCAGACTTTGACGAGCATTTAATGGCTTGTCACCGGCCAGGACAGGTAATCAATTTATTTAGGCAGTAATGTATGTATCCCAGGGTAAATCTTTAATTAATGGGGAAAGAAAGGAGGATGGTTGTGATGCAGAAGGCACAAGAATATGAATGCACAACTGCTGTCCTCATTTACCACTTAATTAGCTTTAAAGTTCCTGGTGTTAGCTAATATATTTGTAAAGTGCAAGCCAAGCATCCGTGACCATTTTATAAGGAGCATGTATTTATCTAAAGACTATTTAGCACAATCTTTATTTTGCATTTGCTCTGCTCCAGTGTAGACTGTGGCTGTCTGCTGCAGATTCATGGCAAGCCTCCTCTCTTCATGGGTAATTGGTCTCATCTTTGGATCACTGCACTATCCTAAAACAAAGCCCACAGGCAGCACATGCATCACACTCTACTGTCCACTCAAAACCACTGCCCTCGTGACTTTGAAGCCTTTACTCTACTTTCCTTATACAGCAGGCCCCAAATCTACAAGGATTTTGCAGGTGACTGGGTGAAGTTACTCAAGTTGCTCAAGTAATGTACTGTAGGAAAAAAAATACTTTACTGTAAATTTCTGTCTTTGTGTCTTTTGTTTTGCAAGTTAGATAACAGTGTAAGAGAGCTTCTGTTTGTACTCGCAGTATATCAGAATTAGTTTACTAGCCAATGGACTGACAATGTTCAATTAGCTGTATAAACATTAGCTTCTTTGAGTTTAATTTAAATTAAAACCATAAAATAATTTTAAAGGGTGTGTTTTCATTATCATAGAACTCACAGAAACTTATTATTGTCATTCTTCATACCCCATTCAGTAGAGGCTAAACTATTTTAAATACAGTACATTAGCTATAATACTATGTAAATGTTGACGAAAAAAAGTTGACATGTATCAGCTGTGGGAATTGACATCTCATTATGGTTCAGCCCTGCTTAGTGCTTTTGCATATCTTATAAGAGCCACTGCCGGCTCTGGTAAAGGTAGCCCTGACACCTGCAGAGGTTAATTGGTACCAAAGAGGGAAAAAAAGCTATTGCACCAACAAAGAATTACATATATATCAACAGAAAAATGTCAAGTAGATGGCGTGTTCAACATTTTCTAGTTATACAAATAGATGCATGGCAGTATTAGACATATTTTTGTTGCTAATGTGATCCAAAATATTATGTAAATCACCAATTCACCACATATTTTGGGTTCCACAGTGTCAGGAAACTCTGCTGCACATGCCACCTTGATTTAGTCTGCGTGGGACAAGGAGCGAGGTGTTCTGAGAGGTTCTGACATTTCCTGGTTAAAAAAACTCTTTCAGAAGTCTCCCCACACAGCAGTGCATTGGCCTAACACTGTGCACTAATTATCAGTAAACTGAGACAAAGTGAGAGAGATAGCATATGTGTGTGTCTGTGTGTGTGTGTGTGTGTGTGTGTGTGTGTGTGTGTGGCAGGAGCATGGCAACTTGTTAGCTCGACTTCACACTTTGTTCGACCGCACGATAATTAGGCTCTTGCTTTAGAAGGTGAAGACAGAGTCAAACCAAATCACACAAACTCGTCCTTGCCTAATTATACACCCTATTGATATCCAATAACCAATTCATATGGGTCCCTGGACTCTTTAACTTTATGACTCAAGTGCAAGGTGTCACTATGCAGCTTGTACTCTCATTAATCTATGGCCCTAGTGCTAGATGCTCTTCAGTTAGAAAAGCAGACGTTTAAAATGATGTTTGATCTAGAAATGTATTATCTACTGCTCACTTTTCATTAGGTTGGCAGTGGCTCAGGAGGTAGAGCTGGTCGTGGTAGGTTTGAAGGTTGGCAGTTCAATCTTTGCTCCCAGTGGTGTACTGCTGTCGTTTTCTTGGGCATATTTCACCCACCTTAGTGTCTGTGGTGGTGTATGAATGTGATCATGTGATTGCCATGTGTTTGGTGATGGTCGGAGAGCCGTGGTATGGCTGCCATGTCTCTGCCAGTCTGCCCCAGCGCAGCTGTGGCTACAGAAGCAGACAATGTGTGACTGAGGGGTGAATGACCAATTTATTCAATTGTGAAGCACTTTGGGTGTTTTAAAAAGCACTATATAAATATGATCCATTATATTTTATTATCATTGTCATCTAATGACATAAAATTCCTTGCATTCAATTTGGACCACAAAGTATATAGGCTATAGAAAACTGCTAAAACTATTAGCTCAGTAAGAAAACATAAGTAACATATTCACACTGTTGGATTGTTTACCAGTAAGATTGTTGGGCCAGTAGGTAAAGCTTCTAATGAAATGATCTGTCTTCTCTTCCAGGTGAGCCGTTGGCTGGGAAAGCCGCTGCTGGCGTTCCTAAAGGCTACTGGAATTTCTCCTGGGTGGCAGAGGACGATTTGAGCTTCCCCTTCAACTCAGTGCCAGTGTCAGGTGAGTGGGACCGCTCAGCCCTGCTCCCAGACTGACAGCCACAGGCCTCCCAGGATGCTTGGCTCCCAATTGGCCATGACACATTGGCATCAGCTCTCCATCAACCAACATAAACGTCTCTGTCTCTGGCCCAGGCCCAGTAGCCTGAGTGCTGCAGCAGAAATTATGTTGCTGCTGAGGAAGAGGCAAATTGTCCATTATTTTGAGAGGACAAAGTGAGCTTTATGTTTTAGTGTCTGGTTAATAATACAAATAGCAACCAATTCTTTGTATTCTTGAATAGTATAAATGGCTTCCATTATCATAGATGGAAATAAACTAAATACACATTTACTTCAATATATTTTGAAGAAAATGTTCTTTCTGAGAAATTTTACTACTAAAGCATTCCTGAGTATTGGAAATATGTTATTTTAACTTAGGTAATTAAAACACATAAAACACATTAAAACACATAAATATATATATATATTTTTTTTTACCTCAGCAACAATTGCCAAAAACTAAGTTCAAATAAATTTGTACTTAAAGACATTAGGTAGAATCTTTATAAATTAATTTTATTGCAATATTTATATTTGGGTGGCAGTAGCTCAGTTGGTAGAGCTGCTTGTCCACTAACCAGAAGGTTGGCGGGTCAAACCCCACTCCCACCATTGCATACTGTCGTTGTGTCCTTGGGCAAGACACTTAACCCACCTTGCCTCCGGTGTCTGCGCACACTGTTGTATGAATGTGAGTGTGAATGGGTGAATGGTTCCTTGATGTAAAGTGCTTTGAGTACCCATGAAGGTAGAAAAGCGCTATATAAATGTGACCATTTATTTATTAAAACTACCTTCATTGCCCTGTATAAGGCTTATAAATTGGTGTATTAGAAAATATAATAATAATATTAATAAACTATGGACTCTGTGGGACTTAAAAAACCTCAATCAATCGTTTTCATCATGAGTACGGTAACCTTTGTTCCACGGACTTGCCAATCATTCTGACTTCCTGGTTTTGGCGATACCTGCGTGTTCTTGGGCCTGCACATGCATACACAGTATGTTTATGTAGCCCAGCGTTAGGCGAGCCTCATTGTAGCGTGGACAGCCTGACTTCAAAGAGCACAATGGCTGTGGAAAACCGTGAACTGGGTGGTCACGAAAAGAAAGTGTTTTTGAAGTGTACCAGAGGAGGAGAAAAACTGTAGAAGAGCAGAATAAAACTCGTGTGGTTCTTGGTGATTCTTTCAAACGATGGCGTGCGCTGAAGGAACAGAAAGATGCATTGGTCGTCAAGTTTCTGCTGGAGAGGTACGTTTAGCTTATCGTCTGAAAAAAATGCCCTTTTTCTTTATCTGTTGAACCTTTTCAACTGTACAGCAGTCAGTTTGCTAATGCTACCAATAGCAGGAGTATATATTTTTGCTCACATTTAGGGTCTGTGCATATGACTGGGTCTGTGTGGGGAACTAGGTCAAAAGTTGCACAAAAAAACAATGCTGGTCTAGGATAGGTCTGGTCTAAGATTTCTGGCTCTCACAGAGCTGTAACTTCTTCTGTAAGAGGCTCCTCTGTCCTCCACTCGTTACCTGTATTAATGGCACCTGTTTGAACTGGTTATCTATATAAAAGACACCTGTCCACAACCTCAAACAGTCCCACTCCAAACTCCACTATGGCCAAGACCAAAGAGCTGTCAAAGGACACCAGAAACAAAATTGTAGACCTGCACCAGGCTGGGAAGACTGAATCTGCAATAGGTAAGCAGCTTGGTGAAGAAATCAACTGTGGGAGAAATTATTAGGAAATGGAAGACATACAAAACCTCTGATAATCTCCCTCGATCTGGGGTTCCCCGCAAGATCTCACCCCGTGGTCAAAATGATCACAAGAACGGTGAGCAAAAATCCCAGAACCACACGGGGACCTAGTGAATGACCTGCAGAGAGCTGGGACCAAAGTAACAAAGGCTACCATCAGTAACACACTACGCCGCCAGGGACTCAAATCCTGCAGTGCCAGACGCGCCCCCTGCTAAAGCCAGGACATGTGCAGGCGTCTGAAGTTTGCTACAGAGCATTTGGATGATCCAGAAGAGGATTGGGAGAATGTCATATGGTCAGATGAAACCAAAATAGAACTTTTTGGTAAAAACTCTACTCGCGTGTTTGGAGGAGAAAGAATGCTGAGTTGCATCCAAAGAACACCATACCTACTGTAAAGCATGGGGGTGGGAACATCATGCTTTGGGGCTGTTTTTCAGCGAAGGGACCAGGACGACTGATCCGTGTAAAGGAAAGAATGAATGGGGCCATGTATCGTCAGATTTTGAGTGAAAACCTCCTTCCATCAGCAAGGGCATTGAAGATGAAACATGGCTGGGTCTTTCAGCAGGACAATGATCCCAAACACACTGCCTGGGTAACGAAGGAGTGGCTTTGTAAGAAGCATTTCAAGGTCCTGGAGTGGCCTAGCTAGTCTCCAGATCTCAACCCCATAGAAAATCTTTGGAGGGAGTTGAAAGTCCGTGTTGCCCAGCGACAGCCCCAAAACATCACTGCTCTAGAGGAGATCTGCATGGAGGAATGGGCCAAAATACCAGCAACAGTTTGTGAAAACCTTGTGAAGACTTACAGAAAATGTTTGACCTCTGTCATTGCCAACAAAGGGTATATAACAAAGTATTGAGATGAACCTTTGTTATTGACAAAATACTTATTTTCCACCATAATTTGCAAATAAATTCTTTAAAAATCAGACAATGTGATTTTCAGGATTTTTTTTCTCATTTTGTCTCTCATAGTTGAGGTATACCTATAATGAAAATTACAGGCCTCTCTCATCTTTTTAAGTGGGAGAACTTGCACAATTGGTGGCTGACTAAATACTTTTTTGCCCCACTGTATGATTTTTTTTTTTACATGCTGTTTAAAATTTAGATTAGAGTCAAAAACTACCCCAAGGTATTTACCCTAACCACATCTAATCTCTCCCCATTAACTAACACAGATGGTTGCACACCCCCTGCTGGCTGTCGAGAGAAAAACATACAGACAGTCTTTTTAGTGTTGAGATGCAGGCCAGAGTCATGGAGCCAGTGGGACACTGGTACCATGGCACCCGAGAGCACTGCGGCAGCTTCATATTTTGTTTTTGCATGAGCGTACAATACAGTATCATCTGCATATAATTGCATTTTTACACTCTTACAAACATTTGGTAAATTGTTGACATATAAACCAAATAAAATTGGACCCAATATTGAGCCCAATATTGGAACTCCACCTGAGCAAGTGAGTAAGGTTGATTGTGAATTTTCAATTTGTACGGCTTGTTTTCTGTCTGACAGGTAGGATTTCATCCAGCAGAGGGCATTGTTAGAGAAATTAAAATATGTTAATTTGTCAAGAAGGACAGTATGATTGATAGTGTCAAAAGCATGTTTCAGGTCAAGGAACACAGCACCCACAAAGCCGCCCTGATCAAGTAGATGTTTTAGTTTTTCTGAAAAATAGCAAGTGGCTGTCTCTGTGGAGTGATGCTTCCGAAACCCAAACTGCATAGGATGAAGAGTAGTTTCACTATTGTTTAGATGTTCAGTTAGCTGTATAGCAACCCATTTTTCTGCAATTTTTGAAATGATTGGCAAAGTACTTATTGGCCGATAGTTCTCTGGTTTTGTTTTGTCTCCTGCCTTAAATACTGGGGTAACCCTTGCAGTTTTTCATAATGATGGCGAGGGAGGCGATCAGGAGGCATCCGGAACAGATGCCCGAGCCACCTCAACTGACTCCTCTCGATGTGGAGGAGCAGCGGCTCTACTCTGAGCTCCTCCCGGGTAACCGAGCTCCTCACCCTATCTCTAAGGGAGCGCCCAGCCACTCTGCCGAGGAAACTCATTTCGGCCGCTTGTATCTGGGATCTTGTCCTTTCGGTCATGACCCAAAGCTCATGACCATAGGTGAGAGTAGGAACGTAGATCGACCGGTAAATTGAGAGCTTCGCCTTTCAGCTCAGCTCCTTCTTTACCACAACAGACCGATACAATGACCGCATTACTGCAGACGCTGCACCGATCCGCCTGTCCATCTCATGCTCCATCATTCCCTCACTTGTGAACAAGACCCCGAGATACTTAAACTCCTCCACTTGAGGCGGGAGCTCCCCTCCAACCTGGAGAGGGCAAACCACCCTTTTCTGGTCGAGAACCATGGCCTCGGACTTGGAGGTGCTGATTCTCATCCCAGCCACTTCACACTCGGCTGCAAAACGCCCCAGTGCACACTGAAGGTCCTGGTTTGATGAAGCCAACAGGACAACATCATCCGCAAAAAGCAGAGATGAAATCCTGTGGTCCCCAAACCAGACACCCTCCGGCCCTTGGCTGCGCCTAGAAATTCTGTTCATAAAAATTATGAACAGAACCAATGACAAAGGGCAGCCCTGCCGGAGTCCAACATGCACTGCGAACAGGTCTGACTTGCAACCGGCAATGCGGACCAAGCTTCTGCTCCGGCCATACTCCCAGAGCACCCCCCACAGGACCCTACGAGGGACACGGTGGGCAGCGACAGTGACACCTGGAGGAGTGTGATTGGGAAGAACGGCCTCCCCGATCTGAACCCGAGTGGTGTTTTGTTATTGGACTTCTGTGCTAGTCACAGTTTGTCCATATCGAACACCATGTTCAAGCAAAGGGGTGTCCATCAGTGCACGTGGCACCAGGACATCCTAGGCCGGAGGTCGATGATCGACTTTGTTGTCGTGTCATCTGACCTTCAGCCGTGTGTTTTGGACACTCGGGTGAAGAGAGGGGCTGAGCTGTCAACCGATCACCACCTGGTGGTGAGTTGGATCTGCTGGCGGAGGAGGAGGCCGGACAGACTCGGCAGACCCAAACGTGTTGTGAGGGTCTGTTGGGAACGTCTGGCTGAACCTCCTGTCAGAGGGGTCTTCAACTCCCACCTCCGGGAGAGCTTTGACCAGATCCCGAGGGAGGTTGGAGACATGGAGTCCGAGTGGACCTTGTTCTCCGCCTCTATTGTCGATGCAGCCTTTCGGAGCTGTGGCCTTAAGGCCTCTGGTGCCTGTCGTGGCCGCAATCCCTGACCGGAAGTAAGGGATGCCGTCAGGCTGAAGAAGGAGTCCTATCGAGCCTGGTTGGCTTGTGGGACTCCTGAGGCAGCTGATGGGGACCGGCAGGCCAAGCGTGCTGCAGCCCGGGTGGTTGTGGAGGCAAAAACTCGGGTCTGGGGGGAAAAGTTCGGGGAGGCCATGGAGGAGGACTATCGGTTGGCCTCAAAGAAATTCTGGCAAACCGTTCGCCACCTCAGGAGGGGGAAGCAGTGCTTCACCAACACTGTTTACAGTGGAGGTGGGGAGCTGTTGACCTCGAATGCGGATGTTGTCGGGCGGTGGAAGGAATACTTTGAGGATCTCCTCAATCCCACCGACACGCCTTCCGTTGAGGAAGCAGAGGCTGGGGACTCAGAGGTGGACTCGTCCATCACCCAAGCTGAAGTCACCGAGGTTGTTGGAAAACTCCTCAGTGGCAAGGCTCTGGGGGTGGATGAGATCCATCCTGAGTACCTCAAGTCTCTGGATGTTGTGGGGCTGTCGTCTCTGCAACATCGCGTGGCGGTCGGGGACAGTGCCTCTGGACTGGCAGACCGGGGTGGTGGTCCCTCTTTTTAAGAAGGGGGACCGGAGGGTGTGTTCCAACTACAGGTGGATCACACTCCTCAGCCTCCCCGGGAAAGTCTATTCCAGGGTACTGGAGAGGAGAATTAGGCTGATAGTCGAACCTCGGATTCAGGAGGAACAATGCGGTTTTCGTCCTGGCCATGGAATAATGTGGAATGTCAGGGCTTTTGAGGTTCGTTGTTAAATCTGCAACAGAGCTAATGAAGAATGTTTTAAATATATTGACAATTTTGCCTAAGTCATCAGTCAGTGTATCCTGTAACTGAAGCTGTAGATTCTTGACATGATGTCTCTTTTACACCCCAGCAATTTATTTAAATTTTCCCACATTGTTTTACCATTCCCATTTGCCCCTTTTATAATGTCAATATAGAACACAGCTTTTGCTTTACGTATTTGCTGTATCACTTTATTTCTGAGTGATGTAAAGATCTGACGATCACTTATAGTTCCTGTTTTCAAAGATTTTTTAAGTGCCTGGTCCCTTTCTTTCATCAATTTTCTACAGTTACTATTAAGCCAAGGAAGATTATCCCTATTTTTTTTAAGTTTACCTTCTTTTGTTAACTGGGTTAAAATGTCATTGATGCCTTTGATAAAGTTCATTGAGCAAGTTTCCGTGTCCATATTTTCTAATACATTGGACCAACTGAGTTGGTCAAGTTCATTCTTTAAAGGTTGTTGCAAATTTTTAGGTATAAAAAAATATGACCTATTTTTGTTGATTGTAGCTGGATGCTGCCTCTTGATTTTTCTTGAGCAGAAAATAAAATTGTGGTCAGAAAGACCAGACAGGAGATTAAAAGTCTTAACAATTCTTTCAGGTTTGTTCGTAAAAAGTAAGTCAATTGTTGTTTTTGATTTATTTGTTATTCTCGTTGGGCCATTTATAATCTGTGTAAGATTGTACTTATCTGTAAATTGTTTCAGTTTTCTCCTATCTGGTTTGCTGTCATGCTCTGCAGAACCTTCATGAATATATGAACGTGCCATCAGTACACTGCTTGTTCTAGAGTTGTACTGTTCTTTAATCATATCATTAACTCATCATCACTCAATATAATTTTCAACACATCAATGTTATAAAACAGAAATGTATTTGAGTATTAGTGTCCTACGTAAATTTACCACTTATCCAAAGATCATGTGTCTGATTTGAATTATAACCTAGCTTTATAATTTTACGAGCTGTAGCAATCAGATATAGCTTTTAAGGTGGCTAGTGACTGTTATAGCCTCTGTACTAAACTAAGTGGCAATCACAACATGACCAAACACACAAGTGTAAATGCAAAAAATATTTGTCACTTTATTTTTTTGGGACAACATATTTTTGACAGGTGCTTCTTGTAAGCTAATAAAATAAAGAGCAAAGGAGAGCAAAAGGGTGATGGGACAGTCAAAGTTAAGAAAAGGAGACAAGGCAAACCAGCCCGCAATGGACGGCGTATTGGAATTGCCTCCCCTGTCCTTACCTTATCCAAAGTTACACTAACTTGAAATAACAAACCGAAGGAAAACAGGGAGACCGCCCATCACCATAACCCAGACATCTGCAACCTATGGTTTTAGAGCCACAGTTGGCTCTTTAGCCCTGCTCTTGCAGCTTTTTGGGCATCTGACATCTGGTTATGTAATGTCACTAAAGGTATGAGTATGACTGAGATGACTGTAAAACAATGTGCATCTGCATCAGCTTGTCAGATTTAAATAAACCTTTCTCTTGCTTTTCTGGTATATGCTAGTTATCTGTTAAAATGTCATAATGAACTGCTTTAGCCTCATTAGTCCACAGATTTGCACGCACAGACTGATTAGTGCCGCACACGTACAACAAGAAGTAGTTACAGTGTGTAACTCTAGTTCTCTGAGTGAGATGATCAGTGCAGTATTTAACACACACATTTCTGTGTTAGTTTGCAATAATTAATGACCATCCCTAGGCTATATTTCAGTTATAGGATTAGCAACTTTTGTGCATTAAAATTTTGTTGCAGCTCTTTACAGATTCAGATTTTGTGTTTTTGGGAACAAATGGTTCTTTGGATCCGAATGGCTGCAGACCCCTGCCATAACCTAACTAACAGAAGAAATGCAGCCAGAAAGAAAGGGGCGAGCCGGCAGGTGCCCCACTCCTTTAGAGCTGACTCCTCCAATCAGCACCAGAGATCCAGACACAGCCACTTCAACTGAGAGAAACAGAGGACAGCAGAGGCAAAAGTGAAACAGTACACACGTAACAGTGACGTGAATATGTTTCACACAAAGGTCTCAAGACTAAAATATCTCATCCCACTCATTTCACTGAGTTATTTTGCAACACCTTATCACTTGCTGGTCATTGTGTAAGTCATGATTCAAACTCCTGGCAGCAGCCGCACGTCACCAGCTCCTCTGTAACACTATAACTCTGAGTTACTGGATCAGCCTCGCACGGGCCTCTGGGTACATGTTGTCACTAGGGCAAAGGATAATTAATCAGCAAGCATCTTATGACGCAGAATATTTGTAACTATTTAGTATAGCAGACAAGCTCACAAACTAGTGGCAGTGTGTTCCATATGGACATTAGAGAATTGGGCTGCATGTGTTTGGAGCAAAAAGCACCACAGCTGGCCACATGGAGGCACGTGAGTAATGACACGGTTCAGTGAAATAAATTAACTCCTAATTGCCACAAATACACTCGAGTTTGCCCCCAAAAAAGTCTGTGTGACAGTACAAGGGCAAATGTAATAAGTGTATTTTATAACATATGTATGCCTTCTCCTTGGATGGTAAAAGATTTTATGTCAGAGTAAAGGGGCTTCGTGGCACATATTTCTCAACTTGTTAGGACCAAGTGTCTAGTTTATATGCCGTAATATATCCACTGAGACATTTTGATGATTTTAAACCGAGATGATTTTCTGCGGGAAAAGTTCAAAAGAGCTGGAGCATTTAGAGTTAGCTGTCTGGACGGGGAGAGGTCACAGCGACATGCAAGTGGTGAACATGGCTGTGGGCTGCAGCCATAGATCTCCCTGTCCCTCTAGCATCTGCTGTCCGCTGGCATTTATTACCTTCCACTAAAGCCAACACAGCCACCAGCTGCCCCCTCCACAGTCTGCACTCCTCTTTTACTGCACACTGCCTCTATTAGCTGCAGAGGTGGGTAATGAGTTATATTTACATTATTTTTGGAATATATTTATCTACTTTCCCCACCTCTGATTAGCCGAGACTGAAGGCACTGTGTTTTTTCTTAAGCTGACTTCACTGGTGCTTTGTGTCTGTATTGCTAGTGCCCTTTGACCTCTGCTGCACTGTCTGTCATGTTGTTTTGCCTCAGGGGATAGCTGCAGTCTCTCCTCCTGGTGCATTTGTTAGCAGAACCCCTGTGCACGTGCCATGTACCCACTCCAGAGTCACTCCCTCATGGAGATGGATGGTCTTGCTTCAGCTGTGGCTGCCAGCTGTAACACAGGCCCTCAGATGGATGCTAGCCACTTGAGGAGTTGCCGTGCTCCACAATAGAACATCTGCCTCCCTCAGCTGCTGGTGCTGTTCTGGTGTAATGAGACACAGCGGTGGAATAAAACACATTTGCAAAAAGGCAAGAGGGTACCAAAGATAAAGCAGCGGTGTGGTTGTTTAAATATGGCTTCCTCCTGGTGTTACATCGTTCAGTCCTTTCAACCCCTACCAGACTTCCATTTGCACCTCTACATGGATGGACTCCGCCAAAAGCTTTTGTTATTCAGTGTGAAACAATTAAACAAGAAGTGGCATTTAGCATTTACAATAATACACTCAGTGGTAAGATAGAATGATATTTACAGCAGTCAGGCATAACATTATGACCACCTGACTAATATTGGTGGTCATATTGCCATCTCTTGCTTCACCTACGATCTCTGTCACGAGAAAAACACCAGAGCATCCTCGCACTAACAAAAACTGTGTCCAGCCACAAACATGAGCACATTGTCCCTTCTAAATGATTTTCTTTTCCACGCACATAAACACCGCTATAGCAAGCAGCGCTAGCTTCCAAATCACCGGCACTACAATGACGTAAACACACTGCATTCAGAGCCTAAAATTTGGTCTGACTGACATCGGTTGTAGCCATGATTTAATGTGTGAATCTGCAGTTTTGGAGATGCTGCCTCAGCTGTCTCAATGGTGAATAAGTTATAACTATTGCACCTTGCACTGAACTGTTTCTGGAGGCTTATTATTATTATTATTATTATCATTATTATTATTTTTGTAGTTTGGGTTTTTAACTTGCTTTTATGTCATTTTTAACTTGTTGGTTATTCATATTATTATTTTTTATTTCATTGGCTTTTATTGTTTATGTGACACATTTAAATTTTTGATCAGCACTTTGGTGCACTTTGATTTATGTCTTATGATTATATTTATTGTTATGTTTTTCTTTTTTATTTCTGTCTGGAAGCCTGAACTCCAACTGCAAACACATTTTACCTACAGGCAGGCCCGGCGACAGGTTTGCTGGGGCCTGGGGCAAGAATGCTACACATGGGCCCCCTTATTATAGAAAATATAAGAAGAGGGACCATTTCTGGGCCCCTCTGACCATGAGGCCCAGGACAACAGACCCCTTTGCCCCATGTCAACTTTGAGGACAAAGTGTTCACTCGCTGCCTTATAAATCTCACTCACTAATAGGTGCCACGATGAAGCAATAATCTGTGATATTCATGTCACCTGTCAGTGGTCATAATGTTATGGCTGATTGGTGTACATTGACCTACAAAGAATCCAGCCACAAGGCATCACAAGGCAGTATACTTTCTGTGCCAGTCGCAAGCCCAGATAAATGGAGAGGGTTGTGTCAAGGAAAAGCCAAAAGGAAGGACAACACAAACAAAGTGTATTTCATGCTGAAGAAAGAAATTTCCATCATTGTTATTTTATTTGGAGCTGATCTAATAGAGTTAGCAGGAAGACGGCAGGTTTCGGCTGATCAATCTCATGTCTTCTCTGTAAAAAGTTAAACATCTTTGTAATGGCTCAGCAGCACAAAGGCAAAAAACTATTCTGAGCAAGTCAAATGAAAAATGCTGCAAACAACAATGGCTCCAGGATGTTATTGACTGGAAAGATTGGAAAACTGTTTTAATGATTTGCAACATACTGTGGGGCAAAAGGCACTTCACGCTTTTTCATTTTGTTGGTGGACCATCTTCAAGGCCGGAGAGGCTGTGTTGTGAAGATTTTCTGTTGACCCCCTGCCAAGGGAGTTTGCTTTGTGCTCTTGAAGATAGACCTTGAAAATAAGGTGAATGAGTGAGTTCAGATGGAATAGGACATCTGACATTTGCACTTGATCCTGTGAATAGAACAGAACCATACACAGAAGGGTCAAAAACATCCTGACCTCAAGATGAAGTCAAATCTCTCTCGTTTTGGGATGTTTTGGGGCTGACTTCCTACCACATAGTAAAGTAATGTAGTAATAAATCTATCTTATTATAATTGCATAAATAACACAGGATTTGGATCTGTGGGCCACGGATAGATTGAATATACAACGATCAGGCATACCATTACGACCACCTGCCTAATACTGGTGATCATAATGTTATATGTGTTATCTCCACCTGCCTAATATGGAGCCTCATATGCCACAAACTGTGATGCACTGTGTATTCTGACACCTTTCTGTCAGAACAGCATGATTTTCTTCAGTAACTTGAGCTACAGTTGTTAGATCAGACCACACAGGCCAGCCTTCAGTCCCCACGTACGTCACCTGTCGCCGGTTCACCACCACGTCTTTCCTCGGACCACTTTTGATAGACAATGACCACTGCAGACCTGCAAGAGATTCAGTTTTGGAGACGCTCTGACATCTGTCATCTAGCCGTCACAATTTGGCCCTTGTCAAACTTGTTTAAATCTTTACTCTTGCCTATTTTTCCTGCTTGTAACACATCAACTTTGAAAAGATTTCACAAGGTGCCACTATGAAGAGATAATGTTATTCACTTCCCATTCTGTGGTCATAATGTGGTTATGCCTGATCAGTGTAGTTTCAATGTCACCTAATTTGAAGCCGAACTATTGTTTTAATTTGATAAATTGGTGAAATAAATTTTAAAATACATAGAAAGAGATAGAAAACTGTGATTCTGTAAAAATTCTATGGCATAGCTAAAATTGGGTCCAATACTCAGACAAATGAAGACATTTAAAAATGATATTTGAAGCAAGGAAAGTCATGTAGGTTTACTTATGTGTGAAAGATTTGTCACTCTTTATTTTATGATGAAATGATGGTACAAAAAAATAACAAATAGAGCACGTTTATGCTTAGTCAGAATTCCTCCTTGCATTTGAAAGTTTGTTTTTTAGTCCCAGATATCCCCCAAATTAAAAGTTGATCTGATAACGTCAATAAAACCAGCAGGCTGTGATCCTATTGTAATCAGTAAATCCTTATATTAATTTTCAGTCTTAAGTTTACATACTGCAATTTTATTACCAGCTGTGTTGATAGAAATGTAATTAATTTATTGTCACAAGCAGCAGCATTGTGCAAATTCACCAAGTCATTTTTAACATGTTTTTACATAAATGTGCGCTTCGGTCAATGTAAATACACTTTAGGCAGCGGACACCTCTATGTCCTTCAACAGAATACAGTCAATCAATCCGTGCTTTGTGTGATGGATGAGTCCAAAGGTCAAAGGTCTCATCTGTCACACTGTGGTTTACAGATCAATTTAAGAGGTGCTTGTTAATGTCAGGGACAGGTAAACATTCACAATTTACTTATGTACACTTAAGTCGATGTTTCCTACCTTCATTCATGCATACTTAAAGACCAGGCTATAGCACTTGAGGTTTGTTTACTGATGCGCTATAAAACAGCTTCAGCATTCACAAGTGCTACCACAGATGTCTTTTATTAGACTCCCTACATTCAACAACTGCATTTTAGCAATATACCCTTGTAATATACATTTTTATCAAACAACATCTTTGGTGCATTATTCCAAAATGATTCATTTGGTCTTCCACAAAAGTTAATAGTATAGATTTTCTTTTTAACAGAACAGTACTGTGTTTTCATACCTTTACATGTTTCAGACGCTTCCTGCATCCTGAGTCACCTGATGTTATAGTGACGTGTCTTGCCAGCTGGTTTATACAGGTGTTGGCGCAGTTCTCCTACCTGGAGTGTTTGGGGAATAGCGCCACCTGGGACTGGGTACACGGGTTTGTGACCTTTTGTGGCTGGATTTTTACCAAAACTTAATGATAACCATAAAACACCTATACTGTTGATTATAAAGGGAGGTGTTAATAGTTAAGTTGAG
Source organism: Bostrychus sinensis (assembly GCA_020698575.1). Lineage (NCBI taxonomy): Eukaryota > Metazoa > Chordata > Actinopteri > Gobiiformes > Eleotridae > Bostrychus > Bostrychus sinensis. The sequence continues at coordinate 16,568,989 of CM036258.1, forward strand.
CCAGTATGGAAGTCATATTCAAGGTTTTACACCAAATGCCCCTCCACAACCCTCTCCATTTTACAGTACACTAAATTATGACCCCTTGTGTGTTGGTATCTTTGTGCCGGCTAGGATTTTAGCTCTGTACTTTCCACTGGTCCTAGAGCTGGCAATAACATGATGAGCCTTAAAATAGTTGGATTCAAGTTCTAATTAGTTCCAACTTTTTTTTGTTATCTAATTGCTAATGATCAAGCTCTTTGCAAGAGCACCAAGTTACAACTATGCAGAAACGTAAATTACAGCCTTTTGGCCATATCATCCGGGCCCAAAACCTCCAGACCCACATCACGGAAGGTTGAACCGAGGGAAGACGGAGAGGAAGACAAAGATGTTGTGTCAAGAAGGGCATCTGGCGTAAAACCTATGCCGAATCATGCAAAAATTCTCGGAAATGAGACAGAAGATTTGTTGTGGGGACACCTGAAGGGAAAAGGCAGAATGAAAAGAGGAAGCATTTAGCTTTGCAGCAGTGAATAAAGGTGTACAAAACCTTGGTTCAGTGTTAACTGATAAATCAGTTTGACTGAAGTTCCACAGTGTGATTTTGAATGAATGTGTAATTTAAGCTCTGTCCGGGTCATTTGGCAGATCCTAAGTTTCAGACACATTGCTCAGGCTGGAGGTGGTAGAATCAGGTGACAGGTTCTGAGCTCCTTGTCTTAGCCCGTTTTGGCAGTTACAGAGGTGCTTAGCTCCACACAGTGCCAGCGTATTTCTGCATGAATATTATAGTCTGATATCTGACTCTGGGGGTGCGGCAGCTCAAGCTCTCTGTGATGCTTCCTCTACATTTATTCACTTTGACCTATGAAAAGGCCTTTTATGAGAAGTGTAGGGCTTCTGTCTTTGGGGGCTGAGTTAATCATGTGCAATAGATGACATTTTTGTCTAGCTATTAAGATCAAAGGTTTACAGTTTTACACAGTTATTTTGCAGCAGTTTAACTTGCGAAGTGTGCAAATGTTCTGTTTTACACAAGGTCTACCACAGACCAGAATTATTCAAAATTAATTTTCACTCTAACCTTGAGATGCTTATTTTATCAGACAACAAAGACTATTATGACAGTATGCTAGAAGTTTTTCTGAGTATGTTTTCTAAAAGATACATTTACAATAATAAGGCAAAGTATAAGGTATACTTTATTTTCCCCATAGGGAAACTTGTTCTCTGTATTTATTTTAGTTTATTTTTATTTAACCTTTATTTAACCAGGTAAGCCCTTTGAGAACCACTTCTCATTTTCAATGACGACCTGGCATTTGACCCATCCTTCAGTGCTGCTGGGGCAGCAGTGGGCAGACAGATAACTTGAACTGAAATTGAAATTGCAAATAAAAAATATGACTTAATCTCTGAATAGATAGTGGTTGTAAATGTTAGTAGTAGTAATAGTGGGAGTAGAATGTTGTAGTGGTAATAGGATTTAAACTATCAGTAATAACACCAAAAGCATAACAGAAGTAGTTATGTTAGTAGTAGTAGCAGTTAGTAGTGGTAAAAGTAATAGTAGTGTGAATACTTTCTAGTAAATTTCACATTCAAAACTTTACAGTTTCCAAAGTTACAGTTTAGCTGAGTACAAGTTTGGTTTTGTTTACGTCTGCTTGAGTAATATTTAGCAGCAAGTAGCAATACTTTTACTTGAATACACATTTTTAGTACTTTTTCACCTCTGCCCATATTACATCTAACTGTTATTTTAATGCATCAGAGCAATTTGATGACATTAAACTGAAATTCAATCAGGCACTCCAGAAAACATGGTGTAACTTGATAAAACTTTATTGCTCTCTTGCTCAAACAACAAAACTTGTTTGTTATGTATGACAAGCTTTCTAATTTTCAAAGTGGAATTTAATGTTTCTTCAACCATACTTGGACTTTTTTTTCTCCATTCATCCAGACAGTTTTTGTCCGTTTTCTAATCGAGGTGAGTCTGCCCTCACTGTCCTTGGTATCATTGTACAATTTGTTTCAAGAGATTTTTCGGTTTGCTCCATTCCTAACAGACAGAACAGAACAGGTCACTAACATAAACAAACCAAGTGTCACAAGACACATTATTTGGAGAGTTATGTGGTGATAAATATAGCTTGAACTTATTTACTAATGGTGGAAGAGAAGAAACTGAACATATTGAGCACATAGTATAAGAGTGTAACTTTTCTCCTTTCAGGCAGAAGTCATTTCAAAGTGACCAGGGGCAGACAGTGATTTACCAAGCCACAGGGATGAGTGTCCATGAGGCTGTCTATGGGGAGCTGAGGACAGATGGAGCCACATACACAGAGGGCACCAGTAGGAGGGCACTTCATTTGCTCTGAAGGAAACTTTTAACAAGAGTTTCATAATGAATCTAGCATGCAAGAGTGAAAACATTACATTTTATTTTTAAAATATTGATTATTTTTGGCTCCTGTATTTATGAGGTCTTCTAAAGACAATGCACGGCTTTTTTGTTGTGTTCAATTTTGCAGAACTTTGGTCAACTTTAGTTTATCTAAACAAACTAGTTGCAGTTGTTGTAATAAAAATCCTAATTAGCAAGTCATAAATGCATGCTACATGACATTAGGGAAAACTATGTTAGAACCTCAGCATCTTAGAGGTATTTAACAAGTGAAACAGTTTAGGTTTGAAAGAAGGTTGAATACATGAATATTTTTGTCAATGATATTTTCTTCTTTTTTTTTTTTTTTTTTTTTTTTGTATTGCCTTCTCGAATTGTTTGCCTGCTAACTAATTGATTAACTTTTCAGAAAGGGGCAGTAATGGGCCAAGGAAAAAATTATTACTCTATTATGTTGTGAGTTTGGAGTCCGGATACAGGAATTTTTAGTGGTGAGATATAAGGATATTTATGGCTCAATAGGATCCCAGTTTGAATACAGGTCAGGGCGCTTTATTTACCATTGCAAGATAGTGCCAATGTCTTGTCAGAGGCCTCTAGTTCTTTTTAAATTTATTGATCTTCTGCCTTAGAAAGTATATGTTGTCTCCACCAAATGACACCTAAATGTATGTAATTTCTAGCACACGAAGTTCAGAAATGGACAAATCAAGACTGTGAAAAATATGTATACTTTATTCTTTACTGGGCTCTACCCATAAACCCACCAGCCAGTAGATTATAATTAAAAATGCGCCTACTGTGTTTGTAACATTGTTAAATGTTGCTGTATGGATAGATTTTCATTGTTCTTTAACAAAGTTCTAAGTTATAATTAATTTTCTGATATTTTTCCACATTACAAATTGCATTGCAACATGAGTCATTACTAAATAATGTCTCTGCAGGCCCACAATGCCATGGTGCCAGAGGAACCTGTGAGCAGCAGCAGGACACAGCCCCAGAGTTCACCTGGAGCATTGTGGCGGCTGGGGACCGGAATGAGAAAACAGAGAAGAAGACAGGAAGTCCACAGGGCTGGGAGGAAGGTAAGACTGAAGGTATCAGATTCCCTCTTTGAAGGGAATTTCATTTTACAACAAACTTTATCACGATTCGTCTTCATAAAAAATCCATCATTTTTGACGGGTAAGTTTGTCTTCTCAAAGTTTGGAACTTTGGTTGTTTTACTGTACATGCATTGATCAGGCATAACAATATTACCACTTCGAGGTAAAGCAAATAACACAGATTATGTTTTCATAACGGCGCCTGTTAGTGGGCCAGATATGTTAGTTAACATTTTGTCTTTCAAGTTGTTGTGTTAGAAGGTGGAAAAATGGACACGAGTAGGGATTTGAGTTTGACATTGGCCAGATTATGATGGCTATAGACAACTGGGTCACAACATCACTAAAACTGGCCCAAGTAAGGAACAGTGGTGGACCGGTGACAGGTGATGTTGCAGAGTGAAGTCTGGCCCATGTGGTTCGATCCAACAGATGAGCCAGCTAGTTAAAGCTGGTTCTGACCGAAAGGTATCAGAATACACAGCGCAGAACCGCTTGTTGTGTATGGGGCAGCACCAATTATAGGTAGGTGGTCATAATGTTATGCCTGATTGGTGTATTTCCAACATAAACAACTTAAGATAATGCAGATATTATCTCTTAAACCAGCTTTAAATGAGCTTGAATTTGATTGGTTCCAGTCTGACTCAAATATTTAGCACCAATATATCAAAAACCATTAGCACCATTACAAAAAGCACTACTGAGATATTGCTTTTCATTACTTTTTTTTCCTACAATAAAGTAGCTGTATATGTAGTTTACCAAACCAGTAGTCTGCACCATCATGTCCAACCTCTCTTTCAAATCTGCCATATCCTGCAGCATCAGTCATTTTCATAGCTTCAGAGATGAGAAAACAGTGTGTGTCGTCTGATCTCCGGAGGTGATGGGAAAATGGAGGGAGACAGAAAGGTCCATTTATTTCCTTAAATGTTTTTGCCCGATCATGAGCTGTGAGTCTGACACCAAATAGAGTGCTGTGAGAAAATGAAAAGGTGAAGTGTATTGACTGTGGTGAGGATTAGACTGAGTGGACTAAACAAGTGAGTGTAGTGATGTGTTGTGCCAACACTGGAAAACTCTGCACAATTGATCATATTTGCACATCTTGGCAAAATGATGTATATATGTATCCAGCTGTCAGTCGCATTACTGAGATTTTGTTGTGATGTAATGTTTATTATTTCTGTTTTCTGTGGGAAACTGATGGGATTTCACACAGAAGTTGTTCAATTTCAAGTGTACAGCCAGAAGTGGAAAGTAATTAGATACTTTTTTTCAAAGGTTTACAGACTTTTTTGAGTACATTAAAAACTAAAACCTCCTTTTTTTAGCAGATAAGCTGTACAAACTGGGCTTTAGCAATGCAGCTCATTCATCATAGCTCCATGATTTACGTTAAAACTGTTAAAATTGCACATTTTGTGGTGAAAAATGTATGACAGGGTTCGTACAGTCATGGAAAACCTGGAAAAGTTTTGGAATTTTATATTTTGGTGTACATTTTTGCAAAGGTTTTGGAAATTTAAACAGTCTGAGTAATATTCAGTCACTACTTGATATCTTAATTTACTTTTTAAAAATGTGTTCTGAATCAACTTACCAATACAACTTACAACAACAAATGAAATTGCAGCAAAAGTTTCTAATGTACCACACTGGATATTTTGAATACTATTTATAAGTCTTCTCTGTCTCTGCCCACTTTTCCAGCATTTTTCAAGCTTGGCAGTAAGAGGAATACTCAAAGTAATCATATCAGACATAGAAGTAGAAGCAAGTAACAAACATAGTAGAAGCAGTTTGCACTCGTACTGGTAGTATGTAGCAGGCACAGAGGTAGTAGTAGTATTAGCAATTGTAGTAGTATTAGTACATTTTGCTGAGCCTGTACAAAAAGTGGTAGTAGAAGTGAAGTAAACTTTACTCTGGGTACATTTTTAATTCATGCACATAATCAAAACAAATACTCCTGTAATCATTTTGTTGACTTCTTTCACTTCTACTCATGTAAAATTATTTTCAAGTAACAGTGCCTTTACTTGAGCTTGAGTCTCTATTCCACCTATGACTACATCAAAGTAAGAATCTTTTGAAATGCAGGATTGCCACTTTTTGTCACTTTTCTCTAGATGTTTATTTGCCCAAAAAGCTGTTGAATGTGGAAGGTAGGAGCTTGAGTACAAATGCAATATATGTGCATAATCATGTCGAAGGCCTCAGTTAGCCACAATACATTTGCTGTGTTGTGAATAATTGAGCGTAGCAAGCTGCAGTCTGCACACATTTCACCAGCACTCGCAATTTAAAAGGAATGGAAATAAGGGATGAATACTTAATGACTGTGATCCGTAGAATAGGCTGGGCTGTGTTCACCTAGACTACCTAACTTTATGTGCTGTAAGAAATTGTGAGTGTTTCCTTCTTGTCGTTGAGATGTTAGCAGTAACTCATACACAGAATTAGGAAGATATTAGTGTTTACTCCAGATGCCACAAACAGTACATTAATGCTGTATTATACCATGTACTGAGCCAAATTTTATGAAAGAAAAAAAAACAAACACAAAGCCAACATTCCTAGTCGAATTTCTATTTAATAAATATTTAAACCTTTTGAACACCATTTCTTTATTGAGTGAGAAATAATATATTCACAATATTACTTTTATTCATGATGCCCATTTTCACCATCTGCTGTTGCAGTTTGTATTGTGTAAACAACAATAAAAACATGTCTGAAAAGCTTGAACAGTGCAGTATTGTAGCACAGTAGCTCCTTTTTTGTTGTGGAGAGCTTGGAAACAACCTTGGTGCATTGTGAAGTACAAACATAGTAGTTTCAAAAAATTTCCCTAGTTGTTATCAAGGTAGGGTTTTCTACCTGGCCACATGAGTAAGCTAGTAGCATTTGGCACCATATACTGTAAATGTCTTAATTTATAACTTGACTTATATAAGAGATTTTCTAGTTCAGAGGTAAATGCTCTATCGATTTAGCCCTTACAATTACAATAGTACATTATGTTTTTTTTTTTTTTTTTTTTATTCCTGCATCCAGACCAGGTTCCAGATACACACTAAAAACAAACTGAAACTTCCTCAAAAATGTAATTGGTAATCATGAATTAAACATTAATAACAATGTTTATTACTCAGCGGTGATTAATAATGCTTATTTATCCTTAACTAACAAATCCAGCCACAGAGGAGCGTGAGCCACTGTGCCTTTGTGCTGGTCTCAAGTCCGAATAAATCGAGATTTCATCAGGAAGGGTATTTAGTGTAAAACCTATGCAAAACCAAACTCAATCACTGCACTCTAGGGGGCAGATGATGCAGACATAGCATTAACTAATACTTAGCTAATGCTATATGGTGTGTATTTAATTAAAACCAGACCATTTACTTGTCTTGTCACTGTCAGTCCAACAGACCAACAACCAACAAACCCATCCAGGTGGAGGCATGAACTCTGGTGCGAGTGAAAAACAAACAAAAAACAGCCATCTGATAGAAAGTTGCAGAATTACATGTGGATATGTTTTCTAGTGTTGGCCATTTCACCATTTTGTCTGCATTCATAACACAGTAAAGAAACATTAACATGTATATAACCAGATCTATCAATTTTGTTGTTTTTTACACAGTGTTTTCCAAAATCAGTCTTTAGCCAGCCCTAAGTGGCCCTGTTACTTCATGTCTGCTGTGTGAATGGGAGTAAAGACTGGAGGTTTTGGAGAGATGAACCTGCTGCAGACTTGATTATTTTTTCCCTAACCCTAACCCAGTGTCCACAAGACCTTTGGGAATAGTTTTCTGAGCACTTTCATGTGGGCAGAGAAACCCGCTTCACTCTGTCAGCTGTAAATTGCTGATTTGCTGGTGATACGTAGATAATAAAAGCTGCTGATAAAGTTTTTTAAGTTAAAGTTTGAAGAATAGAACTTGTTATAGTCTAGTTTTGCTGTTGCCCAGCGAGATTGCATTTGAGCGGCAAGTGGTCTTCCAAATAGATAAAGTGAAAACCAATTTAAAGCTTTTACCTGTACCCAGACCTTCTCAAATCGGTAGTCATTATAATAAATTATTTTAAGTGAAGTCATTTTTTTTCAGTTGGCTAATTCTGAAAACTAAATGAGCCTAATATCTTAGTTGGAAGGGCTTTCAAATTCTACATCTGCTACACAACCTCTATGGTGTAAGAACACCAATAACATGAGCTAATGACTGCTTCCAAGAAAACACACTTGGTTTTCAAAACCCTTCTGAAGTTGTATAAAGGATACATGGCATGCCACTTAGCTTAACCTTTAAGCTGAGCTATAAAGAAAATATCTTGTTCAACCCATGGCAGACTGAATAACAAGTGCAATTACAATACTATGTTGTTTTGAACATTGTGAAGACTATGTTGTTAGTCATAAATTACCCTTTTCTTAGGCCCTTGCTTGAAAACAACATGCCCTAAAATAAATGGAGTATATGTCTGCACTTGGTCTACAGAAATAATCTTGTGAGTAATCTTGTGAATAACACTTTCAGCTGAGGTGTAATCACCAATATAAACGTTACTAGGTCAGAATAAATAAAGATAGAACACAGACAGAAATGTAAAAAAGCATTGCCTAATAAAAGGTTAATGTTATAGAGTGTATGTCCTCTTAATGTTGCAGCTGTAGCCTAAAATCTCTCGAAACCCACAGCAGAGCTTCTGACCCTTACTAGGGCCAAATGTAGTGCAGGTGAAGCAGGGCAAAATTAGAGAGGGTTTAGTACAGATATATGTTTAGGAAAAATCTTTATTTAGCATAATTATGCATATTTTATGTATTTTTGCTAAATTCCAGTTAAGTTGGTTGTTGTTGAAACGGATCCAAAAATGGGTCCACTAGGGTTAAAGGGATTCTGTACTATTTTAAGATACTAACTTCACTCACTAAAAGAACTAATAATTTGTTTTAGTAGATTGTTTACAATTAGAAAGAGCATTTACCCCTTTACTAAAAGATGTTTGTGTCTTGGGTGGAGAACTATATCTTTGTCATTTTCTACATTGATACAACTTTCTTTGTTTGTAGCCTTTCTAAAAAAATGTATTATTATTATTATTATTATTATTATTATTATTATTATTATTATAAACAGAAACAAGCAGTATTGTGCAAGAGTCTTTATTATTATTATTATTAAGACTCTTGCACAATACTGCTTGTTTCTGTTTTTAAAAAATGAACTGCTTAAAAAAATCACTTTTCTCAGTATTTGAATTCATAAATGTGAGCTTGTAGACAACTTAAGTTGTATTAAAACCCAACTTGTAAGTTTAAATTTAAACCATTACACTTGTCCTTGGATTCTCAACCTTCATTTCTCACAATAACAAGCCCAGTTGATTACCTAGTGCTAATGAGCTGCTATAGATTAGCCCAGACTGCTTTTCTCATTTCATCAATGGCCAAAACCTTGAGGGCTTCTCCGAGCCAAGAGGTTAGTGCATTATGGGAAACCCAGAGTGTTCCAGGACCATTTTAATGCACCCTTTAACCTTGGAAGCCACGGCTCCAATGATCTCACTGCGTCTCCTCCATCTTGGGTGTCAGATATGTCGTTGCAGGACCCTGACGCTCATTTTATTGTCAATAGTGCTGCGGCTGGCCCACCTTTTGAACCTGCTCCTTTAATTAACTGCTGCTGACTATAAAAAAGCAAGGTCAATGGAGCACATCGACTCTATAGTATATTGGGCTTATCAATTTGAACTTTACAGCCGCAGTTAAGTTTCAAAGCTTACGTATCCTCTTAGGTGGAATACAGTCAAACTCAATGCTTTCATCGATTATACAAGACTGATTTAAATATTCTTTCTTTTAACGCTATTCCACTTTTATTTATAGTGGTCAAGGCTCTGGAATATTTAGTCTGGCTTTCAGTACAGTTCCAGACATTCTTGATTGTTAGGTTTATTACTTTGAGGAGGTCAGTCTACATCACTGCACACTGGTGTCCAAGAATCATGTCTTTCGCTTTCTCCAAAAATGGCACACTTCTATAGCAATATACACTTGGCACTGGGCTTAAGGGGATTTTATCAGATTGAACTGAAATATGCCATATACATCAGGAGGCGAAGTGGACAATAAAGCCAGAAATGATGAGACTCCGTTGGCCCTTGCGGTTCCTTTACTGACTGATGACATGTTCAGTAAAAATGCAAACTCAGAAATGTCATTATTTTCTGAGTAACTACATAGTCAATAGTAATTTACTTAAGTGCATTTTATAAAGGTCCCCCATTCTACTAAATCAACATTGCTGAGCTTTTAACCATGTTATACTCTTGTTGCACCTCAAAAACTTACCTGGGGTAGTATTTAGTTTCATTTGTTTTATTCACACTTAAGTAATCCTGTATGCTGACCCCTTCTCAAGAGCTGAAAACACTCTACAAACCAAGTGCCCCTGCGCATTTCTAAAGCCCATTCACCATCACCGGGCTTGTTTCAACACTTAAACTGTCGTCACTAAGAAGCAAACAGCTCATTTATCCATCTGGTAGTGCCATTTTGCTACAGCCACTGTAAATAGCCATTTTGCGCTGGGCTGTCCTTTCCCCACCGTTGCCACCAGGGGGTGTCAGAAACCTAATCCAAGCGTTTGTTGCAAAGTCACAGCTCCCCAAAAGAAGACATTTCCACACATATACATTATTTTAAGTTATAAAACATGAAATACTTTTCTTCTTTTTTTTATTAAGTGATGCAAAAGACAACATGCCGGTGAAAAAAGACAAAACATAATACATCTAGACAATACAAAAGACATTACAGTACAGTCAGTGAGAGTGTGGGTGTGTGTGCGTGGGTTGTGTGGGTTTGTGGGTGGGTGCATACAGACTTGGCAGGTATCATTAGGATGAGGGAGAAGAAAAAAATAAAATAAAATAGAAATAATAATAAAATTAAAACTACATAATGTTTATATTATTATTATTTAGAAGGATGTATTATTAATACCCTTCTAAATAATAACGGTTCATGGTGACCAGACAATTGACTGTATTTAATAAAAAGTCTTTGGCCAGTTGTTCAGTGTGGTGTGATGCGTGAGCACAGTGGACTGAGTCTGTTGGCAGAGTCCCCTCAGTCGCCCACCCACATGAGGAGGCTGAGGGGACATCTCCGCCAGCAGGACCCACTCCCAGAGCCTCTCAGGAGGGAGTCTGCTCCAGCCAGTGAAAGGCCCATGCAGTTATCCTGTCTCACTTTTTATTATTGATCTAAAGGCCTGTCCTACTGCACCGTTTAACGATTCCGTCTGAAAAACGGAGGCGTACGTTTATTGGATGTTTTTATACATTTTTTTAACTGGTTTTCAAGCGTATTTAGCCATTGACAGGCGGCACTAGTCATTTAAAACTTTGAACATGTTCAGAATTTGCAACAGCCAGCTTCAGCTAGTGATTGGTGGTTCTCATGTCTTTTTTTTTTTTTTTTTTTTTTTGGTTGAAGGTTTCACCGTTACTCAGGCGGAATCTTACAGGTTTTTAGACTTTTAAAGGCTGCAATTATTTAGGGTTTATAACATCCTCAGACGTTGTGTTCGTGTCCCTGTGCCTCACCAATCAGAAGCAATGTAAAGGTTTTTTTGATATTTAGAACATTCACGGTGAATCGGGGCGCAGCACAAATACATTAAAACAGGAATCTGTGTGTAAAAGTGCACTTTCGTGTTTACACTTAAGTTTCACTTTCATGAGCGCAGTGCCTTGACACAAGACAGCGCGGAGGAGGAAACAGATGCTTTTTACAAAAGAAATAAAGACTGTTAAAGTAAGTAAAAGTGAAGAGATGACGACTGTGATAATAAAGAGTTTGTTGAGACCACGCGGACTCTAAACAGTGGACTCTATAGGTGGACACAGGCTGATGGGACCTGAGTGTCTGCGCAAAATTGTAAGAGCTTCATAAATGCTTTCTAAACACACAAAAAGTCTCACTAAAGCAAATTAACTAAACTAGTGCAATAACCCCAAAAGGGTTAAAGATTGACTATATATTGACAGATTGACAGATAAAACGAGCTATGGCAGCCTTCCCATGTGCTTGGCCTTTGTCGTTTACCTAATTCAGTCAAAGCAAGATGCACAGGACCACCTTTTTTCCACATTTTCTTTTTTTTCTCCGCTTCAGAGCTTTCTCAGACGTATTTAAACATTACTTATGCTGTTCTATCTACCGTCCATGGCCAAAAAAATGTAATTTCCCGCCGTTTGACATTGTATGGTGTAAATATTTGGATGCAGGCAGACAGAATCGTTAAACGGCGCAGTGGGACAGAGCCTTAAGTTGCTTAATTTTTTTATTGAAACATTTTTTTATATCTCTTTACATACTTAAACTAGTCCTCATCACTGCCACTTGTAGCCAAATTGTAAGAATAGACAAGGAATAAATTAATCAGAAATAATTAGCAGTAGCAGCAACAGCAGCAATAGCAGGCAGTATCAACATAGGCAGCAGCAGCAGTAGTAGCAGTTACATTAAATATTGTTAGACTGTTAAACAGTGTCGTAACCATGTTATACTATAAAGAGGTGGGTGAGGAGAGAGAGAGGAAAAGCAAACAAATAATATCTAAATAAATGTAATTTTGATGCAACAAAGCAATAACAATAATGATTATGATAACAATAACCAAAACAGCCATAATAAATAACTGTAATAATAACATAAGTAGGGGATTAGTTTGCTAATTAGATGTTCATAATGACAAGAGCAGAGCATATAAAATATAACATATAGGTAATTAATTTGTTAATTAGACGTTTATAATGACAAGTTCGGAGCGGAACAAAAAAAATAACATTTACTACTATTGGTATTCTTTTTTTTTTCTTTCTTTTTTTTAAAATAAAAACAAAAAACAAAACAAAAGCATAGTTATAATAAAATAAGGGGGACACGGTGGCCAACACACAATCTCTCTGGGTGGAGTCTGCATGTCCTCCCTGTGTTACCGTGGGTTCTCTCTGGGTACCCATTGTGATATGTTTGTGTTGGTTCTGGTTTTCCAGTTCATGAGGATAGTTTTCTTGGCAATGGTTAGGGCCACAAGGAGTAGTTTATTATTTATTTGTCAGTCTGAATCAATTACTCAGGTATCTCCTAGTAAGCATAGTAATGGTGAAATAGGAATGCAAAGGTGTCCAAAACTATTTCAGAAAGCCTGAAAAAAACATAATATAGGACCTTTACATAAATCCAAGTATATTTTTCTAAAATATAGTTTACATACTTTTAAAGGAAAAAATCTCTAAATGAGTAAAAATATTTTCAAGCAAAGTAATTGTAGTAAAATTACTTTTACTTATTTATTTAGTAATATTTATATGGAGGTAACAGTACTTTTACATGAGTACTACATGAGGTAATCTGTTTCACCTCTGGTTATTTCTTCCATCACCATTTGTAATATAAATCTATATTTGGTTCTAAAATGCAGACTTCTTCTGACAACAGTGACAGTAGCAACAACAGGGCTCACAGTGCCCCTAATAGGCAGGCAGGGGTATTACAGTCTTATCAGTAGATGAGCATGGCATGATAAAGGCGTACTCTTTTGATAATGTGTTTTGGCATTATGTGAATGGCCTCATGTGTTATCCCCGCCAGCCTGTAGTAACACTTGGACATGGACTAATGATTTACTACAGCAGGGTCTAGCAGGATGTGTAGTTCAACTTGTAGCACTGATGCTGCCTATATTACCATTTTCTTTTGACAAATGATCATATAATTACACTCCATACATCAAAAGAATTAACTGTTAATCAGCATTACTTGAACAATGAAAAGATTGTTGTTAAAGACCTAAAAATAAGTGAAAACATAATTTAGCAGTGTGATCCTGATCCTCTTTCCAAAATGAGACCGAGACACTGTTGCAACAGACTATCTTGTGGGGATAATAATGACTTGCGTAAGCTGTGGAGACACTGTCATTGTCGATTATACTCAGTTTTACATTTAATGAAGTCTAGTTAAAAAGCAAATAAGACCAAGAAAGCAATTACCGACATGGAGCCCCTCTCAAAAATAAAAGTACATAATTAGGCTAATGTCTGTAGACGGTTCAATTAGAGAATCATCACACTACAAAGCTTGTTTTTACAGTGTTTTACAGGTTCTTGTGCCACAGGTAGAGCTAACAAAAGATCTGTGTCTAATGACATTCTAGGCCTCGGTATGAAAAGTAACCAGACACGAGCTTAACTTAAGTAGTTTGCCTAAGTACACTGTTGAAGGAAATGTATTTTCTGCATTCTGAGCACATTTTTAATACATAATTTTAGGTAAATAAAGTGTAGAGGAAATTAAATTACTGGGAAAAGCAGCAGTGTCACAGGTACTGTAGAAGCTATAGTAGTGGAAGTAGTAGTGGTAGTGCTAATATTAGTAGCAATAATAGCTTAGCAATGGTAATAGTGATAGTAGTAATAGTAATCTTTAATTCTTGTGACAGTTTTGTTGAGTACTTTTACCTGTGTTTCCAATATTATTTTGATATAACACTTGGGTACATATTTTAAGTACTTCTTTGATGTCTTTGTCTGCCTTTAAAAACATATGTTTGCAGTATTTACCAATAGTACAGTCCACTATTCATTTACCTTGGCAGTTCATTTTGAGCCTGTGATTCTTGTAGATGTGTTTGAACTGCCAGACGCCGGTCACTTAGACCTGAGTGGATCATCAATCTGTAAAGGTCAGCTCGATGGCCGTCTTGTGGGCCAGCGTCTTCCATACTCAATACCTCATATACCTATATACTGCCAAAGCATCTGTCCTTAATCAGAGTATTGATCCGACCTGGACACAAGGGCAGCCGTGGTGTTGCTAATGTGCATGGGTAATGTTAAATTTCAGACTACTTTAATCCTCGCATAACATATTTAAATCCATGTATTTTTCAGATTTCAGATGTTAAAATCATTTGTTTCACTTAGTTTTTCTGTGTTTTTAGTCTTCATCTGCTCTAATTAGCTAAATCTACCCATTCCTGTCCTTTACTGACCCCGGCAGAGCTGCTAATGAAGAATTCTTTCACACCAAAAGCCCAACCCAGACCAAAGCTGGTATTTTCTTACCTTGTATTCATTTTCATTTAATTATATTTATTGCCTTTTTTTTTTTTTTTTTAAATGCACCAAAGAACTTTCCATGAATTGTGTCCTTCTGTTATGTGTTGTCATCTCAGGAACTCTGTACTGAGTAAGTGTGTCTGTAAAGAGAAAAAATGATCAAACTAACTTAAAGCCACAACAGGATAACATTATCATTTTATGAATAATATTGGATTGGATTTATACCACACTTTTCTAGACACGTGTTTCACATTATTTCATTTTTCATGGACTCCCCACACACTGCTGGTGGTAAGCTACCTAAATTAATTTAGGACACATCTACTGTATATCTGCATCTTACGTGTTGTTGGTCAGAAAATGCAATAATTATTGCAAAAACCTCATTTGAAGAAACTCATCATATGACTGTGAGAAACGCTCAGATTAGATCCCTGTCACTGTAAGAGCCCTCCCTCCCCGCTGTCCCACTGTTGGCGCGCTCCACATGAAAACACTCGCTGGTGTTGAGTGTTGTCTGCTGCAGTTCGGGGGGGGGGGGGTTGTTTGGTTGCTGTGGGGGAAGTGTGAGCTGTAGCAGTGCTTCCTGAACAGGACAGGGCCGTGAGGGGGGAGGGGCAAGGTCAGGTGGAAAAGGCAGACACCAGTGAAAAAAGCTGTTTTGGCCTCTCAGAAACTCAATGTAAAAGAATAGAGGATTATTCAAACATGTGAATGAAACAAAAACACACTCCAGGTATGTTTTTGATGAGGCAACAACATTATAACATGGTAGAAAGCTCAGAAAAGTCAATTTTGCTTAATATAGCCCCTTAAATGAGCAACCAGCTCTACCTCCTAAGCTCCAAAATGAACTAATGATCACTAATAACTTAAAATATATACATCATCATTTATCTTAATAATTAATTTTAATAATTCCCCAAATGTAAAAAATAAACCCATTATTAAATGGTGTGCACCTTCATTAGATAATATTTTTCAATCAAAAACATACACAAATTTCAAATTGCATATAGTGGCAACTTCTGCCTTTCTAGTATGGAGGACCGTGAGCGCCACGCGAAAAGGAATAATGCTTTTATTAAAAGAGTTTTTAAAAGAGCCTTTAATAAACAGGATTACTAAATGGTTTTATTAAATGAGTTTTTAAAAGAGGATTTAATAAATGGATTACTAAATGGTTTTAATAAAAGAAGGATTAATAGCGTTATTCATTAATCCATTTAGGAAACCGATTTCTAAATGTATTTACAAAACCTTTTCGGAAAAGCTTTTGCAAAACGTATTAGCTTCTCTGATTAGCTTCTCCTTTTAGCTTTTCCATGGCGTTCCTTGTCCTCCTGGCTAAAGTTAAATAATATAAAAAGAAAAGCAATGTAACGGACTCTGTGATTGGTCAGAGCTACTCGAGCTCTGATTGGCCAGACAATTTGCTTGTCATCCTTAGCTGGCCCGGTGACAATAGTGGTTATGCGGTAACTACTTCTGCATTCAGCTAAACGGAATGATCCACTTCCGGTCGCAGCTTGTAAGCGAGGAGCCGGACAAGGGCAGCTTCAAAAACCATCTGTATGTCTTACACATCGCAAAATAAAATCACCAAACTAACGCTGCTATGGTCTAACGCAGTTTTATCCTTCAAACAAGGGTTTTAGCATTTGTGTGTTAATTAACTAATCGCTGAGCGCGGATGCGGGATATTGTTGTGTCAATCAACTAAAGCCTCACCTGGCGCACTTTATTTCAGCAGATATAAAGCACACAGCAAGTTAAATTACGTGATACTCAATAACAAACAACACAACTGCCCATTTTAGCACAGTCTTAATTTATTATACACCTATTAAGGCACTTCGAAGTATTTATTAATTTCTACTCTCCGAGGCTACAACCATTGTTTTGAAGCCACTTTCACAGCTCTTCTGTGGCGCTTTCAGATGTTTTTGTGCACACTGTGGCTGTTTTTGATCACATACTTTAGGGAAATGTTCCTGTGTGCTTTATATCCGCTGAAATAAAGTGCGCTGGGTGACGGCTTTAGTTAATTGACACAACAATATCCTGCATCCGCGCTCAGCGATTAGTTAAATATTTAACACACAAATGCTAAAACCCTTGTTTGAAGGATAAAACTGCGTTAATCCACAGCAGCGTTAGTTTGGTGATTTTATTTTGCGATGTGCACAACATAAATATGTTTTTTGAAGCTGTTCTTGTTCGGCTGCTTGTTACGTTTAGCCGAATGCAGAAGTAGTTAGCGCATAACCCCTATTGTCTGGCCAATCAGAGCTCGAGTAGCTCTGACCAATCACAGAGCTCGTTACATCGCTTTGCTTTTTATTTTATTTAACTTTAGCCAGGAGGACCAGGAATGCAACGGAAAAGCTAAAAGGAGAAGCTAATCGGAGAAGCTAATACGTTTTGCAAATGCTTTTCCGAAAAGGTTTCGTAAATACATTTAGAAATCGGTTTCCTAAATGGATTAATGAATAATGCTATTATAATAATAATAAAATAATAAAAATAATAATAATAATCCTTCTTTTATTAAAACCATTTAGTAATCCATTTAATAAATCCTCTTTTAAAAACTCATTTAATAAAACCATTTAGTAATCCATTTATTAAAGGCTCTTTTAAAAACTCTTTTAATAAAAGCATTTAGTAATCCATTTATTAAATGCTCTTTTAAAAACTCTTTTAATAAAAGCATTATTCCTTTTCGCGTGGCGCTCACGGTCCTCCATATTCTAGCCTGTTGTGTTACGAGTATGTGACAAGAAGCCAGGGTGAACGATCAGTGACGCATTTCAAGATATTCATAAAAAATTCTATATTTAGAAGCACATGGTTCCAACTCACTGTGCCTTTCAAAATATGGAGATATAAGAACAGCACGCATCTCACCCACAAATAAGATATCGGCATACTTTCTATCCTTCTTTCCTACTGTGTATCATGACAAGTACAATCCAGACACAAGCCAGTGTACTTATGGTCCCAAGCCTGGATAAATGAAGAGGGTTGATTGATGAAGGGCACTGGGCATAAAACCTGAGCCAAATCCATGTGAATCACTGCACACTAGTAGGCAGATGGTTTGCTGTGGCGACCCCTGAAGGAAAGGCTGAATGGAAAGAAGTATTTTGACTAATTATGTTATTGAATTTTATGTGTATGCTTGAACACAAAGCTATTGAAATTCCAAATGTGAAAATTTATAACCAAGACTGATTTGAATGAAAATAGGCATTAAAAACTATCTTTATTTTACTTCCCCTCAATGTGATTTCTACTATAAACCTCTAGTACTGTGCAAAAGTCTTATACAGGTTTTCAGAAGCCTATGAACAGAAAGATGTGTCAGTGTACAGAAATACACAACATTACAAAAAAGGGGAAGGAAAATCTTAACTAGAAGCACAAGGAGACCAGAGACCTCTGCCAAGACACTGGTTCTATTTTGCAATGGGTAAGATATAGTGCCTAGACCTGGACTTGAAGATCTTAGTTCAGGGGTAAATGTTCTTTCCATCTAGCCACAAAACCTTCAACAATGGTAATTAATCTACTAAAACTAATCATTTGTTCTTTTAGTGAATGAAGTTTGTATCTTTGGCCTGTGTCTCAAAATGGCCCAGCTGGATTGAAACTGGATCCACACCAAAATGAATGACCCATTACTAACCTTTCTAAACATTTTCATAACAAAAATATCTATCTAAGCTATGCCATCAAGCTTAAACTCTCACATGTATAGGAGCCCTTCTTTCACTCACACCGCACTTCGGTTCCACTGGATTAATTAGGCTCTTTTTACAAGATTTTCCCGCAAGGCTTCTTTCTATGGGACCCTCCACAAGCCACCAGATCACAGCCTGTTCCCCCTGACACATGCACACTCCACCAGAGAGTGCTGTGACTCCCCGTGGCCATGATCAGACACATTTGTACTTCCACCGGGGGACCCACAGCGAAGTGTTTGATTCGTCCGCCATCTTGGTCAGGGCGCTACCTTTGCTCCAGTTCTCCTGCTGTTCTTTGAAGCCGCTCACTTCAGGGACCCTCCTGTGCGTCTCAGATCTGTGCAGGTTACACCCAGTGCACTCGTTCGATGTAATGACAAGTTACATTTATCTGACACACGTGCATTTGTTTGTACTGCTCCGGTTGGTTTCAAAGGCAACACCTCAAGGTAACTTTCTGTGCACTGATTTGAAGTGACGTTAACTGCTGATAGGTGTGTTAAGTTTTTGTTAGCACAGAAGTCACTACAATACAGGTGCATGTCAATGAATTATTAAATACTGTGGAAAAAGATTGTCCTCCTTGGCTCATTACTGACCTTTCCTGAAAATGTTATTACAAAAATAAAACTAAAATTTTTAAAGCATTCTTAGTTAACATTTTTAATACCACTAAAATTTGCACAGTCCTTAATTTAATTGTGATGATTACGGCTTGCAGTTAATGAAAGCCAAAATTTAATTTGTTAAAAATGTTGTTAGAATTAGAAAATTAAATTATATTACAGAACCATTGCAGTAATTACAGTACAATTAAATAAATGCTTGAAATATTTTACTGTGTTCTGAAACTATTAACTTTTCAGTAATATTTGAATGTATTGACTTGTGCCTGTGAATCATTACTAGAACATGCACAACATGTTCTTCTCAAGGACGAAGAACAAAAATAGCTGCAGCCTAATGGATAATTAATTGCATGACATTAACATTAAAACATATCCAAATGAGATATGCTAATTATTTTCAAACATTAGAAATCTGTTATATATCTAGCCATTGAGTGCAGCTAAATACATTATTAATCATATAAAAAATTCAGATGTTTTGAGGCAGCAGTCATGTGAATGCAACTGTGCAACATCATTCACTTTACATTTTGCAAAGTGCAAGGCTGTCATGATGTGGATTATCATTAAACATATTAAAGAATATTTATTACCACAGTATATCCAATGCATGGAAGCCTTTTATGCCTTTATTGAAAAGACAAAGATGTAAAATAATTAGGATGAGAGATGGGGAATGACATTGAGCACATTCAGCAGTAACTGTATTGCGTTCCAGTTATCCTGGAACATAAACCTCAGAGTGACGTTTTTTGAGTTACTGCATTCCAGTTGTCAAGTCAGAAACAATATTGATAATGAACAGTTTTACTCAGGCCCATTTTCATCAGAAGGAGCAGACTTAGCTCAGGATGGTTAACGACTGTTCCACCTCACTCCAGCTGAGGACAAAGGACTCCTAACGACCCGAAACTACTAAGCCCTTTAGGGGCTGTGTAGACGACAACGCGTTTTGTCGAATCTACAAAGATTTGATTGTGGTTTGGCCTTTCGTTTACATGAGGACGGGATTTCCATTTTCCGAATCCTCGATCTTTTGAAAACGCTCGATGAGGTGTTTTGGTTTCACACCAGGGAGCAGCTTGGAGCCACTCCGCTCTCATATAAACTGTGAAAACAGTGTACTCACTAAAAACTATGACGTAACAGCCCCAATCTGAACAGTGATTGGCTGTCTGATGTAAGCTGACCTGCAAGTGCAAAAAACAAGGTTTTTATGCCTCATATGTTCATATTTAGTCCAGATGGAGAATCTTTGGGATGTGCTGGAGAAGACTTTGCACAGTGGTTCGACTCTCCATCATCAGTACAAGATCTTGGCAAAAAATGTATGCAACACTGGATGGAAATAAATGTTATGACATTGCAGGAGCTTATGAAAAAATGCCACAGCAAATGCATGCTGTAATCAAAGCTAAAGGTCCAACTAGTGTGTTATAATACTAGTATGAATACTAGTGTGTGACTTGGGCAGGCAGTCACTCCAGCACAACCCAAAGATTCTCAGTGGGGTTAAGGTCTGGACTCTGTGATGGCCAGTCCATGTGTGAAAATGATGTCTCATGCTCCCTGAACCACTCTTTCACAATTTGAGCTTGATGAATCCTGGCATTGTCATCATGAAATAAGCCTGTGCCATCAGGGAAGAAAAAAATCCACTGATGGAGTAACCTGGTCATTCAGTACATGCAGGTAGTCAGCTGACCTCATTCTTTAAGCACATAACGTTGCTGAACCCAGACCTGACCTTACCTATTTGTTAGTTAAATCCAGGTGGCAACTTTTTTTTTGGCCAGGCAGTGTAAAACCACTGCAATGATTAAAAAAAAAAAAAAAAAAAAAAGCAAGGAAAATGTGATATACAAATTGAATTAATTCACTCGGGCAGTGTTGTTATATTTACAAAGAGTCCAAAGAATACAAAGAGAATGGAGTTTGGTGTTGTTAGCATTAACTTGGTGTGGACAACTGGAACGCAGCATCAAACCCACTGCTTGCATTGTGTGGTATGCGCTCTACCAGGTGAGCCACAGATGCATCTCATATCTAATGTTAATTTTAGATCGAAGTTTGTCAGTAAATTAAAGCTAGATTTAGGTATTCCTGGAGACTGGATCTTTCTCGATCTATATGTATTGAGCAGAATTATCTTGTCTTATAGTTGCTATAGTAACAATTTAGCATTATAACTTCTTCCTGCAAAAATAGAACACTTAACATTTAACTTCTTTATCAAAAGTTAGTAATTGAAAAGTTATGCTGAACTGAGAAAGTTGGTCTGTTTTGAAAGTGGCTTGTAGTTTGTTCATTAACGGATTAAAATGAGAAAAAAGCAACTCTTGATGTTAAAAATGCATTAACACAGCACATCCCCCTATTGTTGAAGCATGCGGTCATGGTTGAATTAATTAAAAACAGAGACTGGTGCATGTCTCTCTGTTTGTGTATGTGTTCAGGCGCTGAATTCATTTGTCATACTCGGCTGGTTCCTTCTGCATTGTCCCCAACTCCTCCTGAAACACCACGTGTATTTCACAGACGTGCCCCCTACTCTGAGCTCTGGTGCATGTTAAAACATTTGAATAAGAAATGTTGTGGTGTGATGTGGTGACCATGTGGACTCATGTACCTTTTAAACATTGTCACGCATAGACATGTCCAATTAGATCAACCAGGCTGTGTGTGAACAACTTACAAAAGTACCAGTGTCTGTTGGAAATGGTTCACGAAAATACTTCTCTTTATAGTCCCTTAGCACTCAAGTAGTAGTTGGTAGTCGGTTCTGTTTGTTTTGTTTTATTCATGCATGTAATAATCCTGGATTCTCTGGCACTGAGTTTCTGAGGCTTCAGAATGCTCAGTTTGAGGAACCTCCGCCTCTTCCATGAAGCCCCGCCCAAACCAGGAAGACCAGTCAACAAGCCCTCCGCATCCAGGCTGCATTCATTTATCCAAAAAAGGTGTACAGCTCTGTTTCCACTGATTCCTCACAGACATTTTTCATTTTGTTGTTAAATGGCATTATAGAAAAGGTTTAAGTGAAGTGTTCTTTTTCTATTTTTTCTATCTGTTCAAAAGACAGTAAAGGGTCTGCACTCTAGTGCCCTCTGCTGGTCTCTTCACCTGTTTCACCTTGTTTATGGCAGAAGTAAAGTAATTATTGAAAAAGCTTTTTTTTTTTACATAATGTTTTTAAAGGTTGTAAAACATGCAGTTAAGCATACACAAACTACTAACAAACTACTATATAGTCCAGCACATTCTGTATCTACTTGTCCAGTATGGCATTAAATGGCCCATATATGAAACCCATGTAATTTAGTCTTTAGTTAATTAAATATGCTAATTTATATTATTATAAACACAGACAAATACACTACACTAAAACTGTTTAAACCTGTTTTAAACATGTTTCACATGTTTCTGACTATTTTGAGCAGGTTCAGTTCATACACAAATAAGATGGACTGATTTAAGTGAAAATTTTGTTACCATCTGTCCTTCTTTAAATGATTTTCCTAGTTTCATCTGCGGACATTTTGTTGTATGTTTAAAATTCAGACCGCATGTTGCACTTGGAAGTGACAAAGCCTACAGAGTAAAGCCTAAATGAAACTCAGTAAAAGTATTTGAGCTCTTGGGATTTAGTGCTTGTATAAAGAGGTGGCCCTCCTCTGGCCTTCGTCTGTGAGAGTTTTACATTGCATTTCCACTCCTCTGCACTTGTATTGCTTTATTTAAGTGAGCGGAGCCTGACATGGTTCTATTCTCTTATTTAAAGCAGCCCGGGGCCAACACTTTGCGTTCTGTCTTTGCTGTACTACTTCAGCACTGCGCTTCAGGGTTTAAGCATTCATCCATGGATATTATCATTTAGCTGTGTTTTCTGATTGAAGAGGCCCTTTAGAAAGCAACTTTTCTGCAGAAGTGGTAGTTATGGAAGAACTTGTATATACAGGTTGTTGTGTAAGCTTAGAAATATCAGATATGAATACACTGATATAGGTGTTGAAGAAAAACATAAAAAAACACTAAAATAATTTTCAGGTTTGTAATTCTCAACATTTTTTTTTTCATATAGACTGATTTCTTCTGAGACTAACCTTCACTATAGAAGCATTTTCTCACATAAATGCTGCCGGCTGTGGAAGACTCCCCTGTTTAAAGTAATTAGCTTTGAGCAATGTCTTGCACATTTTTGCGCCCCTAAGACATTGTGCCATATCAAGTAAATGTTCAGAATCCTCCCTATACAGCCAAGTTGCCATAGCGATGCAGTCCTTGTTCGAAATTATCCTCTCCAGGTCACCAAGGGAGCTTTTCAACATTTCTAACCCACAACATGTTTGGCAAATCAATAGATAATAAGAAAGATAGTTTTTGTTATGTGTGTAGAGAAGTTTTACAGGAGCAATACAAAAGCACAAAAAAAAAAAAAAAAAAAAAAAAAAAAGAATCAGTGCAGGAGTTATGGATTAAAAGAGATGGAAGCTGAGCTGCTCTTTGGGGTTTGGAGAGTTGGAAGGACAAGCACAGCACACAGCAGTGTCCTTGATCAAGGCCACACTGAACTGCTTTCAAACAAACAACAAAGTCCTCTAAGATCCACAAAGATAAAATAGGACAAATGCACATTTTAGTTTTGTAAGTTTAGCTAATCAAAAAAAAGTCAAATTTTTACTGAGTATTTTCATCAGAATAAATAGCCATGTGGAGCACAGTGGCAGAAGGGTTAGCCCTCTTGCCTCTCAGCAAGAAGGTCATGGGTTCAATTCATGGTCCAGATGATTACAATATGTCTGAGTGGGGTCAGCATGCCCACCCCATCAGGGCCGTACACAGGATTTTAGAGATATTGAGATCCATCATGTTGACAACCAGTTTAGTCTTTATTTTAGACATAGTTTAGACCTGGTTTATTCCTAGTTTAGATCTGGTTTAGACTGGTTTTGTCGTGGTTTAGTCCTGGTTTTATTCCTATTTAGACCTTGTTTAGTACTTGTGTTGACGTGGTTTAGTCCTGTCTCTCCCTAAATAAGTCCTGGTTTAGACTAGTTTTTTCTTGTTTAGCCCTGGTTTAGTCTTAGTTTAGACCTGGTTTGGTCCTGGTTTAGACCTGGTTTAGTCCGGGTTTAGTCCTGGTTTACTCCTGGTTTACTCCTGGTTTACTCCTGTATTTGTCCTAAATAAGTCCTGGTTTAGATCTGGTGTAGTCTAGTATTAGAAAAATAGAGGTCCGGACCTCTGTTTTCTCTATGGTGAATACCGCTGTGCTCCCTATGGCAATAAGCAGAAGATCCATGAATAGATAAATACCCATAAAATACATTAAAATTCCAACTTCTGGGCTATACCCACAAATTAAAACCTTGAGTTTCTGGTATTCTTTTTCAAGAGTCACTTGCAGGCTATAAGCTACTCTTTGAACAGTTGTTAAAAGCAGACAGAATGCTGCTGGGAGACCAGAGAGCTGCATGGATCAGTTTACATTTGGCCATAGCTTTGTATGCTCCATTGACAAACAGCAACTTGATAGGCTTCTTTACTTTTGGCTTCTCTCCTCTGGGGTCACCACAACAAATCTCAGCTGTCTTCTGTGCAGTGATTCATATAGACCCTTTGACTTTTTCAGACAAGTTGTGCATACAGTTAGAAAACAAGATTAGTGTTACTGTCTATTCATTTTAATAAGGGAGCAAAATAAAAATAAAAAAACAAAAAATTAAATTGTCCATTTTGTGTTGATATATTTGTTATAATCTGATCTGATTGTCAGTTCCATTTACTAAAGGTAAATCTGGGCATACATTGACAAACTATTGGAGAATGCCCCATTTCTGTTGCCTAACCCTAACACCAGATTTCCATAGAAACTTTAAGACTCCACTGCTTCAAATTCAACCATAAAAATATTTAAATAATGCTTAATACAAACAAAATATACTACAAATAATACTACAAAAAATACAATGAATACAACTACACATAACACTACCAAAATACTACAAATAATTCTACAAAAAATATTCAAATAATAATCCAAAAATACTACAAACACTACTACAATCAC
This sequence comes from Bostrychus sinensis, assembly GCA_020698575.1. NCBI lineage: Eukaryota > Metazoa > Chordata > Actinopteri > Gobiiformes > Eleotridae > Bostrychus > Bostrychus sinensis. Next base: position 16,594,092 of record CM036258.1, read on the forward strand.
TAGAAATTACAGTACAGAAATACTATGAATACAACTACAAATAATAGTAAAAATGCTTCAGATACTCTACTACCAAAATACTACAAATAATAGTACAAAAATACTATGAATACAACTACAAGTAATACTATCAAAATACAACAAATAAAACTACAAAAACACAGACTGATGGCTAAAAATTGCTTCAAAGTTATATTTTTAAATAATTTTCCAATTATATATATATATACACTTTTTTTTATGCTTGTAGACAACCTCTGGTAGTCCCCCTGCAGCGCCTTCAGGGCCCACCAGGGGGCCCCGGACCCCACTTTGGGAACCACTGGTCAATAAGTTTTACAACAATCCATAGATGCCATTCCTGATACAGCCCTTATTATTTATCCAGCCTTGGGACTGGCACAAAGAGTACACCTCCATATAGCTGGACTTGTAGTGATTCATTCTAACGCAGTACAACAACTGATGGATATATAACAAAGTCAAAACTATATTTTGCATGTTTCTGACAAGAAAGTGCCTTTACAGAGACTCTATATGGCCATGTTTCCCTGTCACTTTGATTTATTAGACTCTTAGTATTTGTTGAAGAACCATGTTAAAGAAACCCACAGCGGTGTCCCTGTATCTCCCAGAGGAAACCCATCAGAGCTGTGGGAGCTGACTCAGCCCCACTCTCAACCCACTCTTTGCTTTTTTTGTCTTTTTTATTATTCATTACAGCATCACTGCCTTAGAAAATGATGGATCAGAAAAGGGCACGAGCAAGGAGAAAGAGGAATAAGATAATATGGTGATATTAAAATAAAAAGACACTGTCGAAGAGTGAGTGAGATAAGTCTGGTCTGATGGATTAGACAGAGGAGGGATGTATTCGTGGAAAAAGCAAAGAGATACGATGGGTCTAAGTCGGCTTTAGAGGACCAGCTAGAGGAGATGAAGAAACGGGGATGAAAGAAGCCATCTCTGATACTGAACAGTGGAGACGATGGAAAAATGTGCCTGGCATTTGATAATCCTCATTTATATCCACAGTAATTCGCTTCCAACCTGTTACAGACTTATCGACAGCCTGCCTCTCGGTCTTAAACCAGCTTAAACACAAGGGTTTTTGCACTGGGATGTTCTCTCCGATGCAAGTTCATGCCCTGACAAAACAAGCTGGCTAAAAAGTCGTTCACAACCTCTGGAAGACCCAGTGCTGAAGCACTTAGATTATGGGCTTTGCAAGTTTGAGTTGGTTCTTGGCCCTTCAGGTTAGTGTAGACCAAGTATTACTGGCAACCAATCACGACCACTGTTTTAGAGGCCAATAGTTTTTCATTGCTGCTGGAAATGGACCAGTCGCTGAATTTTAGTGTTCCCTACATTCTCACTTCTTAATATCATACATGTGTTGGCCGTAGCCTTTGCTCAAATTAAAACAACCTTGAGCTATGTGAATGCACCACATGCTAAAGAAGCTCCAACTTTCCTGAGTTTGTCCTTCCAATTCATATCCTTCTACAAATATCCATCTGCTATCACACTGGCTGGGATTCACAAGGGTTTGGAAGTCTTCAGCCAATGAGAGCGTCTTGAGCCTCGTACATACATTGTCCTCTGCAATGTATTTCAATGCCTTTCTCCAATTCAATTCTTCATACATGCATAAATCCCACAGTTTATTTTAACAGTTTAAAAGTCTAACTAAAGATGTTTCAGATGACAGAAATGAATAGTTAAATAAAATGGCTAAACATCTGTGCACTTGCTAATGTTTTCTATTCAGACTCTGACATTAGACACGTGGTTGGTAGTTGTCAGCTGTCAAAACCATCTTGATTTTTCATAATTTATTTTGGTAACTTATGCTAATTCCTCTATTGTCTGCTTAGTTTATGACATTGTTTTATATGCTGCCATACTGTTTAAAAAGGTCTATAATGTTCTGAATCAGGGTGTATTGCATAATTACTGCAGCCTGTTTTATAAAAAGCTTGTGAGGAAATATGAGATAATATAAGGAGGGTATTAGACCAGTGGACAGAACAAACCAGGCTACTGGCTAACTCACAGCCCCAGCCACATAATGTCAGCATCGCCGAAACATCTCCAGGCATTGTTCATACAGTCTTAAGGAAAGTGCAAGAGTAAAAGGGCTTTGTATGGTAGTTTAAAGCAGCTGGCCTTGAACCAAAACTCAAATTGTGTGGAGAATCACCGGTATTTCTTTTGGAAAGTTAGGTGAAATGATTGACGGCTATATTCCTCTTGGTTAGAACATCATTAGCGCTCCATCTTTGTAAAGATATCTGTGTATATAACGAAGTGAGGCAACAGATATGCAACTCAGTTTTGTCAGAGGTGAATGCTGGGAAAGATGGATAATAGTGGCCTTTTTCTATCTTGGAAGAGCTTAATGACATCCTCCTGCCCTTTCTGGCTCTAAAATAATGACTTCCTTTTACTCTTGATGAAATTTCCAGGTCCGGGATGTCAATTTCAGACACTGTGGGAAATGTATATGCCTGAAAACAAATGAATTTAATACCCAAGGCTTGAATAATACTGAAACGGATGCGTTTTGTTTGAGTAAAAAAAAAAGCCAACTCTATCGCTTTAGACACAAGCAGGAAATAAATTAGTTTGCCGTTGTTCTTTGAGGAGGCAGAATTGGGCCTGCTTTTGTTTGCATGTTTACTAAAACGGCCAGATATCAGCTGACAGGGAGATAAAGAGACAGTGGCACATAATTTGTCCAGTTCAGTCTGTTTTCGGATTGGTTGGAAAGAAGAAATACATTTGCAAACAAAAGCTTTTAGCCTTGTCATCTTGCAACTGGAAAGTCACAGTCCGTCAAACACTGAATTAATGGAGTCTGATTGTTGTCGTAGCATCAGCCACTACGCCAAGTCAACTAATCCAGTCAAATTACGCATTATTCCTGCGTGGTTAGGACTTTGATAAGGCTTTAGTCACAGTAAGAAAACAGTTGTCCCAATTTTGTTGAGATCAATGGACTGTGCAATCACTTTTTCCCTCCATTAATCAGAAGAGCGTTCATTTGCATATGTATGAGAATAGACGTTTACCTGTTGGCTGATTAAGCATTAATAAATCCACAATTAAAAAGTAATTGGCTTCAATTGCAGTGATCTGCTCCACGTTGCTTGCACTGACATTTGGGTCAGGGTTAAAATCCTTTTCTTTACTGTTGAAGTGATTTATGCAGCTATTGGAGGTGGTCCAAATAAAATGAAACCTAAGGGAGGCTTAGTTGAGGAATACAAATGTTCTCAGCACTAGCATTCAACTTAAACAGTAACCCCAGGGATCTCTCAGGGATTTGCACACTGGAAATTATAATAGGATTCAGACCAGAGCCAGCATCTCCAGAGATAGAAATGTTACTATAGTCAAGCTACGATATGCAGTATTTTTTATTGAAATGAAAATAATCCACACATAATGAAAACGTCTTCTATTCCATGTCTGAGCTGCTCTAGAACATTGTAGCAGTAAATGTATCTGACAAGAGTTTATGAAACAACAAGCAGGTAGAGAAATTTGAACTATTGCCTTTAACTCCATGAAAACCTTTTATTTTGATTGGAGGAGCAGTCGTTCAAATTTATATTAATTGCAGTACAGCAACTGGACTGTGTGATTTATTGTTGGACTAGTGTAGCAGGAGAACAGTATAAATGCAATGCATTGTTTTTAGAGCAACACTTTAGAGGAATTGTCTTACTATTAGTACTTTTTTTTTTCAACCAGCACAGACACATACACTATTCTTTGTCACTCTGCCGCTGGCAAGCTTGTTTTTTATTGTTTTAGCCAATCTTGTTTTAAACATTAAATCAAGCTTATGAGATGTTTATTTGCTCTGGGGGACACAGTTACCCATCAAGGAATGTATTTTTCTGGGTTTGCTGTGTGTCATTTGGTAAAATTGAAGTGTTATTAAGGGATATATGAAAGATTTAGTGATTACCAAGGCCACATGAAGAACTGAGTGATTAATTCGATGTACAGAGGAACAGACTTCCTCAACAGAGGTAAGGAGTTGTTTATGATTTATATAACTCTTATCAGTGTTAGGGTGTCCACCTCAGAAAGTGCAGAAATTGGTACAAATTGTGTGTTTTGGTGGGACAAAGTGGGACAGACTCGAGAATGAAAAGTTCTGCATCTAATCTAATTTAGATAAAGCTACAGCTGCTACAGTTTAGGGCCTTTAAAACATCTGATGTGCTGTTTGTTTCATCACCAAAATCACACACATTTTGCAAAGTAATATCTTTTCTAAATCAATTTAGAAAAATGAATTCTAGCACAACTACCACCACCCCCATGGAGACTGAACTGATAAACACAGGGGCAACAACACTCCAATTATATATTCAACCCCGAGAGAAAGGATGCCCTCAAATATTTAGTCCACATTTGATCCCAGGAATACAGACCTGACTTGGTTGTTCTTAGCTTGAATCTCACTTTCCCAGATCCATGAAAAAGTGGGCTGTGCAATACAACCAAAAGAGGGACAGGTGGTCACTCTGATCAATGTAGGTTTCTGTGTATTTGCAAAAGCAAAAAACATGTTGAAAAAGTCTCCAGTTAACAGAAACCACAATAACATTATTTCTGTTTAGCACAAATGATCATTTGGAGTGTACAGAACCAAACACCAAAATGCACTGAAATAGCAATTTTTTTGAGATGCCATGTGGCCAGGGTAATAATCAGATCTAAATCTAATTTGAATACAATGTGAATGGCCAGTCTATTCACACTGACATGATCTGAGCCAAATTTGAAGTCACTGTAACCCATAAGCCACATTTTCACATCAGCTAACACCCTACAGTCTTATTTTCTAATATGTACCTCATCAGGAAAGGGAACATGATCTTACAGGTAGGTCAAGTGAAAAATAAGCTCGTAGCTTTTATCAAATCTACTCTTTTGTGTCTTAAAAGTATTGTAGTACATCCTTACACTGCTCCGGTGTCTTTTTGTCCGCAGTAACTGGTCCAGTATTTTTTATTTATTTTATTTTTTTCCCTGCCCTTGACAACTGTTAATGAGCTTTGCCTCTACAAGGTCGCGTTGTCCCAGGATGACAGAACTGGCCCTAACACAGAGCTCCCCCTGAACGGCTGCTATCGTCAGAACACGTTCCAACGGCTGTCTGCTGTAATCAATGTTTGGAGGCAGGTCGTCCGCTGGTTGCTGCGACTTGTAACACTCAATTTGACCCATCAGCGCTGCCATCGGTAACATGGTTCTGCGGGGGTTTTTGGCCGTGTCCGTAATAGCATTGGCACTGGGGTCTGGGGAACATCTGGCTGTCTCAGGGAGAGGTTAGGTCATGTTGATTGTTGATAGCTTTTATTGGTTTGAACACTTATTGCCTGTTTCTGCCTATCGTCTGCTGCGGTCCAAGATCTTCCTGCTTTTTACTTCAGTACAGATTCTAGGTACTTCTTTCAGCTCTGATTGTACTTGAACAATACTTTGATGCCTTGTAGTTATTTGACAGTGGAAATGCCTGTAAAAGCACGAAGCACTGACCTGATATAGCTACTGATTTGACAGGGATCTTCCTACTTTTCAATTGCAGAAGTACTCAAAAGCTTTATTTAAGTAAAAGTACTGTTAAGTACAAATAAAATTACACAACTAGAAGCAAAAGTACAAAAAGAGAATTATTATTTAGAAGTGAAAAAGAGTACAAATTATAAAAGATGACAAATACTACTACTACTACTACTACAACTCTAACACTACTCTTACTACTATTACTGAAACGACTACTATTATTACCGCAATATACTACTACTGATACTACTACTTCTGGTGGCACTTCCTTGAGTATGCTATCGACAATTACACACAATGCTTTTGCTCATTTAGAATCTTCTTATGTTAAGTATTAACAGGGTTATGCAGTCATGGAAGTATAAAATGCAATTTCCAGGCCCTGGAAAAGTGTCAGAATTTTATATTTTGGTGTCAAGTTTTGGAAATTTAAATAGCGTGAGTAACATTCTTCCAGTACTAGTTAACCTTAAGCAAATACAGCAAAAAAAAAAAAAAAAGAAGAATCTTTATTGCTGCTTTCTGAAACCAATTTACCAAGTATAATTATCTTTTAATCACTGGTGTAAGCTATAAGTCAGTAAAATTACATTTTTAGGTCATTAATTTCCAGTTTTAGCAAATGAAATGCAGCAAAAGTATGTTTCTAATGTATTACGTTGGACATTTTGAATACTATTTATTAATGTGTAAATCATTCTTCGGGTCTTGGGAATTTAGTCAAAAGTCTAGTCATGGAAAATTCTTAGTAAAAAAGTGTCTGAACCCTGTATTGATTTATAAAATGTACTTTTATCGGGTTACTTCCCACCTCTTCCAATAATGATGGTATGGCTTTCCTCATAGCGTGTTTTTATGGCGCTGCTGATGTGAACTGATGAGGTCTGTCAACGCTTAGCGCGCCAGGCTAATCTGATCACGCTGTTCATGGACTGCGGCCTTATAGCATCTGCACCAGTTCAGCCATTGGTTCCTGAAGCTATAATTTGTGAACTCACATAGCCATGCATCTCACCTAAAGGCATTAGTGTCATATGGTTTGATAGAGATGGGCAGCTTCCTACTTGATTAGCCCTAGCTCTTTCACTCTAGCAGCAGCTGCAGCCACACTCTGTGCATCGCCTGCTGAGGTCTGGCACATGTAATGATGCTGGTGTGAAAGAACATGACTGGAATGACCTACTCTAAAGGCACGGGCAGCCAGACAACATGAGAGTAAAAGCTATATTCAAATACCATAGTGAAATGTCAATTTTTACAGCTCTGACCTTCAGGCCCATTGGTTTTCATTGTGATGTAGCTCCAGTATAGTGTCTTGTTAGCTCTGTTTGTATGTCCATGGTCTACCTCTGTCAGATTCTATCATCTCGTCAAACAGTGAATAAAAAGCCCATTGTCTGGCATAGTACTGTTTATAGCCGAGCAAGAAGCTACATTGTAATATTTATCTTTTCGCAGAATCTGCTTATGAAACTGCATGGAGCTGAAAGGCTTGCTATTAACACTAGTTTCATTGTTGTTGAACTGAAATGTCAAATTTAGCATTCTTTCTGCCTGGCATATTACAAGAGTAAGACAAGATTGTTTTCAGGCACTCTAGATATCTTATGTTTTCTTTTTGACTTTCTTTGCCATTAAAAATATAACAGACTGCAATGTTTAAATTTTTATTTAGAGTTATGAGGATTGATTTTGGTGTGAATCCGTATCACTGTTTAGATCCAGGAGCGTTTTTAAAAGATTCTGTACCATTTTGAGATACAAAGATAGTAACATCATCCACTAAAAGGACAATAGAGTTTTAGTAGATTCATCACCATTGTGAGATATAAAGAGCGGTTTAAAAAGTGCATTTACCCCCAAAATAGAAATACAATATGTTTGGTCGGGGCACTACATCTTTAGCATTGCAAGATAGGACCAGTGTTGTAGGTCTTCATCCTAAATCTGCAACTCAGGCATACTTATTTTACATTATACTTGAACTTTTCTCTTGATTTAAAATATTGGCACATTTACAGCACATGTTAAAACTTGCACCACTCAAGACGATTTGCTCTATATTAAAGTAAATGTTAATATTCCACTATGAAATACCCCTATCGAGTGTCTGAACAGCTCATCTGAAGTCATGTTTGTTACAACTACATACAGTACTACGATACATACCAAATCATCGGAGTTCCCTCTGGGCACCATTTCTGTTTTATTTTTATGTTAAGCTCATGCATGTAACAGGATTAGCCCCTGCCTATACACCGGACAGTTCTGGAGTGTCCACTGTTGCAAATTAAAGTGCCCCTGGCTACAAAATCCACAGACTCTGACTGAATGCTTATGTTACATACTCTGCTTTTGCAAATTCTGTAGTTTCACCTTACTCTTTTTATAGTATTGCACTAAAAGGGCATGTAAAACTCCATCACATTGATTTTTCAGTAAAACATTTTTGCTTTTCTCTGCTTTGTCTAATTTCTTTTCTCCTGTCATGAAAATATAACGGTTTGGTCATAGTCAGGTCTTTACATGAAGTTGCGTGTAAGATGTGTTGAAACTCCAGACATATTTCTGATTTCACTAGCTGTGTAGGCTGCAGTGGATTTGTAGACTGTACCTGATTTATAGTCTCTGTAGCAATAATATTTATATAGCAATAAAGAAAGAACAGTCAGTGGCTAAATATATTGGATGAGCAATTTTGAAAACACAGCTCGAGTCCATATTTCATTAATATAGGTGTATAGTTTAAAATATAATTAATAAATGTTACCTCTAGGGTGACCACCTGTCCTACTTTTTTGTACTGCACAGCCATTTAGTCCTCTGTCTCACCATCCCACTTATTCAGATAATGTCCCTCTTTTTAGTGGTGTTCAGTGGATGTTGTGGATGTTGTGGATTCCAATGAATAAAGACTCAGTAAAGACATTACTTTGTAAAATGTGTGTTTTTGGGATGAAAACAGCACATTAGATTACATGACATTGTGTTATAGGTTGTAAACCGCAGCAACTTGTATCTCACCAAGCTGGTAAGTTAGATTTGTTTATCAAAACTTTCATTTTTTCAAGTTGTCCCACTTTGTCACACCAAATTGTACAACTTGTTCCACTTTTTTTTACTTTTTGAGGTGGTCACCTTAGTTAGCTCTGAAAACAAGGTGCAGACCGACAGTGGTTAGTAGGTTGGTTTGTTAGACTTTTATCAAGATAATCATGTCACTGAACTTTAATTAAAATTTCAGGAAATGTCAGTCATAGGCCAAGGAAAAATGTACAATTACAACAGAGAGCATAATACACTAACACCAGCCACAAGGGATCAGTAAAAAGGGAAGTTTTTAAGTGTTCTTTAGTAGGGATGCACCTGATACCATGTCCAAGTACTCGTACTCGTATTCATAAAAGTGGGCCGATACCAACAACCGATACCACTTTACAGCGCTGTCACGTGACCTTCCCCTCTCAGCTGAGCAGTGAGTGGAAGGATTTCAAAGTGAACTGTATGGAGATAAAAGCAAAGCTGACTCTACATTCTGCTCAACCAGACTTATCCCAAATCATACGTGAGTCCTGAAACTTAAGCAGTTGTCCTTGTGTTGTCCTAGTTGTCCCGAGAATGATATAAGCGCGGAGTCTGAAGCAGTTGTTGTCTGATAAAACATAAGAAGTACCGTTGCTAATTGTGTTAGCTGCTGTATGTCTTGGCAAATCTCCGCTGGTTATGCGCAGATGCTCATTCTGTCTTTAAAATGATTTTAGCGACTGAATAGAGGAGAATCTAAGCTTTAAAATGAGGTATAACATGTCCATGTTGAGCTAATTTTAGCCATGGTTAGCTGTGTTCAAACCACTCTGTTGTAAAAATAACTTAGCATCGCAGAGCGGGGACAGACGGCAAAAAGACGACACGGTATGGGATGAATGAGATACAGCAGTGTGACTATAAATTATAAAGTAACCCCTATATAAGTACTCGTATCGGTACTCGGTATCGGCGAGTACTCAAATGGAAGTACTCGTATCGGTTTGAAAAAAAGTGGTATCGGTGCATCCCTATTCTTTAGTACTGTGAAGGCTTTAAGACTCAGTGAATGGAGTGGTCCTCCTCAGTGTTTATTTTTAAGTATGTGGTCCTCAATGAAAATAATGTTTGGACACCCCTGTGCTCTAATGTATGTAATGATTTCATGCAAGGTTAGTACATCACAGGGAATAATCTACCACAGTGTAAAGTGCCCATTGCCCTTTTTATACTATAGCAAGTGATGTCTTTTACTGACGCCAGGACACAATTGGAATCACTTTTTATGCGTTAAAACAAAATTCTCAAAAACATAGCTTTGTGCCTGTAAAACAGTGTAATCTGATTCAACTTACATGCTTACTTACTTACAAGTTCCAATAAGAACCTGTCTCACTAAAAAGGCTTGGGGATAGGTGAACCATTAGTGTTGCAAACAGCAGTGGGTGTACGTGTTCAACTGTTATTTTGCACTTTACCCAATTTAAGCAAATTAATTCCTCATACTTGAGCTTGTAGTAGCATCAGGCCATTATCCACTTAATTACTCTAAAATACACTCACACAACCATGGAAGAAATACATTTGTTTGCAGGCTGCATGAAAAAGCCTGTTGTTAAATGTGAGTGAGGCAACCACCTGGTACAAGGTTAGTCCTTGGTGTATTGACTGTGTAAGACTTCCGGAGTAGCTCTCCTGACGATTGATTTGATGAATGACTAGGCAGACATCTGTTGAGTGGAGTGGTTACGGCTGATTTCATGTTTCATAAAGTGGTGTTACTAACATCATTAAATAGTGTTGTGACTAAAGAGGATCAAGTAACAGTTGATTTTGACATTTAAAAAATAAAAACGTGGCTACTGTGCAAAACTTTTAGGCTTTTAACTTTTAACAGATTTTTTTAAATGCCACAAAGAAAAGTGTATCAGTGTACAAAAATAAACTAAATTTAAACAAAAGAAGCACTCATGCAGCAGGTAGTGGTCCTTGCAATGGTAAAGATGTGCACAAACCTTGACACAGAGGTGAATGCTCTTTTCATTAAGCATCAAAACCCTTCAGTATCTCGCAATGGTAAAGCATAAACTAGATCTGTTCATTAGTTCTTTTAGTGATTGAAGTTGTTTGGTGTGTATCCCAAAAAGGTGCAAAATACCTTAAAACAGTCTAAACAGTGACCTATAGATCTACACAATTAATGATTTTGTCCTGGGCCCATTACTGACCTTTCCTGTCATAACCAAAAAAAAAGAAATTAAATTAAATTCAGCATTCATTAAAGCACTCTAAGTTAACAGGAATTTCCACACGTCACTAACTTTTGCTCAGTACTGTATGTTAGTGAACATTAGGAAGCTTTTCTGAATCAAGAGCCAGTGTTTGGACCTATTTTCAGTGTTCCCTCCCACTCGCTCGTTACATAGTTTAACTGGGCCACTCATTCACTGACCTCTGCCTCGTTCTGTCGGCCAGACCTGCTCTCAGGGTCACAGACACCCATTAGTTCCACTGCAATGAGTGCACCATTTAAGGTACACACCAACATATGTATTTCTATAGGAAATGTGTTCTCTTACACTTCTTTTACCGAAACTCAGCAGACCTGGAAGTGTGACATTTGAGTTTATTTCACTCTGCCATGTATGAGCTTATTCTGGTATAGAAATATGCTTCCTCCATTCTCCAGTTCATGTCTTTATGTTTTCATTATCTTTTATCTTTATCTTGTGGTGTTAATGTACAGCATTAGTCTTCAGAAACGTTTATCCAAGCAACAAGTTATATTTACAAGGAAAACTCCTTTGTTCTGATGAACTTGTTTTAAAACATAAACTGGAGAAGCAAGGCATATGATAGCATTATTATTAGTTTTTTACTTTTTGTTAAGTGTATCACCACACTGTAGCTGTATGATGGTATTGAAAACACTAAACTCAAGTAATTAAATCTAGCATTTATAAAGGAAATTACTTATTCAAACAACATAATTTTTGTTACATGCCTTTTGACATAAACTACTGGATATATCCTGTACTTGTGAATAAATTCAATTGTTGTGTTTTTTCTATATTTTCAATAGAGCCTGGGTGCGGCCTTTGCATAATCACAGCAATCTGTCTAACAGGAGTCTCACAATTAAAAAAGCAAATAACCTGAAATGCACATGTCCCCATGCAGAGGTTTATAAATGTATTTTCTACACTATCCTGCTGAATGTAGTGTATTAAGTCATGGTGCTCCTGATGACAGCGCCCGAGAGCCCTTTCCTCAGTGTTGGCAGTGTAAGTATAGTGCTTTAAAATTGCCAGGTGCCTTCAAACCTCCTTCCCACTATTATTTTTCATGCTGCCCTTCTCTCTGTTCTCTGTTCTGCTCTGCTCCCCTCTCACCTTTTTACCTGTTACTTACATCTGCGTCATAGGCCTGACTTCTCTCTCCAGGTGATCTAATAAAGAGCCTGTTGAGTGGATTGTTTTGCCTGTCCAACTGAAACATGTATTTTTGGTTTATAATTATTCTGATTTAAAGAGTCAAAATTAAAGAGGTAGAACTGGTTCATAAATGATATATTAAACTTAACAAATCTGTTTGTTGTTTGGTTGTGATTTTTAAATCAAATGTATTTCATAAAATCATGTCCATGCAGTGGTGTAGTACACTGGTGAGTTTTTAATCATCATAGTGTAAAAAAAAAAAGATTGTTATATATCAATATATTTGATACTTATATCATGAAATGTGACGTATTGTATTGCCAGGTTCTTACCAATACAGAGCCTTAAACTGAGTACAGTTTAAAAGCATGAAAGGTCTTAAAGAAGGTGGAGGACCACTGTATGTGCATTATATTCTGTCATTGTTTGTAATGGCCCCTCACCTACTGTGGGTGGATAACTCTATCTCTCTAACCATTTTATATATCCTAAGACATTTCTTTACAGTGTGCAGTTTTAATTACGTCTTTGATTAAGAAAAATCATGTTAAAATAGTATTTTTGCAAATGAGAAGTTTGGCTTCTTCCACCGGCCTACTATGACCAAATTTCACTGCATTACACCATGAGTGAGAACTGGCTCAAAGACAAGCCTCCCAAATGCGTACAGTATATGTTTTCCTCTCATCTACGCTGCTGCCGACCTGACACACATCCCCTCCTGAGGTTACCTGCCCTTTCATTCTCCACTTCAAACATGGCACATACTCCGTCTTACAGCTCTTTTTCTCTTGCCTTTATGAGTTTAATTGTATGGGAGCTTTGATGGTGGGTGTGAGGAGAACAGGAACTCAACATTGACACTAATAAGATTGAGAGAAATGTGTAGAAAATGTTAAAGGCAACATTGTTGGGAACGTTGAATGCAGGAGCACAGGGGAAGCTTGTGTTATGCATATTGAATATGATATATTGAATATGAGTGGTGGGAGCGGCGCCTCTGGGGTAAGTCTGAGCACACAGAGGTTGAGAGGTCTGTGTCTGCGCCGTAAGGCTGAGTACACACGATGAAAAAGCTGCATTTGTTGTTGATCCTCAGGGTACTGCCTTCAGGCTGCAGCATATGTGCATACAGCAGGTGTGGAGTTTGTTTAACAGGTGCCTACTTGCACTTTAATGAGGAAATATCAAGTGTGGATGCAACAGGAGGTTAAGAGACTGTGCAGGCTCATATATTTACATGTACCCGGAGTACATATCTGCTCAAAATAAAAATTATTCTGAGGGCCCAGAGCACAGGTATTAGATCCTGGATAAGTCTGGAGTATGTATAGACAACACTAGAAGGACAGTTCTAACTTTGATCACATGCGGATGCATTGTAATAAGTCTTAAAGCTTAAGGTTATTTACATTATCCCCAAAGGGAAATTTGGGGAAGCAGTGAGCAACCTCTGACCTGGAGACCCTTCTCCAAAATTCATGTTGTAGCTTGATGTGGGAAACCAGAGCACCCACAGAAAACCCACCCACACAAGTGGAGATCATATTCCACACTGAAAGGCTCTATTTGCCCGCTCCAGGAATCAAATCCAGGACCTTCTTACTGTGGCAGTGCTAACCACTCTCCCACTGTGCTGCCACTTGCATGTATGGCCCACTTGACTGTTGCTGCATGATATTTTGTAACACCCATGTTTCTCCTATGATGGCATTGTGTTATTACAGCAGCAACACAGTGGTCTGGAAATGACCTCAATTTACTGAAAGGTGGGGAGCATTGCAGTCCCATCTATCATAATACAATCTATGTTCTTAGCAAATAGTGGCTCCACATAGAAATAAAAAAATAAATAGAAATGAAAAATAATTCGGCATGGCTGTAATTGTCTACTAGCATAATGTAAAACAGTGAGGTCTGACAGACGGCGGAGCTGCCTTTTACCTTCTATTAAAAGAATCATCAAGCAGTGTAATGGGCCCCCACACAGAGATGTCAAAGCATTTTAGCGTGGAGCACCTTTTCAATTCAACACTAAACACTCAGCTTCCCCGCACAGTGATTGTGTTGCTTCGCTCTTTGAAAGAATGCAAGCGCCTGGGGTATGTACCGCTGCTCTGACAGAATATAGAAATCTTTTACCAATGAGGCCCTTCTTTTTAACTCTGTTCAAAGGCAGTGACGCAGGGAGGGCTGCTCGCGATGCCGGGACGGTTAACAGTAGGGAAGAGGCTAGAAGAAGGTGGTGGTGTGAAGAGAAGAGATTGGAGACACAGCCGGCGGTGACAGAGGCATAAGTTTGCGTGACAGAAAGAGGAAAGTGGAGATGGTAATGACGCAAAAAAGAAGATTGGACGCAAACAGAAATTGGAAAGCCTGGGTGCACGAGCCAAAGGGAGCAAGGAGGGGCTGTGTAGAAAAAAAAAAAACAAGAACGGTCACAGCCACTGATGGTGTAAAAAGCGATTAGAGCGGACGAGATTTCAAGATAATGTGTGGCAGCGAGAAAGATAGATGCCAGAAATAAGAGGGGCATCGACTAAATAAGACAGTGATGGAGAGTTAGCAAAAAAACAAAAAAAAAAAACAGCTAGTGCCCTACTTACAGCTAACACTGAGGGAAATGAGGAGGCTTAGTGTATGTGTAATGCAAATTTAGCCTGAATTTCAAACCAAGTGACTAGTGTTTTTAATATGTTTTCTCTGGTGTTGGTTTGTTGTTTGTTTTGCTGGTTGGTCAGTTTGTCTGTTAGCAAGATAGCTCAAAAAGTAATGGTTGGATTTTGATAGATCTTTAATTTAGTGAGATAGAGTCAGTGCCATGGTAGAGGTCTCTAAACCCTTTGGACACTGATTGTGGCTAATGATTTTTTGCTGCCAGAATTTAATCTGAAAATTAATATTATTAATTATTGCTCAAGTTTGGGGTCACTGTGAAAGCCTTTGGAAAAATTTGGTGTTCTGCTTCTGTTTTTGGCCAAGGTTATGTTTTAGCCCGTGATGGCTTGCTGCAAGCAAAGTAGACAAAAAAAAAAAAAAAAAAAAGCAGTTGTTGAATTTTGGTGAACTTTTCAGAAATAATCAATAATGGGCCATGGAAGACAATTATAGTTTTTGGTTTGGAGGATTTTTTGAAGGATTTTGGACCATTGTGAGTTTGGACCAAAGCCACTAATACTTGCCTCAATGGCTCAGTAAAGGAACAAATGATTTGTTTTAGTGGATTCTTCACAATTGCAAATACAGGAAGTTGTGGTTCAACAGATAAATTTGTTTTCAGTCCAAGTCTGATTGTCTGAGTGACAATGATGGCAGCAAATTGTGTGGACTATATTATACCTTCATTCATATTGTGAAACCAATCTTGGTCACATCTAGAAGAGCATTGCAGTTTTACAACATTGTTTTTTTTTATAAAGAACTTCTCCCCTGGTGCCAAAGAAACATGTGAAGAGACCAGCAGAGGGCAGCAGAGTGCAGCTGTATTGCAGTATTTTTAACATAATCACAAAAAAAGTATTTCACTTCCTTAAACTTTTTGTATGATGCCATTTTACTACAAAATGAAAAGCTGTGAGGGATCAGCAGACACCAAGCTGTACACATAACTGATTGATAGCAGACTGGATGTAGAGGGCTTGTTGATTGGTCAGTGCTTCCTGGAGTGGGCGAGGGTTCGTGGGAGAGGCTGAGGTTTATGAAGCAGAGGGTTTTGAGGCCTCAGAAAGGCGGAACTCCCAGTATGTTCTGGATGAGGAACAAACATTATAAAATGGTATAAAGGTCTGAAAAATCAATTTTGCATAATATATCCCCTTTAATCTGAAAATGAGTTTTTGCTAAAGTTTGGTGTATTCTGTAAGAGGGATATATTGTCACATATTCCACTGTGAAAGCTACTGAAGAAATTAGAAGAACCCTTTACTTACTTTGGGCAGCTAGTCCGATGTATTCAGACACTTACATTGTTCATGAAACCTTATTTAAAATTCTACTCCCAACCTTGACCGTGGCTCCTCCATTTCAACAGCCCACCTGTGTTAGCTCGGCCTCAAGAGCGTCTGGATCAATCCACCCTGTACTTAGACACCCTTGATCAAGCAACTGATCGCACACTTGCTGACACGGAATAGTCTTTAGGGTAATAGTGGAGCAGCCGGGCCCCTATTAGTGTCTATCAAATGCCGCGCTAAATGCCAGACTGACGGTGGAGCTGTTTGGAAACACTGGACGCCAAAAGGAGAGTAGATGGATATGTATGGCTGGTCGGTCGCTTCTTGTTTGCCAGTCTGTGTGTGAAGCCAAGCTCCTCTGCTCTGGCCAAAGGTGTAATGGTGAATGCAATCAAGAACAAGCTCTGCAGCGCCAGGAAAACCCAAATCTCTGAGGCTGTTTCTATGTGAGACGGTTGTAAATCAGTTTCCAGAAGTTCTTTTAACATCCCATTTTGCAGCACTAACTATGCTAACTCCAGCTATTTAACCTTCTCAAGTGGTTACAGGATTATACTAATTTTGAAAATATTTGAAATCAACACATAATGGAGCAGGATTTAGTATTTTGTGCTTGAGTTCAGACCCAAAAAGGCTCTCAAAGGTAATTTGTGGCTGTCAGGATGTGGTAAACTGAACAGAAACAGTAGCTTGTATCAGATTTACACCTGAGCACATTAATCACACCGAAGGCCTGTTATTTTCTTTGTCAGACTATCAGTGAGGCAAGAAAATCATTTATGCCACTTTGTCGCTGCCTGGGTTGTGCTGTTTAAAATAGATCCACTTTTTCTTTTTTACATTTTGCATAAGATTCTTTGTGTAATAACAAATGGCACAATAAATCGAAAGAGTTCTTCTGTGAGGATATATTTTCACACCAAATTAATGAGTTTCATAGAAGAAGAATTTGAATAAAATAGAATGGCAACCATCATCTGTTTATTTATTTTACAAACTCAATATTATCTACACTTATTCTTCACTTATACTTCACTTGTCTCTTAGTGTGCAGTCATTTGCATATTGATTAAGCATAGGTTTTATGCAGGATGCCCTTCCTGATGCAGCCCTTTCCATTTATTCAGACTTGGGATAAGCACAAAGACTACACTGGCTTTTCTTCCCCCAGTAGCTGGATAATTTGAAGCATTTATGATCCAGCCATTGCCAGCAGGTGACAAATAAAAATAATCTTTAGCGTAAAATTTAAAAAAGGAAATCAAAATAATACACCAAAAGAAGTGAAATTATGTAGTGTTGGTAGAACATGAATAATTCAAAGATTTACTTTTAAACAAAAATTCCCTGCGTCTTGCTCTCCATCAGTTTTTCTCATTGCTGTTGGGTAATTTTATACCACTTTAAAGAAAATAATCAAACATATTGGTCTCTTAAACTGCTTATAGTATTACCATTTTTTTCTCTTCATTTGTATTATGTGCAAAACAAAATAAATAAAAGCACTGGCAAGATTTATTAGATTGAAAATAAAGGTCTTGTCCACTTCTTTGCGCATCCTAACCTCTGACCTCCGGGCCCCTTTGAGCTTTGGAGATGTGTGGACTTGCTCTAGCCGGCCACAACCAAACAGCGTCGGAGGAGGAAGTAGGCTCGGTTACCATGGCAATCAGATTCTCCTTTTTTCCTCAAACACAAATGGACGGACAGCAGAGGAGATGCAGAGGGAGGGATGAGCGGCTCTCCGAGGAGCACATTAAAACGCAGAGCAACACAGATGGATGGAGGCCTCCGGGGTTAGGCCTGGCTCAGTGCGAGTATATAAAGAAATATATAGTGCTTTTTGTAAAGGCAGAATACATTACACAAAAAGACCAGCGCCTTGTTCAGCAGCCATGGTGATGGAGTGTGGAGCTGCGAGCACTCTGTCTTCTCTGTCCAGTTTCTAATAGAAATGTATACAGTTTTAATTAACAGTGCAGAAATGGCCTAACGTTGACTTTAGTTTTGCCAAGATGAGCCAGGTGAAGCCAAGTGGTGTTTGTGATTCAATTCAGTGTGGCTTTTAACTTACCATCACCCTCTTATATTCTACTGAGGCACAGTGTTATGTCAATACATTACTTACTGTATGTTTTAAATTTTTCAAATGTGTAGAAGTAATTTTTGACCACTGTGGCAAAGTAGGTGACACGCTCGCCTTGCAATCAGAAAAGCTTAGGAACAGTGCTAGTTGTAGTAGTTGTTGTATAAATTGGAGTAGGAATTGTAGTAGATCTTGTATAGAATTTGGAAAAATAGGCAAAACATGTATTAATTTTGTTAACTCTTGTCTTTTCGACTACAATTATATTATTTAGAAGTAACTCTACTTTTATTTAGAGGGGCTATATTGAGCAAAATATATATTTTTTTTACTTTCTACATTGTTACAGTGGGCCTTTATCAATTTGGGTTGTGTTTCATTCACACCTGCTTGACTAATCCTGCTATCTCTGCCACTGAGTTTCTGAGGCCTCAAAACGCTCGGTTACATCAACCCCTGCCCACTCCAGGAAGCCCTGACCAATGAACAAGTCTTTTACGTCCAGTCTGCTCGCATTTATTTATCCATAAGTGCACAGCTCTATTTCCACTGATTCCTCACAGCTATTTTTCTGTTTGAAGTAAAATGGCATCCTACAAAACGTTCAAAGAAGTAAAAAGCTCTTTTTCCATGATTCTGTTCAAAAGACGGTTACAGAGTTGCACTCTGCTGCCCTCTTCTGGTCTCTTCACCTGTTTTTGTGGCAGTAGTAAAGTATTTATTGAAAAGCTTTCTTTTAGTCAGACAATGTTTTTGAATATTGTAAAATTTGCAAAGCTGTTCTAGTGGTGACCAAGACTTGAAGTATTTCTTCCACCTCTACAAATTAACCATTTTGCTCTATTGCGGCTGCAGTAGTTGTTATAGCCAACAAATCCACTATAAATCATAGAAGGACTTGTAAGAGCTTTGGGCTCCCCCTTGTCCCTTAGTAGTCATCAGACGTGAAGACAATAAGTACTGTCCTTTATCTGAGCACTGTACAGCATGTGGCCCTCTGCTTTGTACAGCCTTGTGCATGGTTGACACTGAACAGTATATTTTCAGACACAGCTCTACAGCACAGATGAATAAATTGAGTTTTGCATACACCAATGACTCCATTCAGAAGACAAATTCAGTATAACTATGAGCCTTTACTATAGGATTTGGCACTAACAAAAGCGTAGACCTGTTATCCTTGCTCAAAGTTGGCTGGTTTCTTTGCAGCACCTTCACCATCACACAAGTGCTGTGGCGCCATCAGCGAAAAGCAGCGATCGATAAACTCCACCAGTATAAGCATCATCGCAGCAGTAGAACTGTAATCATAGTTGGGTGGCATATGATGTGGATTCTGTGTGCCTCTGTAATTGCAGCCTTGTGTTGCAAGGGCTTGATGAAAAAACTGATTTCTGTTTGCCATCTCGCCTGGTGTTTTATTTCTCCCATCGCTCTAATGCTGGGATCTATTAAGGCACACGCTGCACAGTAACAAAGTGTGCTCCAGTAAGGTCCTCAGACTTTCCCACTAACACGGCAAAGAGTTGGCTTTCAAAGTACCAACTGTAACGGACTAACACGAGTTTTACTAAAACATGGACTAAAACTGGACTAAACTCAGATTAAAGCAGGACTAAGCCAGGATTTGAAAAAAGACTAAAACAAGACTTAACGAAGACTTAACCATGATTAAACTTAAAGAATAAATAAGGGCTAAACCAAGATTAAACTGGGACTAAACTAAGACTAAACAAAGACCAAACCAGGTCTAAACCATGACTAAAACTAATACTAAACCAGGACTAAGCAAACACTAAACCAGGTCTAAATCAGGACTAAACCAGGTCTAAATCAGGACTAAACCAGGTCTAAATCAGGACTAAACAAAGACTAAACCAGGCCTAAACCAGGACTAAACCGGGTCTAAACCAGGTCTAAGCCAGGACTAAACCAGGTCTAAATCAGGACTAAACCAGGTCTAAATCAGGACTAAACCAGGTCTAAATCAGGACTAAATCAGGTCTAAACCAGGTCTAAATCAGGACTAAACCAGGTCTAAATCAGGACTAAACAAAGACTAAAACAGGCTAAACCAGGATTAAGCAGTCGTCTGCGGTTCAGATGTAATCCTCAGCCAGAGCAGAATGTGAAATAGGAACAAAACTGAATACCACCAGAAGAAGCCTGCGTACAACCAGTGGTACCCATACCACAGATTGAGAACCACTGCTCAAATAAAATAAAAGTACTTTTGCCTGAACAAATGGAGGATTTGTGCCTTTTGTTTGCATCACATACTTCAATGACCACAGATTGTAAGCTTCTTTTGAATCTTCTAATTCTCTAACCGTGTTTCATAATGGCTGACATATATGGTACAGTCATTAGTTAAGGGAACCCGCGGTGGGTTTCTCATTCTGCAAGCTGTGAAAGACTTTGCACAGTGCAGCCACAAGTAATTAAAAGAAGCGCCTGTTTGGCAGGATAGCTAATTAAATTAGCTTTCACTGTCTGTGTGGATGAGAGCATGTTTGGAGCAAGTGAATACCTATTGTGTGTGGTGTCTTTAAGTGCTGGCTTTGAGAACAAGAACATCTTGCATCTGCAATCATTCATATGCAATACACTGCCTATAAAAGTATTCACCCCTTTAGCATTTTTCCTTTAATGTGGTCTTACAACCAGGAATTTAAATGGATCATGGGGAGGTTTATGTCAATCACTTTACATCATGCAGACTACTATGAAGATGTAAAATATTTTTTTTTATTGTGAAGCAAATAAGAAATATGACAGAAAAACTGAAAACTTGAGAGTGCAGAAATATTCATCCCCTTAAGTCAGTACTTTGTGGAACCACCTTCTGAAGGACCTCCAGCTCCAAATCTTCTGGGATAAGTGTTTATGAGCTTGGTTCATAAAATCACTAAGATTTGTGCTCATTTTCCATTTAAAACAGCTCAAGCTCCTTCAGGTTAGATGCATTGCAGTTTACTGTTTGAGTAATTTTCTTAAAGAATCTTTTTGTATTTAGCCCTGTCCTTCATTCCTTCAGTTCTGAGCAGTTCCCAGTCCCTACCAATGACAAATATCCCCACAGCAGGACACTGCCATCACCAGGTTTCACTTTAGAGAGGGGCCACAGTCGGGTGTTGGGTTTGTGTCATAGCATCATTCATTGATGGTTCATTTTAATTGTATCTGGAGAGAAGACCTTCTCGTGTTTGGGGAGTCCCCCACATGCCTTTTGGAAAGCACAAAACATGTTTTCTTATTATTTTCTTCAAGTAATGGCTTTTTTTTGGGCCACTCTTCCACACAGCCCAGCTTCTGTGGAGTGTATGGTTCAGAGTGGTCCTGGGACAGATACAACAGTCTCTGCAGCTCTTTCAGGGTCACCTTTGGTCTTTTTGTTGCCTCTCTGATGAATGCACTCCTTGCCCAGTTTGTAAGTTTTATATGGTCTCTTTAGGCAGGTTTGGTGTGGAACCATATTTTTTATCTAACTGTTTTTGTGACCACTGAGGGTAAATTCAATCTTATTTCAGGGGCTCTTTAAAAGGGAGATGAATACTTCTGCACTCTCAAGTTTTCTGTTTTTCTTTCATATTTTTTATTTGCTTCACAATAAAAAATATTTAGCATTTTCATAGTAGTCGGCATGAAATAAAGTGAGTAACATAAACCTCTCAATGATCCATTTAAATTCCTGGTTGTAAGGCAACAATAAAGAAAAAATGCTAAGGGGGGGAATACTTTTTATAGGCAGTGTAGGCCGTTGTGGTACTTTTAGAAATAATCATCAATGTACTAAAATATCAAATGGTGTTGATAAGGTCAAAAATATCAAACTTGTGCCATCTACAGAGGTACAGAAGTAACTCTATTGTTTTTCAGGTACTTTGATTAGGTACATTTTTAATCTCTAAATGAGTAAAAGTGAACTAGTTGTGTGCACGTTGTTTGGCCAGGTGCAGAGTAGCATGGTAAAAGGTGTAGTCTACTAGCAGTAGTTGTAGTTGCAGTTTCTGTTGCTAGAAAAAAACTTCAATATTTATTAGTACTTAAGCAGATTTCATACTCAGTACTTTTATATTCAAAGCTCTTGTTTCTTCTCTGTTTTTGCTGCATTTTTCTTTGTGGAGCACCGTTAACATTTCAGAATAAAGCACTATTGTAAATACTCACAAGTCCAATTAACATTTTTTTTCCAAACGTTTTTTCTGCCAAATCTTGAGAAATAAATCCATCACTAGCATGTTGTTTGGCTAAACATGATGTGCCACTTTCTTGCGAGACTTGAGACTTCTGTGACACCGGGTCAAGTTCAGCTGTAAGTAATAATTTTGTTAAGTACTTAAGTTATATTATTTTGAAGTAACAGTACCATTACCAGTACAGATTCCAATCTATCAGTTTTTACTTGTAGAGAAAGACCTGCGCTACTTCTGTTTGCCTCTGCCACAAAACCATATTAATATGATGGTTTACTTCTGCAAATGTAGCTGTCAGCCTCACAACTCCAGGGCAGGACAGTCGTAACATGAGCGCAGTGTTGATTTAGTTTTGATTGACGTACGGTGGCTTCTCCTCCGCTGTAGCATCCTCACCTGTCTGCTCTATTAGCTCTGATGTGTTTTACTTGTCATTTCAGCTGCAGTGAGTCAGTGTGCAAAAAGGATGTTGTTGGTATATTTATGAGTAACAAGAGTTCTTAACGCGCTATTTCTGTCAGATATAGTTGGCTTTTCATTTTTACCATTTAGGTGTAACCAGTAATGAAGAAGAGTCACTAATCCAGCCACAAGCCAGTTTAGTGTTTGGTCCCAAACTCAAATAAATCTATCTACATGTGTTTGTACAAATGTGTACAAGATACACACAATTGATCTTCCTACAAATGATTGAACCAGGACATGTATTACTTAACTAAAAGTACTCAACAAAAGTATTACTTGAGTAAAAGTAAAATGTATTGAATGCAATGTACAAATTCTTTTGAAAGATTTTTTATTGCAAGCACAGTAAAATCTATTACTAATCCAACCATAAGGGGGTCACAAGCCGGTGTGCTGGTCCGAAGCCCTGATAAATGCAGAGAGTTGCATCAGGAAGGGCATCTGGCGTCTATCCTTTGCAAAATCAATATGCAAATCAAGGCCCGCTAGGAGGCCGATGGTTTCCTGAAAGGAGAGAAAGAAGACAATATAATCTGCTACTTCTAATACTTAAAGTATCATGTTACTTTCCTCTACTGTGTTTGGAGTATTCTGTTTCTGGAGAACAGTGGCACATCAAATGCATGTGCACACCCCACTACAGAGCTCTTCCAACACAAGTACAAGCCAAGTATTTACTGTGTACTCCTGCTCAGAGTCTGTGTGTTCGTGCCCACAGAAGTAACTGTAAGTGAAGTGTGAGGAAGTTAGAGAGTACCTCATAATGCATGTGCGTGTTTGTGTGTGTGTGAGAGTTAGCCAGCATGAGGCCGTGTGGTCTCTGGCGGTGGTAAATTTGTCGCCCGT
The DNA here is from genome assembly GCA_020698575.1 of Bostrychus sinensis. Classification (NCBI taxonomy): domain Eukaryota; kingdom Metazoa; phylum Chordata; class Actinopteri; order Gobiiformes; family Eleotridae; genus Bostrychus; species Bostrychus sinensis. The sequence continues at coordinate 16,617,688 of CM036258.1, forward strand.
AGTGTGAAGTGATGGCTGCTGTCTGATAATAAACACAAGAACCCATGGAGCATGACTGAGTACTCGCCCACTTGATTTCATTCTGGCGATGGTGGCAAGCACTAATTTGCCACAATCTCCTCACTGTCTTTCTCAGCTGCAGGAGTGTTTCAAAGGACTCCCCACCAAAACAAACTCTCCATCCTGGAATAGTGCTGGTGGGCTTACATTTTTTGATGCTTCATAGTTATGGTGTAGCCAACTTTATTAGCTACTCAAGAAAGTTATGTTTTTGCCAGTGAAAAGAAATAGTTGTTTCCTTTCGACGTCTTTCCTCCAGAAGTTTCCAGAACAAATCTTCCACCAAGTAGCATGCAGTGCTTTTCATATTTAATTTGTCAAAGATGTTATGCCAGATGCCCTTCCTAATGCAACCCTCTCCATTTTGGGATGGGTCAGAGTATACTGGCTTGCGATCTGTTGTGCCTGGATCAAATGGTTGACTGTAAGGCCTTGGCGGAGGTCTCTCCTAATGCTTTCATTTTTGTATACATAGCAAACTTATGGCATGGTATGGTATGGTATGGTATGGTTCAATTGTAAAGCGACAGAGCACAACGATACACTGACCTAGAAAAAATAAAACATGCAGGAAAGATGCATGGTGCCAGGTTATAGCAAAAAACACTAATTTCCTCAGGTTGATGTTATATAAATAAATAACAGAGTTTATTGCCAGTGGATAAATAAAACAATCAGCATATAAACACACATATAGCTACATTTAGCATCACGACCCATATTAGATGCACTGGTTATGATCAGTATTTGACAAGATTGTAATGGAGCCTGAATGGAGCTAAACTTTTTGTTAAAATCTAGCCTTTGGCTCATCTCTTCAGTTCCACTGCACTGGCAAAGGTAACCACTCTAATGCACGCCAAATAGTCTTCTCTTTTAAAACGACATATTAAATGTGGCTTAAAGGCCATATTAAATCTGCATTACTATAAATACTGAGCTAAATCCCCAACTGTTCCATTATCTTGGCCCAGGACCCAGACCAGTTTGAAGGGATATACACATAAACAAAAAACTCTCCATTCTCTGTATTTTTCAACACCAAAAAACTTGGGACACTATGTAAAATCTAAAAACAGAATGCATTGGGAAATCTCATGAAAATGTATTCACAGCAGAACAACATACCAGGATATAGTCCCATTTCATGAAATAAGCTCAGTTTAAATTGAATGACAGCAACACACCTCAGGACAGGGTCAACTAAAGTACGCCTTTTAAAAATGTTTACCAAATGAATAAGCCCCTGGTATGGTGTACCGGACATACCCTCTTGTATGTGTTAGCTGGCAGAGAGAGGAGTAGCTCTTCCAGGCCTTTTGGTGAGAGCTCTGGGATTCCTCCCCTTGTGCTGCACCGGGCTGGAGGTGTTGGCACTGGGAGGAAGTGTTGACTTTCCCCATCGGACTGCAGTCCTTCAAGTCCTTTTAGCTCGCTGAGAGGCTGCTGGCCGGGGTGGCCCCTCAGTCTATACCCAGTCCCTTGTCTGTATGCTCTAGCAGACCGTAACACATACAAACAACTGGTGGGAACTGCACCGCCTCTAGGTGAAGCTTGCTTACATGCAACATAAACAAATTAGTCGCGAGTATTACTAATGTGGCTAAATGAATTAAACATGCACACAATATGCACACGCCACGCTTTTTACCTCACACGTTGACACAGGTTCTCAAGAGGGCAGAGAACAAAGCCAGTACTGTAGCAGTGTAAAGTCCTTGAGCACTTATACAGCTAGGGAGAAAAATAGGAAACTACTGCAATTTATTATTCTTTCAGCCTCTCTCTGAGTCTGAAAACTGTTCCAGGGCAGTGTCTGTTAATGTCCTCCGCACACCTCACTCTGCTTTATGAGCTAACAGACCATCAGGCAAAGCTGGGAGAGTGGTATAAAGTTACCCAACAGCAATGTCAAAAACATCGAGGAGAGCTAAGATGCAGGAAAGCTGTGGTTACAAATCAGGGTTATTCCACCAAAATGTCCTGGAAGTTAAGACCAATAGTTTTATTTTGAAATTAGGAGGAATGTTGTCAGCAACTCACAAAAATAAGGCAATAAAGTCTTTTAATCCTATTACAACAAGACAAAGCAATTCTCCCCAGGACATTTCTATGGGACCAATCAGTAAGCTATACCTTGTGCATATTAAGCCTCCATAGATGGTACTTCAATGCATTGCAATGCATATTAACTGCCAAAAACTTTTTTTTTTTTTTTTTTTTTTTGAACACTCGGGTGCTTTTTTTGCTCTGAGGATCTGCTAATTTATGCATGCATTCCTTTTTGTCTTGACTACAAAGGCAGTATGTGTCCCAGTTCTTTATACATCTCCCTCAGCTGTTGGAAGCTGGGCCGGCTTCAGCATGCACAAGCCCCGCCCACATGCTCAGCAGCCTCTGTTGGTGTCCGGTGGTGGTGGTCATGCCACAGAGGCACGGCGCTAATGAGTTTTTCTACAGCAGTTTTTGAACACAGTTTGTACAGATTGTATTTTGGGAAAAAGCTTATTTGGATGCACTGATGCCCTTCCAAACAGAGAGAATGCAGCTTTGGTGTTTGGCTGCACACTGCTTACAGAAAGGGTTTACAGACTCGAAGTTGTAAAAAAAAAAAAAAAAATGTTTTTTTTTTTTTTTATCTTTGCGTTTTTCATGTGTTTTGACTGTGCTATATTGAAGTTATCAGAATTAATTAATTTATTGGAGTATTAATATTTCATCAAATTCATAACTGTGGTGTCTATGTGGTTAAACAAATCGCACCAAATAGAACTTCAATGTGTCGACAACAATTAAAGTACATGCAAAACACTAAAGAAAGCACCATGCACAACATGGAATGTGTAAAATCAAAAACTACCTCTTGTTCACACTGTGGGAGGGGTCACTTGTTGAACCATGGCTACGGTCAAAGTCAGCAAATGTCAGGCTCTGGATGTGTTTACATAGAATATTGCTGACTGGTTAGAAAGCATTAGCGACTGTACTTACATTTAAATGTTTTATTTTATGTAGAAATTACCATTATATAATTAGAATTTAAGCTAAAGACTAAATAATATAGCTTTCTGAATTTTCATGCTATACTGGATAAGACGTTACAGAAATGTGGCAGAACACAAAGGTTTGTCTGTTTATAATTAAAATTGTTTCCACCAATGTCAAAAAAAATAAAAATAAAAAATAAGTAAAATAAAGTATATATTATAGTAAGTATAATAAATAAACTTAGCAAGTGCAATTGGCGATATCTTTATATATTAACATAATTTTTTTTTTTTTTTTTTTTTTTTTTTTATTTGCAACCATCACTCATAGACAGGTCTACTCTGTACAATGTTTAATCAGTGCCATTTCAACAATTACTGGCTATTTGAAATGAACTGTGGTCTTGCTCACTTGACCACACATAAATCTCTGATGTGTATTGTTCATATGTGGGCTTACTGGGAATGGTGGTCAACAACAGAGTCATATAAAGGATTTACCACATATAAAAATCAATATCAGAAAAATGCCTCTTATGTAACCTATGCTTCATATTAACCGTGAAGTGGGCCCTATACACATTATGGTATTACCAGCTGCTTCTTTCTGCTTCTAGGCATCGCCTTTGCCAGTGGCGTTTGAACTGTGAAAACGGTTTGTTGCTTTGAGCGCTTCAGTTAAATAATAATGGGATTTAGGCTGTGATGGAAAAGAGCAAACAAGCTTTGCCTATTTGTTGGCCTATTTATGCACAATGGTTGCCAATTGTCATTTTGGGTTACGTGTAATATCCATTGCTATGGGGCTTGTATACTGGAAACAGCTTTGACAGATTTGACTCCATCAAAAAAGTTGTTTTTACTGTCGTGGGTAAACATGCATAAATAAAACACAACTTCAAGTATATTTGTGAGGAGGGAATACCATTATAACTTGATTGAAAGCTCAAAAAGGTGTATTTATGACATTTTATTTAATTTATACATTTTATATAAATGTATAGCTCCTTTAACGAAAAAAAAAATTACCTCTGAACTACACAATCTCTAATCCAGTCTGGGTACTATTTCTTGATTCTTAAACATAGCGAGACAAGTCCAATGCTTTAGTGAAGCTCTGTGGTCTTTAAGGTGCTTCTAGGTACATATTCTAATGTACTAAAGAAGAACAGGTTACAAGCCACTTTACTTTTTCTGCCAGTCCCAAGCCAGGATAAATTGATAGGGTTGCATCAGGAAGGGTCTCTAGCATACAACCAATGCCAAATCATTGTGTGAGTTACTGCAAAGTAGATGGCAGATAATTTGTTGTGATGACCCCAGAAGGGATCAGCCGAAAAGAAAAAAACAAGACAGCAGCGTGTTCCCAGTAATAATTCTGAATGATAGTTTTGTTAGTTATCCATGTACAGCAGCCAAGTCAGTAGACAGCCTAAGGCTCTGCAAACATTTGAGAATGTGCGATTGGTGGTATGTAGTTTGTGCTATGGCTAAAAACAAGTCCAGCTAATCATTATAATACTGGATACTGACACTTTGTCCCCTTTGGCTATAGACATTGCTAACCTTTAAATTAGCACCATGGCTTCCAGTTGGGTTGCTTGTTTACTCTGCGTTGACATTACCCACTGCTGTCACGCTATCTTTTTGACATAAATTCTGTATTCATCTGTTTGCTTTTCTTAAAATAACTTGGAAACAACATTTCACTCTGAGTCTATACACAAGGAAGCAAAAATAATCTACAGTACTTGTATTTAGAGGCCTACAGTCCATTTGATGTTGTTGTTTAACTGACTGCATCAAAGTCATGCCAGACCCCATCTACTTAGTAGAACTGCTGTGAAACTAATTTGAAAGGTTAAGGTTTTATTCAGAGGCTTTATTCATTGAAGCAGTATTAAAACGCATTAGAGATGTGTGTCTTGATGATCCGAGGCAAATTATGTCTGGCAAAGAAATATCTCAAAATGTCCTCAGCCAAACCAAATGCCTCACCCACTTTCATCTGAGTGACGCCAAACGTTAATTTGTGACACTGCTGGATTTTCTGTTTGTATTTTCCCCAGAGGAACCGGGAGAAGTGCCTCATATATCCAGACATCTATCAACAATGTGTAATCTATTATAGCTGACTTGTATAAAGTTATGACAATGTTGAAAAATAGAAGCTTTTGCAAACTTTTTTTAAGGCATCACAGTAGTAAAGACATATGGCCAGATTTATGAAAGATTTGTATAACAGGGAGCAAATCCCAGTGCAGCCGTTGTTAGCATTTCTCATAGGTGGTAAATGAGTGCAGCGCAGATTTTTTCGGAGACTTAATGAATATGAACAGTAAAACGAAAAAATACAAATGAAATGAAAATATTTAGCAGTCGCTGTAAGCAGGTGCTAAAGTTTCTGCAGAGGAAAGACTGCTGCTGTTCGTCCACAGATGGGGCATTGAAAACAAGATGTAATGCTTTAAAATAGTTCATTTACAAAGATACAACACTTTTTCCTTTTAGTTTCTCTTGTATTCCACTGAACTGCAGCTGTATTTCAAACTGGGCTTCCATGAGTCTGTTCTACTTTTTTTTAAGTCTTCACAGTGGAGCCCAATGAGTCCTGATGCGGACCTTGCTCTGTCCCGTTTCAAACTGTAACATTTCTATAGAAAACACAAGATGCTCTTCTTCTTTTTTTTTTTTTTTTTTAAATCTGCACTCACAATTTAGCATTCGTTTTAGCAAATCTGGCCCATAGTACTATAGGCCTGGACTTGATTTGGTGACCTTGTAGTTGAGGGGTAAAAGCCCATTCAGCCCTTATGTCACACAATGGTAAATAATTCCCTAAAGCTCATTCCTTTGCTGATCTCTTGTGGCTCAGGTTGGTATCTTTGGCCCTATCTGTGTTCTGAATCCTCACCAAAACCGACAATTTATTTCCTGAAATCTGTCCATTATCTTTTGAATTATCTTTCTAAAGAAACTAACCAAAACTGTCAAACATTTTTTTTGCAATACTAGTAAGAAATAAAACTATTTTTCTACATTATTTAAACTGGTTTCATGTTTTTGACACTGAATAGGGAGGTATGGACGGTCCTAGCCCTCCAGAGAATTACCTTAAGGTGTGATAAGTTACGTGCCCTGACTTGCCACAGTGTTTTACAGGTCTTCATTCTCATATTTTTTTTTTACAGTTACACTTGCGTTTCCTCACTTTTTCTATTTTTAAACTATCACAGTAACAGGTTCTGTAAATCGTCACTTACAAGGACTCAAGGTACATCTGCCACCTTCCCACTCAGACTCGAACTCAACCAGACAGTCAATAAATGTGTGTCTGTAGCTCAGGGCAGAACACTATATCCTGGCGAGAAGCGAAATAGTTGGCTTTTAATGAAACTTTCAGGAAAGGTCAGAAAGCTTTTTTTTTCTGTACAATTGCAAGTTAGGGACATCCCAGCTGCCAGGATACTAACTCCAACCACAAGGAGTCAGTAAAGGAATAAAGTATCACATCACTGTCTAGATCCAGGTATTTTTATTGCATTCTTTACCATTGTGAAGGCTCAAAGAATAGGGCAGTTACCCCTGGACAAGAAGATCCACTCTGCCTTTACCATTGCGAGATACGGTCACTTAAAATGGTGTTTATTGTAGGTAAGAGACACTGTTTTTATTTCACTTCTGCTACTGGATCAAATAAATTTAATCAAAGGTCACAGACTATCCTTTATTGTATTTAAATATTTTTGTGAAATCCCAGTCACCTGCTTCAGAGTAGTTGAGGCCCCAAAAAACTTGTCCAGGACAGAGTAAATGCATTTCGCAGTAAGAGGATTTGGTTTGTTTTGCTACTTTTTCAGGCGTTTAGCTAGAGTCTTATTATGTGAGGGGATTTAGGTCGTGCCAGGAGTTGCACTGATTTGGTTTGGTGTCGACAAGAGAGACTGGGTAAAATCTTCACAGTTTAGATGCATAGACCTTGCAAGTAGTCATTAAGAAGCTGAAAGATGCTCATGTATCACTTCCACAGCTTGAGTTTGAACTTTTATAGGATTGAATGTACCACCCCAATTCAAAAAAAATGTTTGGACCTCACAAAACACATTATATTACACAATGGAATGTAAACAATATTTCAGGATTTAAAACTGAGATTTTATCATTTGATGAAGAAGTTGAAATGGAGCAAGCTGGGAAAAGTCATGATTCTGTACAGGAAATCATGATGTAGAACATAACACAAGACAAAATATCTCAGTTTTCAACACCTAATATGTTGTTTATGTTCTATTGATCTATTTATCCAAACAACGGTGCACAGCTCTGGTTCCACTGACTCCTCACAGCTATTTTTCATTTTGTAGTAAAATGGCATCATACAAAAAGTTTAAGGAAGTGAAGTTTTGTATTTATTGACTATGTTAAAAAGACTGTCACAGCTATGCACTATGCTGCTTTCTGCTGGGCTCTTTACCTGTTTCTATACAGCATCAGTAGAGTACATTTCCTTTAACTAGATGTTTATTAAGGCAGTAAGAAATGCAGTTTTGTTCTAGATTGGTCTAAAAATATGAATAAAATAATAATATAGCCAACCTTTTTTGTTTGGCTGCCCCTGTTTAAATTTGAACTTGGCTTTATGGGGTTAGATGCATCACAGTATTAATTCTGTTTTTTTTCCTCTCTGTTTGTGCTGCCTAAACCTTGATTCGATGAGCTTGTTGCAATATGCAGATTGAGGCCGACAGTCAGTTGAACTAAACCTCGTGATGCATTAAATGAGGGCATCAAGCTCTGTTAGGCAGCAGTGTGCACAGGTAAGGCAGCAACACATATCTCCTAATAGAATTACACTCCCTCTGTTGCAGTTTAGATTTGTACTGGCTTGATAATTTCCCAGATCTCAGTGTGAATAAGTATTAGCTGGTAAACTAGCAGGTGTTGAGAAAATGTCTGCTGTTTTGTATATGTTGCCTGAAATGGTTGTGTTCAGACTGGCCATGCCCAATATTCACGACTCTTGGGGCTTGCAAATGTGAAGGACAAAACAAACGGAGCCTAACAAGGAGAGACTGATTTGGATTCAGCGCTACTGCTGTGTGTAAGCTGCACATGTAATTACCATGAGATTGTTAAGAAAGGGTCAAAATATAGACATTTAATTACAAGGTTTAGTTGTGGTGTGCTGCATAATGTGATGTGTAAATGATAAACTGTCAAAGGAAATAGGAACGTTTTAATAAATTGTTCATCAGTTTTTTTACTAAATTGCGTTCATATTTTAGCGAAATGTTTCTTATGACATTACTTAATAGGACGGTGTGTTGACAAGAACCTGGCGATATAATACATATCTCAATTTAAGAGTCACACTATAACAACACTTTATAGTATGACATATATTGCAATAATGCAACAAAGATGATATGTGACAGTCAATAGTGAAATGTTTAACTGCATTTCACAAACAAGTTGCCTTTTTGCAAATAAGCACCAACATAAAAGTGCTTGCAGATTTTTTTTTTATAAAGTAGAAATCATATTATCAACACAAAAATGGACACAGACATTTTTAATCAAATAAAATATTATGATACAAGTATATTTTTTCACACCCTAAGCTTATTTAACTGCTTGCATGTCCGCTTCTCCAAATTTGCTTGTGATTATCTCATACAGTATTTTACTGCCAGTACAAAAGCTTGTAAATGTCATCTTCAAAGTGTTTGTGTGCTACAAAGCTGGAGTAATAACTTCAAAGCATGTCAAAAAACTTTTTTTTACAATCTAACTCTCGGGATACTGTGAAGTACTACTGTATACATAAACAGCCCCAAACCAAAAGCCCATAAATGTACCCTTATTTCTATTTTAACTGTACCTGCCTCATTGTAATGACAAACAAAATAAACATTTTGGCGAGGGCAGCTCTGCATGAACGCCTCTGGAGAACAATGAAAATAATTTATGCAGCCTATTCCTGCCATGCATTTTAGCTCCCGCTCATCAACAGTGCTTTTCTTAACGGCACACATTAAAAATGGATTTGGTTCCTTTCAAGTTGACTTCTTTGTGCTTCCACACCACACACACACACACACACACACACACACACACACACACACACACACACACCACACACACACACACACACGCACACGCACACACACACACACACACATAACTTCCCGCTTGTGATGAACTTCCTGCTTGAATGAGTGCAATAGGTTTGAAAGGGAAATGGGACTTGATATCAAAGTGAGGAAAAAAGTAGGCTTTGATTTCCCCGCTACCTTTTTTCTTATGCAAGTCATGTCAATGAGAGGTTTTTCACAAAGCAGCTTCACTTCATGCATTTTCATTAAGCTCAGCTGTCAGCCATTGTCTCCAAACCTCAAAACTCATACTGTATCTTGTCATATTACTTAGTGCACCATGCTGACCATCATTATTTAGGATGTTTATACAGTGTTCTTGTCTCCAGGTCACTTCCTGTGGGTGAACAGCTCAGTGCTGGGCGGCCTGTGGGTCATCAGTCCCTGGTTGTGGGGGGGTCAGGGACAGTGCAGCCTGGACATGGCTGTGTTCCTTCACCCCCGACAGAGTGGACACTACACTATACGGCTCATTGAGAGGGACAAACCACCGCTGGTGCTCTTCTCCACCGACACACTGCCACGTATTACTGGGTAAGCACCAGGCTTTGTGTACATACAATAGGCATGGGGTGATATATTATATGGTATTGTAATGATATGTTATGTCACGGTTTTTCTTGTCACAAGAATTGCATATTATCACCATCATGTTTGCAAGTTCAAAAAGGTCACTAAAACACCTCACTTTACAATACAGTGATTTTTATTGCACTGTCTAAGGTGAAAATAACATCAATTATCTAGGACACAAACTATCTGTTAACAAAGAGGTCTAGTGACATGACACACTGCAACTTATAAACTGTAGGACAGAAACAAGAATTTTTATCCAGCAATGAAAAGACTGATGAAACACTATTTCAATAAAAAATAAGGAAACAATTTTCCCTTGTTTTTTGCTTTTGTGCTGCATTTCCAAATACAATTAAACTCTCACCTCCATGTGCACTCCACAGTTATAGTACAATATTGTGCAAAGGTTTTAGTGAGGTGTGAAAAATTGGTCTTTAAGAGTGCTTTCATTTTTTAATTTTTTGTTTATTTTTTATTCCAATTTTGTTATGTGAGTAATGGGCCAAGGACACAATTATTCATTTTGGTGTGAATCCAGATCACTGCTTAGATTAGTAGATTATTTACCATTGTGAGATCGACAAAAGGGTTTTGTGGCCTAATGGAAAAAGCATTTACCCCTGAACTAGAAGATCTTTGAGTGTGATTCTAGTCTTTTTGTGCTTAGGAACTACCATTTATGGCTTATGTTTGCTTTCATTTTATCTTATTTTTCTGTATAGAGCAGTATTTCTAATAGCAGGCGGTCCATTACTAAGCATACGTATTTTTAACTTCTCTTAATTCATTCACTCATGGATTCACAGTGACCTTAAGCATAAATGCACAGATTTCTTTCATAAGAGGCAGCGATGGAAGAGGTTTTACAGGCTCAGAAAAAGGAGCCCCATTAAAAAAAGCTTTATATAGGGATTTGATATGACAGAAAGTGCTGTCTGTCTGAGAGAGATTGTTTAAAGATGTATAATTAGCTTTAGCTGCAGCCAGGCCCCAGTCAGCCATTACTGCATTCACATTAGCTTCTCATGTGACTAATCCTTATTTAACCCAGGTCTGTTCTCTGCTCTTAGAGGCCTTGTATTTGTCTCAAAAGCAACTGTGTTTGAGTGAAAGAAAAAAAGATGAAAAGAGTGCAACTGTTAACCCTTAAAGGTAAAATGTATGACTTTTTATTCTTGGATTTTAGGAAGACTGTTTAATCATGTAAAAATGCTCTAATATCTCATTATAATAGGAATCATCTGTGGGGAAAAATGACTTTAGAGTGGAACTATGCTGTTTTCTTTTCTGTTTTGGTTGCATTTTTCTCTACGAAGCTCCCCCTACATCATTTGGAAGTAAAGCACTATCATAAAAACTTCTGTTCACACTGGCATCACCAACAAATAAGAAATAAAACCACTGCTGGCTTGTTGTTACAGCTAACTGTGACGTGCCACTTTCTTGCAAGACTCCAGGGACACCAGCTTGTTGCTCCTGTATTCTGGCAAGGCTGATTTTTTGCAAATATGATGAAATGGCATATGCAGTTTATTACACACTGACTACAAACTGTTAAAAATGGTAAAACAAGTTACATTGTCAACCTTTAAGACATATAAGCTTTACAGGGTTTGTACAGTCATGGAAAACCTGGAAAAGTCATGGAATTTTAAAATGCATTTTCCAGGCTCTGGAAAAGTTTTGGAATTTCTATTTTGGTGTAAAGTTTTGGAAAGGTTTTGGAAATTTAAACAATCTGAGTACATTAGGCCACTCCTAGTTAAACCAGCGTCAGCTAGAATACAGTACATGTTCTCACTGCAGGAAAAAATGACCTAAATCTATTTTTTTTCTCAGAATATTATAATATTATATTATAATATATATATATATATATATATATATATATATATATATATATATATATTTTTTTTTTTTTTTTTTTTTTTTTTTTTTTTTTTTTTTTTTTTTTTTGCTGGTCCCTGGCTTTGGTAAAGCTTTAAACAGCAGAGATGATTAGTGGAATAATATGTTTCAGTTTTTTTGTTTTTCTTCAACTGACTAATTTCCAAAAGAAATTGCAGCAAAAGTATGTTTCTAATGCACCACATTGGACATTTTGCATTTTGAATACTGTTTAAACATGTGCAAGTCATTTTTCAGGTCTTTGAAATCTAGTCAAAAGTTTTGGAAAATGGAAAATTCTTGGTAAAAAAGTGTATGAACCCTAGCTTTATTATTAATGTTTTTTTTTTTTTATAGAATTAATGCACCAATAAGGGGTGCTGTCGAACTAGAAAAGTATTGTGAAAGGAAGAAAAGGTGTGTATTTTAGCCCTGCACAAAAATGTGAAGCAAATTAAAACACACATAAACAGAGGAGGTAACTGCTGGTTTGCATAAAGTTAAACTCCGATTTAAAAAAAAATATAACTAAGTAGGAAGGGTCGCTGTACTGTTATTGTTGGCAAGTGGTGAGACTTGGAACACTAACAATAACACCAGCCATACTTTGTGGAGCTGTTTTATTTCTTATGTATCAGTAAACATCTTATTGTGTATGTACTGTATATTCTCTGCAAGCAGCAGCATCACTGCCATGTTTGATCTGTCTGTGTGATATCTCAAGGGCACTGGCATCATACAGTATAAATGTCACACTTTAGGCACATCTGTGTCCTTGCTTGTGTCTGTTTGTAGGAGTAAATGCGCGCTATCATTTGAATATATATGCTTCTTAAGGGAACATAACAGAAAAGCATTCATTACATGCGTGACGGATTAGGCAGAGCGTTTGTGCCTCTCATTTGTAGTCAGAGGCTGCGGTCCGCCCACGCCATCTCCGTCGCTCCCAGACTGCGCTCAGCCAAACTCCTCACAGTTCTGCTCCAATGGGAGGCCTCTCCAAGTGTTAAAAAGAGCCCGATAAAAAAGAAAAAAAACTAAACAAAATAGGAGCTACCGGCGAACACTGCAAGCGTAGGTCGGATTGTTAATTGCAAACCTGTGCCCTTGCCTTTGCATTTTAATGCAGTGTTTTGACATGTTGGCCTGAATCAATAGTCAGGGCGGTAAGTGGGAAACAAAACATCCTGCTACACACTGGTCATCTAACAAGGAGCGCTTTAAAAACAGGCTGCGGTGCATGTACAAAACACTGCAATTACAGGTCTACAGGACTTCAGCTCTAGTTTGAATGCTTTTTACTTGAGGACAATATGTGCAGAAGCTACTCTATATTTTATGCAGTGATGTAAAGCATAACTACATACTTTTACTCCAGTAATGTTTATAAGTACATTTTTTGAAATTTAAAACATAGGCTATTTTTACTTCAACGCAGTGATGGAATGTAATGAAATAAAAGTACTTAGTTACTTTACATCAGTACATTTTTGCTTCTTTATCTCTACTTTTACTTAAAGCTAAACTACCTGATCTTGCATCCAAGTGGCAAGAATAAAGTACTGCAACTTTGCCCCCACCCTCTTCCCTGACTCCTCCTACACTTCTCATGCACACTCTGTGCATATAACGCACATAAACGAATTACTAGCTACTACTGCTTATCAAGATTTTACCATTTCTTACCTGTCAAGAAGTAAAAAAGCTAGCTCTGCGTCCAGTTTTAGACCAATGCAATCTCAACGCTCTCTCCATCTGGTGAATGTGTTGCCGATATTTACTCACGTTTTATTTCTTCTCACGTTTGATAAACACTTTACTTCTGTCTTCTACTATGTCTTCAGTTGTCTTTCTTTTTTTTTTTTTTTTTGGGCTGTTTTGCTGTGCAAGCTGTAGAAGCTAGGGCTGGAATAGGTATCTTGCCAATCGGGTTAGCAGCCGCCATTGCTTCCAAATACAACTGTGCACGTGCTTGGGCTCGACCTATAAATGTGTCCCTGATCTGAGTGGGAGGAACTTCACTTTTTTCCGAGCCAGTGATTGGCTACACATTCGTGCCCCTTAGCAAAATTCCCCCGCTGTAGCATACAGTCCAGATAAGTTATAGGAGTTTTTTTGTTTTTTCCCACAAATGGCTTCATATAGGCTGTACAGATGACTGAAAAAATTGCATCTATGGAATTTAGTGCAAAATGGAACTGGTAGTTAAGGTTTGAGTATAGAAATTGAGTACTTCTTCCACCATGGCTTCAACATAAAAGGATGTTTGGGACTAGTAGTAGTAGTAGTAGTAGTAAATACTGTAATGTAAATAAATCCTTGTACCCCAGTGAAATTTTACTTTGATACTTAATGTGAACTTTTATTTCTAATTATGTAATATTATTTTGAGGTAACAGTAAATTATAGGTTTTAAGTACTTCTTCCACCTCTGCATATATGCAGTGCAATATATTCAAATACTCCCAAAACCGCTTCAAATAGGAGGAAAAATGCTTTCATGAATGTTGCATCATGTGTGAGGGAATGGTCCAAGTACACAAAGGTCCAAGCCACTGTCACAGCTTTATCCTCCGCTACTTTAAAAGGAATTACTGTGTTGTAATGATGGAGCAAGAATCTGAATGTTTCAACAAAGCAAGAACATTCTAGCTGAAAATAGCTGTCCCTATATACCCACTGGAAGTTGTCATTATTGCAGTCAAGCTGTGAAATTACTTTAAATTTAGTTGGAGTGGGGGCCTGGTCTAAATATTGCCTGTGGTGTTACAAATGTATACTGCACGCTATCCAGCCCAGGCAGGCATGTTGTAAAGCTTCACTTAATTGAGTGGCATTTTTTTTTACATAAAGTTACCAACAGTGTCATAGCCAAGTGAGAATTTCTGGAGTCCTCAGTGTTCAGTCCACGTCTGAGCCATTGGACTAGACGGACTGAGAAGAGAATCCAGTGGGAATCCAAGTCCATGTCACCCAAAACATTTCAAGCAGACGCTTTGAGATTGAGCCACAAGTTAAGAGTTAACCTTTTCTGGTTTAGTGGGCGAACGGCTACTGCCACCAGATGCTATGTGGTAGGGTTGTCACATTTTAAAAAAGCGTCCAAAATCCAAAGCTCCCGAAGTTTGCTTTGTTTGTTTTTGTTTTTTGTACATAATGTGTGCGAGACCATAAGTAAAACAAGAGACATCAAGTACTCTCATGGTCGTAGTTGTAGTGTGTTCAAGTGAGTTCATTTATGTATTTGGCCTTGGTGGTGATCTTGATGTAATTATGTGCGCTGGCTTTAGGTAACACACTCATTGCTATTGAAAACCCTTGACACATCTCTACCACTGTATGAAGATGCTAGTGATAATTACCGTTGCTTAGATGCTCTGAATGAAAGAGCTTGTTTTAATGTTTACAATGAACGGTACGCATCAGGAACGTTGATAATTGTGCTGCTTGCTTGTTATTTGACCCTGATGTACTCACTTTATTACTGAATCCCATAAGGCCATCTTCAACCTTTTAAACAATAAACCATTGCTACGTCCCAAAAGCCTTGTTTAAGAGATGCAGGTTACATCAGTTAATAGGAGCAAAGGGTAATTAAGTGCTGCATAAGAATAGGTGTTTCAAAGCATTATGTTATGTCTGAAAAGCTGTTTATGTTCACTCATTATTAAATATGAATGCCTCAATAAAGTAGAATATAAAGGAAAAAGTGAATCTATTTTAGTAGTTTTCATTCAAAAAGTGAAATTGGGCATAACTTTTGGAGCTGCATATTAGGCATGTGATAATAATGTTATGCCTATAAGTGCATTTTCACACAGTTGAACTACTACAATACGCTGACTTTTTCATAATACTTAAATTTATTGAAATGCACCTGTAAGATAACTTTAATTACTACCATTACTGTTTTTTTATTTTATTTTATTTTATTTTTTTCACATTGAGAAAGCATGAAAAAATCAAACAATATACATATATGAAAGAAAAAGGTGACAGCGTGAGGCAGAAACCTATAAAGGCTTTTCCTAAAAACACCCATGCAAGTCCAGAAACACAGTACAGCCTGTGCTATAGACAGCTCTATTAAGAAATAAATAGCCCAATTTTAATTTACAGTTTATAAATAAAGAAAAAAATTCTACCAAAAAATTAGCAACAACAAAAGCATTTCTACATTGATTCAAATGTAGTCTTTCTACACTTTCTTCACTTTCACTTACAAAATATCACACCACTATAATACTGTTGATGAATCATTTTAATATTAATACTACATCATAATTATGTTATCTAATATTTGTTGATGCATTGTATTGTGTTATATATTTGCACTATGTTATATCTTTTACATTTACAATAGCAAAACTATTCTAAGATTCTTTTTGCTGTTTGATATTAATAATTCCATTTTATCTCTATACTTGTTCCATAATTTAGCTCCACAGTATCTAAAAGAATACTGAACGTGAGATTTTTTTACATGATAGGAGAAAAATCTGTTGCTTTTCTGATATTGTTAGAATGAACTTGACATTTCTTAACAAAATAATTACTTAATAATTACTTTGAGGAGATTTCCCAAGCATTAACTTGTTAAAAGATGTACATATTTGGTATATATTAATATCAAAGATACTACTATTACCAGTTTTTATTTGTTGTTTTGCAAAAATCCAGCCATGTCTACTAAGTTTTCCGGTGCAGTGCTCTGAATCCCACGAAGCCTTTCTGGGGCGTCTTCCTGAGTAGGCTGCAGTATACAGCAGTATCTGACCATCTGACCTGAGGCTGCGTCTCTCTGCTGCAGGCCTTTGTGTCCTCAGCTCGTCCACTTAGCGCTGGCCCAAACTGACCCTCAGCTCTCAGGCCGCGGTCACTGCAGGCCACGGGCTGATGGGGCGCTCACAGCTGCAGCTTCTGGGACAGCTGCCAGATGTAATGGCACAAGTGCTACATGAGTTTCAGAAAGGAGACAAAGGCAACACTAAAGTATAGTAGTTTTTCTCCTTTTAATTGCACATAAAGCCTCAAGGACAGGGGCGCAGCGGTGACACAGTGTAGAGTTGCTGGATATGTCACTGTGATGCTACAACTCTAGCCTGGTGGTATTTCTCTGGATGGAACTTTGCCACAGCCAAAGACACTGACTGTAACTTCTGCAGCTCACAACACTTCACTATAGTTTTCCTATATTTTTTGTTGCTTTTGTAAAGTTCTTGCTAGTTTGAAAGCCAGGTTAGGGTTTCCAATAACAACAGGTGGGTTAAGTGTAAGTCTGGAGGGCAGTCTATTCCATGTTGGGCTAACCCTAACTTTTTTTTTTTTTTTTTAATAAAGGCTTCTAGTGCTGCAAGCTGCTGTGGTTTTAATGACTCGATATGTTTTTGGTCATTTAAAACGGAATTTACCGCTGAATGAAACAAACTCGGCTCCTCAGTGCGCCACCTTGATTGTTGTTGTTGCGGACGCTGCTCGCGAAGAACACGTGACTTAAATAAGCGACTCAAAATGCATGGTACGGTTTGGATTTGAGTAAACCACTGCGGACGGCGTGGTGACCAGACTGATATTTCTCTGTAGAATAACACAGAGACATATCAGACTGGATTTTCCAGGCAAGGGTGCCAAATCACTGTAAAGAACAAATAAGACTTTTTTATGTTAAATTATTGTTATTTTTAAAACAAGTTACAATTACAATAAAAGCATAATAATGACAAGACAAATAACAGTAAAGATTGTTATTGTTGTCATTATTTTAGTAAACCTGGCCCACTGCTTTTGGTAAATACTATTTTCTTTTCCTGTATCCATTATATCTCCTACTTCATGATATTGTTCCAAAAATTCATAAATTGAGACATATTCAAGGACTCTGCATTTCTAGCATTAAACTAAATCTTTTACCTAAAAGAATAATCAGATAAACTAACATATTACATTTGGTCTCGCCAACAAACACTTTAGTTTTTGTTATGCTCTGAGTGTAATGTGTGTTTGTGTGTGTTTGTGTGTGTTTGTGTGTGTTTGTGTGTGTTTGTGTGTGTTTGTGTGTGTTTGTGTGTGTTTGTGTGTGTTTGTGTGTGTTTGTGTGTCTCAGGGACTGCAGATGGGAATTAGCCCAGAGAGCTATAGTCTGGTACAAAGCATATTTACTTCTGTGATCAATGCTCCTGTACATGGTCCCTGCTCAATAAACTGAATAAACAAACAAACAAAAACAAAAAAACTAGGATTACTGACATAGTTCATAATTCAAATTCATTTCACAAAACATTTGTTGTACTTTCCCCCAAAAACACATGACAAAAACTGAATAAATGTTCTGTAGATACTGATTCTGTAAAACAAAAATAGCATTTTTCTGAATAAAAGGCTCTTTAAATCAGAGGTTGAAAGTCAAGTAATAGTAAGTATATTTGTAGAAAATTTAGTTTGTTCTAAAACATACTGTTACATTTTCAAGGACATCACTTTTACTCTTGTAAATCTTTAAGTCTCTAGTAGTTTTTCGTAAAAGTTATTGAAAGTATTTACAAAAGCTTTCAGGAACATTAATAAAACAATGTGCTTTTTCTTTCTTTTTTTTTTTACCTTGGTGGCAAACCAGGTCTTGCTTTCCAAACTAGTTTTGACTTGACTACATCCAGTACTTGTAGTAAAAATGTAGTAGATTACTTTTACATCTTACGTACTTCTTCTGTATAAACTGCAGCGGTCAAGAGTCCAGGACTGAGCTGATATGTTTTTTTCTGTGTGTGTGTGTATTTATAAGAACAGGACAACAATGTAATGGGAACTGTCTGTGTTATATAAAACTAAATGTGTGTTATTATCATCAGGTTAATCTATTAGATAAAAAATGCATATAAAACTCCACATAAGAATAGTTTTCATTGTAATAATTAAATGTGTTTGAGCCTCTTTTTCAAACTGCATCTGCCAGCTGCCTATAGACAGTTAGTCTTTGGGATTGTGATATAACAGAGCCATAAATGAAACAAAACTCTTCAAGTCTGGTGCCAAAGTAAAGAAAAGAGGAGAAGCAGTGCATTGTGGGTGAGTGCTGGGGCTCGGTGACTGTTAGAAGGGAATCTTAGAGAATACATTTTTATTTCCTGACATCCTCGGTGTATATGCCTCAGTGTGGCTCTGTGCAGGCTTCATCTGTGTTTGTCTTTTTCAAATGTAAATTAGACTTTGAGCTTAGCCAACACTCTTCCTCTTTCCCCAGATAGTATTATTTTCATGGTCTAATACATGGCCCCTATAGAAATGCTCTTTTTCTGAAAGTATTATAATGCAGTTTACGCTAGTCCAACTTAAGTCGATCTGTCTTTGAGAGGTTCCTGAATGACAGATTTTGTATATTAGCCTTTTGGCGCTCCTTAAAAATTACAGAGTACAGAAATAACCGTTCTGGAAAGTGCAGTCTGGTGGTTATCATCTACTTTCTAAAAAGTTAGATGATCACTAGTGTGCAGCACATCTCTGGCATTGCATTTGCGTCACCTACCAGACCAGAGTCATTCGAGTTCATGGGAGAGGAAACTGTCTAACATGTATTTTAAGCATGCACATTTGACAATGTAAGTATGCATATAAAGGAAACAAACAGAATGAAAACAACAGAAAAGTCAAAAATATTACATTGATCATAACTAACTAAATGTTTTACCTGCTCAAAAAAGGAGTGGAAAGAAGTGCAACCTTATTAAATCCCACTCCTTCTTAATAAACCAAACTCATCTTTAAACAAAGCTTCCTGGTTTCATCATATACAATAATACAGATAACGCAATACAAAGTGTTTTATTTTTCTATTCTGTTCTATTCAACAAACAATTTGCCACATACTCCTCTCACCATCCAAAGACATGCATGTGGTAGGTGAATTTGTGAAACTAAACTTGTCCAAAGTCAATGCATGTTAAGCCCCGCAACTAACTGGCCATTGTTCAGAGTGTACCCCGCCTCTGGCCCAAAGTAAAAGCTGGGACAGGCCACAGCCGCTCAGGACCCCCAACAAGAAACAAACAGATGAAAAGCTTTGCATGATTTGTTGTTCATCACATTGATTTGTCACCTATCAAATTATTACGATGGATATATTATCACCCCTTATGCTCCCTGTTACAACTATTGTATTTATATAGACATTAATAATAATAAACTGTAAGTGAGTTATATTCCTGTCTTTGCATCCTCCACCATTTCCCGCCTCTCACGCTTATCCTTTTTTACCGTCTTCCTCTCCACAGACAAGTTATAACACATTTCACCCAAAGTCCTGCCTCCTATCCAGGATTCTCTAATCGCTGGTCCTGGAGTTGTATTGTATGTTCCTGACAGCTCGAAGTTTTGCACAATTGAAATAGAAAAGGGCGATTTGGGGAAAAGCAACACTGACCTAGTTTTTTTGTTTGTCAAGTGTGAGTTTGAGTTTTCACCTGTGGAAAAATGCATTTCCAAACTGCAATATTTAAATCCCTGAATCACAAGCTTCTTTTTTGCTGTGATAGGCATTTTACGTCAATGCAAATTCACAGATAAAGACTGTTTTCTCCCTCCTCGCTCCCCTCCTTTGTCTGGACCGCTGTTATGAGCAGCATTAGTCTCACTTCTGGGCATAGGCTGCACATTTTTCACTATAACAAATTGCACCATTCAAACTTTCAACAAACCATTGCTTAAAATGTATTGTGTGAAAATGTATTTTATACTTTGAGATACTGTTAAGTTATAAAAAAAAAAAAAAAAAAAAACTTTTGCTTTGTGGAGCTTGGCATTAAAATATTGGCTTAAGGCTGCTGTGTAGGAGGACACAACTTTGAGAGCGAGTTTCCGCAATAGTACTTGTAATTGTGTTTTGAATTGAGGATAGGGATAACTTTTTGTCTCTGATGAAAATATTCCAAAAAAATATAGCCACAAATTGTTATAATTACTTGTATTGCTTGTATGTAAGTAAACCAAATGCCCCTGCTTACTTTTCTTGTGATTTATTGTCATTAAATGTACCCTATTAAAAAACTGTAAACTCTCAGTCTCACTGCTAAGGCCCATACACCATCATCAGACTCATTCTGATCATTTCAGTGCTTAAATTGCCTTCAATTTAATGGGAGTGCCAAGAAGCAGCACAGAGCGACACAGGAGGTCTTTCCTACCTGTGACCATCAAACTCCACCCCTTTGAGCAACTGTGCTGTGATGTCACATATTACCACATCTGTCACTGGGCCTTAGATTGTACTCGTAAACTGGTACTTTTTAGATTTTTATACTAAGTTACTACTGCCCTGTTAGTAGAATTAATGTTATTTATGTCTTTGGTTATGTGTATGTTCATGTCTCTGCTCCTTTGGCTTAAAAATTTACTTCAGGATTAATCAAGTTATATCTTATCTTCACTTCAAAGCAGTCATCTCATTTCTCAATCTGTGAGCATTATTTCATGCTAATAGTTGCACTAATTAGCCATTTTATGCTCCCTCCATTCCCAATCGTTGCCAGCAGGGGGCGACAGACACCAAATCCAATTGTTTACTGCAATGTGAAAGTACAGCTTCCCAATAGATCTTTTCTAAGTTATAACACATGAAATACTAATGCAAAGGTGTCTAAACAAACTGCAAAAAGCATACTACGAGGCCTTTAAAGCATATTGAGTTTTCATTTATAAACTGGTGCTTTTCTTTTTTTGTATCTTAAGAAGGCACTACTCATTTTTTCTACTGCTCTCCCAGCTGGTGTTAGACTAAAAACTGTTACCTAGCTCTCCCAGTCCCACCACTCACACAGTATAGCTGCAATTCCTGCTTTTATTTTATTAAAAAAACAGGATTGAATACTAAAATACAGGTATATGATATTACACTTTGCATTGGACATATTTCATCTATGTCTCCAATTTTTGTATTTATGATTTTCTTTTGAGCACTCTTTCTCTCTGTAACAAAATATCCAGCGCTATAATACATTATTCAACAGTCAATGGAAGTGTGCCCACCAGAATAAAATCATTGATAATAAACCCTATTGGACAATCCAGCCTTAAGCCAGTGTAATCTTTGTGCCAGAACCAAGCCCAGATAAATGGAGAGGATTGCATCAGGAAGGGGATCCGTTGTAAAACCTTATGCCAAATCAATCTGCAAATCATTGTACGCTATAGGAAAGGATAGTACGCTGTGGTGACCTTAAAAGGGAAAAGCCAATAGTCTTGAGAATTATTACCATATGCTTAGATAATTAAATTTCTTCAATTCATTAAGAAAGTGTCACGCTTATTGTTTCAGGTAGAAAACTGAAAAAAGGTTATTAAATCTGAGAAACAAAAAAATAAAACCTTTAGTAAAAGCATTACCCACTCTGAACAGTAACATTATAATGTGTTTTTTTTAGATCATGACAATATTTATATACTTTACAAAAATACATTTACACCAGTATTACACCAGTATACACAGCCTCATTACAACAGTATTTCTGCTGTAAAACCATCTGTGTGTTCTGTGGCATTTGCCCTTGTTTTTGTAAGTTATGCTAACACCATGGCACTATTATGACACTGACTACATTTGCAGCATTTAGGATTGCTTTAAATAGTTTATCTCTCGCTTTAGGCAGAAAACCAGAAAACCATTAGTCAAGTGTCACACTGACGTGGTACTGCACAAACCCACAAATAAAACACAAAGCTCTATTCTCATGCTGTCTGTATTTAGCTTGTGATTCTGCCTGAAGTCATCTAAGCACTTTCATGCAGGTCAAATCAATTTAAGCATCCACCCAAATGTGAAAAGTATAAATGAAACTTTGATTTAGATTTGAGCTTAGTTTATCTGCACATAGGCAAGCAAAAAGAGGAGTGTGTGTTCTTTTTATGGCGCTGCAGCTTCAGTGAGACCTCATTACTGTCGACCTGAACAGGACCTGGCCTGGACCCAGTACAGGGGCACAAACCCTCTTAAGGGAAGGGTCAAAGTTTAGATGCAAGCCACATCCTATAATTGAAACTACTTCATGTTAAATGACAACTTTGATTTTCCCAATACTACTGCTATGGTTTGATGAAAGTTGAGATAACTGGTTGTATATCTACTAGTGTCCAATACTAATTCTTTGGGTAAAAAAGATAAGTTGGCTGTCCAGACTAATGTTATCAGCCAATGAGGTTATGTTTTCACCAGTGTTGGTTGGTCTGTTCAGTCTGTTAGCAAGAAAATTCCAAAAGTAATACAGGGTTACTGGAGAGGTCAGTAATTGGCCAAGGGAAAAAATAAGCTGCTTAGGAAACAATGTCCAGGATTTTTTTTAAAGGGGCTGTATTATGCAAAATCAACTTTTCTGAGATTTCTACCATGTTATGTTTTCTCATAAAAAACAACAAAACAAAAACAAACATGAGTAGTGTTTTTGTTTCATTTATGCATGTTTGAGTAATCCACCTGACCACGCCCCTCCCACCTCAGGGTCCTGTCCTGTTCAGGAAGCACTGCTACAGCTCACGCCTCCTCCGCAGCACCAAACAAACCCACCCCCGAACTGCAGTGGACAACACTGGCTTCTGCATCGGCACGTGTTGTTGGGACACGCTGAAGGGGCATGACAGCAGTGGGACAGGAGGGAGGGAGGGCTCTTAAAGGGACAGGGACTTAATCTGAGTCAAATTATGTTTTTTTTCCCAATATTTATTCCATTAAAGACACACAAAAAAGCATAATATAGCCCCTTTAAACATTCACTACATTGCAAGAAAGTGACAACAACACAAACTGCAGCCACAAGGGGACAGTAAATGAGCAAAGGATTCAATTTAGTGAATTCCTTAACACTGAGAGAAATATACAGCTTTTGTGGCTTATTGGATTGAGCATTTACCCCTGGTCTGGGGACAGATTCAGTGCCTTGGTGGAAGTATGCACACTGTTTGCTTGCTCTTTTGTAAGCGGTTTATTGCTTGTAAATCATTAATGGTAAAGGATGTATATAAATCTAGAAATCCATTTACTTATTTGCATGAACATACACTGCAGAGTCCAGTGTAACTATGCACACCAGTGACGATCAGCAGAAACCCCTCAAACATCAGAGCACAAAACCCACTGCTCCGGGCTCATATCCAGAGAACAGGTGTTCGGAGCAGCACCCCGAACACCAGTCACATACCTTTAACCTGGCACCACCACCTCCACGCCACACGGCCCCATGGCACCTCTAAAATCTGTTTTAGTGTGGACAGTTTGCTGCTCATAATCACACAGACCATTACAGTTCAGAGCACAGCACGCTGGATGATTGAGCAGGTTTTTTGATAAAAGGTCCCGCTGCAGCTGTCTGCCGAGACTCGAGGTCCCAGGTTGTCGGCCAGGTCCAGATGTGTAATCACCTCCAATCAGGCCGTCCTCCAGTCAGCATTACCATCTGTTAGAATGGCACTTTAGGCCGAGGTACCTCTCAGGGCCACTCCAGCAGATGAGGAGTCATCATCCCGAAACCTGAAAAACCTGTGATTACCCAGACCTCACGCCCAAAATGGAAAGGGACAATACTCCTCTATGATGACAGCAATTCAGACGTACCCTGCTTATTGAAGAGTTTAATCAGAGGGTAGAGAAATGTTTGTTTTAACCATTCATGAAGAGGTCAAAGGTGCTGTATTAAATGAGGCTCTTTTGTGTCATTTTTTCCAGATTGCAATTATTATTTTATTATCTATGCTAACAACAAGATCCCAGATGTTTGGCTGACAAGTGTTCAATAAAAACCCAGTTACCTCTGCCAAGAAGGTTATGTTTTCCCGTTGGTTTGGTTATCTTATCTTTGGTTGATTTTTCAGTCTGTTAGCCAGATAAAACAAAAGTAATGGTTGAATTTTAATATTTCCAGGAAAGTTCAATAATGAGTCATGTAATGAAAAAGTAGTAACTGTTGTTGTTATGTTGTCTTTATCACTGTGATATAGAGCCTTTGTGGGTCAATAAATTAACTTATTTTTTCTTTTTTTGTATAGATTAGTGTTTTGGGGGTATTCTTTTACCATTATGAGATGTGAGGGCTTTCTGACTCAGTTGAGCATTTACCCCTGAACTATTAGGTCAGTTCCTCCTTGCATATGATGCTGCTAACTACAGTAACACTATTTCACAAACACTGAAACTTAATCGTATGAATTCGTGTTTCATTGTGCATGCATATGACTATTTTTGGTTGCACCGTAATTTCTATTTGGTGTTGAGGAGTGACACAACTTTTCAGCTTGAAACTTCACAAGCCTTGAAGGTCTTTAGACATATTGACATGTTGAGTATTTAAGGAATCCACTGAAGAGGTAACCAACTCAAAATTGGTGTCAGGAAAACCATTAAAAGTTGAATGCATATTTTGTCCCATATCATGACCTCTATTTAGTAGGTCCAGGAGGCATTCCCTAAATAACACTGAACTTATTTGAGATATAGCAGCTGTGCCAAGGTACTGCTATGAAGATACGTGTGTTTATGTAAATTTTCTCTCACTAAATGATGTTTTGGTTCTCCCATGACCAAGCAAAGTGAGCAGCTGTATGATCTTATAGACGTTTCCATTGATGCTCTGACACCGGCTCATATCTGGAGACAAACAGATGGTCATTACGGCCCGCTCTGCCGGAGGGTTATATTCCCCAGCAGTGGCCACTTGAGCTGCAATCACATATGTTGATTATCTCTGAACACTTCATTGCTCTTCTGCTAGATGGCCTTTGGCATCCATACTGCCTACTTCTGTCGACCAGCTGTAAAATAAATGCAGTTTAGCTATATTTCCATTTTCCACCAACACAAGCCAATATGTTGTGTACATACATGAGCACAACTATATTGAATGGAAAGCAGCAGGACTATGTGATTCTATGTATTTTTGGCCGAATTGGCAGAATCTTGTGAGTGTAGTGATCAAAGGGATGGGTTCATCTGATAATTGAGTGAGATAGACATCAGCTAGTGCAATTGTTCTGCAATGAATCCATACAAGTAGATCAGACTGATAGGAAAGCTTATTATATTTGATCCATGTATTTCGTCTTCAATTAAAAACTGTCCTCTGAATATTATAATGATAGTTCTTATTTGCTTGGATGGTTATTTCACAGTAGTTTAGCAGAGTGGTCTGGCTGTGGCACCAAATTGCATTCTGAGCTGATAATTTTATTGTGACCCACTTTTTACAGGTTCTTTAAATTTAAATTATTCTGCTACAAACTTTATGGCATATGCATTTTAAATTTACAGTTTAAAAAAATGACAACAATATGTATGGTTCAAATAAGCTGAATACTGAATCTAGTCAACGCAACTTTTTAAACTCAGCCCACCATTTAGGAAACACGGTTTTTATTTTATTGGTCCTTACATTTGGACAGTGATGGAAAGTAACTAGATACTTTTACTAATTTGCTTAAAGATGCTTTTCTGAAACAAACAAAATATTATATCCACTCAAGTATGTTTTGAGTAAAAGTATTTTTTTGACCTGAGTGGCAAAAGCTTATCTTGCATTCAGAGGGATCTAGGTTTTACGTTGTTTTGGAGACAGCTGAAGAAGTTGGAGAAGTAGTAGTTTTACTATGCTGCAAAAAAAAAAAAAAAAAAAAAAAAAAATCCCAAAAGCTCTGTGTATTTTTAACTTTGTGCTTGAAGTAAGAACCACCTAAAAAAGTCCAGATTTTGAGTCCCTCTTTTACTACTGCATTGGTACTGGACTCCACACAAATGTCCAGAAGATGCAACCCACTCCAAAAATATATATACTTTTAGTCAGCTGATTTAACTTCATCTTGTCCAGCCCTGGACACACTTTGATGTACCTCAGCATGGCCATTTGAAGTTAGGAGTGTCTGTTTCTGCGCTCTTTCAGGGTTATTTCCAACAATGAACTGAATTGGTGTGCAGGGAATTAACATGGGAAATAGTCTCATCGTTTCTGCCTCTGTTGTTTGAGAATTTGGCAGGTGGCTTGTTTATTTCAGAGCACTCCAGTAGACAGTAGACACTCTGGCCATTAAAGTCAGATGAAACCGTTTTCCCCTTTGGCACACCGTTGTTTAGAAGAGTGTGTAATAATAGTTTCGGTGTGAGAGTTAACACACATGCCCACACACCTGGATAATTGCCCGCATGATTTTTTTTACAAAACAAATGAAACAAACGAGCCACAGTCAAAGGCCTATTGGGGCAGTAAGTAATATTTTAATTGGCCTCTCTTGGACAAAATTCGCAAATTTCAAGTGTTAAATATTTACTGCAGTTTGTATGAGTATGTCCAAAACTGCAGCCACCTGGGCTGTCCCAGGTGTGCAGTGGTCAGTATCAAAAGTGGTCAAAGGGAGGAACAGTTTTGAACCAGCGACAGGTGATGCACGTGAGGAGCGAAGCGTGGCCTATGTGGTCCCATCCAACAGAAAAACTACTAATTGCTGAAGAAGTTACTGCTGATGCTGATAGAAAGGTCTCAGAATACACCGTGCGTTACAGTTTGGTGCGTATGGGGCTGCATATTAGGCAGGTGGTCATTATGTTATGCCTGATCACTGTGTGTCACCATGGGGCTTTTCCCCCCAAAATGTTTTCCTTGATTTAAATTGCAGCTGTATTAATATGCACTCACTTGGAGACGAAGCTTTGATTCATAATAGTTCTTGTGTAATTAATAGTGCGTGAAAATATCCTGCTGCTCATCAGTACACTCGTAAGAATTAGCCTCAATCAGCACTAATCACCCTTCGACTGATGACTTTTTCATGTATCTATTACAGACCAAGCCTAGTTCTTGAAATCTGACGTGTACTCAGTATCAAATAACCTACGTGAGAGCAGCAGGGGAGGAGGACTTGCTCTGTATGTGAACAACGATGGTGATATCCATGGCTTGTTACTGTTAAAGAGGAGTTCTGTTGTCAGGATGTGAACCAGAATCATTTGAAAGAATGGTGCCATAAGCTAAACAGCATTAGCTACCAAATATTGCTGATTATGAATGGGCAAAGGGTTCTGGCAAATGACAACCGATCAACCTGGTTAGAAAATGTTAGCTGAATGCTACACAGAGCAACTTGGTCTATCCCCTGCGTCCAACCTTTAAACAACAGAGGACAGGATAGAACACCTCAAACCCTCCTTCATCATAATCCTCATAAAGTCCACATTAACTGAATTTCACCTTAGGAAATAATAAAGTTGCATTAAAAATAACTTATGTTGTGTTGCTGGTGCGTAGTCTACAGCAGAGGCAAGACAGGATTTGGTAGAACTGGACTTATTTTAAAGAGAGAACCCAGATTGAAGGAAGTAGAATGGAGTGATGCAATAGTGAGACATGCTCAAGTGCTTTGATGGTCCGGCAAGTCTAACAATGTTGGCCAATATGA
The DNA here is from genome assembly GCA_020698575.1 of Bostrychus sinensis. NCBI lineage: Eukaryota > Metazoa > Chordata > Actinopteri > Gobiiformes > Eleotridae > Bostrychus > Bostrychus sinensis. Next base: position 16,645,766 of record CM036258.1, read on the forward strand.
TCTGGACAGCGGGACATAATGATGTGCATATAGGAGCAGCGCGGCGCCCCTAATAAGATCATTATATCATGATTATAATGAAGACAATGAGGGACAGTATAATGATATAAACAAGATGTTGTACAGAAGCTTCACAGCAAACTACAGAATAATGGTAATCCATCCATGTTCTAAAATAATCATTCCAGTGTCCTAAGAAAGGGAGTTGGTCTTTAATTTTTGTTATTACATTAAGGTTCGGTCCAGTGTTTTTATTTTGGACATATAACTTTGATTGTTGGAGTGCATAGTGACAGCTTGGTGAATGTGTTTTTGTGCAGAGGAAGACATGATGGAGGCAGGAGTGGTGGGACTGACACTGACACATTTATCCATAATCTCAGGATATTAAAGATGTTTGAATTCATCTGTCAGTGACACTCCTCAATACAAATTCTCGTCTTGTTTCCCTTCTCATTTTGCCTCAATACAGTTACAATATGATCCCTAAAGTTTATCTCGAACAGAATTGTCACCTTAAATTAAGTTCAGAGCCTCACTTTCTTCCACTGAGTAGCTCCATCAGCGCTGGCTGCCACTTGTTATCATTTGATCTGGCTGGTTCTTGTCTCTTCCAGCACAGAATTGTTGCATTTCCGTGACATAAAATTCAGATGAAATGCAACTTGCCCGTTCAGACTGATGTTGCATTGTAAAAGATCGAATATATATCTGATTTAGGAACACATATGAAAGTGGCTTGAGTTGAATTTGAAAGTCAGAAAAAATCTGGGCCACTTTTGCCTGCAGTCTGAGCCTAGGCTAATGCTACATTCATGTGGTCCTCGGCTGCTCGTTTTTCCCAGATGAGCAGTTGTTTTCCCGACTTGTTTTTGTTCATGTGCTTTTACCTCGGAAAGTCGGGATACTGATGTCACCATAGCTAAACTAACAGTTATTGGTCAGTAATGTTATTAATTAGCATTTATCACAGCTAAATAGTCAGATTTAACGTTAGCCTTCTCACTACTAAAAAGCTGAACATAAATATATGTTGCACATATAACTTTGGACGAACAGCTTGGATGTTAGGGGTGAAGTAAATTAACAGCAATGATTAGCATTTCTAACTCAATTTTGTTGCTTCTATGCAAACAACAGCAATAGTGAACTCATATTATTAGCAAAGAGCTCATGTTTAAAACAAATAAATAAGCTACTTTTCTGCTCTGTCCAAGAAGCAGATGATGTCAGGAGAAAAGTCGGGCAGCAGGTTTTGACCCGAGTTCCCGATTTCTTTTCTCGACTTGTGCAGGTGTTCATGTGCATCTTTTAACTTGTAAAAATGTTTTCCAGAGTTTCCGAGGACCACATGAATGCACCGTAAGTGAAGTCTGCATGTCCTCCCAGTGTTACCAATGGTTCTCTCTTGTTACTCCAGCTTGCTGTCCAAACATATGCATATGTTAGGTGAACCGCTGACTTTAAACTGTGAGATGTCTCCTTTTTTTTTTTTTCAAAACCATTTTATCTATAGAAATATAGATTCATTTTTTTTTTTTTTTTTCCACACAATCTAAAGCTAAAATGCTCTTTCTCCTTTAGTGTAATTTCCGATCATTACTGCACTTTTTTGCCAGGCCAAGTGCTCTTTTATCCAGTCAGCTTCAGACCGGGTTTCACAGAATCCATTAAACCTAAAGAGTGAGAGAAGATGACTCCACTTTTGTGTCCCTTTGATGCCCATCGCTCACTAAAACTTAGCTGACAGCTAAATGATGCACCCGGATAGATGATGAAAGATTCAAGGCTGTCTGGAGCTGGACACATTGTTAAACCACAGCCAAACCAGCAGCTGATCCCAAAGAAAACATTTATGTATTTTTTAAAGCATCTCCCTTTGTTGCACTTTGTCCTTGAGATTTTTCTTTTTGTTTGAGCACAGGTAACAGGTAACAGTATTTAGGGATATTTGAGGATTCTGTGGTAAAGTTGGTAGTAGGGGATGGTAAAAGTAAGAACAGTAACAGTAGTGGTAGTAGTACTTTCAATTCCAGCATTTAGAGTAGTAGTAGTTAGTAGTAGCAGTTGTAGTAGCTTTAGTAGTATGAGTAGTAGCAGTAGAGGTCGAGCAGTATTAGTAGCAATCAACAATACCTGAGAGGGAATATTTGAGTACAGAAGTGTACAGTAGTAGTAGCAATAGTGGCAGGGGTGGTAGTAGTAGCATTTGTAGTAGTATTAGCTGTAGTAGTAGCAGTAGTTGCAGTCAGTGCTTTTTTTTTCTTCAATAATATCATTTTGAGAAATTTCACGTCTTATTTTGTTACACCAGAGTAAAGATTTAAGTATTCAGTGAAAGCAAAGTGGGTAGTTGCAGTAGTAGTAGCAGTAAAAACACCAGAGAGTATATATGAGTACAGTAGCAGTGGCAGTACTAGTACTAGTATCTCTAGTAATATTTTGGGTGGAAACAACATAAAATCTCACAAAAGCTGATTTAGCAGAAAACATTTTACACTCTTCTTTTTATTTTTCCTCAAATAACATTGCGGTTTACTCCATCTTGAATAATATTTTAAAGTCATATTACTTTTATAACAGCACATAAGCTTAAATAGTTATCGAATTTTCATCGCCATACATTTTATCTTGGTTACCTCAACCAAAACTTGTATGTATTTTTAATTAATTTCCCTTTGTTGCACCTCATCTTGGAGCTTTCGGTTTTCTGTACAGTACAACACACACCAGAGGGAATATTTGCGTACATAAAAGAGGCATGAATTTCTTGATGAAAGCGGGCGTTTATTTTAGCGTATCCAATCCAAAAATCAATATGAGACTGTGTAAATGCAGTGATAACAAGAGCTCCATGCCGTTTCTCATTCCCCCGTGGCTCTCCCCACCCCCCCTCACTCCACAGTTCTCCTCAGTCTCCTTTGGCCTCTTCACCACGATTATGCACTCCTAGTATGAGCACATGTGGACCTCCGCCTGTATCCACGTTAACCTCTGTCCCCTATCGGTCCCACGGGTCTGTTTTATCCAAGATGAAAGCGCGGCAACTCCTTTGATAGCACAACTTATTACAGCAATCCCCCTGATGACTACAGCGAGCGGTGTGCAGAGGAACAAGAATGCAGCGGCCTTGTTAAATGGCAATGAGTGCTACTACTAACAACCTTTGCTGAACTCCATTTCTGTTTTTGGAGTTTTGTGCATATGACCTCTGTTGATTGGTATGAACCTACTAGTTTCATTTATTTCTGGCCTTGCATTGGTATTTTTTTGTAATTTTCTTGTTTGTTTTTTTTCTAGAAATGTGTGTTTTGCAAGACGGAAACTAACACAACTCAATTTATAAGTGAAATGACACAACACAACACATTCATTACTACAGTAAAAGTTTAAATACAGCTTTAGATGTTAAGTGCATTTGAAAGTGCACAACAAAAACTACTACCACTAATATTACAACTACTACTACCACCATCATTACTACTACCCTTACAACCACAACTATTATTAAAATTACCACCACCACATCTACTACTACCCTTACTACTATTACTACCACCATCATCACTACTACTAACTACCCTTACTACTGCAACTTTGACTACTGCTCCTACTTTTACTATGGCCACCATCACTACTATTATCCTTCCTACTACAACTACTATTAATATTACCATCACCTCTCTTACTACCCTTATTACTACAACTTCTACTACCACCACTACTTCTGCTACTGGGGATTTAATCCAGGACCTCTCTCTTGTGAATATAAATATTGTGTCTGTGTAAATATTCTGTTTATGCGCCGCCAGAGCAAAGCTCAGTTAGTAGAGCAAGCAGTGCATATACAGTGCAACTACAGCTCACCTCTGTGTCTTCATTTCGAGTCAGAACTTTGGCGATTTAACCAAATGTCTCTCCCTGCTTTCTCCCGCATGATTTCCTGTCACCTCTTCACTGTCCTGACCGATAAACATATTGGGTTTACAGAATATATTTCTATGAGTAGCTTTGTATTTTCCCCAAAAAAACATTCTACCCAAAAAGCTGAAGACCCTGGAAAGAGCCTTGAGGTAAACTTTGTGCTAAAGCTGGACGTGCAGATTCCTGGCTCCAGCATGAGTTCACCTGCTTCTCTGCAGAAACACCTCAGTCACTCCGGTGTTTACCTTTAGCTGTTGAAAGCATACTTGCTTTAAAAGGACGGGTCTCAAAGCTTGGAGTGCCCAAGGCAAGTCGGATCAATCCTCCAGAAGAAGCAAGCAAATATATATTTTTTCTTTTGTTAACACTGCATTGGATGCATCAATGCAAGTCTATGGTGCGGCTTCACCGCAGGCCTCTCCTCCTTCATTCTGCCGGATGGAAATAAACCATAGAGGAATAACAAGCTATGTCTGCAGTCAGAGGGAACGAGACAAGATTAGGTTGATTCAAGGCATCGGGACTCTACATATCAATGCAAGGTGCTCCCCAGCAGAAGATAAATGGACCTCTATGCAGCCTCTGACACATATGACAGTATCCACAATGAGTTGCAGTAAACGCTGGTTTGTGTCAGTGTTCTCTTCGTGGCTACTTCAATTAGATTACTATAATGTGTATTCCCACTGGTCTGGCATTAGGAGAGATGGGAACCTCATTTTATGCAATTTGTACACATTCAGCTGCCATCTTTCTCATCATTAGAGCAAGAGTCTGGCCCAGCGGCTCCAGCCTTATAGAACCAGTAATTATTCTTGTCTTTATTTCTAAGTAAAGGTTAGAAGTAACTAGATATTTGTAAAGTAAAGAACATTTTTGGGTACATTTTAAAACTTACATTTTTACTAGAGTGAAATTGAGTGAAAATTTACTTTTTTGGTTGATCTTAGAATAATTAAAAGTATATTTTTTTACCTTGCATTGTGTATGTGTAGGAGAAAAGTTGTAGCAGTAGTAGAAGTGATGGTAATAGCAGTTGCAGCATTATAGTCGTAGGAGGAGTAGACAGGACAATAAATAAAACATTTAATTTTATATAGCCCAGTATCATAACAATTGCTTCAAAGGGCTTCACAGCAGTAGTAGCAGCAGAGGTAGTCATATTAGTAGTGACAGCAGCAGTAAGTACTTTCTACTTAAATAACAGTTATGTCTTCTATTTGAGAAATGTTATTTGAATGTAAGAGTCCTTTTACATGAGTACTTTTGAGACCTTTCATTCGTGTGTATGGTCTGCAGAAGCATGCGCATATACAGCACCTTTGGGTTTTGCACCATTTACTCATCCCCTTCACATGGACCTCTAACACAGTCCTCTTGTTGAGTGCTTCTAAGTCTGACCTTTTTCCATCCACAACCGCTCTCTCAATTTTGGACATTGCTCACTTGTCAAAGCGGAGTCCAGTGTAGTGTGAAATGGCTAGGGACCCGTTTTTTCTCACCACCAAGCCCGTAGCCATAGCTGAACATAATGAATATACCATAAGTTGGAGTTGGGTGAAAATACTCTGTACTCAAGTAAAAGTACTTCTTTTCTTTCTGGGATCATCACAGCAAATAATCTCTCTCCTAGCATGCATATTTTTATAGTTTTTTATGTCAGAAGTTTTTGCCTGACACAAACCTCTCTATTCATCCAGACTTGGGACTGGCACAAAGGTATACACAGGCCTCTGTTCCAGGATTACTCTAAAAAAGTACCAGTTAAAAAATGTAACACTCCAACAGAAGTAGAAGTTGATTTAGTTGACCCGTTTGGCTGCTCACTTTCACTAAAAGTTTGCCACAGCAAATCATTTGAGTGGGTAATTTTTTGCTTCAGATGACCTTCCTGTTGCAACTAATCATATATAAAGTAGTATTAAAGTATTTAAAAAGGTATTAATTGTTAATATTACTTTTGTACTTGTTTTTACTTTTGAAAGATCTTTTTTTGTTTTTAGCAATTGCACATTAAAATCTACTTCTACAGCTCCTATTACTACTAGTATACTCAACCTGGCTTGGACCCATGGCCTTCTGACTGCAAGCCGAGGGTGCCACTTAAAACACTTCCACACTCAAGTATAAATATTTTTTAATAATTTTGGTTTGGCTGGTACTGCTCTGAGTACTTGCATTCAGAAAGCACATTTTCTGCAATCTGTAAAATAAACCGCTAGAGTAAAAGTATTTAGTTACTTTCTGCCTTTACTGTACTCTTGCTCACCCTCCAGTGTCCCGCACAGATTTTCCTTCAGTTCCGTGCCCTCTGTTTTGTCCTGTCTTTTCTCTAACCTCTTTGTCATTCTTTGGGTTTGCTTACACCCTGCTCCGGTGAACCACATACCCCTGTCCTGAGTGCAACATTTGGCATGTGGAGATCTCCCTTGGCGGCTGCCTTTGTAACTCATCAAATGGTCTTTTGAAGCGGGCTCAGTATTCAGGCAGTGAGGCATGCAGGCTATAGGATCATCAGAGGTGAGAGTGTTCAGGCAATGGTCTGATTCGAAAGGTCGAGCTGCCACTATCACTTCTGTGAGCTGACCATCCCTGAAACAGCAACGAAGTCTGCACCACTCACTATCTCTGCATTATTGATGAGCAGAGGAAATTTAAATGCTGCATTATTTAGTTTGATGTGATTATGGACCATTTCAGTTACCGTTTTACAGGCATTGTATTTAGTATCTGCAGAATAGAATCTGTATTTAAGATATTACAGACTGGTCTAGATAGATTTTCATGGGCGCTAGGCTCTTTATGCTAATATATTACAATCTAATAGTGGTTAACTTATTGCCTGGAAAATCCAGACTGATATGTCTCTGTGTTATTCTACAGAGAAATATCAGTCTGGTCACCGCCGTCCGCAGTGGTTTTCTCAAATCCAAACCGTACCGTGCATTTTGATTGGTTTATTTAAGTCACATGTTCTTCGCGAGCAGCGTCACTCGTACGCGTCTCCTCACCGACAACAATAAAGCTGGCGCACCGAGGAGACGAGAGTTTGTTTCATTCAGCGGTATGGTACGGTAATGTTGAAATAACTCCCTCGTTCCTCCCTCGTGGCTTCTCTACTCCGTTTGTTTACTTTCTCACTTTCTTGTCGCTTTGTTAACGTCACGTCCGCCATTTTCTGATTGGCTAACTCCGCTGCCCGTTAACTCGGGTTTGCTCCACCCTAGAAATCGAATTGATTCTAAGGCGACCAGACTCATCACTGGTACAGCGGTGAGTCTGGAATCTCCAGTCAAGTTAACTTAGTGTTTATTCCACATAAATGGAAAAGCCGAAATTAGCAATCAATTATCTTCTCATGATTCCTCAAGGATGTAAATAAAAAATCAATAGAGATAAAGCTCCAGTTGAATAATATATCAAATCATGAGCTGAAATCTTTGCATTACTGAGCTGAGATTTTCAGAGTTGACACCAACAAACTGACATGAAAAAAAATTATATATATGCATAATTTTAGCCCATGTACTATATTGTTTAGTGTTTATTCATTCACTTCGGCTTCTTCCCGGGTTGTAAGTGGCCAGAACCTATCCCAGTAACTAAGAGCCATAGGCGCCATGGGTCTGGACAGTGACCAGTTAGTTAGAGGGCTGACACAGAGACAAACACTGACAGACAATCAAAGCTCAAGGTGGAGAAATTGCAAATTAAATTATTTAGAGGTTGCTGTTTGATTCATCAAAACTGCATGAAAATGTAGTTCATTGGGGAAGTAGGTGCAAATGTTTTGTGAAAGGAAGACTGCTGCTGTTTGTGCACAGATGGGGTGTTGAGAAATACAGTGCAATACTTTCAAATCAAAAACACTAAAAGTGCATTTTCACCTGGGGGTACGGTATGGGCAATGTCAGTACAGGATGGTTTGGTACAAACCCCCCCAAAGTGCTATTGTTCCATTACTCTGGGTCCAGGTGCCCGGCGTCTGTTACAGAAACATTGACATCACAAGTGCAACAAAAGATGTGTTAACAAAAGAGATAAAAAACGTGTTTGAAGCTGAAACGGAGCCAATATTGAATAAAAAGAGGAGAATAAATCCCGGTGTGTGTCAGTTTGAGGCTGGAGGAAAAGCTGTATTAGCTACAGTAAACAGGAGACTACTTCTGGTTTGCCTCCTGGTTTTGTGCATTAAATTGACTTTTCAATGTCACTTGACCACATTTTAACAATACTGACCATATAACGACATGAGTTTAACGAGTGTTTAATCCAATCTAAACTATAAATGAAATGTTGTGATTCTCAAACCAAGAACTGTACTTCGCTAAACCGGGAACAGCTTTTGCTAATATAGTTCAGTTCAGTTCAGTTTATTTGCCATTTGCAGTATTTATTGGAAAACAGTTGCAAAGAGCTCAAAGTGCACAAAACATACAAAGCACAAGCCTTAAATAAAACATATAGACACATCCTAAAAAAAACTGATAAATACTAACAATAAAAACACTGTATATATAAATAGCAGTAAAAGAGATAACTAAAATAATAAAGTGCATGCCTGAGGTATGAGGTATTTCAAAGTACATTGTTCAAAGTCATCAAAGCTTGTGGAAAAAACTTTTAGCATGACGAGATGTAGTGCATTTAATAGAGCGATATCGTTTTTCTGACAGAAGGAGGTCAAAGATCTCAGCAGCAGGGGCCCAGAGGGATCACTGATGATCTGGAGAGTTCTGGTTAAAAGTCTAGATTTGGAAATATCCTCTAGGACTGGGAGGTCACAGCCTATGGTCCTGGGCGCAGAGCGAACCACTCTGTTTAAAGTTTTCTTTTCTTTCACAGTGAGATTACCAAACCAAACAGTCATAGACCTAGTAGACTTTCATTACCACACTGATAAAAGTTTAAAAGAATAGTTTTGTTTTGAGTGAAAAGAAGAGATGCTGCCAAGCCTTTTTAACACTTGTGTTTGACTGCCAGCTCAGATCTTTGGAGAGAGTGACACCCAAAAACTTACATTTATCAACCATTTGTCCCTCAGAATCATAAATGACAATAAGGTCATTATTCCTACTATGACTAAAATCAATAACCAGTTCACAGGTTTTAGAAGTGTTCAGAACAAGAGTGTTTTCTTCACTCCAGCGGACAACATTTTCTACCTTTGCTCTGTAAAGTGATTCAAGGACTTAAAATACAACCTTGTGGAGAGCCTGCACTTACACAGACTTCATCAGAAACACAACCATTAATATTAATTAACTAATATACAGTACTTTGTTTTTTTAAAAATCGGCACAACATTTAGCTTGTCCTCTTTTTGACCACACTGTTTATCGCTGCATCTTAATGTCTCAGTGGGAACTGGCCTGATGCCAACAAAGAGACCTGCCACACTTTTCCCTTGAGTTTGACTCTTACTCCCCTGAACTGTTGCCTCTGTCGCTGTCTTTTAAACTGGGCTTTCACAAGTCTGGTCCACATCCTTTTAAAGTTCTTACAGTAGAGACAGAGCAGATGGTAAACAATGGGTATGTGCAATGACAGTCTTGCAGAGCTAAGTCCCTTTGTGTTTATCCCATTGTCTCTCCAACTGCTCTGGCCGCTTGAACATGGCACTGTCCCACTTCAAACTGCCTTGCTTCTACCCACTCTCTTCCTGATACAGCGCGGGTTACTGTGAAAAGTGTAGCCTGTTTATCGCTAACACATCCATCTCTCCATTTTGCTGCAGCTGAGTGTCTGGCTGCACCGGGTCGAGGCACTGCACTCCCACTCTGACTCTGAATTCTTATTTACATACCAGATTTTCAGCAGCAGGTATTTGCGCTGTTAGCACTTTTCTTAGTAGATCAGTATGTTTTAAGACTAGAATAGGACAACAGGCCTGACTATGTCCATCTGTTCTGTTGAGGACATTTTGTGCCTCTCTTTTTAAATGATGTTGGCTCAAATAGGTTACTACATTAATAAAAAAAATATGTCCCAAAAATGCTATAAAGTACTTCTAAATCTAATCTAATCTAAATCATATTATCCACCTCATTTCTACATTTCTTGTAATTACCTCTCTAGTTTTCTTTGCATTTCACTAATCATGTACTTAGGCCTATTGTGTGAGTCCAAACACACACAGCACTGGGGCGCAGGCGGAGAGAAAAACGCCTGGGCATCAATTCATTCATCTCAGAGTTTGTCAAAATTTAGAATAATAAATCAACACAGAGTAAATGCGTTTATAGGACTAACGCTTAAGAACGCTGTCGAAATAGGCTTTTTATAGCCCTTGGTTAGAATACTCTGTGTGTCTTTACACATGGTGGCATTTCTTGTGTTTGTGCTGTGTTTAACTGTATAATGTTACACCAAAAAAGTAGGACATCATACAGTATTTGCATTCTCATACTTGCTGCTCATTTGGGCACTTTATTAGCCTAATTTACTACTTTTTTTGACTTGTTTAGTTCTGGGGAGAACTAGCTGTGTGCTCTGGGCACTAGTGCAAGGTGACATAAATACTGAAGGTGGATGTTTAGTTAGCCTACAGCACGCTAACATCCAGACACCTGCTCCACGAGCGTGTGGTGCGATTGTTTCCTAACCACAAAAAAAATTGTTGAGCAACATAGCAAGGCACACGCTAAACACGCCGTGGCCCGCAGAGCCAGGCTTTGGCACTTTCACAGCAGTAGGCAATATATTAAGTAGGCCACAATATGCGATACATTCACAGACAGACAGTAGTTGGTTTGTTGGTTTAAAAAAAAATATCTGCCCCCCCAGAGCAAATGTCAAACTACGCCTGACAGCTGACCTCACATGACAGGTCTGTGTTGGGTCACCTTTTCCACTGACCTGCTGAAATTTGAATTACAACCACTCCATCAGCTTTCAATCCAGTTACTTACACATGACCTCTGGCTTTGTTTCAGTATTGATTTGAACCTTCTAACTTTCCTTCTCTGGATAATCTAAATGTTGTATGAGCATGGATTGGCCTTGCTGTCCGCTATTATTACCATCTTCAGCTGTGGAGACAGTCCCAGAGTCAGGAGCAGATTCGGTAATGGGACGAGGTGCTGCTAGTGTCCCTGAGTATAAAAGGATTACTTGCTCGTCAAGGTAAGTGTCTTACAGCAGTAACTCTCGCCGCTGTGGAAAAATATATGAAATCTTCTCATTGTAATGTTTTGTGCATTGTGCGGCTCTGCCGTAGTTCAAACTCGGGTAAATTATACAGAGAGTGCTATAAGAAATTTAGAAGAACAACAGTATACAAGATTTAGCAGAATGGAGTGTGTTCTGAATCCAATACTTTGTTTTTGTTTGGGGCTAGAGATATTCACTTTTTCAGAAAAAGATATCTCTATATTCACAAATGTTCTGGTTTTAAAAGTACCCCGCTGTCAGATAACATGCTGTGCCTCATTCATTTCAGTACAGTGCAATTTAAACACAGTCTGCTTCAACAATTCAATTTCACTACAATATATAATTTTCTTGTATAACTTGTATTGAGCTTGGTCATTATTCTTGCACCATAATTCAGTGTTGCACATTGCACAGTACCATACTAAACCTACTGTGCTTCATTAGCTTCATAGCTTGCAAGTAGCATGTTTGCAGTTATTTGAGAGCATGCATAATGTACATAATGGAAGAAAATGCTCTAGCAGCTGCGTTTGACTTTACAATAGGATACTTATAAAAAATTTACAACCAACGGTGTAAATCCCCAACAAGGCATTAGTCCTATATCTTGCTATAATATACAGTTGCAAGAAAAAGTTTGTGAATCCTTTGGAATTACTTGGATTTCTGTATGATGTGGTCATAAAATGTGATCTGATCTTCATCTAAGTCACAACAATAGACAAACATAGTCTGCTTAAACTAATGCTGCAAAAAAAAAAAAAAAAAAAAAAAAAATATATATATATATATATATATATATATATATATATATATATATATATATGTTTTCATTGAACATTTATAAAATCATTCACAGTGCAGGATGGAAAAAGTATGTGAACCTTTGGTTTAATAACTGGTTGACCCTTCTTTGGCAGCAATAACCTCAACCAAACATTTTCTGTAGTGAAGATCAGACCTGCACAACACTCAGGAGGAATTTTTGACCATTTCTATTTACAAAACTGTTTAAGTTCAGCAATATTCTTGGGCTGTCTGGTGTGAATCACTCTTTTGAGGTCATGCCACAGCATCACAATCGGGCTGAGGTCAGGTCTCTGGCTGGGCCGCTCCAGAAGGCGTATTTTCTTCTGATGAAGCCATTCTGTTGTTGATTTGCTTCTTTGCTTTGGGCTGTTGTCAGGGCTTGACATTAAAATTAGCCAACTGGCCAAATGCAGGAAGATTTTCACTTTGGCTTGTGACACAAAAAGTCTCACGAGCTGCTTTGGCCGGTTAAATTTGATGCATATCTAGGCCTACATCTTACCTTCAGAAGCTAGACCTGAATTTATGTTGCTCTGCTCAAGTGTGCACCATTTATTATATAGTAATCACCACGATTAAAGAAAGAAAATTAGTAATTAAAAAATAATGTATGTTTTAAAAGATATGACTCTTTAGGTAAACCTGTTTTTTATATTTAATAAATCCCTGTCCATGCATAAAACAAATTTGACATTTTAAGCTTATAACATATACTTAAAAACTCTACTAATTAAAAAGTGGCTAGTAAAAACTCTAACTGGCCTAGTAACTTTAGACAAAAACTAGCCACAGTGGACAGTGATAAAAAAAAATCTAAATGACAAGCCCTGGTCGTTGTCCTGTTGCATCGCCCATCCTCTGTTGAGCTTCAGTTGGTTCACAGATGTCTTAAGAAGTCTTAAGTTTTCCTGTAAAATGTTTTGATAAATTTGGGAATTAATTTTGTTGTTGATGATAGCAATCCGTCCAGGCCCTGAGGCAGCAAAGCAGCCCCAGTGTGGATGAGGTTTGATGTTGGTGTGCTGTGCCTTTTTTCTCTCCACACATAGCTTTGTGTGTTTCTTTCAAACAACTCAACTGTGGTTTCATCTGTCCACACAATATTTTGCCAATAGTTCCGGTAAACATCCAGCTGCTCTTTTACAAACTTCAGACGTGCAGCAATATTTTTTTTTTTTTTTTGGACAGCGGACAGCAGTGGCTTTCTCCATGAAGTCCATTCTTGTTTAATGTTTTAGCCATTGTAGATTTGCCTTGTTCAGGGGTAAATGCTCTTTATTGAGCAACATAAGCCCTACCTATGCAAAATGGTAAAGAATCCACTAAACCTTTGTCCCTGTACTGGCCCCTAGTGGCTGGAGTTAATTGGAGCCAAACCTGGCGTTAAAGAAGAAATTATGGAAATTTGTGGTCAGTGGCACTCCCCAAAAATATGTTATGCTATGTGAGGTCCCAAGCCTGGATAAATGTGAGGTGTCTGGAATTAGAATCTTGTCTCTCAATAGTACAGAATCTGGATCCATGCACAGACAAAAACAATATCCTTGGCCCATTATTGCCCTTTGTCAAAAATTTCAAAATCAGACCATTACCTTTTAGACTTAAACATTCCATATTATGCTTTTTCAGGCTTTTTAAAAATAATATGGGACACCTTTGCATTTGTAGTTCACATTTTATAACTTAAAATAATGTATGTGTATGGAAGAGGTTTTCTTTTGGGGAGCTGTTACTGTGACTTTGCAGAGAATAGTTGGATTGGGTGTATGTCTCCTCCGGCTGGCAACACTGGGGAATGAAGAGAGCTTAAAATGGCTATTTAACAAGGCTATTAGCTACATGGCGATGACAAATGGATAAATGGGCTGACTGCTTTGTAGTTATGCCGATTTAAGTGCTAAAATTATCAGAACAACACTCCATTATCCGTATACTAATGGCCTCACTCTTAAATAAAAACACAACTCTAACACCCAAATAATTGCTGCATTTTATAACAGCAATGACCCCATATAAACTAATATGGCTATTATATTAGTTTAGTTTATTAATTATATTTTTATATAAAGGCACATTCTCTGAGCAAAATCAATGAACTGGTGCAAAAGAAAGTCTAATTTTTTCAGCTTCCTCTTCTGCCTGCAGTGTCGATAATATCTAGACTGTATCTATACTACAATTTAACAAGGGGACTGCAGGCAATTTATTTTCTATAAATCAGCTCTGAGCCCCAGAGAGGTGAGGGTCACATATTGGTTCTGAATGCTGAGTCAATGAATGCAAAAGCCTGGAGGTCAGAGCAGAGATTCACACAGTCTGGGATCCACAATATCAAAGTTCACAGAATAAAGCATAAAGGGCAAGCTGATGTTTTTTTCTCACTGGGCAGATGTGGTAGACAACCACTGCTCTGTTTTAGTACAGACTGGGCAATTTACGAGATTTAGATGTACCAAATGTTTTTCCTTAAATTGTTCATGTGTATCACTTTTGTTAATGGCGTTCTGTTATCTGTGGCATTGGTTGAATTATGTGTCGTTAATGCGTCAGCAAAATAACTCAAAAAGTATTTCAGAATTTGATGAGAATTTCAGGAAAGGTCAGTAGCATAGAAAAAGTTTGTTTTTGTATGACTTTGGGACACATGAACCAAGGATTTTTTAAAGGTCCCCTATTCTGCTAACTCACCTTTTTTGTGGTTTTAACTATGTTATATTGTTGTTTAATCCTCAACAGCATACTTGGAGTAGTATTTTGTTTCATTCACACTTGTTTGAGTAATTCTGTATGCTGAGTTTTCTCAAGAGTTGAAAATGCTCAGTAAGCTCTTCTGTTTATCAGTTAGCATGTCGCTAATATTTAATGCTCTGTCCAGTCCCCACCGTTGCCAGCAGGCCAGCATTTTAGGTTATAAAACATGAAATACAAATGCAAAAGAGTCCAAAACGGTTTACCTATTTTGTGAGCTGATGCCTTGGCAGAGATCTGTGCTCTTCTACTTGTACTAGATTCACTCACAAGTAAAGCTTCGGGCTGTCGGGCTCTACCTGTATAATAAAGCAAGATTTAAGGAATTGGATTTACTCATCTTGCTCTGTTTTGTTTTTTCTTGCACAAAGTTTGTAGGAATATAAAGGTGTATTGTGTTTCCATTGTCCCAAAAGGTTCTAGAGTCCACTGCACAATAACTACTTTAATATCTACAGAGCCACAGCCAAGTTTTATGCTTCCTATAAAGCCAAAACAGTAAGATGAATACACACATAAAAGTGTGAAATTTTATAGGAAAAAACATTCAATCTTTTAATAGCAGTTTATAATAGAAATCATCTGTGGAAAAAAAAAATCATACCTTAAGGCTGTATTAATATGTTAAGCTCGTGCTCTCAAGATTAGAAGGGAAATGGCCACACACTGACCTGAGATTACAGAGATACATTCAAGCTTTTGTATAATTTAAAATAGGCCAAAAAGTCTGAAAAATCAGTTTGAAGGTTCACCACATTTACAGTGTATACATATTTACAGTTTACAGTGTTTATGCAGCATCTCTAGAGTACTTTTAATTTTACTGAGCTCTCATTCATTTGCATATTCTGTGTAAATTGTACACAGCAGACCTTGTACCTGTTTACAAGAGGGCAGAGTTTTGAATGTTTCTAGTACATGGGAGCTGCTTTTAGATTTAGTACGTGAACATCTCCAATCAATAATGCACCAGCCAAACTCAATGTAACTGACTGGGCTTATGCAACACTTTGAATCCCGTTCATCAATGTCATTATTCAGCTGAGCTTGTACATTGTCACTGGCCCTGTAGATATGTGTACATTTTACATTTTATAACATCAAAGCTCACAAACTAATGCTGTTTGTGCTCACTGCGGTGTTTTCTTCCCATTTACCAAACCTTCTTTAGTTCCTTCAGTAGTTTCTGTGCAGATCAAATCAGTACTTTTACTCATGTAAGTTGTAGTAGTGGTTGTAGAAGCAGCTTAAGTAGTAGTAGTATTACTCATAGTATTAGTAGTGATAGTAAAAGCAAACAAGCAGCATTAGTAGTAGCAGAGGTTATAGAAGTAGTACAAGTAGCTGTAGTAGCAGTGTTAATAGGCAAAATAGAAGCTGTGGCAGTAGTAGTAGAAGTAGTAGTAGTATTTGCAATAGTATTAGTAATGATAGTAAAAGTAGCATTAGTTTTAGTAGTAGTTGTGAAAGTACAAGCAGTATTAGTAGTAGAAGTAGTAGTCATAGCATTAGTAGTGATAGTAAAAGCAAAAAAGCAGCATTAGTAGTAGAAGTAGTAGTAGTATTTGCAATAGTATTAGTAATGATAGTAAAAGTAGCATTAGTAGTAGTAGTAGTTATGAAAGTACAAGCAGCATTAGTAGTAGAAGTAGTAGTAGATGTAGTAATAATTGTAGAAGTCGTAGTAGAAGCAGTGGCAGTAGTAGTAGAAGTAGTAGTATTCGTCATAGTATTATTAGTAGTAAAGCAGCATTAATAGTAGCAGAAGTTGTAGAGGTAGTATAAGTAGCTGTAGTAGCAGTGGAAGTAGTCAAAGTAGAAGCAGTGGCAATAGTAGTAGAAGTAGTACAAGTAGTAGTACTTGTCATGGTATTAGTAGTGGTAGTAAAAGCAGCAGTCATAGTAATCGTATTAGAAGCAGTGGCAGTAGTAGTTGTATTTGTCATGGTATAAGTAGTGGTAGTAAGAGCAGGATTAGTAGTAGTAGTAGTAGTAGCAGTAGTAGTTGTAGTTGTATTAGAAACAGTGGCAGTAGTAGTAGAAGCAGTAGTAGTACTATATGTCATAGTATTATAGTAGTAGTAAAAGCAGCATTAGCAGTAGTAGAAGTAGTTGTAGTAGTAACAATAGTAGTTATAGTAGTAGAGCAATAGTAGGAGTCGTAGAAGCGGTGGTAGTATAGAAGTAGTAGTAGTAATAGTAACGGATTTTACTGTGTCAACAATTGCAAAAAAATCCTGAGTGCTAGTTTTGTTGAGTACTTTTACTTCTAATTGAGTAATATTACCTGGGTGTAGCAGTACACCATCTGGATCCAGTACTTTTAAGAATTTGGTACCATTGCGAAAGTTTGTGATGATACTAACTCCTGCCACAGGGGTCAGTAAAGGTACACATTAGTTTTACTGGATTATTTACTGTGTGTACTTTTACTTCTACTTGAGTAATCTTATTTTAAAGTTGAGTAGAAATCCGTCGTACTTCTTCTAACTCTAAACGTGTTTTCAAACCTTGTCGTCGCATTCGAGGTTTGGTCAATGGCAGGGAGTTGATGGCTCATGTGTCAGTCACTCAAGCAGCAGAAAAAAGCCTCCAAGATTGATTGCAATGCTGATGAAACTCAGAGCACTTTAGCCCCAGCCCACAGTCACCCTGCACATGTGAGACTCGAGGAACAGTGGGGCAGTGAGGAGACGTGAAGGAGAAATGGAACAAGGGAATGATATTGACTGATGGGCCCAGGTGGATCAGCCAGCCATGAAGGACTGGGTTGAATTAACACAGAACCAGTGTAGGGCGAAGACGACCAGTGCACTGCTGAAAGACAGTTAATTCCCAATGTGTAATATACTGACATTCGGCCACTGGGTGCTTTACTCTCGAGTCCATATTTCTATTTTTAAAACTACAAAAGCCAATTGTATTTTTTCCCATCAGAGTCAAAAACACTTCTCGCAGCATAAAAACGGCATCGGTATATTTTCTATTTTTATTTTATAACATTGATGTAAACATAAACATAACACATTTGCCAATATGCTGTATATCCACTTTTCAGTTCATTGCCTTCTTTGCCTGCTTTTTTTTATTTTCTTTTTGAGCTGTTTCTCAGTGTTAATAAGGCACATTTTCTCTTACTTTCTCTGGAGCTCTTTATTAATTTACTTCCTGGGTGACTTAAAATAATCGGCAATCTTTTCATAGTCAGCTATTGAAATTTATCACTGATGAAAAGCTAAAAAATAGCTATGATAGGATATGCTAAGATATATGAGTATTTTCTTTTATTTCATAGACAATACATGCATAATAGCTTGTTTAAAAGAGTTTTTATTATTATTAAAATTTTTCTTCATTTACGATGAGATTATTTTAGGTTTATTTTGACTATAAGTGTATACTGTTATATTTTATATTTTTATTTTATGTTTCCATTTTAAAAACTATTATTAGATTTATTTATTTTTTATGTTTAAATTGTGTTTAAAGAAAAAAAAAAAAGCAGGATAATTAGTATTGTATGAGTATAGGGGGTTACTCACGCTGTGACAAAAATCTCAGGGGGTACATGGGACAAAAAAGTTTGGGAACCACAGCTGTAGGTGATTGTAATGTTGTGCCTGAGTGGTGTATTTTTCCTTTTTGGTAGATTTAAAGTACTTGGCAAATTCTGGCAGCCCTACATGTACGTAGTTTATCCCTTTTTATATTTTTCTCCCTTTTGCCAGCCAATAGTGTGGATTATCCAGTCTGAGTCATGTGATGTCAAACATGTGTGTATCACTTTGCTTGGGGTAAGAATACGTCGGGAATGGAAGTAGGACATAGACGTGCACAGTGTAGCGTTTAAAAAATAACACCAGGAGTAAACAACACGAGAGCGGGATCCACGTCGAGGCGCCGCGGTGCAGAGTGGTTTGGTATCACTTATTGTAAAGGCTTGTGTAAGACAAACAGTAGGATGTAGGGCGCCTTGGGGGAACGGCAGCGACTCGAGCCAGCGGGAGAGACGAGGAGCGTGACGTCTGAGCGCCGCTCGTAATATCTCAATTCTCTAAGAAGATGTGTGAGGTCTGCTCAAGAGCTCTTTTCACATCCTTATCAAATCTTTCATTTCTTATGTTTAAGTTGCAAGAAAAATAGAAACAATGCCAGTAAGGAGCTGCAGCCTAGGTTGGAGAAGTCTGTACTGTTGCTTTAAAATAATACAGGAACTAGAAGTGAAAGTACTCAGCAAAAATAATACTGAAGTAAAAAAAAGCATTAAATGTAAAGTTTACTAAAATAGATAGAATTTTTTCCTAATTCACAGCAAAACATTTGACTACTACTACTTCTATGACAGTACTACTTCTACTGCTATACAGAACAAAGTTGTGAGGTGATCATCCTTTTTATTTCATTTATGTCATTAATTTCATTTTTTACTCATGACCATATACTTGCTGTAAAGTCCAAATATATTTCAAGATACAAAGACAAAGCAGTACACACTCCATTAAAAAAACAATAATTCATCAATATAAGGAAGGATACAATTTGCATATAACTTGTTTATTTTCATACTGGAGTAACAAGACTAACTTAGACATTGATGGGGCATTCAATTCAAATCTTATCTAATTATTTATCTATAACCTATGTTTTGTTAGTATTTTTACATTCAAATAAAACATCCCCTCGGTATTTTTCTATTGCTAGACTAAACCAGGTCTAAACCAGGACTAAACCAGGACTAAACCAGGACTAAACCAGGACTAAACCAGAAAAAAATACTCTAAATCAGGGCTTGTTTAGGAAAAAGACAGGATTAAATCAGGACTAAACCAAATCTAAACCAGGACTAAACCAGGACTAAACCAGGACTAAACCAGAAAAAAATACTCTAAATCAGGGCTTGTTTAGGAAAAAGACAGGATTAAATCAGGACTAAACCAAATCTAAACCAGGACTAAACCAGGACTAAACCAGGACTAAACCAGAAAAAAATACTCTAAATCAGGGCTTGTTTAGGAAAAAGACAGGATTAAATCAGGACTAAACCATCTGTCATGATGGACTTCAGTGTTTCTAAACTCCTCTGTACGACCTTGGTTCAGACCTCACCTACCAATGACGTTAGGAAGACTAATGTTATTTCTTCCAAAATTGCAAGATTTACTTGAGTAAAAGTAAAAATGTGCTAAAGAAAATGTTACCAGAAAGTACACTATCATCACAAAATATACTTAAGAGTAAAAGTATAGTTGCTTTCCAGCTCTGAGCTGCTATCAAATTTAAATAAATTTCTCCTATAGAGTTTGGAGTGATTGTACATGTTTAGTGTATTTACAGCTTTTCTCAATCATTTTGACACATTTCTCCATTCAGAATTGTCATTTGCAAAACAGGTCACACAAAAAAATCCAAACTGGATTTCAGGTTCTCAAAATAAAGGCTTTTCTTAGCAAAATGTTATTTTGTAATCAAAACTCTTAAATTATCCCCCAAAAGCCATTTTTTGCATCAAAAGGATCAAACTGCAATCACATGTTTTCATGCACACATTCGCTCTGAGTCCTGCTCTCAGTGACTGCAGCTCTCACTGATTTAGTGCAGTGAGCGTTTAGGATTCATACTTTACCCAAATGAATGAACAGGAGACTGTGGCTATTTTCTCTAAGAAATAACCATGACAGTACAGCAAACTGAAGCAAGAACATTTACTTCATTCTTCATCCTGACATCTTTACCTCTGTCAATGGGAGCTCTGCTAACAATAATGAAAATATGTTTACTCTGATAAACAAAAATACAGTATGTATTACCTCCTCCTTGTGATGGCTGACTGGAAAAACCCTCCTGAGAGACAGATTCAACCTCAACAGGTGTTCTCAGTCCTTATGGTTTATTTTATAATTTAAAAAATAAAAAAAATCTATAGTTTTTTTATCAGTATATACTGTCTATTGTGTCCTGCCCCTGACTCTCTGCCGAGACTCTTTCCCTTTAATTCCTGTGTGAAAATACTGAAACAGAAGTCATTTCCTTGTAATCAGATGCTGAGTGCTCACAAATGTTAGATTTTTGCAGCTGTGTTTACGTTTTTATATTTAAAGAGACAGCATTTTGGCCAAAGACCCTTTCCATGTTCAAAAAAGACTACTGTATTGGCCAAACAAAGTGATTTCAGTGAATGTCTTTGTGTGACAGCTGTGTGAAGAGTTTTGAGAAAGAGTTTGCAAACTGTGTGAAATGATGAGAAATGTTCTAAATAATTTGCAAACAGACAATTCTGTTGAAATATAAATTTGAAGAAAAAGATTGAATGGAACCAGGTTTCAATTGAGAAAAACTGTAGTTTGCTAGTCTATTTTTGTGTATTTAGCTGATTTTGTTTTAGTTTTGTGTTAATTGAATTCTCTTTGGCCGGTCTTTGATACTCTTTTGTTCTCTTGTTTGGCACCATTTGACTAATAAAGGTTTTCTTATCTTATCTTACACCGTAAAATTAAGTTCTTACTACATTTGCCTTGGCCTGAAGGGCTGTGTTCAGGTTCGACCCAGCGCTCAGGGCTGAAGATTTTACTGCAGATACAAGTTGTGTTGTGTCATCCAGAAGATGACTCAAAACCCTTGGGGGATGACTATTTTTGATGCACACATTAAAGCAGCTGAATTTATGATAAATTTACGGTCAGTCCACTTCCTGGATGACATTGTGGCCTGGTGTTGTGCCAGAATCAACAAACTTGCCTCATTGGCAGTCCAAATGGAGGCCTAGGCTAACACTACAAGCTTGATTGGTGTATAAATAGAAGAGTTATTGCTTTATTTTTGGCATCTGTTTGATAAATGATGTCTGGAAGAGCTTTCTACTTGAGAAAAGAACATTAAGAGACATTATCATTCAAATTGCCGTTTTAAATCTGAAGTGAGTAAAAGGATTTTGAACATCTAGGACACTTTCAAACTTCCCTGAACTTTTGATGTAATCACATGTGGATCAGTGATGGTGAGGTCATTTTATTTTTTATAGCTCACAGTTCTTAATAAATCATCATTACAACAGCATGTGCCAAGTTAACACATTCATGGATTTATTATAAAGGGTTTGTTTGGATTTAACATTTCTGCAAGTTCAAGTAATGTGTGTGTAACATGGGCAGACGTGCCATTTTTTCTTATTTATTTGTAACAGTAGAACTTAAGAAGCATCTAATTACATTCCTCAGCAATTAAATCTAATTCGGTTTTATTACGTTTATTACTCACATAGCAAATTAATGTTTTGCTGTAGACAATACAGACAGAAGTGTCACACATGAGCATTATGAAACAATTACAGGATGTATCTCTTATTAATGACCATATGCTGTATCCAATTAGTTGGCGCTTGTACATTAAAATTGGTTGTAGCTCTTTACAGATTCAAATTTTGTATTTTTGGTGACAATTGGCTCTTTGGATTGTAAAGGTTGCAGACCCCTGACTTATAGCAATAACCTGAACGTAGCCAAATTTATTATTATGAAATGCATTTTCAAAACAGCACTGAAATGAACCATGTGAAATGTGAACAAACTGTTGAAAATATTAGATCAGATGCTGGGTTAGGTCAGTTTTTATGTGTATCTATTACTATGACATATCCCCCACAAAACAACTATAAAAATACATATGTGGCACAATTTTTATTAGCTGAGGCCATCACATTTTTTAAACCTGATGATGATACTATTATAATACACATATTCCATGTGTTTTTTACAGTGTGAGTCAGACTATCAGACTATCTGCTCTTTGACAGAGTTGATGGTTGGCCTACAGGTGTGTCATCTGTGAATATTACTGAGAATAATGGTTATGTTGTGTCACTGCCAGGCAATAATGGATAAAATACTTATGACATCAGTCGAGATGTGTCCATCACTGTATTTTATGATTCAAAAGTGCTGGATTTTTTAGCATCCATTCAAATACGTATGAGATTAAATCCCAAATTCTCCATCCCTTGTGGCTTATACTCACTGCTTGTCGTGGTTTAATGAAGTTGTTGGGTCAAAGCAGATGACAGAGTGATCCCTCTGTGTTCACTAGCTCCTGGTTTAGGCTCATAAAGTGTTTTATCAGTGCACGCCGTGCCTCGTGGGCAGGAAATGATCCCTTTGATTTGAGTCTTTGCCGCAGAACAAAGATGTTTGAACCATTGTCTCTTTTGTGCTTTGAGCGGCGTCGGGAACACATGCCACATTAGCTTTTTACCTGTTCACCATTTGAAAAGAGCTTAATGTGTCAGAGTAGAAGACTTTTATATGGCTTTTGCGGTGTTTTAGGGAGCTGCTAACAGATAAAGAGGTGATTAAACTTTTTTATGTTTTGGATCAATGACTGTGGGAGAGTGACGGCGGCGGTGCACTCCTCTTAGTAGGGAATGGTTAGAAGTGCTTCATAGAGATCCCATGTCCATAGGTCAGTAGTGTTTGAATGTAAAGTGACAGATTGCAGATATCCATGGGAGCTTCAGGCAGCAGAAGGTGTAGTGTAACTGCAGCCTTGTCACTGCACATCAAATGCATGAGTCAGCTCCGGTTCTCAACAATCATCTCTGCAAGAAAGAGTCGGGCTTTGATGGCAAGTGACAAGCCTAAGAAAAAAAAAATAAACAGCTGCAGGGGCAATGCCCTTGTATGAGGAAAGCAAAGCTAGCGGCAAGCTTGGCACTGCAGTCTGACTGTACGTGGATCAGGCCTCATACGCAGCCCGTATCCAACAAAGTGCCATGTACTTTGTATTTTGACACTTTTCTATCAGAGCCAGCTATAACCTATTCAGTATTTTTAAGCTGCAGTTGCTCGCAGTTCCTTTCTTGGACCACTTTTGATAGACCACTGCAGACCACGAACACCCCACATGAGCTGCAGTTTTTGGGATGCTCTGACCCAGTTGTCTAGCCATTACAACATGACCCTTTTCAAACTTCCTCAAATACTTTTAATACTTTGAGGACAAAATGTTTTTTGTTGCTGTCTTATATATCCGTACCCACTAAAAGTTGCCATGAAGAAAAGATAAGCAGTTATTTCCTTCATCTGTCTGTTGTTATATTGTTATTCCTGTGTAAGTGTGCAAGACTGGGGTAACAAAATGAAGCCTCTTTTTCAATTTAAAAGTCCTTCTTTGCTTGTTCAAAACCCACTAAAACATCTTCCTAAAAAGTGGAGAGAAAGTATAAGTAAACAGTGGTATTTTTTGGCTTGTGAGACCTTATTTTGATCCCCGCTCCCCCGTTAGCTCCTTATAAATAATAGAAAGCTGCTGTGAGAATACTAAATATGTTGACTAGTCCTCAGTGAATATTAGATGAAGCAGATCAACTTTGTGTTTAATTTAAGGTTTTTGAAGTTGTTTTAGGATACGGCAAAAGCACACACACGAGTTGTTTTTTTAAATGACTGCGTATAGTCACTTATATTTATATTGCACATTAGTATTTGATTATAAGAACTATTATCTGCTTAGGGTTGAAATATGATATCTTTAGAACAGGTCGGAGAGGGTTTAAGTGCCCTTTTAGACTAGATTAATTTTGCATTGCACTAGTTCACATCTCCAGCATGAATATTCAGTGTTAGAAATAGATCTTTTAAGTGAATCTTCAAGTCTCTGTGGTTATGCCCCGCTATGAGAACACCCCTCTGTCCCGCCGGCATGTAATCTGTTTTGTCTCTTCCCCGGTCGCTACATTTCACCCCAATGATGTCGGGCAGGTTTACAGTCAGCCATCACTCTGAAGAACAATAGGATCAAGGGTCACGCAATATGGCTCTCGAGACAGCCCCGCTCTGTCTCCACGCCGTGCCGTTATTGGCTGAAATATCTGCTGGACGTGCTCCCCTTGACATGTAATCTACTACCGACAGGAGCGCAGAAGAAGAGGCCGATGATAAATAGTGTGCCGGACTGAGCATGTTTTATAGGCTTCGCTGCCCCCTGCCTCTGAACTGTGCCGGAGTGGGCCCATAAGCTGCGGTGTTGAATGTAAAGCAGTGGACAGTCTCCGGGGAGAACCAGGTGCATTCTGGGGCCACGCCATGTGACTTTAAGAGTGTGACAGTTCAGAATTCATCAAGTGTGTTTGTATGAGCTATACGTCCCTATAGGGTGTTTCCTACAGGAGCCAGTTACAGTGTTATGGGATATACTTCTTTAAGATATATTTGGGGCGTTCTGGTTTTATTGGACAAAGACAAATGTCTTGAGCCAGAGGTGGAGACGTGAAGCAAGTGGTCCAGCAAGGAATCAAACATTGCAGTGGCAAAACTAGGAGTAGTAGACAGGAGTGCAAAACCTGATTGCCTCACCATAATGGGTGTGCTTTCACCAGCGTTGGTTTGTTGGTTGGTCTGTGTGATTGTTTGTCTGAGAGCAAGCGTCAAAAATGAATTGTCAGATTTTAATTGAATTTTTTGGAAAGGTCAGTAATGGGCCAAAGAAGAAATTATTCTCTTTTTTTCTTTTTTCTTTTTTTTTTTTGCAAGGATTTGATGCAGGATTTTTAATGATTTTGTACCATTGCTATAGTTCCTGTAAATGAGTGGCTTTATAAATTTTGCCTACTACAAAATACAACTAAATCTGATTGTATGATGTTCACAAAGCAACCACTGGACATCAAACATTCAGGTATATTTTTGAGAGAACAGGAACTAGAAATTGTCTCTGAATTCAAGTTCCCTGGCATAAAACTTGATTTTACACTATGTTTCAAGAGCCACATTAAAAGAATATCTAATACAGAGAAACTCAGTTTCAACAATTTTAAACAAATACAACCTTTCATAACACTTGGTGCTGCTAGAATGTTTTTTCAGTCAATGATTCTGTCACACATTGAATATTGTATTACATGTTGGTCACTGGCAGGTGTAAATACATGCAAAATCATAGAATCACTCAAAATAAAAAATCAGTAAAGGTCCTTGACAGAAAACCAATGTCATTGCACATTTGTAACATTTTTTAAATGTTACATGTAACGTATTGAGTTTCTTCCACTCTCCATAAGGGAGAGTCCCACATTACAAACCTTCAAAAGTTACCTCAGGCAGCGGTTGAAAGCAAACCTGTCCTGTAACCACTGACTGTTTACCTCTGAGTAATGTACTGTCTGTGATGTGGTCCTTACTGTTGTGGGATCTATTGTGACTGCTTTGAAGCACAATAAATAGAGCATTTACCCCTGAATTAAAGCAACCCAGTTCAGGTTTCAGTACAGTATTCTGGACATGGTGTGGTAATAGTATTATTCAAACATACAGGTGTGATTGCTGGTTGAAGACTTTTGAAATTTTTATGGTGTGGTTGTAGACACAGTTGCTCACAAAAAATTATCAGGTTCAATATTTGTGGATATTCTGTTTTGATATTTCTTTAAAAAAATAGACAATAGCATCTTAAGTAAATATTTACATAGGTCCTTGCCCTCCACCTGAGGCTTTGACATCATCAAATCATCAAGTTCAGATATTACTTAAATTAAAATTAATTTAATTTAATTATGCGAGAACATACATATAAGCTTCTATATTTTATTTTGGAAAATTTAAAATAAATAAATAAATTGCTATTGAATAGAAATGCAGTTAATATTTTTAATGGCCTCCACTATTTTTGCCATTGCAAGACAGGGTCATTGCCTTGGTGGAGGTCAGGTTCTTAATGTAGTTATTACTTTTTGCTAAAATAAGCATAACAACATTACATCTATATATTTATTCACTGTATAACAATTGTTTTACATCCAGATATGATTTTTGCTGCCAGGAGCTTACATTTTTTTAGCTTCATCAGTAGTGCTCATGCCCTCAACTCCAAGTCAACTTTCCAAAATCTCATCCAGATGCATCCTTGAGGTCTTCCCACTCCACACAGTGACAGTGAATACAATGTGAAGGTCAATGCTGAACACTTGCAGCAATAATAACTGTCCATCCATTAAACATTCATGCATGGATTATACTTATTTCGTCATAAAACACCACATAAGCAGATGGATAAGAGATGTGCACCGGGACGAGGCTGTGCTCCACCAGAATGTAATTAAAACTCTGCAGATTCAGTTTGCACTCGGCTGGAACCATTATCTCCCCTGCACATTTTAATAATCGAAACATTTCTGCAACTGTTCCAATTTTTTTTTACCTTTTGCTTCTTACCCGTGTTAACAATCCTGTTACCGTCAGTGCTCTGCAAATCGACAAAATTCTTTTTAACTATGGCAGACATCTCACAAACGAAAAACATGAATTACATTTCTATTTTAACAAGAAGTGCTTTAGACCTTGTATGCCTGGAGGTCTTTACATTCCACATCAGACAGTCTATGGCTGTGTCGGCTAACAGTGTGCATGTACACAAGCGCTAATGCAGTTATTTGGAGACAAAGCGGTCCTCATTGTGTCGTATGTTATTAGCAGGTGACATTGGTCAAAACTGACTTACAACACAGTGCGGCTGTTTGCAATAACAAAGACCTTTACTGCCTTTTATCTTCCAGCCTCTAGTTACATGAAGTTTTTATAGCAAAGTATTCTCTCAACAATGTTTTCTCTTTCCACTGTGCCGCATGTCACTCACCGTGGCCCAGTTTCATTGCGTTTGAATGACAGAAGCTCCATATTGTTTGAATGAAAGACAGACACACACAGATTCGGTGGAGCAGCGGCGAGGCTGTTCATGAGAGCTATTTGCAGGATTTTGTGATCCACTGTGTTTAAACCATTCTTTTTTTATACTAATCTCACCCAAAGTAAAAAGAAAATGGGGTTTTCTTTTTTCAGCTCAGTCTCAAAGCTCAGCTTATTTACTTTTCACTAACGCCTTCAAAAGTTATTCACACAAAACAACACATGTTTGCCCAAAAAGTGGGACACAGCTGAATGAAAAGGTAAACTGAACTGGTTTATGTGAATGAATGGAAACTCAACAGTTTAAGAAACTGCTAATTACTCTTGTAAAGTGCCCAGTGTGACTAAAATAGCACAGAGAACTACTTATTTTTTATTATTATACCTAATAAAAATAGATACACTAAGAAAGCTCTGTATGATCATTAATTCAGGCTCTTGGCCAGTGTGACTTCTCTGATTCAGTTTATTGGCAGCGGGTTTTATGTTTGAAAGAGAAATGTGCAATTTTGCAGCGATGAACAAACAATTAACGCAAACTGTATGCTGATATTAGTTATTATTATTGATTTATTTTTCCTTTCAGCTGTTCTCTTTTTTGTTAGGGGGTCACCACAGTGAATCAGTCACAGGGCAAATTCCTGTCCTGTCACCACCAGCCACATAGGGGAGATCAGGGATGGTTGTCAGACTTTTTACTCTAGCGTAAATTACTCTCATTCTCAATTACAATCATCAGAAAATCTTTCAGGAGACATTTTGGACATTAAATGAAAGCTTAAGGTCTTAGCTAAAAGCGGGTATCCCTTTCCTTCTCATACGTTATTGTAATAAAAAGATATTAACCATCTAAGACACCCTGAAAAAATGGCTATTGCAAAATAAGCAGAATGTCCACACAAATGTTAGATATCAACATCAAATCACAGCACCCTCTTGTGTGGCTGTAATGAGTCATGAGGCAGGCAGCCCCGGTCTCCCCTACGGTGACTGGAGTGGGCAGTGTAAGTGAAAATCACTCAAACATGTCACTACAACAGTCTCTAAAAGGCTGAAAGTCTTTGGCAATTATTTGTGAAAAAAAAATTTCAAAAGTTTTTTTGTTATTCTTTTTTAATGCCATTAGATCCAACTGTTCTGTTTTTCACCATTTTCCTTCTTTGTGTATCATCTTTGTGCGTGGAAGAGACATTTCTGAGTGTA
The DNA here is from genome assembly GCA_020698575.1 of Bostrychus sinensis. Taxonomy (NCBI): domain Eukaryota; kingdom Metazoa; phylum Chordata; class Actinopteri; order Gobiiformes; family Eleotridae; genus Bostrychus; species Bostrychus sinensis. The sequence goes on from CM036258.1 coordinate 16,674,274, forward strand.
GAGCTTACTGAATCACGGCTCACAAAAGTGAAATAGAAAAATAGAAAACACAGATTGTTAGCGTACAACCAAAAGCTAGTGTAAATATATGGCTTTTATTCACTGACTAAAGTGTCGGTGTTGCATGGGTCCAGTTTATTTTATTTTTTTACCTGCATTCCCCTGGAAATCCTTCTTATTGTGCCTTCAAAATGAGTTTTGAAGTTTTTAATACCCAGCATCTGTGTAGAATGAGTCACTCAATCATAAAACATTGTGACATGACAGTTCATAACAGAGTTTATTAAAAAAATAAAGTCACACAGAGCAACAGTGAGCAACGATGGCCTAATATAATCCTGTCACTTTCAGTAGTATTTGTCATAGTGCTTCAGTGTGGAAAATGACAGCAATGCAGCATTCAGTGTTAATTTTATGTCAGAAGTGGTGAATACAAACCACAGACTGTGTGTAGTAGCTTTTCAGACTTGTTTCACAGATGAGTCCCACAAATACAACATGGCACTACCATCAGCATATTATGTCCATTTTAGGCAGAGTTCACAATTCTGTCAGCATGTTTTGTATGTGCTCTAATGTGGGCAATAGTTTACATAGTGCATTGCTTTATCAGGATGACAAAACCTCTTCAAAACGAATTTGAGTAACAACAAAAGGCTAACTCGAATAATAATAGCAGTGCTCTAGAATATTGATTCTACAACTTTTCATCTTCAAAGTACCTTTAATTCACCAAAATTAGCTTTACTAAAAGGACAAATTGAGAATAAACCAAGACTTAACCTGGACTAAATCAGGTCTAAACCAGGACTAAACCAACCAGCACTAAGTCAAGACTAAAACCGGGGCTTCATCAGATCTAAACCAGGACTAAAATAGGACTAAACCAGGAATAAGCAGTGGCACACCCAAATGTGAAACCCAGCAGAACTGCAAAACACTCCTCAGTACCACTAGTAGTACCTGTACCACACTTTAAGAACCACCTCTAGGAACGTAAGCTGTATTTCTGCAAATAATGTAATGCTCTTTAGTGTGACCTTAAAAAAATAACTTTTCTGACTCTTCATGTATCTGAGCTTGGGACTGGCACAAAGGCTAGTGTTTTTGTCTCCAGGTCATGTCCTCAAACCCCTGATATCGCGCATAAAAGGCAAAGTACTACACTGGAGTACACGGTATCAAATTTGCCCAACTTTTCCTTGTCACTTCCTTTGTCTTAGTCCCTAATTAGGAAATACACATCGCGATGATGTCTGTTACTGATATCAACAGGTCTTCAAAACCAACTTTTTTTCTTTTTTTTTTTTTTTTTGCTGCAAATGTCTGGCTAATTAGATCAGATCTTTGTTTTTTATTTGTAAAAATGTGAAAAGCGATGCACATGTTTTCCTCTAAGTGAGAATAAGAATTCACTTAGTGTTGTTTATGTTGTCAAGTATCAGCCCCTTCTCCATTTTGTATTGTTACTATGTGTCTGGCTCCCGCCCACACTCACTGTCCCATGTTAGTGTATAGCTGTATAATTGATTGACATTGTGGCCTGTGTGCATCGCTGTACTGTGGGCCACAGGCAGCATTCAGGTCAAAGCCTACGCAAAAGTCTGGAGTTTGGAAAATTTAGTTAAAAAGAGCGAGATGACTTGTGTAGCCATTCGATGCGTCACAGGCCAAATCCAGTGGGTGCACAAAAATGAGCACCCGCATGAGGTGAGGGTAATTGTGCGCCACGTCTACTGTCCAGACCTGGAATTAGAGCCTGTAATTGGAACAAACAGCCAGGCCATGCTGGCTTTATATTGGCCAAATAGATTTAATCAAGCGAAAAGAAAATGGCTTTTATCTACTCAGCAGACGGCAGATGACGGAGACATGAGCAGTAATTGTAACTTTTCACAGACTCAGCTCGCGGTTGACGGAGCTGTGTGAAAATCCCATTTAATGAGTGTGTGGCCTGTTTACAGCAACAAGAGTTTCAACATTAAAGGAATCTGTGTGTTTAGTGGGAGCAGAGGGATGTTAGTTTAGAAGAATCCTACAAAAGCCCAGGCTTACTTGTACTGTATGTGTGCAAACATGTTTTTGGACGAAATGTCAGTGGTATCAATTCTGTTTCTGTGGAAAGTTCTCAGAAGTTTAGCTGAACATTTTGTCCATTTGTCACTGTGGTTGAGTTGTAGTAAATTCACCAGTTTCTAGAGTCCAAGTTACAATTTTGATCCTCCATCCTGTTGGGGACTAGAGTCTATGTCCCTAAAGACTGAGTCTGAGGAACCAAGGAAAATTCAAATCGAGTCCAGTCCAAATCAATTGTAGTTGAGTCCAAATGAACTAAGTCCGAGAGATTGGGCCACAAGTCAGAATCTATGTCCAAGTCACTTAAGGCTTGTCCAGGTTGAGTGATTAGACCTTGAAGTGGTAGTTTGAGTCCAAGTTCAGGTTTGTGAAACAAGATGAGTCAAAGTCTGAGTGTGACCCCTCAAAACCAAAGTCTGACCCCAATGAAAGAAGTTAGTCGCTATGCCCTCCCCTGTGATTTATTACTGTTTTCATAAATAATAATGTACAAAGAAAGATGAAGTTGAAATGATTTTATAGCTATTCTGTGATAAATGCAAACCAAAAAGATGTGTGCATAAATAAAGTTCTGCTCAGAGAAGCAGTAAGTAAGGGGCCGGCATTTGTTCTAGATGATTGCTCCTGATTTATGCTGCACACTGTTGTATTCTGAGGCACGGTGCTCAATCAGGCTGCAACCACTTCAAATGCAAAAATAATGTTTTCTTTATACATTCTTTTAATTTGGTGAATTTCTATTGAAAACTTGTCACCCTGCCAAGGAGATGATGCTTTTGCCAACACTGGTTTATTTGTACATGTATGTGAAGTAACTCAAGATTATATGGAACTTTATGGGCCAACAAAAATACTACCTCCATCCAGAACGGGTCAGTAAAGTAAAAAAAAAAAAAAGTTTTACCATTGTGAAATAGAAGGGCTTTGTGATTCAGTGACAAGACCATGTCTGGGCACCAACTTACAAATTGACTTTTACTTTACCTTATACTTTAATTCAACCGCCTGCACTAAACTGTCTTCTGCTTTCTTTTCAAACATCCCATATCTAGTGCTTAATGCCTTTTGGCACATAGTTCAAACATTTGAATAAAAAATGCATAATGAGTTTCATTTTGGAGTTTTAAAGGCTTATGCAACCAAATTCATTTCTATGTACTGTGGATGAAATTATCTTATATATAATTGCTGAATTTTATACAAGTAGAGATAGAAATAAGCATTGCTGTTTTTCAAATAGCTGTACATTTTGAGGATTTCTAAAACTGCTCATTGGTCCATAGTTTTTATTCAAAGTAATTTCCAAGCACAGAATCAACTTTATCAAATGAAAAATTAAGCAAACTCTGTTTCTTTTTTCTTTTTTGTTTTTGTTTTTTGTAAAAGCATAAAATTAAATGCATGTTCTCTAAATAAGTAATGCTTATATGTTAATAATTGCACATTTTTTATAGTGCACCATTGATGAAAGGGTTATTTTGCATATTTAGTACTGGAAACAAGCCAACATTAGTTTAACTGCTATAACACTAATAGCAAACGTAATGCTGAAAAAAGAAAGAAAGAATAAAGACTAAGCTGTTTTCTGTTTTGTAATTAAAATAGTATTATAATATCCTACCACACCTGTTGCATGTACTCAATTAAAGGTCCTGTATTATGCTTTTTTCGGGCCTTTTGACATACTTTTGGACACCTTTGCATTAGTATTTTATGTTTTACAACTTAAAATACTGTATATTTATGGAAAACATATTCTTTTGTTATGTTACTTTAGTTTTGCAGAAAACATGAACACTGAAACAGAATGAGTCCAGTGACGGTGCATGGGCTTTACAAATGGGCAGGCGCACTTCCTGGTTTCAGGTGTCTACCAACAAGGTTAAAAGCTCAAAAAAGTTCATTTAGCAGAATAGGGGACCTTTAAGATTTATTAGTATCATCACAACAGTAAAATGAACTCTGTAGAGATTGCATTGTCCAATCAATAAGCAACCTGACAATGGGGTGATGTCATTGTGATGCAATCTGATGTCTTATAATAGACTTATTGTTTGCTATTGTTCTTCTTTCATTCCCCATGAGTCCGGAGCCTTAACGTCATTTGGACCTTTCGGAAGTGAACATGTTTTAATCACAAGTGCTGTCACTTGATTGAAGCAATTTCCTGTGCCTCTGCAAAGTATGAGGTCACAGAGTAATTGAATTTGGGCCATAATTAAAAAGTGCAAGGAGCCATGTGATCTCTCTCTTCCCTTATGCCTTTCATCTTTGTAATTTCATAGCAGTTTACAAGTGAGAGGCAGGCTTTTCACGGCTGGAATTGATAATTTATAGTGCGCTTCTATGCTTTATGTGCCATGTAAAGGTACACCAAAGGCCGCTTTAATTGGACGTGCACTTTAATTTGACATTGACAAGAGAAAAAAAACACAGATGAGATGGGGGGATTTGACAGCCCAGACTGGAGAGATGGGAATTAACAACAAGGTTAATGGCGTTGTAGCAATGGCATCCTGCTTATGGCACCTCCGTCCTCGTGCTAAACTGTACTTGTGGTTATTTATGTAAAACGCAGCCGCAGCATACTTCTGTGATTACCTCAAGTCCCCGTGGTTCTTCAGACGCGGATGTTTCCCCAACTCGGAATCGCAGTGATATTTCAATCAACGCAGTATCATTAGATGGGACCGCGACTGTGGAGTGGTACGCCTTGAATAATTCAGAGGAGCGGCGTTTGGTGAAGGAGCGGGTAGCACGTGTGATTATAGAGCGAAATGGGAAAGCAGACTTGGAGAGATGACATGACAGACAGGGAAAACAGCGCTACAGAGCAGATTGCAGTTGAGATAATAGAGGAAAGTGTAGGAAATTAAATGAGATGATGAAGTTGGTGACAAATGGCACAGAGATTCTTGTGATCGACCTCTCTGTTATGCGTTAGTGGGGATTCTTGTGTTGACAGCTGGATTTGTCCCATCTACAGACCTACTTTGTGGTGCCAATACACTTCATATAGAGCAGTGGTTCTCAAAATGTGGTACATGGGCCTCTTCAAGTGGTACCAGGAGTCTTTTTGCAGTTTATGTCCTGATTTAGCTTAGCATTATTCAAAGGAAAAGAATAGACCACTCAAGTCCTGGTTTAGTGTTGTTTTGACCTGCTTTACAGTAGTCTCAGTTTAGTCCTGGTTTTGTTTGGGTTTAGACCTGGTTTCTCCTAGTTGAGTGTAGCTTAGTCCTGGGTCTAGTCCTGGTTTAATTCTGGTTTAGTCTGTAGAGATATGTAACTGTTTTATTTATCAGATTAGCATCAAATTAGCTCATCGTACTTTCTGTAAACTTGTATTTATTGTAACTATTATTTGTCAACATCTGCCAAAAGCAAATTCCTTGCTTGTGGTTCATACTACTCCAGACATCTGCAATCTATGGTTTTAGAGCTCCATGCATCTCTTTAGTCCTGCTCTTGTGGCTCCTCGGGCATCTGACATCTGGTTATGCAAAGTCAATAAAGAAATAAGTTGACAACTATAAAACAATCTGCATCTTCTTGTTAATTTAAAATAAAAATACTTCTTTGTTTTCTGGTATTGCAAAATGATTTAACCCTTTAGCATTCTTCCTTTATTGTTGCCTTACAACCAGGAATTTAATGGATCATTCGGAGGTTTGTGTCAGTCACTTTACATCACATGCCAACTACTATGAAGATGCAAAATATTTTTTTATTGTGAAGCAATTTGTGAAGACAGACAGAAGTCAGTTCTTTGTAGAACCACCTTCTGAAGGACTTCCAGCTCCAAGTTCTTTAAGATACGTTTTTATGAGCTTGGGTCATAAAATCACTAAGATTTGTGCTCATTCTTTATCTAAAAACAGCTCCAGCTCCTTCAATTTAGATGTATTGTAGTTGGGTCATTTTCTTCAGAAATGTTCCTATGTTTAGCGCCATCCTTCACCATCTCAGTTCTGAGCAGTTCCCAGTCCCTACCAATGACAAATTTCCCCACAGCAGGACACTGCCATCACCAGGCTTCACTTTAGAGACTGGGCACAGTCAGGTATTGAGTTTGTGCTTCTGCATTTTTCATGCCAATCTTAGCTAACTTTTTCTGTGACTTCTGAGGGTAGTTCTGAGCACCACCGCATCTTATTTAGGGGCCTCTTTAAAAAGGGGATGAAAACTTTTGCTCACTCCAGTTTTCTGTTTTTGTGTCATACTGTATTTCTTGTTTGCTTCACAATAAAAAAAATATTTTTCATCTTCATAGTTGTTGTGATGTGATGTAAAGTGACTGACATAAACCTCCCAATGATCCATTTAATTTCCAGGTTGTAAGGCAACAAAATAGGAAAAAAGCTATGGGGTATCATTACTTGTGCAAGCCACTGTATACTATGAGCTTAACAGTTAAACCTTTACAGTACAATAAACCAGTTCTCTGTGAGATAAGCAGTGCAGTATTTAACACAGTTTTAATGACCACCTATAGGCTATATTTCAGAAATAGGCAGAGAGACTTTGTGCATAAAAATTGGTTGTGGCTCTTTACAGAATCAAATTTTATATTCTGGGGGACAAATGACTCTTTGGATCCAGAAGGTTGCACATCCTGATACTACACCAATTAAGCTGATTCTGAATGAATTTGAGCGTATAGGCTGAATGCTAGCTAATAATAATTGTTGTGCTTGACTAGTAGTTAAAGAAATGTGGCAATCTATCAGTCCATTTATCAACAAATATAGCAACCACCATTCATTTTGCCATCTAAATACGTCTTATTATTTGCTCTCTTTTAAAATATAATAAGAAAGAACTATTGTTTTTAATACATCACTGAATGCTTTATTATCTGAGGTCTATTTGATGCTGTTTGTGAGCTGGTGATACTGTATGTGTAATGTGTTGCTTCTGTGCATCTGAGCAACAGACTGATGAGTCAACTGTAGCTATCCAGCTCAGTTTTAGCACGAGTGTCTATTTTTCTGTCACTTTTACTGTGCCATGACCAGCCAATTACCCCCATACCGTAGTTATCCTAAATTACCAGCATTAGTGCGGATTCCTCCTTGCTTTATGCCACCGTTCGGTGTACTAGTGCACACATTGGATTTACACAGGATTTCAAGGGTTTACCGCTGTAGATATAGCTGCAGCAAATCCTGGACTTAATCCCGCCACTGAGCGAGAGGATCTGTACAACCCCGGACAGGTCACCAGTTCATTGCGCACATTGAGGAAAAACAAGGCAAATTCACACCTGTGCAAGCTGGTGTCTGGTTCAAACCAGGGCTGAGTGTGCTGAGAGGAGCTAGAGCTAACTACCACACCGACATGCCATCCGCTGCCAGCACCTACGGCACATAGAGTCTGCTTTGTAATGCAAAATCTAGCTCATCACTGATGCAGCTACATTATGTAATAAACATAAATATACAAGTCCTTAAAAGTGTTGGATAGGATTTTTACCTCCAATTAGGTGATGTTGGTATGTAATGGATGAATGAATTAAGGTTTTGGTATGGATCTAGAACACCGTGTGCATCCAGGGATTTGGTGCTTGTGCAAGTTAGTTGTGCTCCAGATAGCATGTTTTGGATTTGTGGCATATAACAGCTTTGAGTGGAGCATTTACCCCTGAAATAAAGGTTCAAGTCCAGGCCCAGGCACTCTGTCTTATATTGCGAGACAGAGCAAGTTTTTTGGTCTCTCTCCTAGTGCATGCTTCTAGTTTTTATAACCTAGATAGAAGAACCTCTGTACCCAAGCATAACATATATAATAATGCAATAAAATGGGGTCAGCAGTTAGGTCACACCATTTTCACAGTTGGTGTCACCCCTACAAAAATGTGTTACAGAGAAACTAATTAAATACATTCATGGACACCCACTACTGGAGATGCTGTGAACATCTTGGTCCCTGTTAGCACAACACACCTTCAGGAACCTAGCAGCTCAACAGGTGGTCAAATGGTCAGCTAAAATTACATTGCTACCTCCACACTTAATTTGTAATTCTAATTGGCTCAAGTGGACAGCCTGGACCCTGTAACACACAGGTAAGCCATGACACTGTTACTTTTTGCCCTAGAGTATGTTAGTAGTTTAGGTTGTGAGCTCTATAGCTGGTATACAACCACTCAGGCATAACATTATGACCACCTGCCTATGCCTATTTTTGGTGGCCATAGTGTTGTGTGTTATGAGCACTGGCCTAATATGCAGCCCCATGTATAACAAACTGTGATGCACTGTGTATTCTGACACCTTTCAATTAGAACTAACATTATCTTCTTCAGCAGTTTGAGCTACAGTAGCTCGTCTGTTGGACCACTCTTCACTCCACACATGTGTCACCTGTTGTCAGTTCACCACTGTTCCTTTTTTTGGGATCACTCCTGATAGACACTGACCACTGCAGACCAGGAACACCCGACAAGAGATGCTCTGACCCAATCGTCTAAATTGCAATTTGTCCCTTTTCAAAGTTGCTCAAATCTTTTCTTTTCTCTTGCCCATTTTTCCCTGCTTCTAACACATTAACTTTGAGGGCAAAATGTTCAATTGCTGCCTAGAATACCCCACCCACTAACAGGTATGCACTTCACCTGTCAGTGGTCATAATGTTATGCCTGATTGTGTACATCCTACATCCTCTTTGTCACTTGTGGCTTTTCCCCAAAACCCACTTTTATTTGTACTAAAACTCACTTGTTACTGTTTCTACCATGTCACTAACCATTTGTAAAAGTTCTCTAGTGCATATCAGACCTCTTTTTTGGGCTAGCCGTCCTGCACATGGACTGTGTAGCAGAAACTGAACCTCATTCCTTGGCAGCCCGTTGTCGCGATAAGCTTATCTTTGCAGTGGAAGTCAGTTTAGCAGCACTGTGAGACACTGAAATGACTTCTTTCAGAGAATGTAAGGTTAGTTATCCTGCAGCCTCACTCTGGTGATAACATTATAACTGGGATAGGCTCTTTGCATAAACCAAGGAGTAGGTGGGCTTATCGAGAGCCGTGAGTGAAGCGGCGTCAATCACTTCTCTGATAGGAGCTGAGGGGCTTAGCTCTGACACTGGGCTGAATGGTGACTCAGAGGCTTTAGAGGATATTTCAGCCTATGCTATAGTCAAAAGCTGGATACTGTGCTTGCTGATCTTTAAGTAGTTCACAAGAAATTAAAGTCTGTACTGTATGACCCCAGAATAATGTATTTTTCTGAATATGCATCCAATTACAAGATTTTTTGCAAAGGTTAGTTTTTCAGGAAAGGGCATTAATAGTGTGTTGCCATCGGTTCTCTTTGGCTTCATCCCACCATCCAAAGACATTTGCATAAGTTAGGAGAATTGGTAAATCCATGTTGTGAGAGTCAATGGTCTGTGTACATCTCTAAATATCAGCCCTGTGACTAACTGGCCACGGTCCAAGGTGTACCTCGCCTAAGGCCCATAGTTGCTGGGCTGGGCTTCCCTAATGTGAATAAGCAGAAGAACTGAATGAATTCATTACAATTGTGAGATATGAGGCCTTTGTGGTTTAAAGGATAGAGCATCTAACCCTGAACTAGAAGATCCACATTTCAGGGCTGGGACTTTTTTTTTCTTTGTGGAAGTGTGCCATGCTTTCACCGAGTCTTTCCAGTTTGGATCTTAGGTTAAATAAGTTCAATCTGCTTGTCTGGTGTGTGCAAAATATAAAAAGGATGCACTCTAAAGTCTCTAAATGTATATGTACCACACACACACACACACACACACACACACACACACACACACACACACACACACTTGTGTATGGAGACAGCTGGCCACCCTAATGCATAATCAAACAGAATGTGATATTTGTTTATTTTTTTGTAGCAGTCTTAGCGGCCTACACGTTGATGATGAAACCCCGACTCTTCCAGATGGCCAGACTGCCCCCGGCTCTTCCTGTGTCTTAGTAGCAGGATTTACGCCTGGGTGCTTTTTAACCTCACATATTTTGAACTTGTCTCTGGATCCTTTGATAAGACTTCTAAAATATGTTAAGTGCCTCTGTATCCCAGTTGTTTACATTCATGTTGCCTGCATAGGAACCTCTTTCATTGAGATCACTTTAAGATAAATTGCTTGTTAATGATGCACCCATTCATTCGCACATTCATACATCAGTGCACACTCGAGTGCCACTCGAGGCAAGGATCAAACCACCAGGAGTGAGTGACCTGGACTACCTCCTGAGCTATAAATACATTTATTCTGCCTACTCTATTGACTTGTAAAACAATTTAAAACATGCAGTATGTGATTTGCCTGCATAAATCCCTTACATAAAGATCCTAACTACTTAAGGTGAAATTGCATCTTTGGTGCATGGGGTTATATCATCATCATTCCCTTTTTTTTGTTCTGGGTTTGCTGAGTTTGTTTCTGTGCGTTGTTTTGCTTTCATCCTCTATAATTTTGCAGTTTGGCAATTTTTCATACTGTATAATTTCCTATCACAGAAATGCAAGATAGTTGCATTCAGGTGACTCATCCAAATGTACAATAAGCAATTCCCATCTGGATTCAGGAAAAGTCCAAAGCCTTAAGAATGTGTTTACTGCCACATAGTGCCATTATGAAAGAGTTTTGTTTTCCTGTCTTATATGCCTTATATAATTTGCTTTTGAATTTAATAGATGCAGTTGGAAAAACAAAGTTGGGGACATTGTGTGATGAAAGATCTTGTCTTGGGCTTATTTAATTTAGTCTGGCTGAACAACTCTGAACTTTGTCAAAACCATATCCCAGCAGAAGTCAGCCATGTGGAGTTCGCCTCGTTTGCCCCGTCATTCTCTCTGCTCCAGAGATCTGCTTGCACAGGACAGCATACAGATTCAGATTTAGTTTAGGAAGTGGCATTCATTCAGATGGGCTACGTCAGGCCGTTCTATCTAATCTGCGCCTCCCTTGACATATTGGCTGGTGCCTGTTGTGCACTTTGCCATTGGACTCCCAGAATCAATGTGGCTTAAGTGGAGATCCTGATCCAGCAGCAATCTCCGCAAAAACTGCTATCTCACCCCTAAGTCCTCAAACCCCATGTAGCAATGCAGCGTCATTTTCAATCAATTTCATCTTTCTTCAAAAAAATGTCCACTTGACTTTTAATCAGCAGGCACAGATCTACGGCCGCCTCTCTGAGGGGGTACAAAATCTATTACCATGTAAAGCAGTTTCCATTTATAAACACTGTTTTTTTCTGGTGTTGTATTGCAGACACAGTCAACAGGCCACTTGGACTGTGGGTGAGATTGAAAACCTGCTCCATTTTGTACACTTAGACTGGAGGACGTGAGTTAAATGGCTGTGTAAATAACAGTCTGTTTGCTTTGGTGATAGCAGGTACTTTATACAGAGGCCTACGCTTCAGGTCATGTTCTGCAGAGATGACTATGGGCCAAGGAGTAGTAGGTAATTGTGCGCTGTATAATATAGACTGAAGTGTTGTGCCAGATTGATGGAGATAAGCGGTCTCACTGGGAAGTTCCATAGTTTACAGACTAATAAGCAGCAGTGGAAAGAGGAAAAGTGTTACTTTTACTCTAGTACATTTGTAAAACAACATCTATCAAACATCTTCAGTTCACGACCAAACCTCAAGGCTAATGTCATGTCTGTACTTTTATATGGAGCTGAAACATGGAAGATGACTAAACAAACAGAAAAAGAACATCTATCCACCTTCCAGAGTAGGTGTTTAAGGAGACTTTTTCAAATCAAATGATACCAGCATGAATGAAGAAGTGCTAAAAAGGGCCATAATGAATCATGATGAGGACATGTTATATGAATGCAAGAGAAGAGAATCTAACTTCAAGCCTTGAAATGGTCACCAACCAATAAAAGGCGTAAAGGCAGGTCCAAGAAACCTTTAAGTTGAGATGGGACACAAAGAACTGGGGGCTGACGGTGGAGGAACTGGAGACCAGTGCCCAGGACAGGGCCTTTTGGAGAAGACTGCTCTCTGCTTTATGTGCCAACAAAGGAACAGGAAGCTGATGATGATGACATTTGTCAAATTTCTAAATAAACTGATGTATGTTTTGACCTCAATGGCAAAGTGAGTAGTAATAGCATTAATAGAAATAGTAATTGCAGTAGAGGGAGCAGTAGTAGTAGTGGTATAGTACTTGTACTAGAAATAGCAGCACTAATAGAAGTAGAGGTAATAGATAGTACTTTACTTACATGCAGTCATTTTTACCTCTACTCAAGTAATTAATTTGTTGAACACCATTCTATTACTTGAGTACAGATTTTGAGTACGTCTTCCACCTCAGCACCAAGAACCTGCAGCACAGAGTTTTCAGGCTCCTAAATCAGGTCATGCAAACTAAAATGTGGGCAAATTCTCAGTAACATACAACATATTTGCTAAATATTCCCAGTGGACCACACATTTGAAATTACATTTGTGTAGCTCCCTATTTAAATGTTAAATGTTTAAAAATACCATTTTGACGAGCCCCATTTACAACAGTAGCCTACCTGGTTTAATCTCTGTGGCACTGCTCCTGTCTGCTCCTGCGAGAGTGTGTGGCATCTATCTCCTGAGTATCAAATATCAAATACACTCTAATAACCATAAGCTGAGCAGACCTCACTACATTTTTTATGGAGGAATTAGCAATACCCACCAGCAACCAAATATCACAAATTATGATTCATCAAGATGGTTTTGGAAATTGACTACATGTGTAATGTCAGAGCCTTAGCAAGTGTATTAGCATTTAACTACTTTTGACCTGCTCTTATCCGCCTCTTTCTCTTCTCAGCTCCGTGTCGCTGTGGTGTCACGTGACTCAGTGGCACACAGCAGTCTGCAGTGTCTCGTGTCTGTTCGGTTTAAACGGCCACACACTCAAACTACTAAATAAACTAAAGACAAGTTGGCGACAGAGGTCTCTCAGGCTCTAGTTAGGCTTGTGGTAGCGTGTAGCGTGGGACAGCGGAGATGGGTCTATCACATCTGTGGAGTGGCTAAACTGGTGAATGTGCACGCGTTAGAGGTGCACAGAAAACCTCAGGAAGAGAAAACTCCAAAAACTCAAAAAGTGGACAGACTCAGGGCACTGTAGAGCTGTTTCTAAGAAAAAAGGAAAATAAAGTATATATATATATATATATATATATATATATATATATATATATATATATATATATATATATATATATATAGCATGTATTACTTGTCATGTCATAGATATTTGGTCACGTATAATTTTCTTGGATAAACATTAACATGCACATTTATTATTTAAGAGCCACATGATATATAATACCCTACCCCCGACAAAAACGGACAAACGTGTGTCACTGTACAATGAAATTTGTTCTTTGCTGTCCACACTGAATGCCACATAAAATCTAAAGGCACAATAAAAAATAATAATTTAACTGGTAAACAAAAATGTATTTAAAATAGCATGAAAATACAACTGAAATATAAGCTCTTTAAACTATGCAAAATACAGTAGAAATATAAACTGTGCATAACGTAAAGACTAAATGTGCAAGGTAGTGAGCTACATTAGTTGTTGTGCAACACTCAGCTGTGAATGAATGAATTGCATGTGCAAGTTGACAGATGTAAACAGTGCATTTACATGTGCAAGTAGGAGGTGCAAGAAGCAGATCCATGTGCAATTAACAATGTGCAAAATGTAACCAGAAGTATGGGGCATGAAGTAGTCCATTATAAACTCCTGTCAGCTGTTTAGGAAGTCTGGTGGCAGAGGGAAAGAAAGAAGTTTTTGCTCAGGTTTAATCCATCAATCACCAACAAATTCTACTTTAATAAGTTCACTAATTATCTGACTGCCATTTAAGTACATTTAGCCATTAATCAACAACTACGAGCCATTTTGGCTGTCAAAACCCACTTTATTTAATGTTTTTATTTTGCTCCCTTATAAAATTGAATGGGAAAAACATTACTCTTGTCGCCAATCTGCAACTGTTGAACAAACCAATTCATTTTCCATAAACTAAAGCTTTTTTGTTAGCTGAGTTATAGGGCAGAAGAGGACAGTTAGGACCAAAATGAACATGGATCTGTCTTACACTGACAGTGTGTCCGCAGCATTCACAGCATTATGGAAGCATTTGCAGGAATATGCAAAGTAATCCTTCATGTATTGTTTATCCTGATGGATGAGACTCGGGGCTAATGCAAGCCAGAGCCCACGAGACACATAAGGCTTAATGTGGTTAGGGCGTAAACATCCTCCATCCTCACAGACACACCCGTACACACAGGAGATGGAAATTAAAAGAGCTGCATTAGCCAGAACGCCGCGCTAAGGGGAGCATAAATGAATAACGTTATGAAATGAGAACTGTCAATAGGCAGAGAAGATTTACAATTAGTTGGCCTGAGTGGTTCTGTTTTTCTATGCTAAAAACATTTAGGCAGTGCATCTTTTGAAGAATATGTTCTTTCTAAGCACATTTTCTGAAACATATTTTTACTAGTGAATAAATGATTGCAACAAAAGGTTAAAAGACAGAGAAGGTTTATCTAAGATACCTAGGTAAGATATCTAAGAACCTTCTCTTAACAGAAATGGTGGTCTCCAATACAATCTTCCTTCTGTCTACAACAGTCTCCTGAAACCCAAACAAAACAAACCAGTTTCACTCAGGTCATTTACATCTGAAGGAGCTGCCCAGGCTGGGGAGGGTTAACCACTCTGCCACTCACTCCAGCTGAGGAAAAAAAACTCCTAACAACCCGAGACCACTCCGGCTGTTTATAGTCTCCTGAACCAATAGAATTTAGTTTCAGGTCTAACTCAGCTCTCTTACCAGTTGAATTTCAAAATTGAGAAAGCCTCTTGAATAAGAGGTGAAACGTCCATCAAGTCCAGATGACTGCCTTTGAACCTTTTGTTGCGATGCAATGCAATTATCCTGGATGAGTGAGAGTCTTCATACACAGTGAATAAATGAGTTTTTGAAGAGAAAATTTTACTCTTATGCAAAAATGTTTAGATGTATTTTTGATAGTATTAGTAGTTATAATAAAATCATAATAGTGGGAGCAGCAATAGTAGTTGTGGTAGTAGTAGTAGTATTAGTAGTAGCAACCTTAGTAATATCAAAAGTGTTGGTCTAAATAACTGAAAGTGGCAAAGTGTAGTACTAGAGTAAAAGTGTCAGTAGTAGTAGAAATCATTAGAGTGGGAGCAGAAATACTAGTTGTGATAGTAGTAGTAATAGTAGTAGCAGCAGTAGTCAAAAGTGATACCTAATACCTGAAAGTATTTTTGGCGACAGTGGCAAAGTGTAATACTAGCAATCAGAGTAAAAGAAATAATAATAATAATAGTAGGAGCTACAATAGTAGTTGTGATTGTAGTAGTAATAGTAGTAAGTAGTAAGGGGCAGGGCAGCAGTAGTTCAAGAGGCCCCACTACCCAGAAGGTTGGTAATTCAATCTCCCCTCCGTCTAGTGCATACTGCTGTTGTGTCCTTGGGCAAGACACTTCATCCACCTTGCCTCCAGTGTCTGTGTACACTGAAGTATAAATGTGTGAATGGTTCCTTGATTTAAGGCACTTTGAGCACCCAAGGAGGTAGAAAAGTGATTTATAAATGTGACCACTTACCATTTTAGTAGTGGCCCTAGTAGTAATAGCACCAGTGAGTAGTCAGTATTAGTAGAAATAATTCTTGCGGCAGCAGCAATAATAGTTGTGATAGTAGTAGTAATAGTAATACTAGTAGTAGCCATAATAGTAGTAGCAGTATGTACTTTCTGCTTAAGTAAACTTACTTAAACTAATTACAGATTTTGGAGCACTTCTTCCTCTGTTGCAACCAAGCATTATCATTATGGGATGCTTTCAACAAAAGTCATGTCTTAAGTAACCAATAGGCTGCAAGGACACAGAGGAACATAACGAGAATTAACATCATTGGCATTAGTAATGTATATCTAGGGAGTATTTAGCATTCATTTTCTCTGTATTTCTTTCTATATGGAGCATTGGTGCTTTGCATGGTATACTGCTAATTATCTTTAAATGTTGGAGCGATTTGCTGTGGCAGCTTGCTCTGATCTGCAGCACACTAATCAGCCCTGTGAGCTCCAGCACACATCACCATCAGACAAAGAGACAGCTCAGGATTTACACTGGGAATATTCAAGGATCACTCATCTCTACTCCCTTTCTTATACATTTCAAGCCTTTAGTTCAAATAGCTTGTTTGGGATTGTACTTTAAAATGACTATGACTTACCATACATTACTATTACTCTAGTAGAAGTAAAGGTACTCAACAAAACTGTTACAAGAGTGAAAGTAAAAATGTATTAAAAGTTTACTGAAGCAGAACTACCACACTACTACCACCGTTACTATCACTAGTGCACTAGTACCACTATTAGTGTTATTATTACTTCCCATTTGGGATCAAAATACTCATTCAAAATACTCATTCTTCAAAAATATACTCCATGTATAAAAAGTTTTTAAAAAGTAAAGTAAAAATATGTTTTATAAAAAGAAATCAGAAACTACAAAAATGACTTCAGTAAAAGTATTTTGTTTTCGACTCTCACTCTGTATTATTGTTTATCAATATGTTTTTATTTATGATTCTAGTCTTATTGTTTTCATCTCTCTAAAGGTCTGCTGATGTCCAGATAAACAGGATTTTCCGATAACGAGCCGATTAACTGTCACACATTGATTAACTGCTCTCAGCTTACTCTCCTGTCTGTGCTATGTAGTATCAATACTTCTCTTGGGTGCATTGTTATAAAGAAAACCGGCTGCTTAACCATGATTGTTGACTGTGACCTTTGCCAGAACCTGTACAATGTGTTCCAGCACAAGAATAGCACTGGTTAGCAATTGTATTTCAATCTTATTAAAGGCTGTTAATTGTCTTAATAAACTGTATCTTTGTTATAAACATACAGCTGACATATCTATATATAGGACAGGAAAGTGTATTGGTGAGAAAATGTGCCCATTCAATGTACATTTAATCTGAATGAGAGATAAATATGCAGGATTTCCAGCAGTGTGTTGGTTTCATGCTCCATCCTCCCTCAGTTCATCTCTACCAGAAGATAATGTCCAAATCAAGTTCACACTGACTTTTCAATCAACTTTGGTTCTGTGAGTTTGGGTAAGAATAGTTGAAAAAAAAAATAAAGAAATTATCAAAAATCTTGCATATTATAGCTATAGTGTTGTTTTTACAAAAAAAATATTCTAGCGACTCATACTTCAAGGTACTGAAAGCAGCATGAGCTCGTACTGGTTTGAAAACAGCACTGCAGTCTAAATCAAAACAATGGTCTGTGGGTTGCCATTCTTTCCGCATTTCTGATTGAACGATCAGCAATGCAGGGTTTTAGAGCCAAAACAAAAAAGTTAAACAAAAACAACTTGGCTATTATGTAAAATATATTGTTAATAACTCTACTGTATCATTATCAGTAATATTTGATTTAAACATGTTTACCTCATATCTTGGACCACGAGTCATTTTTATGAACTATAAAAAGTATATAGCCTACAGCTCAAAGCACCATAAAATGTCATAAACTATGCATTTTCCATGCTTTTTTAAATAGTTTTTGTCACTTGGCATTAGAATTTCTCATTTTATAATTTAAAATAATGTATATGTATCAAAAATGTCTTTTTGGGGGGAGATGTTACTTTGACTTTGCAGACAAAGCTTGGATTAGGTGTCTGTCGCCCCCTGCTGGCAATGGTGAGAAAAGGACAGACTTGACAGACAATTTGTGGTGACCCCAGTAAAAATGACTATGACCCTCTTTTGGGGTCTGGCCTGTTGTAATGTCACATGTAGAAATGCTTAGAGTGTAAATAGAAATATGGTGCTTGTCTATCATTTTGCAGATTAGAGGTGGCAGAAAGTTAGGAGTTTGATCCTCGGGCCAGTTGATTCTAATCACTCTAAGTGGAGTCTGCATGTCCTGCTCATGTTTTGTGTGGGTTCTCTGAGTACTCTTGCTTCCTCCCGTACAAAGACATGCATGTGTGAATGAATTTGAAAATGAATTGTTGTCTGTGTTTGGCTCTGGCCACTGTGTACCCCACCTAAAGCGTACTAATGGAAATACATGGAAGAACATGAAAGAATAAAAAAAGATCTCTCACTTTTAAGGCTCTGCTGTTGTTATTACATCATATAATAAGCTGATATTACATATTGTACATCT
Organism: Bostrychus sinensis; assembly: GCA_020698575.1. Lineage (NCBI taxonomy): Eukaryota > Metazoa > Chordata > Actinopteri > Gobiiformes > Eleotridae > Bostrychus > Bostrychus sinensis. Next base: position 16,692,600 of record CM036258.1, read on the forward strand.
GAGGAGTTTTGAAGTAGTTGGGTGGGTTTCACATGTCTGGGGTCAAAGGTCACATGACCACAGGTGTTTGTTCAAAAGTAACACCTGGAGAGGAGCTCAGCCTTCGCCTAAGTCTCATACTAAATCTTATTAAAGTATGTAAACACAAAGCTAGGAGGATGATTTTTGGTACACACCATCTGTAAGGTCTCTAGTGTTCAGATATGTTGTTATAATTCCTTTACTGTGTTTGGTTTGGACACAGCATGACTGGAAACATAGCAACAACACTGTCAGTAGGTCCCATCTTAAAGTACAGGGCCATGTATTGCTTTATATGTAACGTTCAACTCTCTGTAGGAGTTTCTCTCTGAGTCAGATCATGTTTGGTGAGTGTGACCTAGTGCCCCAGCCTGTAATTAGGCATATTTTATTTCAATCCACTGAAACTATATGTTGACATTTTTTAATGCAAAAGTATGAGACATGCAGGTTAGAGACAGGGATATATGCAAAAAATATCACTAAAATTCAAAATATGCACTAAATCCTCACTACATCTTCAATACAAACAGGCACAGCATGAAGTGCAGGACCTATTTAGTGATATGAACAAGTGAAACTAAAATGCTTGAATTTATGGAAGTCAGTACATAATTTTATGAATAATGGTATAGATTAATGCTCCAATGGTGCTTAAAATAGTGTGCTATTGTTATAAAAATATACTTTTTTATCTTTTATTGCTTAAAGTAATAATTTTACACCTTTTAGGACAACTAAAGACTGTAATATATTGTTATGTATCAATATAATTAGTAAAAGTTGACAAAAATACTTTAAAAATGTCAATACTGTACACTGACCACGTTATCCCAGCATAAAACTTAGGTTGTTACCCACTTTTTCATTAAAATTGTTAAAAAATAACAATTGATTGTTTTATTAGAGCACTGATAATATGATTTTTATATTGTATTCTTATATCTGAGAAAAATTTGGGGTTGAATGGGTTAATTTAGCATATTACTGTTTACTACCATCTACTAAATCAAGCCTTTTTAGTCAAATTATTATGCATTTTATTAACTCACAACCCTACATAGCTATTGGCCGAGTTTACCCATCCTCCTACCCTGCACATATACTCAGTCCAAGGTTATGAAGGAGACAGCTGCAGCCCTTATCCGCGGCTTCATTTCCTTACTTTTATAGGACATGGCAGGGAGCAGGGTCCTCTCCGCCCTGGCTCCTCTCTAACACTGGAGAGCATCACTTCCCATCTGCTCCATACTATGACTGCACCCACAGCAGAGACCGGAGCACAGGGTTAGGGACTCTGAGTAACATGAAAAGAAAATAATACAAGTAGGTAAGCTGGCAAAAGTAGTAATGCAAAGCCTGTTGAGTCAGAGTCTGACGTTGGGGAAATCAGCAAACCTCACTGCCTGTTGGTACAGCGGGGTATGGGTGGTCATGTTCAAATCCTCCTCTATTCAAAACACAGCACAAGACAAACAAGGTGGACACTTTTCTATTTCCCAGTGAGCCTTTTTAATTGAAAGGCAGTCATTCAGCCTCATCAGGAAGGGCCCAAGCAATTACAGTACATGAAGTTGTTTTATTTAGTTGATTAAAAAGGCTTTATAATTATATAAATGTGGTAATCATTCTATTTGTGCTGAATGAGCATTCAATTAGGATTCACTCTTTGTTTTGGGAACTGTGTGCACCAGCTGCAGCACTTTCTAACTTTTAAGACCAAATACTCTATTAAAAACTGTATTAAACAAAGAAGGGCTGCGGGAAGTGTTTTTGTTTTGAGGTTAATCAACAATACAGGTCCGTCAAGGTTGGTCTAATAAAACATCCAAAGAGTGTAAAAGATACAGTTGAAAGAAAAAGTATTGGCACCCCTTGGAAATACTAGGATTTTTGCATGATTTGGTCATAAAATGTGATCTGATCTTCATCTAAGTCACAACAACAGACAAACACAGTCTGCTTAAACTAATGTTGCAAAAAAAAAGACATATTTTCATGTTTTTATTGAGCATTTATGTAAACATTAACAGTACAGGGTAGAAAAGGTATTGGAAAGTTTGGATTTAATAACTGGTTGAGCCTCCTTTGGCAGCAATAACCTCAACCAAACAGTTTTCTGTAGTGAAGATCAGACCATGCCTAGTGCTCAGGAGGAATTTTGGACCATTCCTCTTTACAAAACTGTTTAAGTTCAGCAATATTCTTGGGATGTCTGGTGTGAATCACGCTTTTGAGGTCATGCCACAGCATCTCAATTGGATTGAGGTCAAGGACTCTGACTGGGCCACTCCAGAAGAAGTACTTTCTTCTGTTGAAGCCATTCTGTTGTTGATTTGCTTCTATGTTTTAGGTCAGTGTCCTGTTGCATCACCCATCCTCTGTTGAGCTTCAGCTGGCGGACAGATGGTCTTAAGTTTTCCTGCAAAATGTTTGGATAAACTTGGGAATTAATTTTTCTGTTGATGATAGCAAGTTGTCCAGGCCCTGAGGCAGCTGAATCAGCCCCAAACCCTGATGCCCCCTCCACCAGACTTCACAGTGGGGATGAGGTTTTGATGTTGGTGTGCTGTGCCTTTTTTCTCCACACACAGCGTTGTGTGTTCCTTCCAAATAACTCAACTTTGATTTCATCTGTGCCACAGAATATTTTGCCAGTAGTGCTGTGGAACATCTAGGAGCTGCTTTGCAAACTTTAAACGTGCAGCAATATTTTTTTTGGACAGCAGTGACTTCCTCTGTGGTTTCCTCCCATGAACTCCATTCTTGTTCAATATTGTACCTATTGTAGAGTTGTGAACAAAGATGTTAGCTTGAGCTGACACTCTAGGATCCTTCTTCATCTCACTGAGCTACGCTGTGCTCTTGCAGTCATCTTTACAGGACAACCACTCCTAGGCAGTGTGGTCACAGTATTGAACCTTCTTCATTTATAGACAGTCGCTCATGAACATCAATGCTCTTAGAGATCCTTTTGTAACCCTTTCCAGCTTCATGCAAGTCAACAATTCTTACTACGTAGGTCCTCTGAGAGCTCTTTTGTACGAGGCATGGTTACACAACAAGTAATGCTTCTTCAGAATGGCAAACTCAAAACTGGGTGGCGTTTTTTATTGGTCAGGAGCCACTTTAAGCCACTCCCCCAATCTTGTCACACTGATTGGACCCCAGGTTGGCTGACACCTAACTCCAGTTAGCTCTTGAAGAGGTCACTAGCCTAGGGGTTCCAATACTTTTTCTACTCTGTACTGTTAATGTTTACATAAATGCTCGATAAAAACATGAAAAAAATATTTTATTTATTTATTTATTTATTTATTTTATTTTTTTGTAGCATTAGTTTAAGCAGACTGTGTTTGTCTATTGTTGTGACTTAGATGAAGATCAGCTCACATTTCATGACCAAATCATGCAGAAATCCTAGTAATTCCAAGGGGTGCCAATACTTTTGTATTGTATATGGGATGTGGCAGTGCTTACTAATGGCAAGGTTTTGGATGCTGCTCCATTTTGTTTTTAGAAATTGTTGCTGTCTGACTGTTGTGCTGCTTGTTTTGTTAAAAAAAAATTTTGCTCAAGTATCATTATTATTATATTATACATATTTAGTACACACAGAATGATGTGTTTGAAGCATGTATTTTTTTATTGTGAGAATTATAATGATTATGTTTTTATTATTTATTAAGCCATAATCATCAAAATAAAATACATGCTTAACTATTTTCCTGTGTGTCTGAATAATAAACACATTTCACTTTGAATTGTGTTTGAATAGTGTCATTTTTATGCAGTGTTTGGATGTAAACTTTTATGTAACTTCCCCACAGTGGGACAAATAAATGCTTTCTTTTCTTTACACCCAAGGCACCACTTTCTGACTTTCTATTAAAACATTATCTATATTGAAATAATGAGAGTGGGAATGCTTCAGGAGATGTTTTTGTTTTAAGGTTTATCAAAAACACGAGGTTGGTTGAGGTTAGTAAAAACACACAAATAGCTTAAAAACCTTTCAAATGTTATGCCTGATATTTATACAAAAGTTGACAATGACAGCTTTGTTTGTTGTCTGAGAGCTGTCACTAGATTAAAAATGCTCACAGAAGACGTCTCCAGACCATGCCAGTCTCCAGCTTATGTTGCCTGAATGTCAGCCTCTGAATCACTTATGTTGACAGCTGAACAGATTTTAGTGCATAAATGCGTTTTTCATCTACACTTAAATACATCTGCAGCAGCGCTTCTGTTTTTACTTCTGACAATCTGGGCTTTTAGTGCCAAATGATATACTGTAACATCAAACTGTCACGACTAGTTTTTCTTCTCTTCCGACTGTCAGTGCCTTTTTTTTTTTCTGAGTGTGCTGTGTGTATGGAGTGGACATAAAAAAGGGAAGGGCAAAAAAAAAAAAGGGTGGGGAGTGAGGAAGAGGGTGGAGAGGAAGGAGATTGCTGATGAGCCAGAGCCGAGGAGAAATAAACCCAATTTGCTTAATAAAATTAGGGACAGTTGAAGTACAAAACCAAGCCGGGGGTAGGCTGTAGCTCATTCCAGCGCTCGTGTGGGCATCATTGGACCTGCTTTGAAATTTCAAATCCATTGGCAGTGGTAATAGCTTCACACCTGGCCCTTTAAGCCTCACAGAGGGAGTCAGGGGTGGCCTCGACTGGGGGCATGCCACATCACAATCAGACAAAGGAACAAAAAGAGCTTCCTAAAATGCAGGAGACTTCCCCGGAGAGCCCGTCCTCAGAGGCGGCGCCGGGGGTCCGAGTGGTACAGGCCAGGGCCACGCTCACCCCGGACCCCCGCCACCACCACCACCAGGGATGTGCGGGGTTCTTCTGTCACCCGTGCTGCCTGCTTCTGTCACTCACCCTGCTCTTCCTCTCCCTCCTCGGCAGCTGGGCAGTGGTTCACCTCACCCTGGGCACGCACGGAGGGGCCCCCTTCAGGATCTCCGGAGGGTACGACCAGCGGGTGCCCCAGGACGACACAGCCACCATCGAGCCGCACTTCACCACCAATTGCACCATGGGTAAGTGGAAACACCAGCTGCTGCAACACTGATTAAAATGTTTTTTGTGTACTGCATTTTTTTGGTGCGTTGACATTCGGAAACACATTTTTCACAGAAAAACATACCACGAATAATTTTTAATTGGTAAGCAGTTAATTAAATATTTACAAAGCATCACTTCAACATTAACTTGTATTGCCTTTGGTGCCTTTTTGGTACTTTTTCATTGGAAATGTTGGTATGAGAGCAGACAGAAACTGTATTGGGTTATCACCTGTCTCTCCCTCCCTCGCTTTAACACAAAATGACAAAATTTAACACTGACATGCAGGAACACACGCACTGATGTGTAAAATGTTAAAATATGTTGTGGTATGACGAGAACTCTAGTTGACTAAAAGATCTGAGTGATTCAAAAAGGAAAAAATATAATCAATAATATATCTATGGCACTTTTAAGGAGGTGAGCACTTTTTGGTACTAAAGGCTTTGTTAATAAACACTATTAAGTTATTAATGTTTAATTTTTCAGTAATATGGTTAACTTTGATGTTTTTGTTCATGCTATACATACAAAAGGCTGCACTGCTCAACCAATAATATTTTTGCATAACATGCTATTGCAAAAAAGTTTTAATTGTAGTTTTTTGGTTGCTTTCTAATTTTGGTTGATTACATTTTACCAAGTTTTTCTTCAGTGGAGTTCATCTGTGGCAACTCTGCCCACTCATTACTATTTTTGTATAGCTTATAGAAGCTATATTAAATAAATGTACTTTATACTTTATAGCTGATTGGTTAGAAGTTGAAATTGATTTTTTTAGGAAAGGAATTACAAAGTATACCATTTGGCAATTACGCCTTATACTGTGTCTCATATAGTGTTATTATTTACCAGCACTCTATAGAAAATGTAGCATACATCTCTGTGTTTACTGTCTGTGGTGTTGTCTGGGGTCTCAAATGTGTGTCACATGTTTATGAGTGACCAAGTTCCCAAAAACAGCCCAAACATGTTCAACTGGAAGTGGCACAGGCGCATTATGTGATTTTTAACTTGATTAGTCTGTGTTGTGGAATGAAGTGCGTAGAAAGCTCAGGACTGAAATAATATGCCTCTCTGTCAACCACGAAAGCCTCGCAAATTAGATTAATGCCACTGATTGAATTTCCTGTGTGCTACATACAGAAGCACAGCAGGTCTGGATTCAAACATACTGCATGTTACTGAGGAAATATGGATAAAGACTGTTTCCTGCTGCGTTTAAGTGCTGTACAAGGAGCAAAACATCTCAACAGTTAATGTGTGAACAAACTAAATGTGTGTGTTTCAGATCTGGTACTAGAGGACGTGAAGTGAAGTACTGTACTTGAGTCAGGGTTACTTTCTCATTAGCCATTAGCTACTTAAAAAAATTCACAAATTAGCATATTGGCTGACTTATTAGATTCAGTGTTCAGATTGCAGAGGGAATTCTGGCTATATTTGTGTTTTAGTAAATGAGAAAAGACTGCCTATAACCAAAAAAAAAAAAAAAGCAAATTATATATCAACAAATCCCTTTTTAATAATGTTTAAATTTGTATTTAATAATGTGAAAACTGTTAAACTGGAAAATTTAGTAGTGAAGTAGAGATATCTGACTCAGAGGGGGAAAAAAGACAAGTTGACAAAATGTAAAGAACTTAAATTAGTAAATAAAATGCACGATTTATTTCAGTGTGAAAGCTAACATGGCAGTGAAGCTAACTGGCCAAAAATCTCAAAATTAAAAAAAAAAAAAAAAAAAAACGTCCATGTGATACTTTAGTTTAACTCACATTTGTGTAATATTGCATAGAAGTAATTTGTTGTCCCCTTGTCTATACTTTAACATCAGAAATTGAACTAAACTAAAGAAGTGCTCTAATTAGAAAGCATATTGAGACCACTTTGCTGTGAAATGGCTCTTTATGAATAAATTGAAATGAATTGAAATTGTGCAGAAAAAGCCACTTCTGAATCATTTGATTTCAGCTCGCTCCTCTGTTCCCAAAGTTCCTCCAACTTGTTTACCATGCAGTCTGCTGAACTTACATAAAAAGGAATAATCTAGTAAAAGATGACCAAGAGAAATGTTCTGCCAGAAGTTTCTTATCATGAACTAAATTAAATCTTAGCGGGGCGCAGAGATAAGAAGTGATATCTGCAGCAGTATGTTACACTGACAGTATGCAGTGGACTCTGTACATGCACGCAGTTAACGGACTGAGTTATAATTTATAGAGGACTTCTCAATTTACAGTTAATTAGTAAGTGGTTACTGAAGCATAAATACCACTTACATATGAGAGGCTAGTGGGCTGCATGCTCAATTAAAAGTGTCGTATATGAGCCCCATTGCACTTAATGAATAAAAAAAATAATGACTTTTACCATTTTTAACAACTGTTATGTATTAGAATCAAGACAACATTAACTTTGTAAATTATACTCAAAATACTACAAGCACAAATCTGAAAAAAACAAATAAATAAGAGTTTTCAGTTAAGTTTTTGCAGATCTCATACAATTATAGACTATAAACAGAATGCCAGAAATGAGAGCAACACATCTCAAAGACATTGGGATGAGGCAACAGATGACTGGGTATAAAAGGAGCATTTTAGTATTGGATGTATTGAATTTTGATGATCTTCAGATCCTCAAGCAACTCTGCATTTAAAAAGGGATGATTGTGTACTGAAAATCACTGCATGGATCAGCAACAAATCCAGAAGTCATCGTCATTGTGTTGCTACAGAAGCCATACCATTGAAAAATGCTGTCTTTACTTGTGTTTTCTCAGCAACCTAAACTGTATTTGTCGTATTTATTTTGAACACTATATGCTTACACAAGGTTTATGTGTATTGCAACCTTCTTAATCATACAAACTCCCTACTTACACACCAGTGTATCCACAGACTGTCAGGGGTCTGGCTGAAGCCTTTCCTGTCAGCGATGAGCCTTAGTTGTGGTACGTCCTGAAGTGGCCAGTTAGTTGTGGGGCTGACACAGTGACATAGTGACAGACATTTTCACCTTTATTCACAAGGGGCAATTAGTGATGGGTCGGTCGCGAACGAGTCGGTACGGAGTCGGAGTCGTTTTTTTTCTTTTTTTTTTTTCTTTTAATGAGAATATCTTTTCAAAAACAGAGCAGAAAATAACAGAGAAGAAACCAGATCAGCTCCTCTGAGGTGAGGCACTTGGTCTTCCTCCATACAAATCTGCAAGGAAAATAAAAGTTACAGTTAGATAATCTGATGGTGGTTAGTTCAGAGAGAGACACCTGGAGCTGTTTGATGCTGTTATTTATTTTTATTATAGTGTATATTGATGATGAGGTTTTTTGAGTTTTGAGGTCAGCTGTTGCTGTTGTTTTTACTTTTTAACACTAAATAAAGCCCTGCTTCTTGTTCGGGGTGTGTCTGTGTATAAATAATGAAAAAAGTCAATATCTGTTCTTTTTTTTATGCTTAATTATAGGTTAGTTTTTTTATTGAGTTGTTTCAAACCATCAGAACCTTTGAATACTTCATCCCAATCCATGTATTTGAGTTATATATGAGTACACAGTACAGTACTCATCAGTCAAAACTGTGCTAAATTTGGCTGAAATATAAAAAGTATAGGTGGTCAAATGAAGAGCCATTTGAGAGCCAAAAGAGCTGTGTCTTTTTGGTGAACAGAACCAAATGATCCTGCTCAGTGAAATGAGCTGAATTTCCCATCATAAGGGGCAATAGCATATGCAAATCCCATTAAAATTATATAGAAACAACAAAAGTAAAATAATTGTGTTTCCCTTTGATGCTTTCCTCAGTAGATGCTTGAATGAATCCTAGTATTATGATTGTGTTCTGTGTCTCTGTATAAAGGAGCCTTGTTTGGGCCGTTTCACAGTTGGTTCAAACTGGAGAACTGATAACAAATCAGCAGCACCTGACTCCCCCACTGCATTATCTGCTCTCGCTTGTCAAATATGTAAATGCACGTGTGAGAGCCAACGGGAGATAATGGCTAGAGATGAATTGGGGGGAATTGAAACAGAGTTGGTGATAAAAAAAACAAGGCAAAGCTAACGGGAAGCACAAATTGTGACACAAACAAATTACTCATTCACTGGTAATTTTTGCATAGCTGTCTCTTCCTGACACAGAACTGGTTGCATGCAAATCTATCTGAACAGTGTCTGCTTGTTCTGGGTTCTCTGTGTTCCTATTTGCCAGCCTGTGTGCAGTACTGCAGAAAAGTTTTTGAAAAATACTGAGATATGGACTAAAAAATTTACCTCAAAAGAACAAATGATAGGGTTTGATAGATTGCTTGTGAGATGTAAGGATTTTGTGACTCAATGGAAGGAGCATTTACCCCTGAACTTGCAAGATAGGGCTAGTGTCTTAGCAGAATACCCTCATGAGCAGAAAAATGTATGTGCCTATATACTTTTTCTTCTGAAAATAGCTTGTTATAGCCTGCCTTCAATAAAAAAAATATATTTTTTGTGTTAAAATTGCTCTAATTAAACATTTATTTTATTGTTTTACCTGTCATTTTTCACCTATGTCTTTGCTTGGGCTTTTTCTACACATAAGTACAAGCCTTGCAAATAGCAAATACATACAAATGCCAAATAAATGTGACAAAAGAAATCTTACTCTTTACATCAAATTAAGCAGGCCTGTGATCTAAAACATAAATACAAATGAAGTCAAACCTAAAAAATCTTGGTCAAGACAAAAACTGACATTTGGTCAATGGGAGAAATTTGAATGCAGATACAATGAAATAACAATTCCTCTAGTGCTTTTTGTTTTAATTTTATTTTATTTATTATTTATGAGTTGTGTCTACTTTTGTTAATGGATAGACCTTCCTTTGCACATATCATTTCTTTATTTTACTTATATAAGCTGTGGCTAGTAGCGGTAGAAAAAAAAAGAAAAAACCCAGCTATCAGACATGGTGTTCCCTCCTCAGGCTGCACCTGGTTCTTGGGCACAGCACCCACCAACACATCCCACTCCCGAAGTAAGCTCTAATCTGTCTCGGCAAGCTTGACGGGCTGCACCCTCGCCACATTTCGTGCTGTTCTTCCTTACCCCCCACCCCGCCACACACACACACACACACACACACACACACACACACACACACACACTCACACACACACACACACACACACACACACACTCACACTCTCTCTCTTCCCGCAGCACCTGTCACAAGGCTGGGGCTCGAATTACCTTCCAAAGCCACCTTCGCACTGAGCACCCAGCCAAGTACACCTGATTAGAGATTTCGCACTCTCCAATTCCTGGCAATGCGCTCCTATTTGCTTTGCACTCAAAATAAAACCAAAAAAAAAAAAAAAATTTGCTAATTACTTGTAACAATGGCGGGCAAATACAGATTATACAGTGACGATCCCAACTCCAGATACAGATAATGGATTTTTTTGGTATTTCTCAATGAAATGGTTTGTAATTATTTTGAGGTAACTTGGGGAATTCTAGAGCAGAGATGGATTATTTAATTTTAGTGCTGCAGTTTTCTTTGTTTAAACCTGTCAGAGGTGGAACACGCACTCAAATAAAAGTACTGTGACTTACAATAATATTACTCACGTAGAGGTAAAATTTCTCAACACAATTATTACTGGAGTTTAAGTAAAAAGTATGGAATGCAAACTGCTACTGTTACTACTACTAGTACTGCCATCACCACACTGCTTCTATATATAAAATACTAATACTACTACCACTATTACAACAATAGTAACAGTTGCTATATCTAGTATTACCACTTCTACAACTACTACTACCACTTTTACTTATTTTGAGATTTTAAAAAAGCACTAGAGCTATATTATGCTTTTTTTTTTCACATTTTCAAATCATTCATGATCACCTTGGTTGAACAGAATTCCACGTTTTACAACCTTTAAAAAAATATCTGGCTAAATGAAAACATTTTAATAAATACTTTAGTGCCAAAAAGAAACAGATGAAGAGAGTATTGCGGCCTTTTGAATAAAGACATTTTTAAAAAGCACTTAACTTAAACTTTTTGTATGTTGCCTTTTTACTACAAAATGAAAAATAGCTGTGAGCAATCAGTGGAGTTGTACAGCGTTTTTTTAGATAAATGAATGAGAGCAAACTGAATGTTGAAGGCTTGTTGATTGGTCAGTGCTTCCTGGAGTTGGGTGGGGGTTTGTGGGAGAGGCAGAGGACCATGGAAGAGCGCCAGAGAATACAGGATTACTCAAACAAGCGTGAGGGAACATAATAACATGGTAGAAAATCGGAAAAGCTGATTTTGCAAAATAATACGGCCCAGTCCCGTTCAGGAAGCACTGCTACAGCTCACACCTCCCTTGCAGCAACCGAACAAACCCACCTCCGAACTGCAGCAGACAACACTCTAACACTGCTTCTGCACCGGTGAGTGTTTTCGTGAGGTGCTGCTGAAGGGGCAGCAGTGCCAGCGGTGGGACAGCAGGGAGGGAGGGCTCTTAAAGTGACAGGGACATAATCTTAGTGTTTCTCACAGAGTCAAATGATGAGTTTCTTCAAATACATTTTTTTCAATAATTATTGTGTTTTCTGATGAACAAAACTAAGATGCTGATCTAGATGTGTCCTAAATTAATTTAAAAGACACACAAAAAAGCATAATATAGGCCCCTATAAGTAATAGTTTAGTAAGTTCCTCCTCTGGACCACATTCATCATGCATCGCCCAAAAATCGTAATCGCCAGTTCATTTTATTTCATTTATAGCCACTTTTTTCTTGTGAGCCCAGCATTGATCTAAAGTAAAAATTTGACAATGTGTACTTTGTCCCTCTTAGATGTTTTCTTGAGCAGAAGGACGATTACTCAAGCCAGTGAAGTGCATGGAGATATAGTCAATACAGGATAAATAAATGGAGCCTTGTCTGACTCCCTTCTCCGTACCCGTCCACTTTAATTAACTCATCAGTCACTGGGCCAACAAGCAATCCAATTTGTAGCCCCGTAAGTGACTCGTGTGCTTGTATGCCTATCTCTGAAGCTCGTCCGCCCCGACAGGAAGCTAGAGTCCCGCCTTCTACTAGACTCAGGACAGTTATGGCTGCAGTACACACAACATAATTATTTAGCTGCCAATGACACTCCTACAGTTTCTCAGCCTGGAAGTAAACATGGCTGGCTGTGGTGACTGGCAAACTCAGTACTAGGGCTGCAACAATCAATAAGTACACAAAATTACACAAAATAAATCTAAAGAAGTATTTCAACCATTCTGCCAAGACACAAAGATATTCAAGTTTAGGGGTAAATGCTCTGCAAACCACATCTCGGTTAGCCAGACAACAACCTAGCTATGGCTTTATTTCTCAATTTTTGGCATGACAGAGCGGCCAAATGAGAGAAAAAAACTTTGAACAGCTGGATGAGGGATCATATAGAAGTCAGCTGGGCTTGTGAGTATTTAAAATAGTGCTTTACTCAGAAATGTAGGGGGAGGTATAAGGAAATTAGGCAAAAACAGAGAAGAAACAAGCAAAGGTAAACATACTACTGGATCTAAGCAGTGATCTGGATCCACACCAAAATTTATAATTTTGTCCTTGGCCCATTGCTGACTTTTCCTGAAAATTTCTAAACAAAATATACAATTTTATATTAAAGCCTTTTTAGTTAACAGCATTTTCCACACCTGGACCCAGAATTCAAATTGTGCAGAAAAGATCTAGTTCTATTTTAGGACTGAAATAGACCTTGTTTTTGTCTCTAGTGCTGGTTTAGTCTTTAGTAAGATTTGATTAGGCTTCACTTTTAACCAATGAGCCCAGAGCTTTGTGTTGATTATGACTAAAACTGAATGTTTGCTGTCTTAGGTAAATAAATCCTTAACCACATTAAGTGTGTAAAATATCACCTATCATATTGTTATCGCAATGAGGCATGTTTTTCTAATATTGTGCCGTCCTACTCAATACCACTATGTGTCAATGGACAGGGTTAACTCTTGCACTTGTTTTATTTAATACCCACAGACCAGTGTTTCATTTGTAAATCAGATGATGCCAGAATTAAAACTGCGCTTTGACACTGGAGTCCAACACTGATACCAGAACATACCACAACACGATGCATAAGTGAACGCACATGCCAATACCAAGCAAATGCTCATTTATACATTTATATTTTAGGTTATATTTTAACATATTTGTTAATACCATTATTATACATTATGGCCAGGCATATCTAGTTGTTTAATACATCCCACACCACAGTCATGTCCGGGGCAGTCCTGTGTCCTTTGGCCACCCAGGTCTTCACATAATGGACCAGACTGAGTGTGGACAAGGGAGGTCTGGCAACATTTGGAAATGTGCAGGGAGGCTCGGTTTAGGCTGCAAATCAGCTTCATCTGAGAAATGTGACTGTCTTTTTGACATTTTGAGTGCTGCAATTACTTTGGTTTTTGGTGAATTGGCACCTTTGGTCTGTGTATGTGACTTACGTAAATTACCCATCAAGCATTTCTTTCTTTATCAGAATGTCCATAAATAATGATAATCCAATTTATATTAAAGACGTGGCTTCAATAATTGTACAACTGATTTAGTCGGGTGTTTTCTATATATATATTTTAATGTTTAATAATTGACTGCCCATTAGTTTAGCAGGCCATGGAGGGTGAGGAGCTTTTATTGTAAAGGCTTCAAGAGGAAATGAAGCTCTTCACTGTGTGACAGAGACATAAGTAGCGTGGCTCGTATTTATAAAAATGTGATTTTTTTGTGTAACTGTTTACACATCTGAACTTCAACACAGGTTTAGGAGCTCAAAAGAGTCAAATGTAGTCAGTTGTTGTTCTGAGTTGTGCCCTAGTTTCTCAACTCAAGCTCAAATTAAGCAATGCCACAGACACACACTATTCTGTATTAGCACTCAAACTGTTGCAATTAATTTTTCATTTGGACATGCAGCATAGAGAGAAAACTAAACAAAAATGTCCAAATAAAGAGATTCTATGACATCAAATAACAGAAACTTGGAATACCTAAAGAGTGCAGACCTCCACCAAGAATTAGCCCTTTTTTCGCAGAGGTAAAGATATAGTGCTTAGGGGCTCAAATTGGGGATCTTTTAGTCCAGGGGTAAATGCTTTAACTATTGAGTCCGAAGGCCCTTATGTATCACAGCGGTTAAAATGCCTGCACTACTTCTATTTTAAAGCCACAGCAAATCATAAGGTTACCAACACTTACAGAAGGATTTGTAAGGCATATTCTGTATTTGCTCTCAGACTGTCGCAATTCATTTTTCCAATTGGAAGTGTAGCCTGGACGTGACGGGCAGTGATCCCAGTGGGAGTTTGAACCGGTGACCTTCCCTTTCCCAGCCCATTTCCCTAAGCATTACAGCATGCTACTGTGGGTCGTTAATGGAGCGTCGCCACGAGTCTATACTATAGGATTAGGTACACGGCAGCGCGAGGGTGTCCCCAGGCCCATCAATCACGGCGGGGCCCCCACAGAGGCAATGAGGGAAATGGAAACCCGGTGGAGTGGACAAAGTGTTAGACGTGTGGATGGATGGGTGCCGCCATTCTGTAGCGCAAGTGGAAAGAAGCCTATTTGGTATCAATGTGTGACACTGTAGCTCGCCTTAAATAAGCTGAACATCTCCTGCATAAGCCTTTAATTGAGTTTTCAATTTCATTTTGACAGCGTGAATCAAATAAAGTCGTCCCCGGAGTTCTTGTTATTGGGTAACAAGCTCGGAGTGATATATATGTATTTGACAAAAATAGAGGCCTGGCATTGGCACTGCACTGAGACAAAATGTTCATTAGAAGAGAACTTGTTTAACGTTTGCTGTCAGTCTCGCAGAGCGTCAGGAGCACTGCCAAAATTCATTCATTGCGAAAAAATATACACCAAACTTTAGTACTGCTAATGCAACTTAGAGGGACTTTTCTCAGGCATTCACTTTAGAGCAAGTAGGAGTAATTGTGAATAAGCAGCTGGCAATCAATATAAAACAATTCCCCTTGCTACTTGTAGGACTGCTTTGTTTTTGTTTTGTTTTTTTGTTTTTTTTCTGTCCCATTACAAGATACAAAAACCTTAATTGTGCTGCACTATGGCAACAAAACAAGTTTTCCTCTGATGAAGCACAGGGGCCTAGATAAAGATATAGGTGAGGCCCTATTTGTAAAAGAAATATCCAAATAGAAAATATATATAAAATTGAACCTGATCATTACCAGACTGTAATAATCTTGTGGCTTAATGCCAAGTCTACTGACAGAAATCACGCCTGTGTGCTGGAAAAATGTCACCACTTTTTGATGCTATAGTCAAGAACTAATTTCATTTTGGGTCATTTGTGCTGACAGAGAAGGCTTTGAACTCTGTGCCAGCTTTTGTTTCATGTGGATAAGCCAAGTAATTGCAGAGATATTAACCATAAATCAGACCAAGACATCAGCATTTTGACTCTTTAGCAGCAGATTCTGCCGTAGCATTCTTACCTGCCTCAGATCAAACTATAGTTTGAACTATAGTTTGATCTGGAAACTAAACTATACTTTAGTGTAGTTTAGTTTAGGGTCTATTCTTTATTTATTTATTTAAGATTAAAAACATCCTAAGAAAGATAATAAACAAAATAAATAACATCAAAATAAAGTTGAGACACTATGCCTTCCCACAAATATATAGAATGTTAAATATAATGTACAACTCTTAATAATTTGCTTCTGTACTGCCCCATTGTGGGATGAGTTAATATATTTGTGGAAGCTGGGTTATCTCTATCTTGCAAGATTTTTTTTATACAAAAGAAATTCCGGATCCAGAAAGTGTTCAGGATCCACACCACAAACAAATCATTTCTTTCTCAACCCATTACTCATCTTTCCTACACAAAAATGATAAAAATCTGACCACTTGTTTTGGCGTTTTCTTGCTAACCAACTGTTGGAGGCAAGAAGTTTAGTAAAATCTAGTCCCTTGTAGCGAGACCCTGCTTTTTATTGAAACTGACAGCCAGAATCCTTTTGAGTAGACTTTGACAGACTATAATTTAGATCAGGACCCCAATCTATCTAAAGCAGTGCTGCCAAAAGTTTTATTATTGCGGTTTATTGACTCCTAAAAATGAAATAACTCGAGCACCCTGGAGACGTCTTTTGAGGTTGTCCATTTCTGCTGACTCTTTGCACTTTTCTATGCATCACTGTAATAATCCCCCCGCTGTTCACACTGGCCGCGCAGTGACTCTCACAGCAGGCATGCACTGTAAGAAGCCAAGGCACACAAATCCTCAGAGTGAATAGTAAAAGATGCTTTGTAGAACTTCACCCAAAATGTTAGCTTAATTAAGAGCGTCCCAAAACCAAAAACATGCACTCAGAAGGATTTTGCCCACTGTACTTTGTTTGATGGCTGTTCCTTTTTTCCCTGTAATGTAGAGATGAAAGCGCAAAGTCAGTCCTTTGGCCATAAAAGGATCATATTTCAAAGTTTATCTTGAGTTAATACGAGGCATCGGCAGTCTGCTTTAATCTAATCGAATGGATATCTCTCTTGCCTTTTTGGTACAAGATTTTCACTTTGTGTTATTACTCATTCTCACCAGAAATCCCTACGAAAAAAGACTTTAAAACTACCAAGGTTTTATATTCACTTTGGTTAAACTTGAAACAAATGTGTGCATGGTAAAAGAACATTTACATTAGAGGGCTGACAGGCAAAGATGACTTAGCCAGCAGTCTTTTGCAGCTATTATACACCACCATTTTCTTTTTCTGCTACTTCAAGCTGCTTTGTTTGAGTTTGTCACTGTGAAACTCTGTGTCCTCATCCTCAACTTTTAAATGTTTAATGGAAACCTGCTGGCTACTAATAGCACAAAAAGATAGAGTTTGGTCTGTGCATAAAAACATGGTCGCATACCGGCAGGGTGAGTAAAAATGAACCCGTCTATACAGCCCACGAGTTTTAAAATTATATAGGACTAGGAGAGTGCGCTAAAATTCATTTAGTAACTTTTGCAAGGGGCATTTTTCATTCCATAGGCAAGTCTTGTCCTTAATTGTGAAATATACTGTACAGCATATGAACAAATGAACAAAATAAATGTGACTGCAGAAGAAGGTGGTATTAAATACATTTGATAATACTGGCTTTACTGTGTGAAGGAGTTATTATGTAAACTTGTCCGTCTAATCTAAAGATCAGGAACAAATGAAAAGTAAATAAATATTCGCTGAAAATACACATTTACCATAACCTATATAGGAATTAAAAGATTTGTGTTAAGCTCAAGATATACACACCAGGTTAAAATAGCACAAGAAGAAAACTGAGTGAAACAGAATGCTTTACTATACAGTGGTGTGAAGAGCTACAGTATGGTGCAGAAGGGCTGAGTGATTGAAAGTGAGAGTGAATGATGGTCAATGGCAGGGATAGTCTCCAGCCCTCACAATCCCAAATTAAATACTACAGTATATTACACTGAACTAGCAACTGTGTCTGTGTTACAAAGAATGGTGCCATAAACAAAAGACACTACAATACACTTTTAATAAAATTACCATTAGCCACCAAGTTTTGCAAATTGAATAATCAACGGTACAGAATATAATATATAATAATATAATGCTATATTTATTCAATGCAGCAAATAGCATATATCATTTGCGGTTAGTGCTCTTGCCTCCCAGAAAGGAGGTCATGACATCAATCCTCACATAATCAGATAATGTGTCTGTGTGGAGTCTGCATGTCTTCCTCGTGTTACCATGGGTTCTCTCCATTCCTCCAGCGTCATCCCGCTGTCCACAGACATGCGTCATGTGTTAGGTGAATTGGTGACTCTAAATTGCCCCTATAGTAAATGCATGTGAGACTGAATGGTAGACTGTAGTCTGTTTATGGCCACTGTTCAGGGGGTTGCTGGGATATTTTAGCAAACAGAACATACCCAGGAGCATTTCGTTATAGTATTTTTACAGCAATTTTTACCATTCATTTTTACAGTTTAAAGTCTTATTTGTTGTTTTGAATTTGCTCCCTTACTGCTACTCTTGTCACCAAACTGCTAGTACTATACTATACTATACTATACTATACTATACTATACTATACTATACTATACTATACTATACTATACTATACTATACCTTTGCTGTTGACAGGGTATGTTATTCATTTATAAGCTAAAACTGATATTGTTGGATTATCCTCAAGTGCAACACAAAACCCCAAACTATCACTTTGTCTTTTGTACTTCCTCTTAAAAATATGACGACATGATGAGAGTTTAATTTTGTGCCTGAGTCATTTGGGGACACACTCTCTGCCTTCGAGATATTTCCTTTGAAAAATATTTTCTTCAAAACTTGCTGAAGGTCACACATTATTCAACCCAACCAAAAAAAAGAGTTAATGCGAGTTAAAAACAAAACATGAATTAACTAAAGGTATACATTCAGTCTAGACAAGACTGTGTCTGGCAGCGCTAAGCTTTGTCACATTTCTACCTCTAATCTCTCGCCTCAGGCCTTTTCCCGCGAACAGCATCCCCGATCCACAAACCCCCTTTCTGTTGTAGGCACTCTTCCAAGGCAATATACACAGGCTGTTTTGTTAATGGCCCAGGGTGCTGAGTATAGTTTTAAAAGCGTACATATGGAGAATAGAACAGATGTTTGCTTCAACTCTGGCAGAAATATATCTCATTGAAAACATAGGAGCAGTAACCTATGACCTTTTAATGTGGAGCTAAGATTTGTACCCAATGTCTTGTACACCGCTTCTTTCATTCTTTCTGAAACACTTTTATTTCTAAGGACGGTTGACCTTAAACACTTGAATCAAATAGACAAACATTTATTTTTAACTATTTGAATATGCTGCACTGGGGATGTTGTCGGGCGGTGGAAGGAATACTTTGAGGATCTCCTCAATCCCACCGACACGCCTTCCGTTGAGGAAGCAGAGGCTGGGGACTCAGAGGTGGACTTGTCCATCACTCAAGCTGAAGTCACTGAGGTGGTTGGAAAGCTCCTCAGTGGCAAGGCTCCGGGGGTGGATGAGATCCGTCCTGAGTACCTCAAGTCCCTGGATGTTGTGGGGCTGTCGTGGCTGACATGTCTCTGCAACATCGCGTGGCGGTCGGGGACAGTACCTCTGGACTGGCAGACCGGGGTGGTGGTCCCTCTTTTTAAGAAGGGGGACCGGAGGGTGTGTTCCAACTACAGGGGGATCACACTCCTCAGCCTCCCTGGGAAAGTCTATTCCAGGGTACTGGAGAGGAGAATTCGGCCGATAGTCGAACCTCGGATTCAGGAGGAACAATGCGGTTTTCGTCCTGGCCGTGGAACAGTGGACCAGCTCTACACCCTCTATCGGGTGCTCGAGGGTTCATGGGAGTTCGCCCATCCAGTCCACATGTGTTTTGTGGACTTGGAGAAGGCGTTCAACCATGTCCCTCGTAGCGTCCTGTGGGGGGTACTCTGGGAGTATGGGGTCCGGGGCCCTTTGCTAAGGGCTGTCCGGTCCCTGTATGACCGGAGCAGGAGCTTGGTCCGCATTGCCGGTTGTAAGTCAGACCTGTTTCCAGTGCATGTTGGACTCCGGCAGGGCTGTCCTTTGTCACCGGTTCTGTTCATTATTTTTATGGACAGAATTTCTAGGCGCAGCCAAGGGCCGGAGGGAGTCAGGTTTGGGAACCACAGGATTTCATCTCTGCTTTTTGCGGATGATGTTGTCCTGTTGGCTTCATCAAACCAGGACCTTCAGTGTGCACTGGGGCGGTTTGTGGCCGAGTGTGAAGCGGCTGGGATGAGAATCAGCACCTCCAAGTCCGAGGCCATGGTTCTCGACCGGAAAAGGGTGGCTTGCCCTCTCCAGGTTGGAGGGGAGCTCCCGCCTCAAGTGGAGGAGTTCAAGTATCTTGGGGTCTTGTTCACGAGTGAGGGAAGGATGGAGCGTGAGATCGACAGGCGGATCGGTGCAGCGTCTGCAGTAATGCGGTCGTTGTATCGGTCTGTTGTGGTAAAGAAGGAGCTGAGCCGAAAGGCGAAGCTCTCGATTTATCGGTCGATCTACGTTCCTACTCTCACCTATGGTCATGAGCTTTGGGTCATGACCGAAAGGACAAGATCCCGGATACAAGCGGCCGAAATGAGTTTCCTCCGCAGGGTGGCTGGGCGCACCCTTAGAGATAGGGTGAGAAGCTCTGTCACACGGGAGGAGCTCGGAGTAGAGCCGCTGCTCCTCCACATCGAGAGGAGTCAGTTGAGGTGGCTTGGGCATCTGTTCCGGATGCCCCCTGGTCGCCTCCCTGGGGAGGTGTTCCGGGCATGTCCCACCGGGAGGAGGCCCCGGGGAAGACCTAGGACACACTGGAGGGACTATGTCTCTCGGCCTGGGAACGCCTTGGGGTCCCCCCGGTAGAGCTGGAGGAAGTGTCTGTGGATAGGGAAGTCTGGGCATCTTTGCTTAGACTGCTGCCTCCGCGACCCGGTCCCGGATAAGCGGAAGAAGATGGATGGATGGATGGAATATGCTGCACTTTTCAGTAAGAGATGCTCGTGTAGGCAGTTGCTGTAGAAACTATACTGAGCACAGCTATATCTGCTTTCACAGCACAAAAAAGAACAGCATGAATAGGAAAAAAGTAAACAAAGTCATAAATATTGCCAAAGCATTTGCAGGAAGGTTTGTGGTGTTTATGATGGTCTATTGCTGGTTTGTGACAGTCAAATGCTAAACATAGTGCTATAAGTTTAAGGTTGGCCCTATACACTTCAGCTTAATGTCATATAACTGTACTAGCCTAGTGGAGCAGATTAAATGGGCTATATTATGCTTTTAATCAGATTTTCAAACCCCTCTTAGTCATTTCTTGAGCAGCACTTTTTTGTTTTACAATCTTTAAAAACATTATCTGATTAAAATAAAATGTTTTATTAAGTGTTCTACTGGTGTTATAAAGAGACAGGTGAAAAGACCAGTAGAGGGCAGCAGAGTGCATGGTCGTATGGTCTTTTGGACATAATCAAAAAACACAAAAAAAACACACAAAAAAAAAACACTTCACTTCCTTAAAAACTTTTTGTATGGTGCCATTTTGCTACAAAGTGAAAAATACCTGTATGAAATCAGTGGAAACAATTCAATTTCAGTTTCTATTTCAGACACATGATTTTGGTCCATAACAACAAATAAAACATACAAAAATATAAAAATACAATAAGTCAATTAAAATACAAGTACCTAAAAACATTAAGTACATAAAAAAATCTAATATGAAATTAATTACAGTTAAATAGTTGTTTTAAAATATTACTTTGAAGCAAATTTTAGCCAAAAGTCAGTGTTTTTGTAATGTTTTCATAAAAATAAATTGAGAAAAACATGACATAATCTTTTGAATAGAGTGTAGTTTTATATTTGCGTGGGATTTTGGGAAATTTAAGGGGACCACAACAGTCTTGACTTTGGGAATGAATGCTGTACACCTTTTTTTTTTTTTTTTTTTTTGGATAGAGGCATGAGATTAGACTGGATGTAGGATGTAGAGGACTTGTTGATTGGTCGTTTGTGTCTTTCAGTTCATAGTACTCACCTTTGCTTTTATGACGAAAACCTTCTGCCTTTCCCATGTGCTGTGTTCATGACCCACCCCCACTGAAAATACAAACAACTCTGTGTTTTTGTAATCTCTATCTTGGCCTCTGGCTGTTTGTCAGTGGCTCAAACAGGACAGCGGGTGCCTCATACAGATCGCAGGTCCCACACAAGTAGTATGCTGTATATCTGCAGTGCCAAATTGGTCCAATTTTACAGTTTTTTGATAAAATAAAAGCCTTAAAAGGTATAAGCTGTTGTTGTTGGGTGGGTAATTGAGAACTGCTGCTTAACAAAGTGAAGGAAAATGATCATTAGCCTGAATTTTTACCTAGAATGCAGTACTTAGAAGGCTGATAATTCCTGAAGTATCCATCCACTGACAAAGCAAGCTGCAATGATTCAATGCCCCAATTACAGTACATCCAATTTCAGCAAAATCCAGGTGTTAAATTTACAGCCTCTACAAAATCCAGACACATACAAAGGCAGAGTCGGCACCATGAGCTCACCAAAATTGGACATGATTGAGCAATGAAACTTTGTCACCAGATAAAACAGATAATAACGCCCAATTTCACTCAATTTTGACAATTCCCAGTACTCGACACTGCCTTTGTAATGCAACGTGTAACTAGAAGACATGATAAAAGACACAGAGGCAGCCTTTTAGTAGCTTAGAGGGGTGCACTTGTGAGGTGAATTGTGTTCTGTTTGGCATTTGAACTTAGATGACCTTTAGAAGAATAAAAATCATCACACTAACTAAAAACAAAAAAATCAAAACCCACTCACACATTGAAGAGACATTTATAAAAGAACAGAACACAAAAACATAGCTCATGAAGGAAACAATGAATATTTTTACCACATGTATCACGGTTTTTATTCTTTTTATAGTCTGGGTGGCAAAAACTGAAAGAAAAGAAAGATTGAAAAGGTCCACAATGGCAAATCAAAGTCATCAAGTACAGATGTGATAGTCTCCCGTCCTGTAGCGTCCAGTCTGTCCACAGGAGGAGGAATTTGATGTTTCTGTATCTGAGGTTCCTCATCATTACAGACCTGCGGCGTTGGATACAAAGAACAGCTCAGAGGTGAAAGGAACCAGCGTGGGGTCTATCTATGATTGATAACTCCTGAGCCAAATATATTGCAACCATACATTTAAAATAATCATCAACACAGACATAGCATTTATTATGTGGCTCAATGTTCATTAAAAATATATTTGATTAACTTTCAAGTCTTCCAGATCCAGACCAAAAATGCTAATCTCTTCCTTGGTGCATTACTAACCTTTTCTAAAGATTCCATCAAAATCTGACCATTACTTTTTTCTTTAGCTTGCTAATCAGAGTAAAGGTGCTTTCACAGCCTGTGCTGTTTGGTCTGGACTTTTGGAATTTTGGAAAGACAAATTTCCCTCAGCGGACAATAAATTTCATTCTAAAACCAACATACGGCAGCAAAAAACCTCCTTGGCGATGGTGAATGTGCATCAGTATTTCTCTGCTTACATACATAAAACAGTATTTTGTGCTTTGAAATACTGGACTTCAAGCTACAAGATAAATGGTTGTTTATGTTGTAGGCTATTGTCTATGGGATATTGAACTGTTGCTTGAGCTATATTTTTCTGTTCTTGCATCTTGCCATCTGCTGCCATTTCCTCCGGGACCATAACATATATAGCAACAGTGACTGGCCAAAGCTCCGACCAATTGAGCATAGCTGTGTGCAGTTAATTAAATACACGAACAAATGCATGTTGAGTATCTAGTGGAAAACTCAAAGGCATCCATCTTCAGTGTGTTCAGTAAAGCTCTACGTAATCATTTTCTGTTTTTCTGGCCTCAGTGTTGTGGTCCTCAGGAGACACAAGACAGACCTGTACATAATGGTGGTTATAATGTTATGCCTGATTGTTATATAGCCCTCTGTAATTAAAAATGCACAACTGATGAATTATTTTGCAGAAATTGTCAATGGGGGCATTTTCCCAGCGCACTTAAACTGCAGTAGATCACATAAGCCGGTGAGCACATGCGTGGATTTCAGCGAGTGACTGACACACACAGACAAACAAAGCCTATATTTATCACACATCTTTTTGTCTGTGTTGTTACAGCTGTACTTGAATAAGGGCTAATCTGTCTGTATTCAAATGCACAAGTGATTTCCATCGTGGCACAGCTTAAGTTTTATTCAAATGGGAGAAAACTGCTTTACACGATCTCATGATACTCCACAGAGAGAGAGAGAGAAACTATCTGTGCAATCTCTGAATCAATGCGCAGTTATGCAAAAATGACTAAATGTTGCATGCTGTCTCGATTTCAACAAGTGGTATAGTTACGTCCCAGTGGAGAGTCTTTGTCTAGTGAATATGACACTGGCCTAAAAGTATGCGGTAAAATCTAAAACGACATTGTGTGGGTACTACATAACAACATATTGCAAGATGTACAATTCCTCTTATAAACAAATGTTTTTTTGTCATTCATTCATTGCTCTTTCACTTATTCCATTAGGGGTGTTGGTGGCTAAAGCCTATCTCAGCCTTGGGAAGAGTACACCCTGGACTTGGACAACTATTCACTCTCACATTTAGTCACTAGCCAGGGTAATTCAGACGCCAGTACACCTAACACGTGCATGAGGAAGCCGGAGATAACCCACAGTAACACAGGGAAAACATGCATAGATTTACAAAATTCATTGTCTTCTTATAGATATTTATAGTTTTGATTATTTCTATTCAGACACACAAAAAATACTTTTTACCTTTACATGTTTTAACTGTGCTAGAGTCTTTGTCAGAAGTGTCACATGCCTGCTGTGACGTGTCCTTATCAGCTGATCTTCCCAGGCGTGGTCAACCTGACAGGTGTAGGCCTATCAGGTTGACCACGCCCCTCACCACGTGGCGGTCTCTGGAGGAGCGAGTCCCAGGTGTGTGAGAGGAGAAAAGCTCCCTCATCCCAGTTCATGGTGTTCTGTTCCCGCTTTCTGATTTCAATCTTTGATCCAGCATTTGTGTTTATGTGACTCTGATCCGATGACCCCTGCGCTCTCCCAGTCTATGATGTGGTTATTCCTATTGCAACGATCAGATATGGCTGATTTTAAGTTCTCCTTTTCTGTTTTTTTCTTTGTTTGTTCCCATGAGTTGTCCTGCTGTCTCCTTGAAGCTGAAGATCAGCTGATAAGGACACGTCACAGCAGGCATGTGACACTTCTGACAAAGACTCTAGCACAGTTGAATCACGTAAGGGTAAAAAGTTAACATCTCATTTTTTTTCTGCCTGAATAGGGAAGACATGCAGACTCTACTCAGAGAAATCATAGCTGGCTGGCTTGGATCAACCTCAGCCAGATGTGTTAACCCCCACTGCAAAATATGAATAGTAAAAGAATATCTATCATTTATTACAAAAACTCAATGCGCTGGCTGTCACTTTAGCATAAATGTGTGGAATGTGTGTCAGGATTGAACAAATTAAGTAAGGATATGCTGATATTATAAGCTATTTTGGCATTAATTAAAAATACCAAAGCCTTGTTTATTCTGCAAGACACTATGCAGTTCTGGAGAACAACATGTTTCATTAAATTGCATGTGGCTTAGAGGCTCTATATGTAAAAAAATGAAAGGCTCTTGTTATGCACCGTGCCTCAGAAATGCAGAAATGGAGCGTTTCTTTGTCGCTGCAACTCCTTTCAGGCTTGTTTTCCTTTCAAACTCCAGCATACACACCTGCACCGACATCAAGAGAAACCTGTTGGAGCGACTTTGAACAGAATTAGCTCTGTAGTCATGATGTTTACACTATGTGAGTCAACGTCTTGTTGCGTATAATAAAAGTCAAATCATGGCACTTGTAAAGAGTGACAGCCCCAGCCGTCTGTCAGTGTATGTACTGTAATGGAGCCACAATGAAGACAGACACTAATTGTTTGCATTTTTTTGGATTCAAAACTCTCTTGCAGTGTTTTGCGTAAGGCTCTCTAGTCATTTATCAGCTGCTGTTTTAGCCTGCGCAGTCACCTCTCCAGCTCACCGACTGCTCATACATCATTCCCAGCACAAAGCCAGTGCAGCCCCCTGAGCACACGGATAACAAAATTCACTTAGTCCCACAGGCCATTCATCCCCCACTGACCCACTTGTTTTCAATGTGACAAGTGTGATTTAAGAAGTGCGGTGGGCAGGAGGGGGGCAGCGGCCATGCGTGCCCGCACTTTACCTGCTCCGACAGCCCAAAGTTCACTGACATGGCCACTTTGCCACTTTTTACTGGGCTGTCATGGCACCAAGATAAATCATTAGATTTACATACCTCGCCCAGTGGTTGGACTGTACTGCGGATAACTTTTTTTGATAAATTGTTCTGCTTGAGGTGTCAACATCCAATGCAGAGGAAGCCACTGAGCACAACAGATGCATAATGCATGTATGGAGCATGACTGAATACACAGCACAGCAGCGCCTACCGCCACACAGTCGGTCATAAACAAGCCAGCCTCTGCCCCGCCTCATTTAAATAAAATGCAGGATTTGTTGTTTCTAAATGTCACATGTACGTGAGACTGGTGAGCGTATGTTCACAGTTCAGGAGCATGGAGCTGTGATTTATAAAGCACAACACAGCTCTGACAAAAAAGGGCATTCATTTTCAAAGTCATTTACTCACTCTAATATGTTTTTAAAGAATTAGATGAGAGATTTGGTGTTGACGTGCTAATGTGCCTCTCTCTCCTTCTTCCATTAAAGCCGAGCCACAATGCTGGACCGTGAGAGGCCCCTGACTAATGTGTTTTTGTCCAATAAAAAATGCCACCCCCTTGTTTGAATCTGTAGCCTACACTGTGCTAGTTCCCTTTTGGGTCGAGGGTTTCTTAACAACTGAGTAGTAGAGGGTTGCTAGAAACAGAGCTCTTTTCTGCCTAAAACCACATCCGCATTTGTTTGTTGCTGCTTTGTGCCAATAGGTGCTTCAGTGTTAATGCTAAAGGCTTTTATTGTGTATTTTTATTTTGGCATTTTTGGCATTCTATTTTTGGCATTATCTTTATGTCACTTTTTTGCTTCCTTTAACTAACAGTTGCCTTAGAGATAAAGGTCTGTGATACAGCAAGTGACAAATTACACACTAATTAAAAAGATGTACCACTGCTGCATAGGTGCCGATATCCTGCGGTCCTGTGATCCTGTGCTGTGGGGCCAGAGCACCCACTGGAATGTTTGAGCACCCAGGGGAACATTTTCTGATCGCACATTGCTCAAAAGCCTAAACTTTGTTGAGCACAGCCGGTGATCTGCAGCGTCTCTCAGCTGCTCCACTCTCACAGCACACGCTGACCTGTCAGTTACCTCAATCAGGGGCACAGTGGAGCTCAGCAGTGTCTGCCCCCCTCTGGTGACAGAAGTACATTTCCTGATCATTTATAGACAGACTTTTCAAAAATTCAGCATTGTATGAATGTGTTAGTGTGATTGTGTGTTTGGTTTGAGAGGCTGTAAATGCAGAATGACAGCCTGGTATGGCTACAGAAGTAGCTCACCACTGCTGAGTGTGACTGAGGAGTGAATGAATAATGGACTTATGTAACGCACTTTAAGAACCTTAAAAACCTTCTAAAGTGCTGTATTAATCAAATCCATTATTATTGCTATTATTATAAAAAGCTTGGCGGAGGCTAATAAGCCATGAAGTAACTCGTGACCATAACACAATTAATTTTGATGAAAAAAAATTATCTGAAATTTGAAAAATCTGTGAAAAACAGCTTTGCCTTTTTACAAGTTTAAGAGATTTTTTTTTTTTTTTTTTTTGGTTGAAATGAATTGTTGTATGGTCACGAGTTTCCACATAGATGATTAGTCACTGCCAAGCTTTTCTACTTTTAATA
Source organism: Bostrychus sinensis (assembly GCA_020698575.1). NCBI lineage: Eukaryota > Metazoa > Chordata > Actinopteri > Gobiiformes > Eleotridae > Bostrychus > Bostrychus sinensis. Next base: position 16,720,233 of record CM036258.1, read on the forward strand.
TACAGATTATTCAGATTTTTACAGAAAGTCTGTGGGAAGAATGAATGGGGAAAATGATTTCTGGCTCCAACACTACAGACCAAACCTGAACCTACTGATTTCACATAATTATTACACTGCAAACATGAAATAATTAAAGTCACTCTAAAATACACTACAGTCTTGAAATCAATACATTTTGCTTCTTCTATTTCCCCTTTCCTTTTTTGGGTCCCCACATCTGCCTCCTAGCATGCAGTTTGGATATTAATTTGGAAAGTTTTACATCAGATGCCCTGCCTAACGCAAAAGTCTGCATTTATCCTGGCCTGGGACTGGCATAAAAGTAGTCTGGCTTTTGACCCTTTGGCGCTGAATTCCTGACATCATTAAAGGTTCTATATTATTTTATTTTTTTCCAGGCTTTTTGAAATAGTGTTGGACACCCTTACATTAATATTTCACTTTTTATAACTGCTCAGTAATAGCTCTTCTGGAGAGCTGTTACTTTTGATTCATAGAGAACACTTGGAATAAGTTTCTGCCACCCCCTGTTGGCAACTGTGGGGACTAAACATAGCATAAAATGGCTAATTAGCACAGCTATTAGCAACATGATGCTAACAGTATACAGGATTGCTCAAACATGACTTGGGGTATGTTTTTGAGGTGCAAACATATCATGGTTAAAAGTTCAAAAAGGCCGACTGAGCAGAAAAAGTTACCTTTAAAATACACCTGTGTTATATTCATAAGCAACTATGGACCTGAGGCAGGGGACTCTTGGATGATGGGACGAAGTGGGAGTTTAATAGTGACCCATCCTTTACTTTTTAAGAACCTGAAAAATTGTAGTACTTATCCTTATAAATAATTTTTGCCTCAAATAAACCCAATTAAAATCAAGCATTCAGAAGAAAAGAGCACTTAGAATTTCTCTTAAGTTCACTCACCTTCCTTTAACACTATTTTAAAGTACTTAATATGATCCTGTTTGTGTTTGCTGTTGCCATAGTAACACAGTTTTATCTGAATGATCTTCTTGTTCATCTTTGGCCTCTGCAGAAATTTGGATTAAAGGGCTACAGGGTAATTTGCTGCTTAAGTTGATTTTAAGACTTTTAAAGAAAGAGCAGGATGTATTATGTCTACACAAGAGTCACACAATGTAGGTTTTTTTTGCAGTAATAGTGAATATCCTGCAGCAGCCCTCAGTTTGTGTGAATGAATGCATTTATGCTGCATGTGTTCATATGGCCTTCAGATGCTCGTCTTTGAAAGCAAGAAGTAATTTTTCTGACTTTTTTTATGTTCATGTGCGTTCAAGTCAGATTTAATGTTAGCCTTCTCATTGATTAAAATCTGATCTCTTAAATCTCTTAAATTTACAAACACACGTAGATTTACTAAAGAACATGTTTGTCAGCAGTGTTGCAGCCCCGCTGTGCTGGAGATACTGCCGTGGACATGTGTGTCAGGTCGGAGAGAGTTGGTTGATGTTTTATTGCTTAAATTGCTTGTAATCAAGGTGCTTTTAACTCAATCATGGCTTTGTTTGACATTTACATCCTAATGTGTCTTTTGTGGCAGTGCAGAGTGGTTTCTTGGCACCCTGCACAAACATTGTGAGCAGGAGGGCAAGAGGCCTACCTGTGCTCACTTATACCTGGGAGGAACTGCTAAACCTAACCCCCTTGCCACTAATAAAGTTGATTTGGATCCTGAACTATAGCACGACATTAAAGGTAAAAAACAGGAAACAAGGCTGCAGAAGGGACATTAAAGTAAAAAAAAAAAAAAAAAAAAATGACGGCGAGGCTACAAGCCCGTACTTCTCCCAGTTATCATGAAGAATGTGCACTCACTTTGTAATAAAGTGGATGAATTGTCTGCATGTGCAGTCTAATGTGCTTCAGAGAAACCTGGCTGACAGGATACTGGAGTCAGACACAAGATGGACAGAGACTCAAATGTGACCGCTAAGAAGCAGGGCAGAGTTGTGTGTGCCCTCAGGTTGTGAGACTAGGTGACAAAAGTTCAGAAATTATTAGCTCCACAGGGCACGGTTTATCTCTTTTTTATTTTTCTTACACGGCTCACTATAGACACAGTCTCGCATTCTGTCAGGTGCAAAAATGTTTAGATGACACTGCCTTTCTGGGCCTGATTTCCTGGGGTGATGTCCTGCATGGTCTACACGGAAGAAATTGATTCTTTTGTTGGTGTGATGCCAATTTCTTGCAGCTAAATGTTAACAAAACACAAAAGCCAATTACTGATTTAAAAAAAGGGAACAGCCTCTTCAGTGGTCATTAAAGGCCAGGCTATTGAAATACTTGAAACTTATTTGTAAATTTCAACTATTTCAATAGCCTGGCCTTCTGGGTCTGGGAGTGCATCTGGACCATGAATTGAACTGGAAAGGGAACAGTGAAAAGGCTGAGTCCAGACTGTTCTTCCTGAGAAATTTTAGATCTTTTGATGTGAGCAGGAGGCTGCTGTGTGTCTTTTATCAGGGTTTTGTGGCCAGTGTTTTATGCTGTACTTTGTCGGGGAGGAAGCATCACTGTGGAGGACAAAAGCAGAATGAATACACTGATTAAAAAGGCTAGCTCAGTGGAGGGGTGGAGCCTGGACTCATGGACAACATGGACAACATGGACAAGAGGATGAGGACCAAACTAAAAACTGTTCTAAAAGTAATAATCCATTGGTTGTTTTTTGTTTTGTTTGTTTGTTTGTTTGTTTGTTTTTTATGTGTTTTTTCTTCTTACTTTTCTAGACACTCAAAGTCATTTTATATTTTGGTGCATTATTCCTTTACTCCTCAGTCACACTCAGTGCTAGTGAGCTACTTCTGTACCCACAGCTGCCCTGGGGCACACTGACGGAAGTGTGGCTGCCAATCCACACCTACGATAACCCACCACCACCAAACACAGTCACACTGATACATCATACAGGCAAGGTGGGAGAAATGTCTTGCCCAAGGACGCAACAACAGTATGCTATGCAGGTAGTGGGGATCAAACCACCAACCTTCTGGTTAATGGGCAAACATCTCTACCACCTGAGCTACTGCCGCCCCTGTCTCTTGCAGAGCGTCCTTGCCACAGTATTTTTTATAAACTCGAGCTCTTTCAGTGAGTGAATGGTGATGCCCCGGTGTTCAACTCAATGCCTCAGATATTCTTTTGTTTCTGCTGCTGTGCAGTTTTACAATGAGAACTTATGAAACTATGACACTATTATGTAGTGGTTATGTTGCCTGTTTTTTACTTGTATTGTGCATATACATCCTTGGCAGGGGCTTAATAAAACAATCTTGCTGAAACAAATGAACTTGAATATATGACATTTAATCTCTTATGGGAATTAAAACTCATAGGCCTGTAAGCAATGTTTATTGCAGCTTTTACATCAAAATTAAGAAAATGTCCAAATTACTCATTGACATGTTGATTACATTTTGTCAACTTGCGTCTATGGCTTTTTACTATTCAAAGGCTTTTTTCTCACAATGAATTTTTTTCACATCATTCTGAGTCAGATATATCCACAACAGTAGCTCTTACAAGCACCACATGTCAGCCTTATACTAAATTACATTTTAAAGGCTTTTACAGAGGGGTTTGTTGTTGTATTATTAACCCTAGTCTGATTTATTGGGCATTTCAGTCTTAAAAACATGGCACAAATTGATTGCCACAAGTAAATACTGCTTTATCTGCATATTAAATATTAAATTATACATTTTTCAAGGTGATGCCACTAATCAACTAGAGACGTTTCACAGACATATCAGGTCATTTAAAAAGCTACTTTTTTGTAGTGTCTGTGAAGCCTGAGTGTTTTTGTTCGACTCAAGGAGATGTTCATGTACATTTTCCAATCTGGATTTCTGGGAACAACCTCAGTGTAGCCTTCAATGCTGTTTGCACCCATGTAAACAAACCGACATGATACAAGAGCAGACTACAGTAAGCAGCAGAAGTCACTCATGATGACAATCCATTTATGAGGAAGGAGGAAATTGATCAACATCCTCTCATCAGTGCACCTTTTTCCTCTCTCACGACTCTGATGTTCTGATTACGGCAGAGGTGAGCAGCCGTTTCCACAGCCTGCAGCAGCTCTATCACCTCTCTCATTTGCATAGGTACAGTATGCAAATGTCTGGGCACACAATTGAGTTGTTGAGCCTAGTTATCAGTATACTATTTGTGTAATCTTACCACCTGCTTCACTATCTGGGTCATTGTTTCTTGTCAGATTGATACCGTATTTAAATCCCCCGAGCTATTTCTGCCGCTCCTACTACCAGCATTTGGACACTGTACCTCCGTCCGTCACTCCCATGAAATAACTGTGTATCTCCTGCTGTTTGTAATTTACCTGTGCTGCAGGCTCAGAAATCTCCACTGTATCAAGCTAGGAGCAAAATTGCAATGTAAAGACAAGACATAATTATACACTAAGCCATGGCAAATTTGTCTAGCCAGAATTGCACCAGTCTCTGTTTTGTATAAAAGAAAGATAAATTATGTTTACCTCAAATAAAGCTTTGAAATTGCTGGAAGATTATTAATTGATTGTTGTAAATCAGATTTCACTTTTGTGCCTGGTTTAGCACTGTGTACTGTATTGTGCCATCAAAAAAAAAAAAAAAAAAAAACAAGCAAGTGAAAGTAAGGAAATGACAAGGTCCGAATTTAGAACAAGACTCAGTGACTGAAGTAAGTGACAGTTAGTGACTATTTTTATACACATATACATTTACAATACATTTCTGAGCAAGAATGGGGAAAAAAAGATTTAAAAAATATATTTATCTATTATGCCTTTTCAGACTTTTTGAAATAGGTTTGGACACCATTGCATTTGTATTTCACATGTTATAACTTAAAATAATGTTTATGTATGGAAAACATCTTCTTTTGGGGAGCTGTTACTGTGACTTCGCAGAGAATGCTTGGATTAGGTGTCTGTCGCCCCCTGATGGCAACGGTGGTGAATCTATAGAGCATAAAATATCCATTTAGCACGGCTATTAGCAACATGACCCTAACAGATCGATAAATAGTCTGACTGCTTTGCAGTGACAGCAGTTTAAGTGCTGAAATTATCGGAATGAGTGCGGTGATGGTGTATAGGCTTTAGAAACATGCAAGAGCACTTCCTGGTTTCACGTCTATGTAGAGCGGTGAGACCGAGCGCTTTCAGTGGGGCTCAGTATACAGGATTACTTAGGTGTGAATTAAACAAAATACTACTCCAGGTATGTTTTTATGGGTCAAACAACAGTTTAACATGGTTAAAAGCTCAAAAAAGGTGATTTAGCCTAGTAGGTGACCATTAAAGCTGTGATAAACAGTGGGTTGGGGCTTATAGGTCAAATAATATTTATAAAATAACTTGGTTGATATGTGCTGCTCTGGTGCATTCACGGAAAGCTCCTCCAAATTTGGTTTAAAGATATAAATAAAAGCGGAATATAACCCCTAAAAGAAAAAAAAAACAGCACAAATACTGTTTGTGGTAAATTAGCACTATGCAACAAAGCTAATAACAATAGCCTAATATATTCTGCCGTCAAGCTCACTTCTGGTTGATCCCATCTCACCTCTCACACATCCATCCAACAAAAGCATCTGACACAAAGACAGTGACCTCTCACCTTGTAAATGTAATATGTCAGAGGACGATCTTACCTGCTGTCTACTTGATAGATGAGGGGATGTCATCTACGCTACATTTATTTTTAACATCCTGTGGCATCATCTCAAATATGTGTATGGAATTTGAATGACAATGTACTTGTACAAAGTTTATTTATTTGGTGACAGGACAAAAGAATCATAAGTGCTAATGGTTATTTTCACTCCTCCTATTAAAACAAATAGGCTGCTGCTGGCTCATAGAAAGCCATGAGAAGGACAAAACCATCATCATTCATATAGAGCCTAAAGTTGTCCTCGAATGCTACTCACCAAGGCATTTTCTCTTGTCCAGCTTCTCTACCCGGTTCCAACGTCACCCTGGAGGGCCAGTACCACTGTCACCAAGGGCCTGGGATCTCACTGGACAAGCTGTGCGACTTCCAGACCGACTGCCCACTCGGAGACGACGAGGGAGAGCGCTGCCGTGAGTAACACACCAACACACTTTTTTATAATAATGTTCACAAAAAAGAAATTCTATTTCCTGGGTCTTGGCTGTGAAGGCGGTCAGCTGTGGTGGGGCGTCATTAATGAAGTCGCTGCGTCCTGTTCAGTGGAGCAACAGCGAGTTTGTCTGACAGAGTAAGATATATATAAAAACACAGACAAGAGGGCTATGCTTGGCTAGGATTTCTCACCCCTGACATATTCCACGGTTGTTATGTCTATCTCTTTGCACATTTGTTTGCTCCTCTTTTTTTTTTTTCCAGAGGCTTGGGAGGAACGCTAGCCAAGTAGTCTGACATCTCACTTACAAGTCCCTCAGGTTATATGACTGTGTGCACATTTGTCTGCTAAGATTTCAGAAGTCCCAACCACTTTACAATGTTTTAAAGGGCGCAGTTTGATTTGTAAAGATTGTGGTAATGAATTTGCTCACAGGAGGAGGTCAGAGATGGCTCCCTAACTTGTGCATACAGGTTTGCACACAGTGGAGGCTGAAACATGTGTGGTGAAAGCTAGTCTGTCATTGTCACAGCGCCAGGATTTATGTTTGCTAATTGGCTCCAGAGACCAGCCCAGGGGATTATCTTCATTTGAATGCAATAATTGTGCATTTTACAGAAATAGATTGTAGATAAATGGACTGTTACATGTGTTAGAATGTGGTCACCTTTTTGTCTTTGGGCCATATACCAAATACATTTTAAGTATATACAAAATTAGAAGCAAGCCCAGGCATTAATCCAATCTCTCAGTGGTAAAGATATGGAACTTAGACCTGGACTGGAATTGGGACTCATTTAAAATTGGATATTCCTTGTTTCTTCCAACTTCAGTCATTCCTTCCACCAAACAGGAGACACTGCCAAAATAAGCTATTTGGCATTGGCTGGTTTGAGATTTTGCATGTTTCTTACAAATGTGATTTATTGCCAAGAAACAGTGTAGGAAATAATCTACCAAACACAAATTGCCTTACTTTGTGTGTGTAGTTCAGGGGTATATGATCTATCCATTGAGTTACAACACACTTATATTTCACAGTGGCACAGAATTCACAAAAAATATCTGCATCCTCTCAAAAAAAATGTATTTGTTTCTTTACAGACCTTTTGTGACTGGAGTTAGGATCTATATGGCTGCACCTAAAACTTCTCCCTTGGCCCACTTACTGACCTTTCGTAAAAATGTGGCCTTTTTTTTTTTTTTTGAGTTTTTTTCCCCAACCCTAGCAGGATGTGTGTTCTTGTGGGGACTATTGTGTACTGCCTTCGTATTCTTCTAGGCAACAAAATGCTGGGCATAATGTCATTCAGGCTTACTTACAGTTCTGATTGTGGCAGTGCAGACCCATAGCCTATGCAACACAGTGTCAGTCTATATACAGTGGCATGAAAAAGTATCTGAAGCCTTTGGAATTTCTCACATTTCTGCATAAAATCACCATCAAATGTGATCTGATCTTTGTCAAAATGACACAAATGAAAAAACAGTGTCTGCTTTAACTAAAACCACTCAAACATTTATAGGTTTTCATATTTTTAATGAGGATAACATGCAAACAATGACAGAAGGGGGAGGAATAAGTAACTGAGCCTTCTGCCTAAGGAGACCTTGAGAGCAATTAATACCAATTTTTACCAAACAATTTAAGTCAGGGATGTGTCCAATCACTGAGGAGTGGCTTAAAGCTGCCCTGCCCACTATAAAACACACACCTGGTAAGAATTGTGCCTTGATGAGAAGCATTGTCTGATGTGCACCATGGCTCGCTCAAAAGAGCTCTCTGAAGACCTGCGATCAAGAAATGTTGATTTGTATAAAGCAGAGAAAAGTTACAAAACCATCTCTAAAAGTCTGGATGTTCATCAATCCACAGTTAGAGAAATTACAAATGGAGAGAGTTTGGCATTGTTGCTTTTCTCCCAAGGAGTGGCCGTCCAACAAAAATGACAAGAGTTCAGCGCAGAATACTCAGAGGTAAAAAAGAACCCTAGAGTGTCTGCTAAAGACTTACAGAAATCACTGGCACAGTCCAATATCTCTGTGCATACATCGACTCTATGTAAAACACTGGCCAAGAATGGTGTTCATGGGAGGACACCACAGAGGAAGCCATTGCTGTCTAAAAAAAACATTGCTGCATGTTAAATGTTCGCAAAAAGGCACTTGGACACTCCACAGAACTTCTGGCAAAATATTCTGTGGACTGATGAAACGAAAGTTGAATTGTTTGGGAGGAACACACAACGTCATGTGTGGAGGAAAAATGGAACAGCTCACCAACATCAACACCTCATCCCCACTGAGAAGCATGGTGGAGGGAGCATCAGGGTTTGGGGCTGCTCTGCTGCCTCAGGGCCTGGACAACTTGCAATCATTAATGTAAAAATGAATTCAAAAGTTTATCAGGATGTTTTGCAGGAAAAGCTGAGGCCGTCTGTCAGACAGCTGAAGCTAAAAAGAGGATGGATGCTGCAACAGGACAATGACCCAAAACACAGAAGTAAATCAACTTCAGAATGGTTTCAGAAGAACAAAATACAGGTTCTGGAGCGGCCAAGTCAAAGTCCTGACTTGAACCCCATTGAGACGCTGTGGCATGACCTCAAGACAGCGATTCATGCCAGACATCCCAGGAATCTGACTGAACTACATCAGTTTTGTAAAGAGGAATGGTCCAAGATTGATTCTGATGGATGTGCCAGACTGATCTGCAACTACAGGAAGTTATTGCTGCCAAGGGGGGGGGCAACCAGATATTAAATGTGATGGTTCAGTTACTAATTCCTCCCCCTTCTGTCATTGTTTGCATGTTATCCTCATTAAAAATATGAAAACCTATAAATGTTTGGGTGGTTTTAGTTAAAGCAGACACGTTTTTTTCATTTGTGTGGTTTTGACAAAGATCAGATCACATTTGATGGTGATTTTATGCAGAAATGTGAGAAATTCCAAAAGCTTCAGATACTTTTTCATGCCACTGTAAGTACTACATGCAGTTAGGAAGAAAATATACATGTATAAAATGTGATCCTTGAGTTCATTCAGAAGAAAATGACCACTTTGTCAAACATAGCATGTGTATGTTTTATGGCACATACACAAGTCATAGAAGGCAGAGACGCGTTGCTCTAATACTCCACTACCAAGGACACGTTTCTCGCAGCTGCGCTCACTAATGCTAATAGAAGCACGAAGGCCACCTGTCATTTCCCATTGAATTAAGCTTCTCTCAATCACTCCTGAAACCTTTTCGCGCTCACAACCCATCCTCTACCTTGGATTCATGCGTTTGTTCCATTTTCATCTTCTTCACTCCCTACAATGGCCCCCCGCAGGCCAAATCACACAGTGCCCGATCCCCTGCCACCAGACTTCTTCATGTGATTTGGGGCTAGAGAAAACCTTAAAAAAATTGTGCCAAAGCTAATTAACATGAAAATCAAAAAGAACTGAAGAGATTCCTGGCACATAAGAACAATAACCTCCCTGTGGATGGCCCCACTTTGTGCAGCAGCATCATTATGCCTCAACTGAACTAATCCTCTTTGAGAGTCATAAATGGCTACTGTTAATATTACTTGATCAAAACTCTGCAGATGCCCTGTTGCTTCCCAGAACTATGCCTGCAACTACAGAAAGTTGCTGGGATTAGACACACGAAAAGGATTTTGAAGTTGGAGAAACTTTTTAGTTTGGCCTTGAACAAAAAAGATGACCAAATCCCATCTGAGTGCACATTCTTCACATTATTTCTATTCATTTTATTTCTCTTTTGTTTAATTTTTATATTCACATCAAAAATTAAATGAGTGTAGTATGAATTTGTAACCAATTTTTAAAGTTTCCTAAACCGCTTGTGGCATTGAATTCTTTTAGTAACTACATAAGTGACTAGTGCAGCCCAGATGGCTCACATAGAAGAACAATGCATAAAATAAGCCACAGAAAAAAAAGGAGCACAGACCTCTGTCAAGGCAATGGCCCTAACTCGCAATGATTAATGTAGTGGCCAGATTTGCACACAATCCAGGGATCTTCAAGTTCAGGGGTAAACGCACAAAACCCTCATGTTTCAGTCTTAAAGCATCTTACATTATGCTTTTAGTCATATTTTTAAACCTGTCTTGGTCACCTCTAGAACAGCATTTCACGTTTCTTTAACATCATCTGACTAAAAGAAAATTATTCAATAAATACCAGCAGAGGGCAGAAATAAAGAAAAAGGTTTGAGATAAATGAATGATAGCAGCCTGGATGTAGAGGGCTTGCTGATTTGTCAGTGCTTCCTGGAGTAGGCAAGGATTTGTGGAACTGACCATTCTAAGGCCTCAGAATGGCATTGTCAGAGAATACGAGGTTACTTAGAATATTGTCCCTTTAAAGAATCCACTTATTTCCTTATTTAATGTGTGTGGTTGGAGCTAACATCTGTGGTCCTATCTTGCAATGGCACAGAATCCTTAAAAAATGTATTCCAATATTGTTTGATATCCACAAAAAACAAATCATTTCATTAATTTACTTTCAAATTTCTACTTGAAAATTTCATGAAAATTCCGCCATTACTTTTTGAGTTTTCTTAATTAATACAGCCACAGAGGGTCACAAGCCAGTGTACTCTTTGTGCCAGTTCCAAGCCCGGATAAATAGAGAAGGTTGTGTCAAGAAGGGCATCCAGCATAAAAGAACTACACCAAATCCATACGATAACTACTGCACACTAGGCGGCTGATGATTGTCTGTAGCAACACCAGTATGAAAATGCTGAAAGGAAATAAAATGTTTTGTCTTTTAATCTTAATCATATACAAATAAACCAACACAAGCAAAAACATAACCTTCTTAATGGAAGTAATAACTATGAATTTGTTGTATACCATTATGTTTTTACCTTTAACCCCAAAGTTATATGTAGGTCACAACTTTGAAAAACGCAGATGAAGACAAAAACACTACACAAGTTTCTTTTTTAACAACACAAAAAGGCTTACAAGCAAGTCCACAAACCAAAGGCCAACTCCATAAGTCATACGGTGCATTAGAGCAGACCAACTGGGATAAATGCACAAAACAAAATGTCCAAACACAAAGAATACTGTACAAGTGACTCCTTCTGAGATCAGAGAACCACCGTAACACAAGCCAGGTCGTGTAATGTTTTTATATACTGCCACTGTGTTGTCAAGATGTCAGAGATTATTAGAATACATTGACTCTGACAACATTAAATGGTCTACATACAGTAAGATATTTATTTTTTTTATAAAGATATAAAAAAAATACTTACATTATATTTAGTTAAATATGAAAGAAGATGGACAGATTCGGTAGCAAAAGGCAAAAAGAGTAGTAGATGTCTGTAACCTGACAGAAGTGATTTTTCATGTCTTTATCAGTGTTGAGAGACTTTGAGTGTGTGCTTTGAATCGGGAAATTGGGAACATCCAGTGACCCTGGTTACTTTGTGTAACAAGGAGATGACTCATAATATTATTGCAAGAACATGAAGTTTAATTATTAAAACAGTACCACAGAGGATGCTCTTTCCACCCAGACATCAGAGAGGAAAATGTCTTTGTTTTTTTCTTTTTTGTCTAATGCAAAGTAATATGTTCGGATGTTTGGAATAAAGAAATGTGCATAAAGAGCCTTTTTTGTGTCTAGTAAGCTGTTATTGTGAAAAGAGCCTCTTTTTATGATCTCCTCAGACCAGTTGCAGCTCCATTATCTTGATATAAGTATTTCCAAAAGCACACCGTTATCATGGCCTTTCTACATTAGGCAATGGTCTGTTGTGGTCATCAGGGTAAAAACTGCATTAAGAAAGCAAACAAGAGGAAATCTAGTGACAAAGCAAAAAACTAGCCTGCTCTTAAATTAGTGTTGGTATTTACTGTGTGCTCCGGCTTCCTCCCATCTTCCAAAGACATGCATGTGTTAGATAAGGTAGGTGAGGTATACTGATGGTGTCCTTGTATGTTCTCTGAATTAGACCCTGGCAACCTGTCAGGAGCAGTGGGTGACCGCAGTGCAGCGTTCAGGGACCTTTCCCAGATCTTGAATGCTTGTTAGTGTATGTCAGGCTAACTGTCTGTTGTCCAGGCTGTACCCTGCCTAAGACACATAGTTCTTACGACAGGCCTCAGCCACTTGCAAATGCTATTGAGAATAATAATAATAAGAAACATTTTAACAAAAACCTCCTCAAATGAAAAAAAGAACGAATGAGCTGTAACAGTTGAAACAGTGTATAGCTTAGATAGAAAATGTAAGAAAACTTTTCTAAAGAGTTTTCAGAAGAAATATATCAAACTCTTTGAAAATATACAGTACTGCAGAACCTCTGCAGACAAGTGTAGGTTTAAATGAGAGAAGTTGATCAATGTGATAAATGGTTCAAATGTTCTTAGAGCTTCAATGATCTATGTTTAAAGTTTACAGAACTTTTAGATGAAAAGAGAAGAAGTACTTAATAGATAATGCTTAAGCAAATGGCAGCTAATTCCAGTGATATATCTTTTGGTTTCTGTGGTTTCTTAAATAATACACAGGGCTCCATTAGAAAGTACATTGAAATACCTACAGGATAATAAGTTGATTGTGGGCCTGATCCGCCTTTTATCTCCACTGAGCATCTCCCTATCTACCATTCTCTGTCCTTCTTTTAGGTTGCAGTAGTGTGTCCCTGATCACCCCCACCGCGCTCTCCTTTTTCCACCAGTGCATTTAGCTCTGGCCCATTAGTGTGTACCCCCCACGTGCTTCTGCGCTCAACCTCTTCGCCTTCACTGTCAGTCAACTTCCTTCATCTGCCGTCCCCACCATGTCCTTTTTCTCTCCTTGGCACTTTAGTCCAGTATTTCGTCAGCGCCCCCCTACAGAGTCTATCCACTCATTAGATCCCCTCCTTCTCCTCATCATCCCACCTTGACATATTCTCTCTCCTTTTTTTTTGCAGGGCGCTTCCTCAATGGCAGCTACTGCTCTTTTGAAGCGGGCGAGTGCTCCTGGCAGTCAATACCGGGCCGCACGTTCTCCTGGAGAAGACTTCAGAGTCCAGCTAAAGCAACCAGGCAGATCTGCCCATCATCAGGTGCTCCACACACATCTCATCTATTACGAGCGTTTTACACTTAAATGATGAAATAAAATGCCCTTTATCCTGACAGGATTTCAAAGAGGAGATGTAAGAATTTGTTGAACACAGGAAATCAGAACCTTGGATAGAAGGGTCAGACAGAAAGTGAATCTAGCTCTGCTTTAAACATAGTCCCACTGGGGCTTATTGTAACAGCATACAGACACATCTTTTGTCCAGAGTTAGCAGTCAGTGTAGAGACTCCACAGTGTATCAGATGACAGCTATAATGTCTCATTTTGTTGACTGTTTGTTCTGGACTATGTAAGAACTCTCATACGCCATAAGGGACTAATTCTTGTGGCGTATTTAGTGGTTTTATCCCAAGTGTGTGATTTTCCCAGTTCCCACTCGTACTACTGGAGCAGTTACTTTCAAAGGCATTCTGTATTCTTTACCTCTGTCATTTGGTTCAGTGGAGTCTTTAAGAGTACTGAAATCTGAGGCCATGCTGTGCATCAGAGGACACGTCACTTTGCAGCAGCAACCCTTAAAAATGATGTTGTACATAAAGTATTTTCTGGATCCTGTTTATGACTTGAGTGTTGACTGATGTGTGTTGTCTTCTGAAGGTGCAACATTTAGTGTGGAGGGAGGTCAGACCAAGGGCCAGCGGGGATCAGCTTTGCTCAGGAGCCCCATGTTTCCTCCTCCACTCAGAAACTCTCCATGCAAGGTGAGCTGTTTATGATATTATCTGCATTGTGCATTTTTAAATACACATTTAAAGAGACTGTTAAAACACTTATGAGACTGGACTTTAGACCTTGGCCATAGAAGAATTTAGTGCATACATTTTTCCTGATTGGGTCACAAGCTAGTGCAATACTGTGCCAGTCCTAAGCCTGGATAAATCCTATGAATAAAACCTACACCAAATCCATATGTGAATCACTGCTCGCTAGGAGATTATTTGTTGATGTGACCCCAGAAGGGAAAGAAGAGTTTGCTTGTGGCGACTGATTAAATGACTGTAGGACATTTTTCACAATGAGTATAGTTTGTTAATGTTAGCATTTTAGCAATTGCAGATGTGTGCTGAATTGCAAATTGTACTGTATCATAAAAAAAGTTTGTTTAGGGACAAGTGCTGAAAAATTTGTCAAACTAACAAAACCTAGCCTTGTGCTCTTTTGTCGCTGTAAATAATAATGAATGAATAACTTTATGTCAAGTTCGAGTTTGTTTTAGGTTTGACACTTGAAATGTGAAATGTCAATGTAATTTTCTTGCTGACACATTAGCTTTCCAGTGACGGCACCTGTCATAATGGTTGTAAAAAGTGGAGTTTGTCTCACATGCTAATTACTTTGGAAATACTAATGTCTAAAAACACCCAAACTGCTGAGACTGCAGACGAAGTGTTGTGTTTGTGTCTGTGTGGATACTGAGAAGTCTGACCTCGTCAATCTCTGCTGCTATCTGTTGACCTGGTGTGGAAATATTACCCATGTATTATTCAGAAGGCACCGCGCATGGAGCCCGGCCGGTGCTCAGGGTGAAGAGGTTGTGCACTTCAAGATGTGATTGATGCCTATGGATTTAGCATTCGAAATTAAGGGTTAGGGTTTTAATTTTGCAACCTGTGTCCATTCATATTTAGCATATGTAAAACCAAGCCAGGATTGGCCGTGCATGTTGCTGACAGAAAGAGGAAAGGTTATGTGATCAGAAATAATCAGGGTGAAAGAGGTCCCGCCCTGAAAACAAGCCAGAGATCAGAGGTGTGAACTTGAGCTGTCGACTGGACAACGCTGCACTAAGCCATCGCAGACCTCTCCTTCCAGCTCCTTGAAACGCAGCCAAAGCTTATCCATGATTCCAGATTAACGCTCCAAATCCTTCTCTCCACATCTCTGTCCTGTCCTCTTCCTGGATGCCCCGGTTTGAGGATATTAGTTTTGGGTATTAGCTGGAGAGCCATGTTGCTTTCATGTGGTGCCCGACGTGAATTGAGGAGTGCATGTAAGCTCAGTGTTGTTAGCAGTCACCATATGGGGTCTGTTTGAGAGATAAGGGCCGGTATCGACAGCAGTATTGACTATAAATGGAACCGCTGGTCTTGGCTGGCTGTTTTTGCTTCCATGAGGTTATTCAGTTCAGGCCACTGTTGGTTCCACTTAAGGTGAGAATTACATCCTGAGCTCTTTCCTAAAACATTGCATGGGGACTTGGTTACATCCAATGCTTGTTAGCAGCACTTGATTCACTTCCTTTCACTCTTTAATTCCTGCAATGGCTCGATGTGTTGTTTCATTTTGTGCAAGTTTACACATGGCGAATCTGTCCTAGGAACAGCTAAATTAGATTGATTTGTGCTGAAGCATGCAGGCAAAGATAGCAAAAACCCTGATCTGTGTAGAAGTCTAATAATTGAAGAATAATTATAAGGAACAGATGGTTGTTGCTGATTTATCTTAGCGAAATGCACATTTGCAAAAGTCCCATGGTTTGTAATGCAAATGTATAGTTTAACTTGTCCTACAAATTTTACATAAAAATGGATACATACACTACAACCTTTTTTTTCTTAAAATTTTTCTCTCATCTTATCAAAACATTTTGCTCTATGTCTAGGTTCGGTTTTGGGTGTGTTCTGGAGGTCTACAGAAGGGGGCGCTGTCTTTGTGGATTGTGGAGAACAGCACTGGTCCTGAGGAGCAGCGCAGATTGTGGCACTCGGCCAGTGAGCCCAGGTCTGACCGAGGCTGGAGACTCATCACAGTCCCACTCTACGGACTGGCAGACTGGTATGGCCACACCTTTTTACACACATCCAGAGGTGGAAAGTAACTTGATACTTTTACTCAAGTACTATACATTTACTTTCTGAGTACATTTCTTAAAACATAGGTAGAGTCATTGTTTTAACAAATGTGGCAAAGTAGGTAGCACACTCGAAGTCCTAGGTAGACTTTTTCACCATTGGGTTTAGTGTAGCAGTATTAGCAGTAGTAGCAGTGGAAGAAGTAACTGGAGCAGTAGAAGTAGGGATATTAATAGTAGTGCCAATAAACATAGTAGTACCTATATATATCTATATCTATATCTATATATATCTATATCTATATCTATATCTATATCTATATCTATATATATATATATATATATATATATATATATATATATATATATATATATATATATATATTGGCTGCTCCCTTTCTTATTTGGGCTCGCCCCTGGAGTAAACAGTGTGGGTGAAGTGTCTTGCCCAGGGATAAAGTATGCGAGAATTAAACTGGCGTCCATCCAGTTGGTGGGCAAATTCTTTTTTTTTTTTTTGGTTGTATATCAGCAAACATCAAATAGTTTCAAAGAGGATCAGACATTTTAAAAAATGTTACTTTTTACAATTTATAGGTTTTCAAAGGATTACATTTACCCTAATTGACAACATTAATAAATCCCACCATGACACTAGTTCTGCCTTGCACGCAGCTGTAGAATTCATTTTATTTCACTAGCGTGTGATAAACAGAGCATGAACTGATAGCCAGGCTTTAACCATGCACGCCTCTTTTCTCCCAATTAGCTCTGGCCATAATGACAACAGAGTTTAGAACAAAATAGGCCAAGTGGTGAAACGAAAGGACAGCTAAGGCATAAAGCATTTCGTGTGTGTTTGCCTGACAAGAGGTTTCTTTGCAAGTGAAGCTTGTATAATCCTGCCCTCCTGAGAGTGATTAATTTTTTATTCCTGGTTACACAGCGAGCCACACTTGTGCTTTTAATTAGAATGTCATGTTGGTTACCTGTAGATGGACCTGTCAATGTTTGCACAGTGACCTTTGTAAAGTCCCAGGTTGAAAGGAAATGCAGCTAAAAGTGCAGACTAAACTCTCAGTAATATCATAGTTTAAAGCAAGAAATGACTTCTTCATGAAAACAGTGTAGACTTTTAATGTCTGTAAACAACATGGCTGCGTGCATCATGGTGACATAAGCTAACAATACATTTTCAATTGATGAATTAGCATTAGCAATTAGCATTAGCCAACAAATATGGCAAACAAGGAATCAACTAGATGGTTTTGGCAGCTAGCAGTAGATAATGTTAGAGCCTGGTTAGAAAACATTTATTTATAGAAGCTTAGTGTATAGAAGCTTAGCAGTTAGCATTACATAAGCTAAAGGTTAACATACGTACTAGAAATGTGCTTATGTTATGCTAGACAAGCAGTTACAGAACTGTGTTGGACCACAATCGTTTTTTCAGTGTATGCTCAGGTTCAAGGTTTAACACTGCCTTAAAATGATAGTACTCAACTAAAAGTTAATGTACTAAACAAAGCCATTACTTAAAAAAAGTTTAGTTTATGTTGATACTTAGGCTACTACTGCAACTACAGCGGGTACTAGTAATACTTTAATACAAATTGTTAGTAGAACTATTGCTAATATAACTAATATTACTAAGCTACTGGTAATATTGCCACTACTAAAAACACTACTTCTAATACTACTAGTTTTACTTTGACTTTGCCACTAAGGTCAAAAGTTCATGTATTTGAATAAATGTATTTTTTTAAGATAGAAAATAGAAATATGTGTAAAATACATTTCTTTAAAATGTATTTAAGAGAATTACTTTCATAAAAATATCTTGTTACTTTCCACTTTTGAAAACATTATTTAATGTCTGGTCTATATTGTAAAAAAATCAAAATTACCAGCTGTTCTTGTGCACAGCTGACTTGATTGTGCCACTTGTGGAGGCTTACGTGAAATATAGTGCCTGCAATGACTTGTAACAAAATTATTGCAATTAGATGTTTTCAAAGCTGTTTAACTTGATAACTTCATCATCATATTTCATTTTTGGAGCACTTTTTGGAGGGCTGTTGGAGCACTTAGTGTTTATGTTTGCTGCAGGTTCTGGCTCCAGTTCAGCGCTGAGGACGGACCTGGCGTGGGTTCAGTTATCTCCATCGACAACATCTCTTTCACTATGGACTGCTTCCTGGCATGTGAGTGTTGACTTTGTCTTTTTTTCTGTGCTTAATATGCTGCATCAGACCTGGGTCAAATTGGCAGGATTGTTTGACCGATTGCCTGGACAATTGCCTCTGATAAACACAGTGCACTCCAGCTGCTTACTTTAAGGTAAATATTTAAAGTAGCATGGCATAAATTAAAAGCCATACAGGGTGTGCAACTTAGTTTAATGAGTAGCAGTTTGTTAATGGGCTTTACTGAAGGGCATTAAAGATACAAGGCGTGTCCAGAAAGTAATGAGAATTATACACTAGTGTGCAAAGGTTTTAGTTAGGTGCTAAAAATGCTGTTAATTAATGTTCCTTGAATTAATGTTTAATTTATTATTATTATTATTATCATTATTATTATTATTATTATTATTATTATTATTGTGTATTTATTTGTTTATTTATTTTGTACAGTATTGGAAAGGTCAAGTAAATTGCTAACTACTAAAATTAATTTTTTAGTAAATTATTTAAAATTGTGAAATATAAGGGTTTTGTGGCTCAATGAAAAGAGAATTTACCCCTGAACTAGACGAGTTTTGAGTCTGGGTACTATATATTTAGTTTTAGTAAATTATTTAAAATAGTGAAATATAAGGGTTTTGTGGCTCAATGAAAAGAGAATTTACCCCTGAAGTAGACAATCTTTGAGTCTGGGTACTATATATCTTTACCATTGCGAGATAGGACCAGTCTATGCTCTCTAAGTGCTTCTGCTTTTTAATTTTCTTTCCTTTGTATTGTAATTTTGTGTATCTTTGTACATTGATACACCTACATTTACATTTTTTACAATTAAAGGTAGTCCTCTTTAAAATTTGCACCTTGTGAGTGTACTCAACACTGCCCACATTTTTTTGGCAGTCTTCAAGTGGTATGACGTTATCCACACAGTGTTATGTTTTTCAGCCCAAACACTATGACTTGTGTGTTGTCATGTAGAAGGATCCAAGTTGAGCCAATCTCAAGCAACCAAGAATTTTCAGGTATGAGTTCTCAAAGCCAAAACATGATTTAAAAGACGCCATTTTGGTTGTGTGGATAATGTCCAAAATGCTACTACAGGCTCTGAACACATCCCACATAAAGACCTCCAGTGATGCTAAGAATGGAAAAATCACTGTGAGCTTTTGTATATACTCACAAGGTGCATAGTTTGAAGGAGACAATGTTCAACAATAACATTTTTCAGCAAAAGTATTTTTAAAATATCAGTCTCATTACTTTCTGGAGACAGCTCATATAGCAGTTTTCAAAGGAGAACACATCACAAACAAGTGTATTTTGTGAAGTCTTTGTGAAGCCCCATGGTGTCCTGAAATGTCAGAAATGAACACAATATTGCGGTGTGATTGATAAGGGCATGTGTTCCTGTGTTGTAGTGCGGCCTCAGAAAGGTCAAGCCTCACGTCACCTCTCCAGGTATTTTTTTGTTATAATTGAGATGGCTTATCAGTTTCAAAACAGGAGTAGAATGACAAGTACGTCTCGCATGAGGAGAATGAAAGGTTAGAAGTTCAGTGCCTTGCTCTATCTCTCTCTTTCTGCAGAAACCTGTTTGATCTGTGACGGGAATAGTAATGTCTGGGTGGCTTTGTCGCTCAATATAGCTCAGAGGAGGTCTGGAGAAAGAAACGTGTTAAACAGACATGGCCAGTGGCTGATAATTAGCTTCTACATAGAGTTATCACTGTCACACTCGCCATTCATTTCAAGGTGTTTTTTCATCCTTTAGCCAGTTCTTTGTGTAAAATGGACATTGAGATTGTAGCATAATGATATTGGTGTTGCTGCTTGGAATCCAACAGGAATATGTATTAGATAGATTAAATGTAATTGCTTTATTTGCATATTGAATAGTACTGCATATTAGATTTGATTCGTGTGATGCTATTTTAGTTTCTATGACATAAACCAATTTAATCCTAAAACAGTGAACTTTGTGCCACAGTATACATTAGACTATATTGTTCAATCTCATTATGCCTCATGTTTTGTAATAGGATTCTGTTTACAATGTGTCTTTTTTTGAAATAGGAGATATATTTTTATGTACAAGCCCCTTTTAGTTTTGTAAACAATATGGTGGCTTCTGCTAGAATGGTGCCATAAGCTAACCAGACCACAATACATGTGCTATAAAAGAATTAGCCACCACATTTAACAAATTATGAATAGGTGAATCAATATTGTTTTGGCAACTGACAAACAACCACATATGTGTGTGTAATGTCAGAGGCTGGTTAGAAAACATTAGAGTGTATCAACATGTAGCAATTAGCATATATAATGAGTATTTAAGCTAAAGGGTAAATAATATAGGTTTCTAACTTTGTATTGCTGCACATGTAGATACAGAAATGTGACAAAACCAAAATAGTTTTTTTCATTGAACCACTACAAATCCTACTTTAATTAGTTATTTTTGCAAACAGAACTGCGGGGCCTATGTGCTATTAATTCAAAGTAAATGTTTGTCTTTTTTTTTTTTTTTTTTTTTGAAAATTATTATGTTCAAACACTGGTAAAATGAATGGGAAAAAACTGGAAGGGTCTATAGCCAGCCTATTGAATTGTGGGACTCCCCAATGCCTCAACCAGCAATGAATCTTTGATCATGCAGGCACAGAAAATCCAGCTCGACCGAGCCTGCACACATTCTAACTAAATTATTTAAATTATGGCCAAAATAAAAGTTACTTATTGGTAGTACCTTTGTCGCTGGCCTATATTTATGAATCATTTTCATTGTGCTGTTGAAAATGGTTGGCCCCAAAGCATTCTGTTTTTTAAATTTTGCCCACATGAATTTGTTACCGAATAGTCTATAGTAACACTTTTTATTTGAAAATAGCATTTAAATAGACTCCGTTGTCATTCTTAATAACAATATGACAGTCAGGCACACAAAAATCGCATCCTCCAAATGCAGCCAGAATCACAGTAGCCTATTATTAACCTACAGTAAGTGTGAAAATCCAGTACAGCCTTAGAACATGAGTTAATCTCAGTATAAGACAGGACATTTGTTTATGCTGTAGGTGTGGGGCGCAGTCACACACTGTACCTAAATCAACACTGCCTTATTGGGCCAGGGGCTTTATTTTAAGCACTGACATTTTCTGACGGAGATTTGCTCGCCAATTTGTGTTTTACGTCCTCCTGCGCTGAAGCGTCATCTATCCCCTCTCTGCTCATTTTCCACATAGCAAGTCCTTAATCTGGGCCAGGATCCATTATCTACAGCTGCACTCGACACACACTCATTTCATCACCTATCAGTCAGACTGCTGTCGAAGCTTTAGCTCGGCATGTCGTTTCTTAAGAGTGATCACCCACAGTGATTAGTGTGACGGATCTCTTTGCATTATACCTGGGGCCTGGGCTGTGTTTCCGAGGGAATACTACCTCGTACACGTTATGCATACGAGCAGCCGTGCGTGGCTCTCTAGAACCCTCCTCACTCCTCTCTGTGATGTATGGTGTGTGCTTGGTGATGCATCAGCCAACCTTCAGATGTTGGGCTTGGCTGTCATTTTATCTTCACCAACGGCATTATATTACTTTATTAGACAGGACAGGAAGTTCATCATGGTCTGCCATTTCACTCCAGCGTCATTATAAGCTTTGTCTATGTCCATGCTTTACTTTTTGAGTTTATCCTGTAGAGTTTGTCCCATCTGTGACTCCAACACAGATTGAGATGTTTTCGTTTTGGTAATTATCGCTGGCACCTGTGAGTGTAACAACATGGACACAGCATGGATCAGTAAATACAGATGCTGCTGAGTCCCTAGATGGATTTCTCTTAATGACATAAAGAGGTAATTAAAAACACTGTGTTTATCTGTCTCTCTCAGGTGTCCATTTTGTTTTGTACAACAATGGTGCGAAAAGGTGATACAGTCAGTCAACAGTTTATTTCACGATTGGTCATGACCTAATTGCTAACCTAATGGAATTCAACTATAATTACTCTGTACCAGCAAGTGCTATTTGGCCGCATCTACAGGTAGATGTTCCGCTTGTTATCATTATTAAGTACTTCATTATCTACATTAAGTAGGTGTTAATGAGTTACAAACACATTTAGAAAGCTAATAAGGCCTTACTGTGATTCAGTTCACTTAAATGCACAATTTACACTCTGTGCTTAGTGTCTGTCATGCATCACTCTTGGCTTTATTGCTCCTGCTCTTTTACTAACCCTGATTTAAGCAAGGTGAATTGTTACTTTTACTTTATTAACTTTAACTAGTAGCTTTTCAGTAGGCTACTAACTTTAATCTTCTGGCCTTTTTTGTTTAAAAGATGATCTTACTGTTATTATTATCTCTCTTGGGACATTTATCTTCATAGATCTTGAAGTTGTTCCATTAAGTTCATTCAATTCCACTAACGTACTTCCCACCAAAATATTAAATTGCGCATTATCAGACTCTTTCTCTCTGTTTTCATCAGCCTGACAATGTGAATAGGCTTCACATAAATAGTTTTTGTGGTGAATGTGTCATCAATACTTACTACTAAAAGGTAATATAATAAATCATTGGCTCGGTCACATTATTTTGTTTAACCAATCACCACCGATCTAAGGTTTTTTTTATAACATGCCTAAGAATATTATTGTTTATATAGTACTAGCCTCTTTGTGCACTAAATTACCTTTTGGTCAAATTGATATTGAGTATATCATTTTCTAAAGTGATATACTGTAAGACCTTTTTAATCAGAGTAAAATGTATGATCCCTGTATTTCTTTGTTGTAAACTGTAGCTGTAAGTGAACAATTTTAAAGACTTTTTTTTTTTTTTTAACTTAGTACCCTCTTCTATTCCAGAGTGGTGATTGCTCAACTTTTACTGACTCCTGTGATATTTTGGTGGGTGGTAGGTAGCCGTCCCCCTGTTGCTGCCTGCTGGTGGGCTAGTGGTGGGCTGCAGTGAGCTTAGGGCAGCCTGCTAATGAACAGTGACAGGCTCCGTAGCTGCTGCCCTGGCCTCTGGTTCACGGCGCCCTGTGAGGGACCTGCCGAGTCCTTTCACTGCTACTGCATACAAATGCCGTGTGAAACTGTTGAGCCTTAATACATGATGTGAATAACAATGACTTGACAAGATATCAACCATGCAGCGCTTATTGTATATACATCTAAACCTCTCAACTCCTTTTCAACTCGGCACCACTGTAGACTACTATAGAGCTTGTATTAGTGATAACTCATGGTGTAGTCAGTGATTCTGTTTGTGTAATCCATCACATCTGCACATCTGGATCATAGCCTCGGAGCAGCTAAGATTTAGATCATCGCGTTTATTTGAGGATTATAAGAAAAAGGAATGAGATATAGATTTTTTGTGCTAGCAAATCTTAGGTAAACAAACTTTTCTTGTACTTTGGTGCTTACCACACAAAATGAATTTGCTTTGGAGCATCACACACCAATCAGGTATAATATTATGAAAGGTGAATAACAAAGATTATCTCTTTAACATGACACCTGTTAGTGAGTGGGGTATATTAGGCAGCAAGTGAACATTTTGTTGACAAGTCGATGTGTTAGAATCAGGAAAAAATCAGAAATTGTAAGGTCTGAGTTTGACAAATTGTGATGGCTCGACGAGCATCTCCATTTCAACCACTAGAGACTTAAAACAAACACAGACAGAAACACAAATGGACAATTTAATGAAGAAATATGATATGATTAATTAGTCAGGGGAAAATTCTCACCCCGGAGCCTAGACGCTGGTGGTGGTAAAGAGGAGGAGATGGAGAAGTTGAGGCAGCTGATGGTTCTGCTGCTGCGGTGGAGTTGGGAGCAGAGGAGGATTACAGCATGTAGCTGAACAGCAGGCTGACTGAGTGGAGAGGGCATATAAATATGAATGGCCTGACTGTGAACAGACAGGTGAGAGGGAATAGAACAGGGCAACGAAATCACAGTCTTAATGGTTGAATTTATGCATACAGCTTTACAACTGCAGCTCTTGTGGGGTGTTCCTAGTCTGCTATGGCCAGTATCTATCAAAAGTGGTCCAAGGAAGGAATAGTGGTGAACCGGCAATAGGTGATACATGTGGGGAGTGAAGGCTGGCCCATGTGGTTTGATCCAACAGACGAGCTACTGTAGCATCAAATGGTGAAGAAGTTAATGCTGGTTCTGTCAGAATAAACAGTGTAGTTTGTTGCGTATGGGGCTGCATATTAGGCAGGTGGACATAACACATTACCACCACCAATAAGAGCAAGAGGGTCATAATGTTATGCCTGATTGGTGTCAGTCAAGTGAATACTTGAGAAATTATTATGTTTTAAAATTAGGTGTCACCCAAAGGAGCACAGATAATACCAATAAGTATCAGGCTGTTTGCTCGGACCAAATGGCGCACCAGCCCACAGTAACTGTTCAAAGCTGTTGTGGGAGCCCCCCACCATATTGTCATAAACGGTGAGTCTTCAGCCTCAGGTGACAAGGGAGCCACAGTGAGGGGATGCTGTTCTGTTGTGATGAAATGATTAGAGATGAAGGTGGAAAAAGACTTTGTTTTGAAAATAAAACACAGGTGTGATTGTTTGTGATTAGTTAAAACAACAGCATGCGGTCATCCCACCTGCTCATTACTAAAGAGCTAGTGTAGTCTTCTGTTAGGCCAAGATTAGAGTTTGGCTTGAAACCAAAGAAAATACATCTGCTCATATTGAAATCTTTCTTTGCCAATAGTTGACATAAGGCAGTCCAACAGATAATAGTTGCTATAGATTGCTAGAGTTAGAATATCTTCTGCATCTACTCAGCATTCTTGTACAGAGATGGAAATATATTATTTTCCTTCCTTAAACTTTTTGTATGATGCCATATTACTACAAAATTTAAAATAGCTGTGAGGAATTAGTGGAAATAAAGCTGTAGACCATTTTATGAATAAATGAATGGAAGCTGACTGGATGTAGAGGGCTTGTTGATTGGTCAGTGCTTCCTGGAATGGGCGGGGGCTCATGGGAGAGGTGTAGGTTCATAGAACCAAGAGTTTTGAGGCCTCAGAAACTTAGCACCAGAGAATAGAGGATTACTTAAACATGCGTGAATAAAGAAAAACCCAACTCCAGGTATGTTTTTAGGAAGGAACAACATTATATTACATTTGCATTATATAGCCACTTAGATATAGTTTGCTTTGCTTGGGAAAAAAATGAGTTGAAAGGACATTTTTTGACATCGATGTAAATTTAATTGTATCAATGACAAAAAGAGCAGTATGTTAGTTAGTTGTATTTGGGTATTAACCTTTAATACACAATATTGAAATGTTTTTTTCTGATTCACAACAAAAATAGATTAATAGATAGATCAGTCACTAGTAAAATTGCATCTTGCAAATATTCACTATATCAATGTAGAATAGCACTACATGTCTAAATGTACAAGACAAAAGTGATGATGTTGGGGGCTTGCTTTTTCTTGCAGTTTCTTTTTCTTGTTGTTCTGTGCCTGACAACTCAGCACAGCCGCCTATTTTTTGTTCCCAAGTGGTAATAAAGGTATAAATCAAAACAACACACCAACAAAGGGTCAAGACATTAACTTGTGGCCTTGTCTTACACCACACACTGATGACAGCATCGCTGAGAAACAAACCAGAGTAACACAGAAATACTGAGGAACAGGGTTTTCTGTAGCTAACAAGATGTAAACATGAGAAACAGCTTTGTACACATGTTAAAGAAATACCACCTTGTCGAAGAGAGTATAGAACTACTTTTGATGTAGTATTTTTGACCCAAGAGTTAGTAGTAGTAGTAATGGTAGCAGTAGTAGTAATAGAAATTGTAGTGGTACTAATAATAGTTGTTGTTGTTGTAATAGCAGTGGTAATAATATTAGAGGAAATTATAGTAATAGTAGCAGTTTTGGTTGTGCTATTGCAAAAAAACTTCAGTAAACTCAACAATTCAACACTTTGTTACTTATTCTCAAGTAAAATCTTGTTAATTGCCTTTACTTCTAGATAAATACTATTGCTGTATTTTAAAGTAACAGCATCTTCACTTGAGTACAGAATTTTAATACTTCTTTAACCTCTGATGGTCACATGTGTGGAACTTTAATGTCTCATACAAATGGTACTGCCTTTATTATTGATTGTAATGTTGAACCTTCATTTGTCAATGGAGAGCTATCATTTAGCCTGAAGTAAACACACTTTAAACGGAAAATAATTGTAATTATGTTCAGCCGACATCCTTTTTCATTGATTGTCTGGGTCCCCGAATCATGTGTGGTCGCTGATCCTACAAAGCTAATCTTTTTTTGTCCTCATGATTGCGGTGCATTGACCGAATCAGCGAAGGTGATTCATCTGAGATCCAGTCCCCAGTGCCTGATTGTCCACCCACACTAAAGCCGCACAATTGGGCCACTTCACTCCTTTTTTTCCCCCAGGTCAGCATCCAGCAGTTAAATTTAGTCTTCCCTGACTTTAACATTTTTGTTTGAGTTCTATCTTTAGTCCTTATCACCAATCAGTATAGTTCATTGCCTGGAAAACTTTTTGTGGGTGTGAATTTAAGGGAGAAAATATTAAGGTTCATGTGAGTTTAAAGAAAAGAAGTGTGGCTTTTTTGTTACAAGGCTAAATGTGCATCTACTGTGGGCAGACAGGCAGAGAGAGAGAGACAGTCTTTAAGAATGCCTCTCCTTCAATTATCTATTTCTTTTAGAAATCAATAACAGAATTATATGTACAGATCAGGCATAACATTATGAGCACCCCTAACCCATTATCGGTGGTCATCATGGTATATCTTATGAGCACCTGTCTAATATTGGCAAAAAACTCAAACAGTACTGTATTTTGCGCTACAGAGGCTTGTGTGTTGACTCAGCCTGCCTTTGCATCACCTGTCGCTAGTTCACATCTGTTCTTTCCTTGGACCACTTTTGATAGATACCGACCGCTGCAGACTGGGAACACCCCACAACAACTGCAATTCTGGAGATGCCCTTGTCAAAATTGCTCAAATCTTTACCCTTGCCCATTTTTCCTGCTTCTAACTCATCAACTTTGAGGACAAAATGTTCACTTGCTGGCTAATACCGTACCCACACAATAATAGGTGCCAAAATGAGGAGATAATCTGTGCCATTCACTTCATCTGTCTGTAGTCATTAAGGTTAAGGTTCACTTCATTGTATCCATAGGGAAATTTGTTTTCTGCATTTGACCCATCCTTCAAAGTACCTGGGGCTACCTGTCAGCAGCAGTGAGTGACCACAATGCAGCGCCCAAGAACCTTTCTCTAGATCTTGAGCCAGGATGTTAGTCAGGAGTACATAGCTGGAGGATTAGCCATGTGCGTGTTTTAGGTTGATAGGGTGAAACAGAGTACCTGGAGGAAACCCACTCAGACATTGGGAGAACATGCAAACTTCACACAGAAATGCCCTACACAGTCCAGGAATCAAACCTGGAACCTTTATGCAGTGAGGCGAACCACTTTGCACTAACTGCTTTGGCATAGTGCCCCTTAATGTTATGCTTGATCTCTTTATGTCACATACACATCATAATAATTGATTTAGGGAAACAAAATTCACAGACACTTTGTATTTTGCATTGACTTTTAGCCTAAGTACAGTATTACATGGGATTACCATTTGCCATTTTTTTATATAAGAAAGGGTTGGACTCAAAAGGAAGGCTGTTTTCTGACATCAGTACAGTGCTAATTTTTTTAAAGTAACAAAAGATTAAGGTGAATGTGAGGTTAAAGTCTTGGAAAGGAAACTGTTTCTAACTTGGTCCAAACACTGAGGCTGAGTCTGCAGTAGGCAGACAGACAGAGAGGGAGACAGTGATTATGAATTCTTCTCCTTCTGTAGAGTCTCCACTGCACTGGTACAAATGAAAGAATGACCCCTGCTGGAGGTTTCACATTTTCAGTGCCAGTGAGGGGTCGTGCTCTCTGGAGCTTACTTACTCCTTCAGTGTAACAGCAACATGTCACTAACTCTTCACAGGAGAGAAAAGAATAAAAATACACTGTTCCTTTTGTTAACAAGTGCATTTCATCCCTTTCCAGCCAACGGTGAATATCCTCCAGTGGTGACCAGCACTACCAGGATCACAATTAGACCGACCAACCAGAATATCAAGACCACCACCCCATCCAATGGGAGTCATCTGATGAACCCGCCGCCCCCAGACCTCTGTGAGTTTTGTCAGAGTCTTTTTCTGTGTTTCTTTCTGCTGTCTTTCCCTCTTTATCTTCTCTCCTCACTGGCATCAAACCCTAATGACTCACTGTGGTTGTATACTGCTGAGCGAGGCAAAGGCTTAATGCTGCAACACAGTAAGTGTGCCCCCTACTGGCAAGCAACGCATCCATATCTTAAGTGAGTCTACAGATCTCCTTTGGCATTAAATGGAGCAGGACGGGCAGTTTTGAAGTGTAAAATCCTCCAATTTGTCTCCTGAGAATGTCAATGGAGCCAGTTACACAGACTTGACATTTTCCACCCCGCACACTTCTCTCCCTCACTTCTCTGCCTCAAAAGGCTAAAGACAAGCACATTCCATTTCTATACTAAAAGTCATAAGCTAGAGTTACTTCCACATCACACCTGCTCCAAAACACATCTCCACAGCTTGGAGCTTTGAATCACTTAAAGTGCACCAGTCTGGCTTTTGATGGAACATAGCAGGGACAAAATATTTCACGCTTTGAGTAGTGCACACTACCTTCTTGCCAAAGGAATGTCTGTTAGCTGGTTGTGCGGTGTGCTTTTAACTTGGTACTTATGACTTTGATGACTGTTTACTAGGTTGCAAAAAAAAACAAAAAAAAAAACAGATGCAGGGTTTCATGGGCAGGCAGGTGGGTATTGATCTACAATCTGTTAATTCAACTAGCAGGAGGGCCTTTATATGAAAAGTAAGAAATCAATAATCTGAACAATGACTGGCTGCAAAAGAAAGTGAAAGAAAAGGAAAATGCTAAAAAAATCACTTTAATAAGGGGTAAAGAGGTAGACAAAGATTCAATTAAAATAAGTTTAAATTCCAGTAAATACATGAATAAGATAAATACATGTTAGGTAAAAAAAAAAAGTAGAATATGGTATGGTATTATGATCATAGTCCTATCAAGACCATCATCTTTGCCACTTGCCACATCCTTGTCACCTCCCCTAGCTCTTGAGCTCCTGTACTCGTCCACTCTTGTTGCCGTGTAGAGGACGTCCATTACAGAGTACTGTCAGCTGTCAATCACAGGTCCATGCCCTGCCCCTTGCTCAGCCCCACCCTCGGTTCTTCCTCTCTGTCCCTGCCTTGTCTCTGCCCACTTAACATAAAACGGCTTTTTTTTTTATGCTTTGGCAGTGGGTGGAGTAAGGTTTAGTAGGTGAGTTTCTTGAATGCCAAGTAGCAAAATACAATCAGAAGCAGTCATTCTGATTTCAGCAGTCTGTCATATATTCAATAGAGTTACACTAATGACATAGGCTGAATGGAATCATGTGTATTTGAACGACTACATCACAATGCACTCATGTAGCTCTTTGATTTGCTTTAGTCTGTCGGCTTCTGCTCTTTATCTGCAATCACAGAGGCGGAAACAAAGTGTAATTGCAATAAATAATTGAATGCAGTCCGTTAGATGGCTCTTCTTTGCCTCAATGCAGCTGCTAAATATAGATCCACTTTGTGATCCACCACAACTAGGAGGATGTGTGACACTGCCCAAAATGCCCCTCTTAACTAATCTTCAGCCTACAAAGTACAGCAGTCTCATATTTCATCTGAGGGTGAGACAAGGACACTATACTGCAGATGTTAGGAAAGGTGTGATCTTGGGATTATGTACTGATCTCTGACCACATACATCTCCAATTGTGTAAAATGTAAAGAAAAACATAATGTAATATCTGCAAATCTCATAAATTATATATCATTCACAATAGAACATAAACAACAATTCAGGTGTTGAAACTGAGATATTTTACCATGTAATGAAAAATAATTGTACAATTTCAATTTGATGGCAGCAACACATCTCAAAAAAGTTAGAATGGAGCAACAAAAGGCTGTAACTAAATGTAACAAATGTAAATAATGTTCATTGTCAACACTTCAGTAAGATGGGTCAGGTCATGTTTGCAAATGAGAACTGGTTCTCAAATATTTTTTTCCCGGTTAAATAAAGGTTAAATAAAAATAAATAAAATGCCGTATTGTCTGTATTGTTAGTATTGCATGTACTGGATGCTCATGATCCTCAAGCAACACTGCATTAAAACTAGACATGATTCTGTACTGGAAATCACTGCATGGATCAGGAACACTTCCAGAAGGCATTGTCTGTGATCACATTTTGCAGAAACCAAAGTTTTGCTGTATCATTATCATAACTAAAAGATCCATATGTGAACATGATGTGGAAACACTGCTGTCTTCTCTGGACCAAAGCTCATTTAAAATGGACTGAGGCAAAATGGAAAACTGTTCTATGGTCAAATAAATCTAAATTTGAAAGACAAAACCAGTTGGCCCAAAAAAGACAGCAGGGTTTCTGGATCTTGCTCACATATGGCTCTGGTTGGTAAACAGTGTCTGTCCGGGCGTTGTTTTACTCTGATGAAGGAACATTTTGGGAAACAACTCACAGACGCTGTAATATAAGGTGTATTTCTCATAAAGTAGTGCGCCACAAGGATTTAGCTTCAAGGGCAGTGCAACAAAAGGTGATAATAATGTGCTTACACAGGTAATACATAGTACGGTTACAATAAAGTCCGCTGACTTAAATGTCCTCGGAGAGAGATGAGACTGTGAGATCACGCTGTTCCTGCCCTTGTGATTACCATAGATATTAACTGGAGGGGTAAAGAACTTGTACGGCGGAGATCTAGGAGACAGCCTTGAGCTGTTTGCATTCACTGACCATCTCTTTGCCTGGTTTTTCTCTTCTTGCAGCTGATGTCCCGGACGGGGTCCACTCAAGGCTTTAGCTTGGCACACCTGTCACTCCGACAAGAACCACTCCCTCCCAAACACAGACACACTCCATATTAACACTTCTACAGTACATCTCCCTGTATGCCATCACTGTAACTAGTGCCATTTTTTATTCAAATCTGACCATTAATTTTGACTCATCCTGACACAGACAAACCGACAAACTAACAAGAAACAGACCACAACCATGGTATTGGCCCTATCCTAAGATAATGATATAAAGCATGACAACAAACAGACAGCCTTGACCAATTTTAGCATTCACTGTGCATCTCTTTGCCTGGTTTCTCTCTTCTCTGTTGATGTCCGTGAGGAGGTCCACTCAAGGCTCCTCCACCTGTCTCTCCAACAAGACTCTCCCCGCACCCACTCCCTCCCACCCACCGACATGCTTCATATTAACCCTCCAGCATCTCCCTGTATGCCATTGCTCTAACTATTTATCTTTCTCTTCACCTTCCTTCTATTTCTATTTCTTTCTGCTCTCACTTCTCTCATTTAAAGTCTCCCTCTGACTGTATTTGCTCACATTACTGCCCTTGTGCCAGAGCTTCTCATGTCTTTCTGTCAGCTCTTGCTCTGATCTCTGCCTGTTGTGCAACTATTGTTTGTTTTTAACCCTGAACTCACCTTCATTCTCCTCCATTGATTCTTGCTTCATCTTGCACCCAACCCCACAACCCTCCCACTGTGGTTCCTTTAGGGAGCAATAAGTGGAAAAAAATTCTGTTCTTTTTTTTTTTTTTTTTTTTTTTTTTGCATATCAGAAGAAAGGGAATGCGTCACTGACCTCAAAACGAGCACCGCATCTATGTTTCTGTGTACACATAAGACTTAGCTTTGCTTTTAGGGGAGCGATGCACAGTAGAAAGTGCATATTGTTTGAGTAACTTGAGCACAAGTGAAGCAGAATGTAAAATCTTTTCTTTGAACATGTGACATATTCAAGGTGTTCCAGTTTTCCAACAACAAAAGCCGAAGCTGTGTGAGGCACAATGAAAACTGGCAACAAATCAAAGACAGAAGGAAAGGTGATAGAAGCGATTCGATTGGCTCTTGAAAGTAACTGACAGCAGATGTGGTTCCCCGGACGAGGCGTGCATGCAGAATGGGGTTCTGGCCATCTCCAGCGCACTAATTAGTGGTGCAGCCGAGATGTGAGCTGCTACTTTGTTGTTTACTTGTACATAAACAGTGGCCTGCAGCAATCACTTAGCTGCTTGTTGTTGTTGCTACTTTGGGTTTTTGGAGAAGGGGGCATTAGTCACTCCGAGACATGATATGAAACTGATAATGAGCAGTGCCATGCAAAACAGCCTTTTGTAATTAATTAGACTTGAGCGCTCTATAAGCTTTGTGTTTAGTATTCAAATACGTTCATAGCATGCCAACCTTGATCTGTCTTTCTAATGGTCGACTCTTTGAGGACGACTGTCTGTCACTAGTTAAATGGTGTCTACGCTAAACAAGTCAATCTGCATAATGAGTGAGAAATGTCCATATTGTTCATTAGGATCTGCAGCATAACCTGGTAGACCTGAGTGACATCTGCTACATCGACAAATGATGTTTACCCAATTACTGTTGGTGTTGGGGCTCGCATCTATAGCCAATTGGTGCCACAAGTTTGGAGTAATAAGGGCAAAACACTTCTTTTCTTGTGGATAGTTTATCTGAATAAAAAAATATAGCACATCTAAATCACTACGAGAACATGCAAACTCCACACAGAGTTTGCCCAGTCCAGGAATTGAACCTAGGCTCTTGTGACCCTGTGAGGCAATAGTGCTAACCACTTTGCCACCATGCCAAGATGTGTGAGATGGCAATATGTTTCAACATTGTTTTAACAATGTTTAGGGAAATGTAGATCAACACCAGGAGAATTAGCCATGCTACATTTTTGTAATGTAGTGTTTTGGAGGAATTACTTCAATGTTTCCCATAGTTTTCTCTGTCAACATAAAAGTTATAATTTTGTAGTGTATATTAACCTTATTTCTTTTTTTGTTTTTTTGTTTTTTTTTGTCACATTGG
Organism: Bostrychus sinensis; assembly: GCA_020698575.1. Lineage (NCBI taxonomy): Eukaryota > Metazoa > Chordata > Actinopteri > Gobiiformes > Eleotridae > Bostrychus > Bostrychus sinensis. Next base: position 16,753,564 of record CM036258.1, read on the forward strand.
CCAATTTAGCCTCAATATCTTTTAGCCTCTGGCAGTATCCAAAGTTCAAGTAAAACAAATGTGATGCTAACATACCAGGCTTTAATACACTCAGATTTACTGATTTAACGCCAAACTACACACAAGGAGCTCCAGTCCAAATCCTAGGCTGACCAACATTAAAATGTAGGGACTAGGTTTGAAAACTCCATTAAGTATTGTCATGTAACAGGACTTCTTACCAAGCGCTGAAGGCTTCGTCCATCTGTTTATCTGACCACCCATCTGTCACAACACAAAAGCTTTCTCCAACCTGAAATGATTTGTCAACATGTTTCCCATTTTATATTCTGGCACTTCTAAACTGTGCATTGGTCTAAACGAGGTTTATTTGTTTCAAGAAGTAATCATCAGTGAAAGGAAAGACTGCCAGACAATGGCTGTCAGAACAGCATCCCAATTAGAGAAATTTCTTTAGAACACAGAGACACTTGTAGTTGTCTCTGTGTAGCATTGGCTCTCTTTGATGAAGGCCTGTGGGTGTTATGATGGTGGCATAGCACAGTGGCAAAGTTCACACAAAAGCAGAGTGGTTTAGACACTTTCAGTGTAAACAATATGGCTGTATCAATACATTTTCAATAGAAGAAATAGCAGTAACCACCAAATATAAGCATAATTGTAGCATAATATAGTATATAGCATGTAGCATAATTACCATATAAGCTAAAGGCTAAATAATGCAGGTTTCTGAATTGTTATATCATGCTCAACAAGCAGCTACAGAAATGTAGCAGACCACAGTAGTTTATTTCACTACAAATCCTACCATAATCACTTGAAGCAAACTGGCAAATTGAACTGACTTTCACATCTGGGTACAACACCCTTTCATTTTTGCCATCTAAAAGAATATTTTTTAATCTTTTTAGCTTGGTTGCATTAAAGCGAATGAAAAGTGACTTGGTATAGCTCAGTTGGTAGAGCATGCAGCGCATACACAGAGCAACTGTACAGCTCGCCTCACCATTGTGGTTTTGAGTCTGAACTCCAGCGATTTGCAGTGTCTCTCCATGTGCTCTCTCCCATGATTTCCTGTCACTTCTCGACTACCGTGTCCAATGAAGCCTGAAAGGCAAAAAATATATAAAATGGGGAAAAAAATAATAACAATAGCATAAACTCTACTTGTCACCAGCTGCAGCTTCTGACACTCAAGCGTACCTTGTTTCTGTTTGTTGTGCTTGTGTGGATCAGAGAATGGCTTATTAGGCTGCAGGGCCGTGTGCTTCATGGCTGTGTGTATGTTCAATACAATCATATTGATGGATCAGCAAATCGATCATCCAGGCTGTGGGCAGAACCAATTGCACCCAAGAGAGTTCAGTTGAACATGGAACTTTTAGTGCTAGCGGCTTATGTCAAAATATTAATAAACAATACCACTGTCTTGTAACTTATATCCACAACATATTTTTCTATCATTTTGCATTAAATTCCATGTGGTATTTCCCTGGTCTGTAATGGATTTTCTCCCCATAGTCTTAACGTTGTTGGTGTTGGAAGAACTGACTTCAGGGATCAGTTTACTTTCACTGGAGAGGAGCCAGGACAAACTGCAGTCACCCAGCAAGGGTGATTTTTCATCTCCAAATGGTTTTGTTAGAATTGTGTTTTTGGAAAATCCAGCCTGTTTTTTTGCTTAAATGAGAGGTTCAAAAACAGTCTGAATGTTGGAGTGCTTTCCCGGTGCCCTTGGACCAAGCCAATCTCTCAGATTAGACTGACAAGTACAATACTCAAATGTGGCTCATCTGAGTTTACAGCAGTGAAATGTAGGTAATCTTTGAGGCCGACAGCAACAGAAATGAAAACTCAACATGAATGCAACATGATTACATCCTGAAAAAACCTTTTGGTAAGGCAGGAGTGAATATTTTTAGTATGTAAGACCAATGTGTTTACCAAATTGTACCAAGGTGCAGGAAGCCACTAGCAATGCAAATAGACGTGACTTAGACCTTTTGGTGGATTTCATGAGAGACTATTTCAGTGAGCCCTTGGATGATACTCATTTGATAACTTTAAGTCCAATAAGTCAACACAGCAGGCTACAGGAGCATACAGATTTGGTGTTGTATAGTAGCTTTATTAAAAAAGCCAATATTTTCTTCAGTGGCCAAATACAGTTTTTTTTAAAAATCTAATAAAATTTAAAATATCCCTAAACCATTATATTTTGAGTTGCCGCTAAACAGAATAACAAATTAGCAAACTAGAAGCAGATTAGAGACCTCTGGCATTGACGCTAGTACTAGTCAAAATATTCACCATTAACGCACAAAACCCATATTTCTCCTGCACCCCTGACTTTTTAGTCACACCTCTCGCCTTAAGGCACAAAAAACAATGCACCAATAAAGACTGCCATAGAAAAATTATCTAATAGTAAATTATAAAAATTTTTTTATGATTAGAGTGGCTAACAGTCATCACTATACATAGCAAAAATCCATTGTGTTTATGAAATGTAACGCCTTAAATTCCAGTTTTTGTGATTAAAAGTTGATTTCAATTTATGGCAAAAATTACCAAAAAAAAATTTTTTTTTCCATTCTGTAAATGCAAATGAGATGTTTTTGTGGTGAATTATCAGAGCTTGGGAGTGTCAAAAAATTGGCATCATGATTGATTTTATTAGATTTTAATTATTTGTGTAGTGGCAGATAAAACCTTTCCTCCAAAGGCGCAAAAAAAATGCACTGCATTAGAAAAAATATCTAATAAAGGATTTTTATTTTTTTTAATGGTTACAATGATTAACATCAGTCCTCATCATACATAGCAAACATTTATTCTGTTTATGAAATTTAATCCCTTAAATTCCAGTTTTTGTGGGGCATACACACATCCAGCACACACAGATGCATCTGCTTAGTCTGGGCACTTTTTCTACACTGCACTGATGCAGATCTCAGTAAAGATTACATTTTGGATGTAATCTCTATTGATACACTCATTTTGTATACAATATACTCATTTCTTAATACACACTTTTACACCAATTTCTGACAATCCTAAAACAAGATGCAGGTGTAATAATTTATACAAACCCTAATGGTATCATTTGCTCATTTATACTAGTAGAAAACAATAAAAACTAAAATTCTAATCCCTCGCTATCATGAATTCATGAAATACTTGATAAAATGTGAAACTATATAATACAGTATTTTAAAAATGTTGTGTCAATGGCACAAATAAATGTCTGAGGGGTAAAATGTCACTATTTTTAGAGTATTTTAAGAGGAATCTAAAAATGCATCCCAAAATACACCCCTGAGGCAAAATCAATGCCATTTGAATCAACACAGCAAAATTTATCCACAAAAAACTTGCAAAACATCAAAAAATGTCTGTGGCGCAGGGGGGTTATACTGTAATAATTTATCTTTTTACTGACCCCTTGTGGCTGAAGTCTGTATCTTGCAATGATACAGAATATTTTAAAAAAAAACTCCCACCATAAAGCTAAAAGACATTAACAACACCAACAAACAAACCAGTCCCCAGACCACTGGCAAAATCACCACTTCCTGGGCAGTGAAAGATGTTTTACTCTTGAGACTGCCTCCTGTCTCCTCCCACTATTGCTCTGTATCTGGTCACACTCCAATAACCTATAGACAGTTGTAGCTAAAGCGTGACCTTTATTCTGTACATTACAGTGACACACATGTACTGTTTCAGCAAACTGTTGGATTGCTGTCAGGCACGCAGCCATTCTCTGAGCTGAATGTAGAGCATGAGGAGCTGTGTTAAGTCCTTCCACGTCCATCTGACAAGACTAATCTTGGGATAATTACAGGAAAAAGAACTCCAATTAGCAGCGGCACTTGGGATTACTTCGAAAATGAAGAGAAATGGTGGTCACCTGTGATCCTGTCTGCATCTTCCTGCTGCAAAATGATTTCAGATTTTTACTACACACCAATCAGGCATAACATTATGACCACCTGTTTAATATTAGTGGTGATAATGTTATGTGTTATGACCATCTACCAAATGTGCAGCCCCATACACAACGGGCTGATGCACTGTGTGTTCTGACATCTTTCTATCAAAACCAGCGTTAATATATCTAATATTTTTATTTAATTTTGGTTTTACTCCGGTTTAAATGGAGCCATGGCAAATGCTGAACGATAAACTAGTGAAATGTAAAATTTGTCTATGCTGCGCAGTGAGCCCAAGCTTCTCGGTCATCTTTGAATCTGACTACAGAAACTCTCTCTCCAACATGTTAAGTTCTAAATGTACTTTTTACCTTTCTTTCATATGCAGCTAAAAAATGGATTTTTCATACCTGTGGCGCTGTTGGTCCCGAAGGCCCTACCCCCACCCAGTGCACCAACTCCTACAGGAACAGCAACGTGAATGTGTCAGTGGGCACCCGTGGGCCCTTCAAAGGCATCCAGATGTGGCACGTCCCGGAAAGTGGAACTTACAGGTAAAACCGCCTCCAGACATTTCGTTTTCAGGCATAACTTTATACTTTTATGGTGCATATACTTTTCTTCCTATTTGGTATTGTCATGCCTTAATATTAAGCACTGCTCTCCCTGCAGTGTTTACTAAGTGTCGATAAAAAGGCTAATTGGTTTGATTGAAGGCTTTCTTTAAATGCTAATTGATTTGTTTAACATTTTGCTGAACGTGCTTCCACACAACAGTAAACATACAACTGGGAATGCTCAGATGATAGCGTATGAATGATGATTATCATAATTAGGAAAGTACTAATGAATTAATCTTTACATCAAAAAACAATTGCACCTCAACAAATCCCCTGCTGTTTCCTGCTATTTCCTTTTGTCTTTGCCTTTCATTTTGTAATTTTCCTCACGTCACATATTTCATTATATCTAGTTATTGTATAAAAAGAGGTGCACAGCAGAGTGGTGAGCATACGTTTTATCTGGGTACTCCAACTTCCTTGCACTATCAAAAAAATAAATAAAATGCATGATAGTGAAGTGGTGAGTTTACATTGCATATACTAAGAGTCAGAATGAATGGATGTCAGTCAGTCAGAGTCTAAGTGTCAGTCCTGCAACTCACTGGTTGTCCCGGGTGTACCCTAGAACAATAGCTGCTGGATGAGGCTCCAGCCACCTGCAACTCCTAACAGGAATATCTGGATGAATTTAAATGCAAAATGTCCAAAGACAGGCATGTTGGTGACTCTAAATTGTCCCCAGTAAATGAATGTGACAATGAATGGTTGTCCCTCAGTGTGTCTCTGCTTGTTGGCCTTGTCTGAAGTATACCCTGCCTCACGCCCATAATTGCTTATTATTATTATTTAAAAAAAAAAAAATGCATGAATGAAATAATTGTGACCATTCATTACCAAACTATAATCTTTGTGTTTTATTTTGTGTCATGGCACTACAATGCATTTCTTCAATTCAGCATGATCTCCGTTGCATTATAGTAAGGCACATCCACACAAATAGCTAACTCTGCTCACTTAACCTGTATTTGTCAGGCGTCAGAATCTGGAGTATTTCTGCATCCTTCTCTTCCTCTCGCCCACTCCCACTCCTGTGTGCACATCCATCTTCCCCCGGCAAACACAGACGTCTCACTATCCCAGTGCTGCACGCCGAGCCGAGGCTGGAGTAATGACTGCTATATATGATTCACACACTACACCTGTCTCCGCTTCCAAAAAGAAAAAAGAAAAAAAAAAAAAAAAAAAAACGCCTACCTCCTTGTCTCTCAATGTGGCCTTCAGCTTTTCAAAATACTTCAGCAGCTGGACCTCCAAATCTGTATCGCAGCAGGATTAATGCTCCTATCTCCTTTTCCCCTTATGTACAAATCAATATCCCTCCTTTAGGCATTTATGACAAATATGAGCTGTTTAACTTGGATTATAACTTGGATAGCTTAAGACCATGAAGAGGTGAATAGTGTTATCATTATGATGATAACTGGATTCAACTTGAAAAAATGTATTACAGGTTATGTGTAATTAAATGTTTTAATGTGCAAATTAGGAATTTTAATCTTAAATATACACTAATTTGCATACAATTAAAAAATCTAAGTCCAAATATTGGATGGAGCCAAGTTTAAAAATCTTGGTTAATTTTGTGACATTAGATGAAATGTTTAGAGGGAATTATGGAAATTTTATTTTGTGTTAAGTAAACACGTGGGGCAGTTAGTGTTCTCGCCTCCCAGCAAGGAGATCGTGGGTTTGATTCTTGGGCCAGCCGACATACAATCTCTCTGAGACTCCCCGTGTTACCGTGGGTTCTCTGCAGGTGCTCCGACTTCCTCCCACTGTCCAAAGACATGCATGCGTTAGGTGAATTGGTGACTCTAAATTGAATGAATGTGAGAGTGAATGGTTGTCTGTCCGTGTGTGTCTCTGTGTCAGCCCTAAGACAAGCTGGCCCCTGCCCAGGGTGTACCCCACCTAAGGCCCAAAGTTACTGGGATAGACTGCAGTCACTCACGATCCCCAACGGGAATAAGTGGAAAAAGATGAATAATTTAGAAAAAACTGCTTAAATTTTATATCTAATTTTTTCATTTTCACTTTGGAGTAAAATTGGCAATAAATTTAGCAAGGAATTATAAATTTAAAAAATCCCACAGTAAAAGTCTTGTTAGGTATAAGGCTGGAAACTGTGCTACTGAAGTGGTGATATCTGACTTGGACTGTGAGAAAAACTAATTTTGAGAAAAGTGCCTATGAATTTAATAATCCTGATAGAACGCTAAGCTAACCTGTCTCCCATTGACTCATATATAGCTAAACAACAAACCACAACGATAGTAAAACAATATAATAAAATTGTTGTTGTGGATTTTTGCTCTTTCTGTAAATGTATAACAGCATATGTGATGTGTTTCTGCCATCACCACGTTGTTAAGTATCGCTAAAGTGCTCATTGCTGTAGGCAAACCAAAAACTTGCACCCCAACAAATCAGAGAGAGCCTGACAAGATGGATTTGTGTGAGTTTGTGAACTCACAAATTTGCTGCTGCACAAGGTAATCTATAGACACAAGTTGACAAAATGTAATGAAATAAACACCTTAATGTGTGCAGATTGGACATTTGCTTTAATTTAGAGTAAAAGCTAACATGTTAAGGGAACAAAATTGAGGGATTTTTTTTTTTCCTGCAGTCTCTTGAGTTAAACGGTAAAAGAAAAACATTTCCCAAAGCTGCCTCCCACTTGTAGATGGGAACAAACAGGCTCACGTCGGCAGGTACACCATAAGCACAGCCAAAAACCCTTGAGTTTCCTAGTAACCGAGTAACAGCAGCATCGATAGGAGCATTCTAATACTGACACTGTGAAGAAAGTACGTGTCTTGCAGTGGGGAGAGCTGTTTTGATGTGTCCTGGTTTAGCTGGCAGAGCTTGTAAATGAAGCTGACAGACGGCCACAGAGATGAAGGCGCGCCCCGCATCTCCCTATAGTCATTAGGCAAACAGCTGAGGTAGGCGACTGAGAGGCCCACACCGAACCCCCAAAAGCCAGGGAGGAGAAATACTGTATATAGAAGAGCTCCCAAAAAAAAAACACATTTTTTCTTTTTTTTTTTTTTTTTTTTTTACTGGCAAGACAAACTGGGCCAATAAAACAGCTCCCAAGGTGTGTGTCCCCATGTGGCTCCTGAGGGAAGTATGCAAGGTCAACCATGTGCATCAAAAATACAAACCCTTTAGAGATGGGGAATTAAATGTAGCTGTTGTTTAATGAAATGGTGGAAGAAATAAAGACTGTTTATCAGCCTGAGGTTACACCTTCTTGTAAGTTGTATAAAGCACAATATAAATGATAACATATGTCTCAGTGATGGAAAATAACACTGGAGCCTGTATGAGAACACTTTCTTAAACATGTTTTTTATTAAATATTGGAGAATTGTTACTTTTACCCAAGTAGTTTTTTAAAGTCTGTAATGAACGTATGTTTTAACCTTAGTAAAAACATGGGTAGTAATAGTTGTAATAATAGTTTTAGCAGTAGCAGTAGTAATAGTTAGAGAAGTAGCAGTGGTATAGTAGAAGTAGCAATAATGGTATGCAGCTGTATTAATAGTAATAGTGGTTTTATTTATATTTTATGTACCTCTATATAGCCAGGAAGGTCCCACTGGCATACAATATTACTTCTTCCAGTGAGTCTTGGTAGTAGTTGTCCCAGGCCTCAGGGTGAGGCTTAGATTTTCTAATATAATGGGCCGACAGGAAGCCTTTTTGCCCCAGGCCCTGGCAAACTTGTTGACGGGCCTGGTGGTAATAGTTGTAATAGTAGAAGCAGTAGTACTAGTAATATTGCTACAAGTATGTACTTTTTTTTTACTTTTACTCTGCTTTACTTTTTATACTAATTTTGTTGAGTACTTTAAAATAGTTTTCATGAAGTAACAGTATTTTTACTTGAGTACCAATTTGAAGTACATCTTCCACCACTGCCATGTCTTATTGCTATGTTTCTGCAGTTGTGTTTATTTTCCTCTAAAGCTAAAACCATATAAAAAAATACTTGAAAGCTCAAAGAATCATCAAGCCCTCCGTTCTTGGTGTCATTAAGATAATTAGCATGCTAACGAGCTGAATTTTCTGTGTTTTTGTTTGTGTCTGCATGTTCAGAATCACAGCCTACGGTGCAGCTGGCGGCCGCAGTGTTCTGGCTATGAGCAGGTCACACGGGGTCTACATCACCGGAGACTTCCTGCTGAAGAAAGGGGACCTGCTCTACGTCCTGGTGGGACAGCAAGGAGAGGACGCCTGCCCCAACGTGAGTCCAGCTCCACACTTCCACCAACTTCATAAATACTGTCCACGGGGCTCTATAATATGTCATAGGATAAGACAAACTTACCCTGTTAATTATGATAATAGAAATTCAATTTATGAATCTAGTGTGAAATAGCTGTGTGCTGCAGTGATTCAGCATTTTGGACCTGCAGACCAAACATATTTCTTGTTTATGGGGCCGCAAATTCTCCATCTTTTTTCCCCCCTCCCTTCTAAATGACTCCGATGTTGGACTTTAAGCTGCTAACAGGCCGAACTGAATTATACCACTGCCTACACACTGTGACAGTTAGGGCAGGGAAATGGAGAAGAAAGAACCATCATTCAGCGTTATTGTGGAGATATGTTATCTGAAAATAAACCATCCACCGTAATGGTAGTTATTAGCCACAATGCTATAGTACCATTAGCAGTTTGGCTTATTGGTCCTGTGTTAACGCACTTCCCATTGCGATCCCTGGTCAGTTTGCCCAATGGAAAATATGATAAGTTTTTCTTATAAACCCTTCTATGGACCTTAGCCTCACCATTGATAAGAAAAGTTTGGTATAAAGTGTCCCAGTCGTCTATCGGCAATGTGAATGATTTTAAAAGATATTGTATAGCAGTAATATTGTGCGGTCTTTCGGATGGCGTTTGTATACAGAGAACATGATTATGAGTGCGGTAGGAAAATAGTTCAAAAGTCATGTGATGTTCTTACCATACCCTCTTCTTCCACTTATCAGAAGTAGCAGTGTAAGCAAATATGCCTAGATTTCCCTCTCCCCAGACACCTCCAGGGAAATCCTAGTTTATCTAAAACTGGGTGGATATTATGCGAATTTAGTTTTACCAATTGGTTTGTATATTTTAATTGCCTTGTATTCTGCTTGGAACTGCCTCGTGTTTGTTTTCAAATGCAGTTACAAGTTCTCTTTGTGTTGGTCCTAAGCCTGTTTAAATGGAGAAGGTTCTGTCAGGAAGGGCATCTGGTGCAAAAACTGTGCCAAATCATTGGGCAAATCACTCTACATTAGGTAACAGATGATTCACTGGAAAGACTATTGTAATGCACTTTACACTGGAATCACCCAAAGCACACTTTCTTGCTTACAGTTTGTCCAGAACTCTGTGGCATGGCTTTTAACAGGAACCACAAAGCGCAAACAAATCACCCCCATCCTCCCCTCCCTGCACTGGCTTCCTGTTCAATTTAGAATTGATTTTAAGATTTTATTGTTTGTTTGCTTTGAATGGACTGGCCCCACAGCACATCACGAACCTCTTTTATTGTTTTGTTTTACTTATTTTATTGTTTTCACTCATTTATTGCTTTTTTAGTGTATTGCTCTTATTTGATTTTACTAGTTTTTACTGTTTTAATGGAAGTTAGTAAGGTTAAATGGAGCATTTAATTATTTATTGTTTTATAATCTTGTGCAGCACTTTAGAAATTGTCTGTGTTTGTAAAATGTGCTGTAGAAATAAAGTGGAATGGATTGGATTGGAAAGAATAAGACGGTCTTGTGTTTTCTGGTTTGAAAATGTTGATCCGCTCGCATTTAATCTGCATTATTTGGGCGCCAAGTCTTCAGTATACAGTACAGTAAAGTATGTGGCTGGAAGGGCATCAGCCATAACAATCTGCCAAGTTACCCATGCAAGTCATATTGCTGTGGTGGCCCCTGTATGGAAAGGGTCAACATTTTGATTAGCTCCTATGTTTAACTGAAAATAAATGCTGCGAGTGGAAGGGCAGCTTATAGTAGATTTGATAAGTATGGTTGAAACCTGATCCTCACAAGTCCACTTTTTTTTTGACATTCAGAGTTGCCGGTCAGTCCCTCTGTAGCGCCGTCTTCATTTAGAGACCATGAAACAGCTGCCCTCAGACCCCCGGGGCTTTATGTCTGACTGTGGGAAGCTCAATGAAGCCCGCAGTGGATTTCCCTGTTGTCTGTCTTAAGCTCAGTCGTGGTTGTTTTGCCAGGGGTGGCTGTCATCCATCATGCGCGGGAGTTTTCTTCCCTGGCAGCCCGAGCGGCAGTGTGTTTCCCCTCACAGTTCACCACTCTGAGACTAAAACCTCCCAATCCTTCGAGTCGCCAATGAAACCATCCATCATGCACTATTTAAATGTTTCAAAGCTAACACATAATCCCGCCGTCGAGAGTGGAAGAAAATGGGTTGGATGCTCCGGTTCAGGGCGGGCACTCATCAGGCAAGGGATAGTAGAGGGAGTTATAAGTAATAGTTTGTTCACAAAGGGTCTAGAGCAGTGGTTCGTATACTGTGGGACAGGTACGACTGGTGGTACGCAGGCTTCTTGTAGTGGTTACTTTTGCCATTCAAGTTCTGATTTAGTTTATTTTAAAGCCAGTTTTAGTTCTGCTCCTGTAAAGACTGCTGGTTAGTCCGGGCATAGGCACAGTTTAGTCCTGGATTTAGTCCTGTTTTAGTTCTAGAATATCTCCTGATATAGTCTTGGTTTAGTTCCAGATTTAGCTCTTTAATAGTTTTGGAATTATTTCTGGTTTAGTCCTGAAATTTGTCCTGCTTTAGTCCTAGTATGCCAAGATTAAACCAGTCCTGGTTTAGTCCATGTATTCAAAGTCTTTAGTCCAAGATTTAGACCTGGTTTAGTTCTAGATCTTATATAGTCGTTGTTTAGTTCCAGATTTAACTCAGGTATAGTCCTAGAAGTAATGTTGCTTTAGTCCGGCATTTAGTCCTAGTTTAGTCCTGGTTTTAGTCCTGGTTTAGTCCTTATTTAGTAATGCATTTGTCTGTTTAGCTTTATTTTGTTGCTCAGTTTATACCTGGGTTAATCAAGATTTAACGATGGTTCTTTTAAAGCCAATATTTTCTGAGGTGGTAGTGTATAAGGTTGAGAACTACTGTCTAGGTAACAAGAAAATCACTGCTTTATGTGACTGTGAGAAATGTAATATAAATAGAAGCCATACATTTTCAAAGCAAAAAATACATTAGAATTAATGAGCAGTGCTAAAAGCTGGTTATCTTAGTCTTAGACAGGTGCTTTGTGAAACACATGAAAGGATTAGAGCCTTATGCAGTATATATTAAATTAAAGAAGACGAGCTGAATTACAGGTTTCAAAAGAAGTCAAACAAATTGAAGTGAAATACATTAAAATAAATGTGATAATGGGTGTTTTGTAGCAGACTAGGGTAACACTATACATGTAATAAAGCATTAAAGAATCTGTCATTTACAATATTTTATTTAATAAATTGTTCATAGATACTGAATTAACAGTGGTGGTTAAAATTTAACATTGATTTACATGAACTTATTACTCGTGAATTAAACAGTGGTAGAAAAAGTACTCATCAAATAAACCCTGTACTCAAGTTAAAGTAATGATACTTAAAAATATATCCTCAGCTATAAATTAAACTTCAAAGAGTCACAGCAGTGTGCCAGCCCAAAGCCTGGATAAAAGGATATGTCAGGAAGGGCATCCACAGGACAACTTTTGCCAAAAGAATATGAGCAAATCACTGCATGCTACAAGGCAGATGATTAGCTGTGAGGACCCAAGAAAGGAAAAACCTAAAAGTGTTAGTACCCAGGACGGTTTGGTAGTCTTCTCAGAAACATGGCTTGTTTTCAGGAGCTGCTGCATCACAGATCTGGCAGCGCCCCACACCACTGTCATCCAGTTATTAGTTTTTAACACCGAGCATCGTTGAGTGTTCATACAGATGGCACAGGGGGAATCGGCTGCTTCAAAGTGAGACTGAAGTCATTTAAGGTTCCTCTTATTTCCCCTCAGCTCTGACAGGCACAGACAGCGGCTCTCTAAAGGACCACGCTCAAAGTGATTTGTGCTGTAGAGCGCTGTTTTCTCACACCTAGCCTCCCTCTGGCGGTAAAATGATACCCTTGTCGTCCTGAGAAATGCTGGTTCTTTCTGTGTGTCCTCCACCACACTCACACATACACACATGCACACACGCTGCTCCCAAACATCCTGTTGTTCCCTCTTTCACCGACATGCAGACGACTTGAAAGGCAGAAGCAGCAGTGACAGAACAGACTGAAGGCAGGAAGAGCCGGGGAGACTGTGCCTGAGCATTTTAATGCACTGCCGTTTACCCCTCCGACTGTCAATCACAACAACTATTGTCCCGCCCACTTCTTACTTTCCACTGGTCATTATTCAGCATCATTCAACATAACTGTCCAGATATAAACCATTCTGGGTAAGTCATTACTACACTAAACAGGCATAGTAGTAGTGTTAATATGCAGCCCCATACGTGAATTAGAACCAGTATTGACTTCTTCAGCAGTTTGAGCTACAGTAGCTCGTCTGTTGTCTCGGACAACACTGACCCAGCCTTCAGTCCCCACATGCATCACCTGTCACCAGTTCACCTCTAGATACTAGATAGATACTGAGTGTTCCAGACTGGGAACACCCCACAAGAGCTGCAGCTTCGGAGCTGCTCTGACCCAGTCGTCTAGCCATCACAAATTTTCCCTTAGTCAAATTCGCTCAAATCCTTACACTTACCATTTTTTCCTGCTTCTAACACATTGAATTAAAGGACAACATGTTCACTTGCTGCCTAATATACACTGGCTTCACATTTAACTAAGCAAATGTGTAAGAGCCTCCCATTTGCATAATTACTGCATAGGTGGAAAAAGGTCATGTGGTCTGATGAATTCAGATTGACCCTGTTCCAGAGTGATGGGCGCATCAGGGTAAGAAGAAAGGTGCATGAAGTGATGCACCCATCATGGCTAGTGCCTACTGGACAAGCCTGTAGGGGCAGTGTTATGATCTGGGGTTCAGCAACATTATGTGCCCAGAAGAATGAAGGTCAGCTGACTACCTGAATGTAATGAATGATCAGGTTGTTCCAACAATGGATTTTGTTTTCACAGTGGTCCAACTCTCCCCATCATCAATTCAAGATCGTGGCGAAAGATTAATGCAACTCTGGCCGCAAATAAATGAATAAAATAAATAAAATACCACAGCGAATGTGTGTCGTAATGAAAGCTAAAGTCAGTTCAACGAAATAGTAGTGTGTGACTTTTGTGTGACAGTGTCTCTTCCCCACTAACCCACTAGGTGCCATGATGAAGAGATAATTTGTGTTATTCACCTCACCTGTCAGTGGTCATAATGTTAAGTCTGATAAGTGTATAGCGCCATTTGCAGTTCTACTCATTGGTCCAGTGTTAACTTAAGGCTCACTGTAGTCACTGGTTAGTTCCCCCTCTGACTGTTAATCACAAAATCCACAGTCCCACCCACTCTTCTTCTCTCATATTGGCCCTGCAGAAACGCCAGACAGCCAAGGGAGCAGCGAGCTACTGTGAGTCTGTGCTTGATTTGGAGGAGCAAACGGGTGCCCTCTTGCAGCAAGTAGAACTGGCTTCAGGCACTTCAGCAGGGATAACGCACACACACAGAAGGCAGGCGCATCAATTCACACTACTGCCTCCACTATGGGACTGTCTCCTGACGAGCAGCATTTGCCAACAAAATGTCCAGTCCTGTCTTCATAGAGGCTGTATTTCAGTGGAAGCACAAAATGCTGTGTTTATTTATGTGATAAATCAATCAACATGAAATGGTAGGTTCCAAAATGACAGTGATTTCAGTTCAGACAATTGGGGAAATATGCAGTTTAGAAAGAATATTGTTAGTATGCAACACTATTGAAAAGTACTTAAAATATGTACCAAAGTAAAAGAACTGTTACTTCCAAGCAATATAACTCAAGTATTTGTAGAAGTATAAGTACTTGTGAGTAAAAGGGGGAAAAAATACTGAATTTAAAGCTTACTTAAGTAGAAAGTACTTGCTATTTCTACCACAATTACTACCACTACTACTAATACCATGGCACAAGCAATAGTACTGCTACGACTAGTGCGACTGCTGCTGTTACTATTACTACTAATGCAGCCTCTGCAGCTACCACTGCTACAATCATGTAATCACTAATAACATATTATGACTACTGCTAGTACTAATACCACTGCCCTTTACTATGAGGAGTTGTAGTTTTGGTAATAAATCACAGTAGCCTAGTACTATTGTCATTACTAGGCTACTACTACATCAATACCACTGCTACAACTTCTAATATTTTTTAAACTTAACTTGAGTAATTTTAGTATTTTTATTAAAGTAAAGGTAAAAGTAGGTTTTAGAAAGTGTATTCAGAAAGCACAAGTATCTGTTTACTTTTGTTTCATTTTACTTTTTTTTTTTTTTGGTGTGTAGTGGACATGTTCCTCGTGTGTGTGGGTACATTAAATGCATTGCAGTACATTAGCCTATACATAGGTCAGCTCTTAGATTTCTTCAATGCCGTAGCAGTTATGTAGTTTGGCACCCGCTCAGTCTTCTCCTACTAAAGAAAAACAAGCATGAAAGCAGCTCTTGGGTGAGTTGACCTCTTTCTTCCTCCCCGCAGGCCAACGCTATACTCAACAAGATCTGCCAGGAACAGAGCGGCCCCATGGTGAACAAGACTCAAGTGAAGGGAGGCGGAGGCGGCGGGGGAGGAGCCACATATGTGTTCAAGGTAAGAGGGTGCAAAGGACCCAGGCACAGGCAGTGTCCTTGGGGAGCTCATAGCTGGGGATACAGTAGAACGCTTTGTGAGTGAAAAAATGTCAGATTGTGTTTGAGTTTTCATTTCGGAATTTTGAGCTGTGTCCAGCAAATAATGAGATTGATATTTTAAAAATTCTTTTATTTAAGACCTTTGCACTTGAACTTGGTATCCTTCAAAGTATGCACAACAATGCTCCCAGGGATTTTTCCATTCTTCATAGCACCCCTGGAAATGTTCATGTGGGATGCCGCTGCTTATTGGCTCTTTGGACATTATCCACACAGCCAAAATGATGTTCAAAACCGTTCTCCATCTTTGGGAACTCGTACCTGGAAGTTGTTGGTCACTCGAGGAAAAGAGTTTTCAGTGTCCGTCCTGAGATTGGCTCAGCCTGGATCCTTCTTCACGATATACAGCGCTTTACTGGCTGACAGAGAGATTTTGGCTGAAAAACACATCACACTGCTTTCCCAGACACCGTACAACTTTTTTATAAAGCTGACGAAAGGTTTTAAAGGCCACCATTTATTTTTGGTAGTGTGGATAACATAAAAGTATCTACAAATGCATGTATTTTTCTTCTTCTTCTTCTTGACATACCTTGGTAATATTAATTGCTACAAAACTGCTCCACAGCTTTACCATTTTATGGTCTCTATTTCTGTTTTTTTCTTTTCTTACAATATGTTGGTGATTAAGTGTTTTGTTTTGTTTTTTTCTCAAATTACAAGAAAAGAAAATTACATGCATTGTCTACCAGCTTCTTACATAACCTTACATTAGTATGGACTGCCACTGGGCTGTATTATATGATATAAAAATGAAAAATGTTTGCCTCCTGCCATCTCTAAAGACTCTCTTGTGCCCAGGTGGAGAAGAGCCTGTACGTCCCTCTCATTATTGCTGCCGGAGGTGGCGGTCGCGGGTACAGCAGCCAATCAGAGACACAGCTGGAGCAGATGGACTATGACCTCAGTCAACCTGGCCGCAATGGGAAATCACACGCAGCAGGTATACACAGGGCTTTGATGTGCAGTGGTTTGTACAACCAGTGTATGCAGCATAATGCTGAGAGTATGTGTGTTTTGAGTGCACTGTACAGACAATCTCCCATCTTTAAAATGGGCTACATGCGAGTAATAAGGACATAATTTATGTACTCTTATGATGAAATGCATTTTGAAAAGCCACAAAGGCTATGGTTTCCTTTTAAGTGACCGTGGCGAATAAAAATGAAATATTTAGTTTGTCTGCAGAGTTGGGAGACACCCAAGGTAACATTTTTAATTTGTTTGTAACTCTCAGGCTTCAAAGCTGGAGGAGGAAAATAAAAATGAAAAGTAAATTGGCTAATGTTTGGGTAAGAAATGTTTTGGTGTAAGAAATAGTTTAAACTAGTGATTGTCAAAACTTTTTACACCAAGTATCACCACAGAAAATATTTGGCTCTCCAAGTACTATCATTAATAGAATGAAATTAGCTTAAGCTGGGGACACACTACACGATTTTCTCAGTCGTTACAGAAGACTAGGAGCAGTTCTGACGACTGAAAGACTGCGGCTCACACACTACAAGATCTGTAACTGCAACTGACGCCAACCAAACAAAGCAAACTCTCGCAGGGAACTTGCGAAAACTAAATGGTAAACAAACATGGACGATACCTGGGTCGCTGTCGCCGTTGTGTGTAGCTATCTGTTAGAAAAAGGTAAAGAGAAAAAACGGCTATGTATCCAGTTTCACTTGGGTAGCGCTCAACTCTCTTTGGTGTTTGCCATGGTTGTTTATGTTTTCTTCTTCTTCTTCAAATTTAAACTTAAACTTCAAACTTTAATTTTAATTTTCCCACCACTTCCTGTTGCTTTGTCTGCGTCCTGACGCTATTTCCTGTGTCCCATCAACTGTTTTTCATTGACTGCTGGACTCCATGAATTCCCAGTTGGATTTGTAAACAGCCCACACTACAGGAGTGTGCGTCCAGAGTCGGCTTTAAAATTCAAACATGTTTGATTGCTTGCGACTGACGTCAGGCCGGGTTTTTGTGCCGATTCGAGTCTTTGAACATCACAGACTAATGGATTTCAGGGCCGACTGCTGATTACGATTCCCTGCAACTAGTGTTGACTGGTAAAGACTCGCCGCAACTGTGAATCGTTATAAAATTGGGCAAAAAAATCATGCAGTGTGTTCCCAGCTTTAATAAACTAACCCAGGTATAGGCTGATAAAAATATGACTATGCTAGCAGTAAGACTACAGGACTACTATTGGGCCTGCGCCAGTGCTAAAGCATGCTTAAATCAGGACTAGACCAGGTATAACCCATGAATAAATCTAGAAATAAAACAGGACTAGGCCCAAGACTAAACCAGGACTAAACCATGACTAAACCACAACTTAAACATGACTACACCAGGACTAAATAGTGGTTTTCAGATCAAATTTAAGCCCTAATAACCAAAGACATTCACTCTAAATGAACCCAAATCAAGATTTGAACTGCAAAACATTGCTGAGTACCACTTGAAGAAGCCTGTGTACCATCAGTGGTAGCTGTACCACAGTTTGAGAACCACTGTTTAAACTTAAAATTGTGTTTCCCGATTTTGTCCAATAGATTTGTTGTTTTGTCATAATGAATTGGTTTAGCTACTGAGGCTGAGTAGCACAAGTGTTATTTTTGTCCAAGTAATATTATTTTTTATTGCGTTTATACCTTAAGTGCTTCTTCCATGTCTGTTCATTTAGATGGTAATAGCCCTTTTGATGAGATTTCCCCTTTTACCCATGTCCTAATCTTCTTGACAGTGTTTCATATCATGCATAATCAAACCTGTACTGTGTTGACAGGTGGAGGCGGGGGCTGGAACGACAGTGCTCCCATCAGTCAGGGCGGGAGGCCTCTGGTGCTGGGGGGTCAGGGGGGCCAGGCCTGTCAGAAGTTCTGGCAGACGAGGGGAGGCTTCGGAGGCGGTGGGGGCGGCTGTATATCAGGAGGCGGTGGCGGGGGCTACAGAGGTAAGTACAAGACCAAAACATTGATATGGTGTTTTATAACTTCAGTGTCGGGTCTACAGGTTGTTTGATGCTTATGTGTGCCATGTAAGATATCAGAGATCAAGGAACAAGTCCAGTCACAGTAGATTCATCCTGTAGACGCCGACATGACAGCTCGGGTTCTTCTGGGAAAGGAAGCCCTGCGTTCGCTCAATAAAACACTTTTTATTCATTTCTTATACAGATCCTCAGGGACTAGTCCGCAGTATAAGACAGATATATCAAGAGTGCGAATGAACAAAGCGAGCATACATGTTTTACCCTCTGCTTTGTGCTTGCTTTGTTTTAGGTGGTAATACATCTCTGGATAATAATCCCAAACGCGATGGTGATGATGGTACGTCCTTCCTCGGACCGGAGGGAGAGCCGTTCCTCTACCCTCTGAAAGGTCAGACATGAGCCAAGTTCTACAAGGGGTCACATGAGCACAGTTGCCATGGATATTTTATATTTTGTTTTGAACACAAATCATAGTAGAGTAGAATTCTTTCCCATTCCTTTTTGGGATAGCAGACAAAAAACATAAAATAACATATATTCAAACAGCACATATGAATAGATAATATACTGGTTATAATTTACAGTTAATAATCAGTTCCATTGATGAAGTTACAAAAGTTGCTAAAAATGTACTGAAGTAGGATTTGTCATGATAAAAATCTGAGCATACATTGACAAACTATTGTAGTCTGACACTTTTCTATAACTGCTTGTCCAACATAACCCAAAAAATCTGAAACCTAGTATTTAACCTTTAGCTTAGATGCTAACAATATATATACAATAATTGCTACACAAAATAAAACTTCAGTACACTCGCTCATATTTTCTTACCCAGCGTTGACATTACATACTTTGCATGTAGTCGATTGCAAGTTGCCAGAACCATCTCAAAGTTCATATTGTACAGTATTTGGTGGCTAAAGCTAATTCCTCCATTAAAATGTCTTGTGGCCTGCTTAGATAATGGCACCATTTTTTCGAACACAGCTGTATTATTTACAAACAGTAATAGGGCCAGTAATATAGCATTTTATTCTAGGTTGATAAGAAGATCAATTCAATTTTGAGTTTAAGTACTTGTGATATGATTATATATTTTTAAAAAAGTATTATATATCCAATGTCATTGCCCTCATTTGAAGCTGTAATCGCTCTAAATAGATTTTTATTTGTAATGATAGATAAGTGTAAGAAAGAAAACAGAATAACCGGGAAAATGGTCTTCAGTATAGGATCATTTTACCACAGTGAGAGGTGAAAATATAGAATATTTTATAATATCAGTCATTTTCACATTTCCTTTTCATGCAAAGGTCAGCTATAAGAGCATTTATGGACTAAAGCAGTAATCACCAGTGGTTATTCCGGTAATTCCCTTCTCGCATTGAACAGCACAGTCAGGTACACCAGATCAAATCAAATCTGCAGGTGACAGCAGACGACCCGCCGTGTGCACTGAAAGAACCAAGAAAGAATAAAAATAATTCCACTGATGCTGACAGAGCCAACCTGTTTGCACTGAATACAGATTCCATACAGTTCAAGGACCGCACCTGGCTATAGAAGTGGTGATTTTCTCAGCAGCCAGTCATTTTACCATCAATGCAAAGGCACAAAGGAAACATGTAATATATAAAACATATTAATAGAGGCTGCAGAAACAGGGCAAATGTTTTGGTCTGGTCATGTGATCAAACTGTTCCTTCAACTTGCGAAAGGGGAAATTATTTAAAGGGGATATATTATGCAAATGGACTTTTCTGAGCTTTCTACAATATTATAATGTTGTTACTTCATCAAAAAACATACCTGGAGTTGTGTTTTGTTTCATTTACTCCTGTTTGAGTAATCCTGTATTCTCTGGCAGAGCCACTCTGAGGCCTCAGAATGCTTGGTTTTACAAACCTCCACCTCTCCCATAAAGTTTGCATAAAATAATGTTTTTAAAGGTGGTAAAACGTACAGTGCTGTTCTAGAGGTGACCAAGATTTGTTTAAAAAGATAGATACAACCATAATATATCCCCTTTAACCCTTACGAGTCCATGGTCACGCCGGCGTGATTGAACGATGTTGCATCTTTGCAGAGTTGTAGTTATAAAAGCTTTCCACTTAGAGAGATGCTTACAATTACCCCTGACAGAGAAGGCTTTAAAGTTTATGTCAGTTTTTATTTCACGTCAATAGGCCCAGTAGTCCCAGAGATTTTGACCGTTAAAATTTTACAACCGGTTAAGACATTAAATATAATAAATAAATAGACGTCTATTAACGCTTTATCGTGGAAAGTTCCCACGGTGATTTCAGATTGTATCCCTGATGTTTTACTCAAAAAATGTTCAGAAAAGGGATATTTACTTGGCAGAACTTTGTTTTCATGGTCCCAAGTACATGGAGGGAGAGGAAAGGCGAGGGGCTGGAGGTTGCAGACTCGCACCACTCTCCTGCAGTTCCCCAGTTTATCCACATGTGCTGCCCTTCAGTGAGCTGTATAGAGGGCATTTTTCACTTTGTAAATGTTCAAATGTGATAGAATTGCTCCTATTTGAAGCCTTTTAACATCTGACAAAAGCCATTAGTTCACAATTTTTTGATACAATGAATATATAATGAACTGGGACAAGGTCAAGGGCTATTTTTACCATTATGGCCTGTCTTCAAATGCTCCTAAAGGCATTTAGCTTTATTATAAACTGATTCTTTTATATGGTGTTTATAAGAACATGTTTCCACCTTTGAAGCACTCCTTGAAGCAAACCTTTGTTTGATTTTCTCATGTCAAAAAAATGTCAAAATTTGTATTTCCAATTTTGTGTTTTTTGTGTATTCTAAGTTGTGGGGTGTTCAAATAGTACAGAAAACAAAAGTAATAACCATTTGGCCAACTAGATAAAGTAAAACTAGATAAAATTGAGTGTCTCAATTCCAAAGGTGAGATATGAGGGTAGATTCAAAAACACTGAAAAACTGCAAAAATAGGACTCCAAAAGGTTAAAAACTACCCAGACATGAGACAAGTCATTTTCAGAAAATCAAAAAACATCCTGGAGATATTTGAATAAGTGTTTCAAATCACATCTCTGAGGCCGAGGTTCCCAAATAGCTTCAAAAAACTAGGTATCCCCAAGGTCTTAAAAGTATTAAAAATGTATTATATTTTATAGGCAGGTATTAAATTATGTTCATCTTCTTCACCACAGCAAATTATGCCTCTTAGTGCCTCCCAGTGATTCACATACTAATTTGGCATAGGTAAACAGATAAATGAGCTAACTGCTTCGTAGTGACAGCAATTTAAGCGCTGAAAGAGTCAGAAGGAGTCCGATGACGGTGTATGGTGTTTAGAAACGCGCAGGAGCACTTCCTGTTTCCCATGTCTACAAAGAGCCGTGAGACCAAGCGTTTTCAGATCTTGAGAAGGGCAGCTGTTCAGTAAACAGGATTACTCAAAAGTGTGTGAATTAAACAAAATACTACAAGTATGCTTTGAAGGTGCAGACATCATTATAACATGGTTAAATGCTGAAAAAATTGATTTAGCAGACTAGGGGACCAACAATAGACTATGGCTTTACATAAACAGAGTCTCCATGTCCTCCATATGTTACTGCTGGTTCTCTCCAGGTGCTCCCACTCTCCAAATGCATGCATGTGTTAGGCAAACTGGTGAATCTAAACTGTCTGTAGCAGCCATTCCCAAAGTCAAGACTGTCGTGGCCATCTTAAATTTCTGAAAATCCCATGCGGACCCCCAACTATAGAACTTTACTCTATTCAAAAGACACTGTCATGTTTTTCTCCATATATTTTCATAACAACATTGCAAAAAGCACTGACTGTTGGCACATTTTTTAAAAGTAATGTTTTAAAACAAGTATATAACTGTAATTAATTTCAAATTAGACTTTTATGTTTTTAGGTACTTAATAGTTTTGTTGACTAATTGTCTTTTTATTTTTTTGTATGTTTTATTTGTTTTTATGGACCAAAACCATGTGTCTGAAATAAAGAATGAATTGAAATTGAAATTGAATTGACACATAGCCTCTGGGGGCCTCCTTGCAGTACCTTCGCGGACCCCCAGGGGGCCCCAGACCCCACTTTGGGAGCCGCTGGCCTATAGTGAATGGATGAGTAAGTGTTTGTTTTGTAAGTGTACTGCAACTTGCTGGTGACTGTTGAGGGTGTACCTCGCCTAAGACCCAGAGTTGCCGGCAAAGGCTCCAGTTGAGACAAATTATTGAATAAATATAGATTTTAACTTGGCATGAAATTCTATCATAAGTTGCATTCAAAAGGTCTTAAAAGGTCTAACACTTTGTCTGGAAAAGAATAGTCCTCCTCATGACCTCCTGAAGAGCCAGTATCACATGTACATTAGTATGCAGCCAACAGCTGTAGTCAACACATTTTGTATTCTGCCTCTAAACCGTTCCAGTGTTTCTGGGTTAGATTTATGTATTTATACTCTGAAATGCTGATAAGAGAATCACTACAGATCAGTTAATGGCAAATGTAAATGTGCAGACTTTTCCTACTGTCGAACACAGATTGCCTAGTTACGATGAACATAAGCAAACGATTGAATAAATAAGTAGTTGCTCTGCAGTATCTGTTGACCATAACTGGCATACATTCTGCTATATAAAGTACTCTGTTTTACCTAGACCTATAACATTTATACAGTGATGGAAAGTAACACATTTAACTAACCTTAACTCTAGTAACTTACTGACAAGGAAAAATGTTAAAATCTATAAATGAGAAGTATTTTGTGACCGCAGAAATAGCAGTAGTAGCAGTAGTGGTCATAATAGTAAAAAAGTAGTAAAAGTAGTAGTAGTAATAGCAGTTATTGTGGTAGCAGTAGGAGGCGGCGGCGGCGTAGTAGCGGTAGTTATAGCAAAAAGAATTATTACTTGTAGACTGGAGAATTGTTTTTGTTGTATAATTGCAAAAAAGTACTTTATATTTAAGTGAACTTTATACTCAACATGTTTACTCAAGTAATATTTAGTGCATTTTTACTTCTTCTCAAGTAATATTATTTTGAAGTAACATAGTAGTAATAACCATTTATGCACTTCTTCTACCTCTGCTTGTTGATGACCTTTACATTTCTCTTTTGCTGTGTGAATGTGTTCAGCCATGGAGGGCGATGGCGAGGTGATCATCAGTCCTGTCCAGAACTGCAGTCACTGTGAGAGCGGAGACTGCCACGAGACCAAGGAGGGAATTATCTGTTACTGCGAGGACGACCTCATCCTGGCGCCCGATGGAGTGTCCTGTATCAACTCTACAGGTCGGCCATACATACACCACTATGCACATAAAATAATGAAGACCCAAAGTCATTCACTGAAATAGCCAGTAAAAAATTAATCGAAACAAAGTGGAAATGGTTTGTAAAATGTAATTGTACCTGTAATAGACTGTGTCAGCGACTACATAATGAGGTCTTCTCCAAAAGTAATTAAGCCTCGCAGGCTCTTTACTCTATTGAATCTTTATCTGAGGAAACATTTGTAATAGTGCCTTAATCAGTCATAATAATTATCAAACCACAGGATAAGCTCAAGTATTATTGAAACTGGATACCACAGTGGCACCAGTGTTAGATATTTTTGTAGGTGTTAAAACTGTGTTCTGTAATTTTTAATTTATCTCTACACCAGTGTCAGATGAAGGGTTAAACTTATCAGGTCAAGGATTTGTGATAAAAGATGTGCGTGATTGCATTACACACTGCATTGTGAGCGCTTCATAATAGATTAAATGAGCCAAAAGCAATGCAACCAACTGTGCCAGGTAAAATCTTGTGAACCTTGTGTGAGGTCTTGGTTAAATAGCTTCCGACAAATGCGAGACGAGCCTTTTTAATTACAACTTCTTGGGTGAGACCCCAGTGTACAGTTCTGTCCAAAAGTCTTAAACAGGTTTAAGGCTTTGAGCAAAGAATAGAATATAGACATAAAAAGAAGAGAAAAATCTAAACTAGAAGCACTCGAAGAACATAGACCTCTGCCAAGGCACAGGTAACACTTAGTAATATATTATAAACCTGTCTTTCATTGCCCTATGATTTGCAAATCGGCTCCCACCAATGTCAACTAGCAGATAACATGAGGGTGCTGGGTCACAAAATGTCATTTTGTTCAATCTGCTCTATGTTGGCATGCAGTTTTGTTCCCCATCTTACACGAGTCAAGTGAGATCTCCTGTTGTGCTTGATAAAGAATTGACATGCACAGCCCATCGTAGCAGCTCCTAAGCTCTTCTGTTGTGTCGTCATTTTCACATCATTAATTAAGTTGGGGATCAAAGTGGCAATGGGAATGTTAATACTCCTCATGGGGAAAGATAACAACTGTGATGCTGTTGTTTCCTCCTGTCGCGCAGAGGTGTCCCTGCTGCCTCCTCAGCCCTCTCTGTCCCACCTGGCCCTGGGTCTGTCTGTGGGCACATCAGCGCTCATTGCTGCCCTGCTGCTGGCAGTGTCTGGAGTCATGATCAGTAAGTAGGAAACACATTGTGTGCAATTGGAGCAGAAGCCAGTAATGAATGTAGCAAGACTGTAATTTAATATTCTCATTTACGTCCTTATGTTGTATTATATACACTACATTTATCACATTACTTTTTTTGTTATAGCGAAGGTTAATAGTTTTGAGATTATGTTTCAACACTAAAAATAGAACAAGTCACTAATATGATGTATAAAGAATTTAAATTATGTCTAGGTCACTGAAGTTAAGACAGAGACAGATTTTCTATAGATAAATGTGGGCCCACAGTCGAGCCTTGGGGAACACCATGAACAGATTAAACTTGATTTCCTCTATGAGTTGGGTAGATTGCGTTCATTTAGTCTTTATAGGTTTATCTCAATCTCATAGTACACAGTAAAATATATTAGAAAGAAAATCGTTTTGTAATGTTTTTTTTTTTTTTTAAGTTTAGCTGGTTATTACAATACAAAATCAAACAAAACTAAACCTAATTTTAGCTCGACAAAATTTTCTCAGCACAAAAAAACATGTTACAAAAACATCATACAAGTTAACAATTCTATATTGATAAGAGAAGGGGCAGGATTTAGTGATTTAGTGGTAGACTGGACAGCTGTTCATAAATTAATATAGATTATTTAATAAATAATGTAAATTCTTTCTCAGGTGTACCCTATATACAGTATTATGTAAATCTGAAACTGTTAAAATTTTGAATATATTGATTTTTTTATCACATGAAAGCATACTAATAAAACAAAGGGAGGCCCTGGACTGAGCTTTTGGGAGCTCCAAAGTTCTTTCACTAGATAAACGTTGTATGCAATCTTTTGTAGGAACTCCACATGGGAAGAGACACAGACAGAATATGGGGAAACATACCTTATTTCCGCCTATTTGTTTAGCTATACAGTGTATTCTCTCTTTTAATTAGACTCTGAACTCCCCTGATGTCTGGCTACTGCCCACTAAGACAGCTCTCAGCAGGTTGTCAGACAATACCAGTGTCACAAATTTTGCCTATAACTATTATTCACAGTAGAAAAGTGTATTTCAATGAGAAAACATAATGTCTCAAAAAAAATAAATATAAAAGAACTTCTTGTAGTTGATGACTATAGACTATACAGCTATTCACCAAAACAAATGCAAACTAACTCCCTTATTAGATAAATAGACTGTATGTATACTATATTAAGCTGTTAAAATGTTCAGTAGAGTTTTTATTTAAAGAATACAAGCTGCATAGAGTAAAAGTAGACCCAGGATTGATCTCCAATAAACCAAACTTGTTCACTGAGTTGTCCAAAAATAAGCAACTAGCCATTCAAGCATTTTTGAGCTTGGCGAAATTCAGCCTCTCATCCAAGAGAACTCAAGAGAATTTCCTCAAACCTTAAGTATCCTCTGACCGTTCTGTCTGACCGCGTTTCCTTAAGATAGAGTTTCTTTCACTAGATTAACATCCTTAACCTTGGGTCTTGTAACATTGCGTGCAGTGATTCAGTGAACTCAAATAAACTCAGAGACAGACACAGTATTGTTAAAACTGCCTTATTGCTCTGCCGATTTGTTTAGGTATACATTATATTCTCTCTTTTAATCACTCTGAAATCAGACTCTGACCTCCCCCTGTGTCTGGCTCCTGCCCTCTCAGACAGCTCTCAGCAGGTCGTCGTACAATAACAGTGAAACATGTGGCTAGTCCCTGCATTTGTCTATCTGCGCTCAGTCGGGCCATTACAGCAATTGAGGAGCCATTGTCTCGTCCACACACACGCCTACAATAGCTGTAGACCAAGCACACCAAGCAACGCATTGCCACCACCGCTCCGAGCCTATTCACACACCAGTAGACCAGGCAGGTGCAGGAATCCCTCAGTGATGTATGAAAACCATTAATGATCGATGGTTCCTTAGCGGGCAGCTGACAGCACTCATGCATTAGACAGGGCTGGGTAAATAAATAAGCTCCCACATACACCCAGAGGAATACACACATAAATGCACACACTAAATTGAGCTAATGTCTTTATAATATAGGTCAAGACTTCTGTTTGTGTGGCTGCACGTGTCTATAGAAGAGAAAGAAAGAGCAATGGCTTCCTAAAGCGGAGGTTAAAAGTTCATGAAAATTCATTTGGAGTCACAATGTTGAGGTTATGTTTCAATGCTTCCACTATAGATAGATTAAGTCACTTATTGTAGGATGTATAAAGAGTATAAAATATGTCTAGGTCTTTGAATATGCTTTGACACAGATGGATTTTGCTCATAGATATATGTTAAGACGTTAAAATATAGTCACTAGAGAAAGCATGCTAATCGAATAAATGTGGGCTCATGAGTGAGCCTTGGAGAACACCATGAACCAACTAAAATTGTTCACTGTATTTTGATATTCTTCTCCAAGTTGGGTGGATTGTGTTTATTTATTCTTTATAAGTTTTATCTCATAGCAAGCAGTAAAATATATTAGACAGAAAATCTTTCTGTAATATCCTTTCAAGCGAATGCGAAGAAGGCAGTTGTGGTTATTATCCACTTCAGTGAGTATTCTGCCAAACTTTTACAAAGCACTTACTGAATCTGAAGTTTTATAAAGACAAAAAGCATCACGCTTAATAAAGGAATCAAGAATTAACAGACACAAAGATATTTTTAGTCATCATTATTTTGGGATGTTTATTTCATTGCTGCTTACACTGTGTTTGTTTTTTACTTACAGTGTATAGGCGTAAGCACACAGAGCTGCAGTCCATCCAGCTGGAGTTACAGAGTCCAGACTGTAAGCTCAGTAAGCTGCGGGCCTCCACCATCATGACCGACTACAACCCCAACTACTGCTTTGCCGGGAAGACAGCCTCCGTTAACGACCTGAAGGAAGTGCCCCGCCGCAACATCTCCCTCACCAGGTCAGTTACGATTACTACAGCCACAATAGCGTCTTTCAATACAATATTTACATCAGGCTATTATTGATTCACTCCATAGTCACACAGCTGCCCTGGGGCAGACTGATATAGATATGGCAGGCATAACAAGCCAACAGCCTCTTCAGCAACTGGCAAACACACCACCAAAATTACAGTAACACATCCATACACCAGTGCTGAGGAAACTGAAGGCTAGGTATTTGAAGTCTCTTGCCCAAGGACTCAATGGCAGTATGAAGTAGGGGGACTGGACAACCGGCTCTACCTCCTGAGTATCTGCCGCCCAAAGTTTGATTAGTGTCACAAAGTTAACACTATATAAACCAACAGGTACATTGATAAAGTACTGACAAGAACTGACTGCTTAAAATGTCTCCCACTGTGCATGTGTGTGCCCTGATGCACACAGCCAAGCACATTTTACAAGGTCCTTTAAAATATTAATGCACCCTACATGTGTTTCTAATCTACTGGTTTATATGTGGAAAATAGAAAAAGATTTACTCACCATGGCATAAAAATGGTTCATTAGACCCACTGACATCTCCTGTTGGGTGTCACATGAATGAATACTGCATTTTTACCTGGTCTGAAAATCTACAGAATGCTAAAAATGCACGGCACATCACTCCTAAGCACTGTTGCATTATGCTGTTGCCCCACCTCATATCATTAACTTATTTAGTATTTACACTGCCCAGTTACCAGCATGCTTGTCTTAAACAATGCACTTTTAGGTCCTTTTGGTGTGAAACCTCAAACTTTAAGGCCTAAATAATGCATGTTATAGTTAATACTGCATGTATTTGTGTGCCTCCAGGGGTTTGGGTCACGGTGCATTCGGTGAAGTGTATGAAGGCCTTGCAGTGGGGATACCAGGTGAACCTAGTCCACTCCAAGTCGCAGTTAAAGTAAGTTCTTATAGGATTTGAAAGAACCATGATCTGAATATAATTTCACCCATTGGGACATTTAAGATAAATAATTATGGTAGAGCACACACACTTTTATACTTTGCATAGTTCCTTTGCAGTTAAACTTTAGCGGCTGAAACACTGCATCATCTTTTTGTCTAATTTACAATAGACCCTTCCAGAGGTGTGCTCGGAGCAAGATGAATTAGACTTCCTCATGGAGGCCTTAATCATCAGGTGAGGGAAAGTACAAAACTCTGTCTCTAATTAAGTGCCAACAAAGTAATTCCTCATCCAGTGTTATTTCTTTCCCCATAGTAAGTTCAGCCACCAGAATATAGTGCGTTGTATCGGAGTGAGTCTGCAGGCCATGCCCAGGTTCATCCTGCTGGAGCTCATGACCGGAGGTGACCTGAAGTCCTTCTTAAGGGAGGCCAGACCGAGACTGGTAGGTCTAACTGTTTCTTCTAACTGTGCAGAAATGTTCAACTGCAATGAATAATAAACTAACTAACTAACTAACTAACTAACTTATCCCTGTTTGTTCAGGAACAGCCGTCGAGCCTTACGATGGTGGATCTCCTCAATGTGGCCAGAGACATCGCCAAGGGCTGCCAGTATTTGGAAGAAAATCAATTCATACACAGGTGAGTGGCCAACTAAGCCTTTCAAATAAAACACTGAACTGAAGACCTCTGCCAAGGCAT
Source organism: Bostrychus sinensis (assembly GCA_020698575.1). Lineage (NCBI taxonomy): Eukaryota > Metazoa > Chordata > Actinopteri > Gobiiformes > Eleotridae > Bostrychus > Bostrychus sinensis. The sequence continues at coordinate 16,783,115 of CM036258.1, forward strand.
TGATCCTATCTCACACTGGTACAGTTATCAGGGATCTTCTTGTGCAGGGGTAACCTCTTTGTCCATTGAGCAGCCACAAAGCCTTTATATCTTTGGCCCTACCTTGCAATTTTACAGACCCTACCTTGGCCCATTATCTGAGTATTGTTTTCTAAAAGCACATCAACAAACCTCATCAAAAGCAACCTCAAACTCAGACATAAACAAGTGTCGCAAGAGGTTAGGGAAGAAACAGAAGCAATATGCAGCATAGGCTTGAATGGAAAATTAAGAGAAACGTTTTCACATTCATCCCCATATATTTAGAGTCAAAAGCATCCATCCAAGCATAACATATGGCAAGTGCATGCTTTTTTGCTTTCCACATAGTAGCAGTGAGGACAAGTGATGAGTTAGGCATCACAGCAGCCAGATGGGCGAGCCGGCTTGTGTTTTTACGATCCGTATCCATGGCATGAGTCAACAAAGAACTCCCTCTATATGCACATTCACTATTTCAGTCAAAAAGTATGGCAGAGTTGTAAAGCGACCCTAAGGGTAAAAAACAAACCCCATTCTGAAAAGTTTGGACAATGTGTAAAATGTAAATAAAAACAGATTGCACTGTTTTCAAAGTGTTTCTTTCCATGCAGTGATTTCCATTACAGAATAACATTACAGAATAGTCTGGTTTTAATGTGAAGATTACAAGCGTCTTATACACACTCTGTCTTTCTAAAATGTTCCTGTTATACTCACTCTTACTCAGATGTTGCCGATAAACCTCAGTTGCATTAGTATTAATACAACTTTTTTCTATATCTGAAAAGAGCTGTGCCACTGAAACATGCAAGCACCTTATCTCTTTCACATCTGACGAATTAGCCTCATCAATCCACCAAATGTTGACCTTCTTTCTCAAATCCTGCATCCTTCTATTTAACTGATTTTCCATACCTATATTGAAATGCACCCTTGCACCGTCCTTGCATCTAATTTCAATTTATATGAAGGTGTGTTTACTTAAGGTTGAGTTGAGGGCAGGTAAATGCAGTAGGAGTAGAAGCCACTCGCCGCGAGCTGCTGTTTTTGGAGGATTACTGTGTTAAAAGACTTGCTGTGGTTTGTTCAGTCAGGTTAATCTACAGGGTTAATGCTTCCGGAGAGAGAAACATAGACATTGTTTTTTTTTTTTTATCGGCTGTGGACGAATGTGTTTTACGATAATCTCAGCGGTAACAATAGAAACAGCAACCATCTGAATCCGAGCACTTTGCGGAGGAGAGTCAGGTGGTAAAATAGTGTCATAACACAGGTGCTTTTGTAAGCGCCTCAATGAAACGGGCCTTTAAGCCGCAGTTAAAATTCAAAGTAAATAGGATCAACAGTGGGATGCAAGTTACGCGGTATTACTAACAGCCTGCACTAACATTTCTGTGCTGTGTCCTTCCCTCCAGCAATGATACTATACAGTTACTGCTATGACTTGCTCTTGCCTGTAATGAATAATTAGCATGGATCTTCCTAAGCCATTAAACAAAAGCTACACATTTTCACATGTAGCTCCAAACTCAAGCGAATTTGTGGACTGCGCAATTGCATGTGAAGGCTGACTAGATATGTCACTGTGTGCGTCAAGTTCAATTTTCAATTCAGTACATTTTATTTATACAGCCCAGTGTCACAATAGCAGTTCCCTCAAATGGCTTTGCAAAAATAAGACAAACAAACAACAAAGTGGGGCTGCCCTGTGGGTTCTATCCTCAGGCTGGCCAACACACAATCTCTACAAGTGGAGTCTCTCCATGTAACTGTGGGGTTTGTCCAGGTACTCCAGCTTCCATGCATGTATTTGGTGAATTGGTGACTCTAAATTGCCCCTAGTGAATGAATGTGAGACTAAATGTCTCTGTGTCATCCCTGCGACTACCTGGCCACTATCCTGGATGTATCCAGTTTCATATCGCATAGGTGCTGGGATAGGCCCCAGCAACCCTAACAGGAACAGGTGAAAGAAGATAAATGAATTAATGAACAGCATATAACCACCAGCAGGATTAAATAAATAATAAATAAGAGGTTGTATTATTGAAATGCACCAGTGAAATACTCTGCTTTCCCCTTAAATCAGTCTCATCTGAATTTTCAGTATAAATGACAGTAAACAGATAACTGCTCCGGACACAATAAAGTTATTAATTACTAGTATTCAATGCATAATATCATAACGGAGCAGTTGCTAACCACTTCTGGCACACTAAAGTGGGGCAGCTAAGTTGAGTGTAGCACCTTTTTAGAAAGCCCTCACTTTCAATCTGTCCTAAACATGATTTCATCCTCACTGTGTCATTCCACATACAAGTTCATCCCAGTGCAGAGGCATACCAGAAAAACAACATGTTGCTGCAAATGCACAGGATACTTTTGGATGCTAAAATTAGATTAGGCATTGTCTATCAATGTACCCTTGTTAGGTTTGATGAAAAGCAATGGCTTTTAAAATGTGTGAGTTAGTGCATGCAAGCTCTGACTCCATTTCATTTCCCCCCAGACATTAGCATAGTGTGGAGTGTGAACTGTCAGATTGTCTCAAAGAATACCCAACCGAGTGCAGCGCAAATATGAACTTTCAAAAAATTTTCTTTCTATGGAATATATTCCAATCTTCTGTCTGGTTGCACCATGTGGGTAGAGCCATAAAAGCAATACACTGTAGGAAACGGAATCTCAGCAGCTAGCCCACGGCATCGACTGGTTACACTAAAGTGAAAAACCAACAGGGGTGTGCCGGTCTGCGCTTCATGCCTAGAATTGTCTTATAGGTGCAAATATATTGGAAGATTTAGTAATTTACTGACAATATGAGAAAGTGAGATGAGGGCTGCAGCGATGTCGCGGCTCAGCACATATACATATTTCTACTGTACGCCCACTTTAGTTTTACACAGTTGCAAAAGAAGTTGTTTTTGCCCAAACTTCTGGTAATAATGTCTCAATCTGTGTTTTTTAGGGACATTGCTGCACGTAACTGTCTACTGACCTGCAAAGGACCCGGCCGCGTGGCTAAGATTGGAGATTTTGGGATGGCCCGGGATATTTATAGGTAAGATGCCATGACAATTGTCTGTGCAATAACATAACTTAACCCAGTAAAAGGTCATGTCTTTAGATACACATACACAAATCAGGCATAACATTATGACTGCCTGCCTATTATTGGTGGACATAATGTTTTGTTTTATCATCACCTGCTTAATATGCAGCCATGTACGCAACAAAGACCAGCAAATAGCCATTACTTCTTCAGCATCTTAAGCTGCAGTAGCTTTAGGGTGACCACCTCGAAAAGTACTAAAAGTGGGACAAGTTGAGACAAAGTGGGACGCATTCAAGAATTTAGTTTTGCATACATATCAAACCTCATTTAGATAAAGACACAGCTGCTACAGTTTAGGGCCTATAAAACATCTGATGTGCTGTTTGTTTCATCACCAAAAACACACACACAATTTGCAATGTAATGTCTTTACTAAATCAGTTTATAAAAATGAATTACAGACGCATTAACAACATAGAGAGGCCTTTCCTCAAACACAGGGGCAGTAACATACCAACCATATTTATTCTACATTTTACACCAGGAAAAATCTCACTTTTTATTGCATTGAGCAAGGTCTTGCTCAGTGCCAAGAAAGATCACCAAAAGAAGCATTTAACACTAGATAAAACATAGGAACGATATGATTTCCTATATTATGCTACCTTTTAGAGTTTATAGAGAGTAGCTGTCTGTAGTGTAAGGTTTATGGGTAGCCTAGTAGAAACATTAGAAATTATGTGTTGTTGATATTTGTATTGTATATGTTTATACTGTTTTCTAAAATCACTTTGTCACTGGGTTACATCTTGTGGTGCTAAAACCTACCTTAGGGGTGCTAGGAGGTAGAAAAAATGGGACATTATCTCAACAAGTGGGATGGTGGGACAAATGCCTGAATGGCTGTGCAGTAGGACCAAAAGTGGGACAGGTGGTCACTCTAAGCTTGTCTGTTGAATTGGACCACACAGGCCAGCCTTCGCTCCCTACGTGCATCACCTGTCGCTGGTTCACCACTGTTCCTTCCTTGCACCATTTTAGATAGACACTGACCACTGTGGACCCACTAACACGTCCCATGATGAAGAGATAATCTGTGTTATTCACTTTCCTTGTCAGGGGTCATATACTGTATTGTTATGCTTGATTGGTGTATTTTTCAGTACTCCCTGTAGACTTAAATAGTGTGTATTATTGAATGAGCCACAGATTATTCTTTATCACACTGTCATACCTGTGTCTTACTCTACATCTATGGCCCCAGTGGAGCGTTATTATTATTCTTACTGCCATCTTTTTTTTGTGTGTGCAACATGTGGAAGAGCGTAAATGAATGCACTATTCAGCAGGGAAATATCCTAAAGCCTTTCATCTGCAAAGATACGAGAGCAGGGGAAAATATGTCACAACAGGCAGCTATAGCGATGCAGCATTTTAGAGTCACCCCACGGAAAAGTCACGCAGGAGCAAAGTCGAAGCATCAGTAAAAAGCCTTGTCCCAACGGGGGCTCCGGGGCTGCTAGATTTAATTGCTGATATCAGTTTTTCAGGTGCCTGGCGATGATTTTGTTTTGTTTTTTATTCTGAGCCCGAAGCTGCAGAGCTGACACTTGGACCTTTTTTTCTTTTCATTGTTATTTGAAGGGTAGTTGTTTTGATGCCACTATGTCAAGTGGGCTGTGTGATGATGTGCCCTCCTGCTATGTGCTGTAATGTTGTCGTGGGAGAGGGGGTTGGAGTCACAGGGAGAAGGGGCAACAGGCATCAAGCCTTTTTCTGTTTATGCCTGGGCAGAGACTGCTGTGTCTAAAGGCAGCCTGTTTCATACTCACAGTGTGGATTAGGGGTTAAGTTTTTCTGACATTATGTCTGCTATATTTTTGTTCTTATAGGTGAATCAAAATTGCCCATAGTGCAGAGAACGATTTCGCCTGCTGGAAATGGTGGAGACTGGACAGAGCAGAATAGGGGACTTTTAATAACATACTCACCTATGCTTTTGGGGTTACCTTAGTTTAGTAATTATTCATATTGTAAACTGTTTGATCATTTTAGTGCAATTTTGGAAGACAGTGGTGAGACCAGCGATGTTTAAAGACAGTGGCGCTGAGGAAAAGACAGGAGGCAGAGCTGGACATAACAGAGCTGAAGATGTTGAGGTTCACCTTGTTCATTACGAAAATGGATAGGATCAGGAATGAGTACATCAGAGGAACAACTCATGTTAAATGTTTTGGAGATAAAAGAAAGTCCAGAGTAAGAAGATTTTGACACGTACAGAGGAAGGATAGAGGCTGTCTGTCGTGGGAGAGGACCTCTCCTTCAATATGGTTTCCATAAGGTTTCTTCTTTTTTTTCCCCACAGCTGGGTTTTATTAGGAGTTTTTCCTTACCGAGAAGGAGGGTCTAAGGACAAGGGATGTCCTGGGTCTGTTTACTTTAGTGTAGTTATTGTTTGTGTTGATTGATTGTGTTTTTATGTTTGATTAACTGTTTGTGAAGCCCTTTGAGGCGATTGTTTTTGTGATACAGGGCTATATAAATAAAAATGTCATTGCACTGAATAGAGCTGACAGACTGGAGGCCTAGAGGAAGGCCAAAGAGAGATTTATGGATGTAGTGAAAGTAAGGAAGTTAGTTTGGGTGAGAGAAGATGATGCCGAGAAGAGGGTTAGATGGAGGCAGAGAATTTGGTGTGGTGACCCCTGAAATTGAACAGCCAAAAGGAGTACAAAGTCATTTTATTGTTTTTAAGTTATAGACAAAACGGTTGGGCACTTTAAAAACTATAGTTCTAATGTCTTTTCCTGAAACCCAAAGTATGTCAGCATAAAACTGGCAAAGACAAACTTGGATGCAGGATAAATACTAGTTAGTTTGCAGTCTGTGGACTTCCTCACACAGACTTCACGCAGCTCTCACGTGCCTGAGGTGCACCCTGTGGTAAATACAAAGCTGGGTAAACAACTGCTGCCAGTCCATAATCCTCCGGAGGTAAACAGCCACAGCAGCAAAGACGAGACTCTGACTCACAAAAGCATTAGTATTTCCTCTAAATAAATATATACTGTATCTTTTTACAACTGGTGTGTGTGGCGTGACTGAGCATTTGCTGTAATGTCAGCTTGCTTCGACAATTATCAGGCTGCATACTGTGTCCAGAGGTCCCTTAGTTGCTATTCTGCACACTGCTTCTTTGTTTCTCGCTGCTAGATTTTTCTCACTCTGCACACTAAATCTCTTACGCAGGGGCAGACACGAGCCACACAAACTCATCTTGTCTATAGATTTTCTGGGACTGTATTTAAGCCGTTCCCTAATCTGTAGTTCTGCTTTTGCTCTCTGTCTGTGGTGGTGTTAGCTGTCATAATAAACATGTCCCTAAACCCCAGGAAGAGAAATCAAAAGAGGCTGATCCACCGATAATAGTGTTACTAGCCTTTTACACACCTCAGACTTCTATTTTCTACAGGGAATCCTAGGGTTATGTTTTGCAAAGGTGTATTTAAGGTCAAATTGAGTTGCCATGCTTAGTCAGAAGCCATTAATATTGCTCATTGACTTTTTCAATTCACCCAGCAATATTAAAATATACTTAAGGGATTTTTCCCCTCCTAACTGTGAGCCTAAATATTGAGTTGGTAACTGATTTGCATGCTTGAATTGATTTTGTTATTTTGATATTGAAATAAATATGGACCGTATGATTCCTGCACGGTAACCAGCCTGGCAAACAAACCCTCCTGGAAAGTAATTGTTTTACTGCTTCATTGATTATGTGCAGTTCTTCCTTCACAAGCTAATATTTTTTCTTCTTTTAGTCATTTTAGCTAAGATAGTAATGTCTATATCAACCAGATGCATCAATTTTTCTCCGTATAGTGATTAATTGTTTATTTTGTGACATGTGAAAGGTTTTAAATCAGATGTAAAGAAAAACCTTTAATTACCATCCTCCTCAGGGTCATAGTTGCTGAGATAGGCTCCAGCCACCAAAAAGCCCTAATGAAAAAGAGAAAAATAAATCACTGAGTAATAGTGTTTAATCAAGAATGTGGCGAGTGTTACTAAGTTTAAAAATATAAATAAATTTAACTGATACTAATTCATTAGTAAATACTCATGAGTTAATGTACACAAATATACTAATGTAAACTTCATTAGTATGATCATAGCAATATACATATAATATATAAAACATTTTCAGGAATAGTTATTATTATTGTTGTTGGTGGTGATGGTAATAATAATAATAATAATAACTTTATTTATATAGCACTTTTCAAAACAGAGTCAAGAAAAGAGGATGCACAAACACATCCTCAATAAATACAAGACAGGTAAATTAAAAACACAAGATATGATAAAACAAACTTAAAATCAGACTCAAGTGGAGCATAGTCATGGGCTAGATAAAACTTAAAAAGTACAATGAATAAATTAATAAATTAAGCAATAAAAACAGCTTTTCTATAAAAATAAGTCTTTAAAAGGGATTTAAACGATGCTACTGAGTTAGCCAGCATGAGTTCCTCAGGCAGGTCGTTCCACAGCCGATGGAGCTCGAATATAGAATGACTGGTCTCAAGTCTAGAGCTGGGAACAGTCAGGAGGTTTCTGCCCGAGGACCTCAGGCTGCGCACCAGTTCACAGGGGGACAGTAGTTCTGTTATGTATCCAGGGGCCAGTCCATGAAGGGCTTTAAAAGTAAAAAGTAAAATCTTAAAATCAATCCTAAAACTGATGGGTAGCCAGTGTAATTCCATTAAAATCAGGGTGATATGCTCCCTCCTCTTCTTTGTTCCTGTTAAAAGTCTGGCTGCCGTATTCTGAACAAGTTGTAGGCGGTGATTGATTTTTGATGATTACCTGTTAAAAGCCCATTGCAGCAGTCCAGTCTGGAGGAGATATAAGCATTTAAGGCAGTTTCAGTGTCATTAAAACTGAGCATGGAGCGTATTCTGCTTATATTCCTTTCCTTTATATTCCTACTTTACTTGTATGTTTTTCAAAGGTCAGCTGTGTCAAAGAGCACACCCAGATTTCTGAAGACTGAATGTTATTATGACTGTGCTGATGGACAATGAAGAGGATTTCTGTTTTGTCAGAATTTAGTTTGAAAAAATTTGCTGACATCCAATTTTGTATATCTTAGAGACAGACAAAAGATGATCCAGGTCTGTAGTGTCTTATAATACTGCTATAAGTGCTGATGTGTGTATATATTTGTGTATATATATATTTAATAATTAATTTTTCATTGCTTTACTTGAGCTTATTACTCAAGAATTAAGGGACACTTGCACAATACGATACCAGTAATTTTACAGCAGGTCTTTAAATCTGCCTGAAAAATGTGCCACAGTCTGTATAGTGGTTACTAAAATATCACAGTAAGAAGTATTTCTTTTACCCTGACATTTACATTTTCCTAATGTTTCATAATGTGTCCAACTGAGCTCAAAGATCCTGTCTTGTCCACAGTCGCTCCTAGTTCTGGCCGCTGTAATAACAGATTTCCTGGTCCTTACCACATCTTGTTCCTGGAGACAGAGAAATGACGCTGATAGCTCTTTATTTTCCACTCAGGTCTTGGGAAATTGAAATGGCAACTTTCCAGTCATAAACCTGCGTGCACCAGCTCAGATGTTCCTGTTCATTCTGGAGACTATATTTAAAAAACAAGTGTTGGGAATAAAGTGCCATTTTATGACAAAACGACTGAGGGGAAACAGATTTATGCCTCTTCTGCTGCAACCATTGCCAAGTGATGCTTTACACAGCCAAACCCAGCTGACACCACTTAACTCACGTCTCGGCTGGAGTCCATTTCTCTGTGTGGACGACATGATGGACAGGGAAACAGAGCAGAACCAGCCGGAGCCCTGAGTTTGCCTAGAGGCTGGAGATGAACCGGCTACTGCCCCCTATCAGCACCAAGCATCAGATAAAAGCACACATCAGATAATTTCTCTGCAGCATTAAAAATGTCTCAGACACCCCGGAAAAAAAAAAAAAAAAAAAAAAAAAATAGGAAACCCAAACTCGATAAGATGTTCTTGGAGCGTCTCACACACCAGCAGTGTTAGAAAGCCAAAGATCCGATGGAATCAAACTGAATTAATTGCAGGGTGCAGAGTTTTTCTCCATTTTCTTGCATTTGAGGGCAGCTGTGTTGTCATGGTGATTGTAGATCGCTATACAAATAATGATAAAAATGTAAATGTTTTGGTCCAGGGCGAGCTACTACAGGAAAGGAGGGCGCGCCATGCTGCCTGTCAAGTGGATGCCGCCTGAAGCCTTTATGGAGGGCATCTTCACATCAAAAACAGACACATGGTGAGAATGCATTTCCTACACATTAGATATTTGTATATTAGCTACTGATGCAAAAAAGGAAACATATTTAGTGTCAAGAAACACATGGTTGTAGGATACAGCTCACCTTCTGTTGCTTTTCACTACAGAACATTAACCAGACATTGGTAACATTTTCCTAACTTTACAGGAGAACATTTTGAAAAATTTAATTCCTCAGTTCTAAAATATTCTATCACACAGATGACAGATGCCTTATTATCCATTATTAAAGTAAATGTTTTAATAAATTCTAAAAAAAAAAAAAAAAAAAAAAAAAAAAAAGTTGGGTGTTGCAATAGTGTGCAAATGTCATAAAACTAAATTTTATTCACAGTAGAAATATCAAGCATTGAAAAATCATTTTAATTTGATGGCAGCAACATTAAGTTACATTAAGTTAAGACAAGGCAACAAGAAGCCATGAAAAAAAGTTACTTACACATACAACAGTCACATACATCAAATTTATGTCCAGTCTTTAACACTTCAGAAAAAATCTGGCTTTCCAAGTACCACCTTTAGGTTATTCATATGAACATGGACTAAACCAAGACTCAACCAGGACTAAACCAGATCTTAGGCAGGACTAAATCAGGACAAAACTAAGACTAACCAGGACTAAACCAGATCTAAACCAGGACTAAATCCAAATAAAGCAAGAACTAATCAAGACCATATCAGGACTAAACTAAACTAACGTATAACCAGGACTTATCTGGCACTAAACCAGGTGTAAACCAGGTCTGAACTGTGCCTAAACTGTGGTCTATACTTAAAATGTACATAATTCCAAACTAGATTAGGAATTACATTACATTACATAGCTCTAAATTATTCTAAATCTGAACTGACTACTGAGTACTACCAGAAGAAGTTCATGTACCAGCAGTGGCACCCATGCCACAGATTGAGAACTAGTGCTTTATATCCTATCCAAACAGAACAGTCTGGCAACTAGATGCAGAGAAGCCAATATTCACAGATATTATTTTGTGTTTTTTTTTATCAATAACTCTAGATTAATCCAATATGAATGTGTCTGGAGAAGTAACAGTACACAGATATAAGCCTCTCTCACACACACACACACACAGTCTAACAAAGTCAACTCCTAACATTTTACCTGAACTCAATCATGTGTGGAGTGCCAGAAGTTGTTTTGCTCTGATAATTTCCCTCATCACCACCGAGTAGCAGTGCACATAATTTGATGGGAGGACTGTGTATATACCCGCAGCATAAAGGAGCAATAGAGACACGGGGATGTTCTGGGATGCATAGTCATGTGTGAACAGTGCTGCTTGGAAAGTAATCACAGACATTCTCTCTTATTTGTTCATTATGATTCATCAATTCACAGACATGCATGTGTTTGGATGGTAGGAGGAAGCCAGAATACCAGGGAAAAACATGTAGACAGACTGCTCCAGAGCCTTCTTGCTTTGAGGCAGAAGAGCAAACCCCTCCCTCTACAACCTACAAATTTAAGTTTAAGTATGATATTTTGTTAGACAGATAGATCAGGATTTGCTAAAACTTTCTTCACTGAAATGCTATTGTTGTCTAAAGCACTGGTTCTCAACTGGTTTGCCTTTGGGACCCACCATCACTCTATAATGACAAGCTCCCCCCTAAAAAAGAGCAATTTCAACTGATCCAATGTTTAAATGAATAAACCCACTGCAGTTTGACCCTGAGATAGTAGAATATCAGAATGTCACAGTGCGCCAACACAAAAAAGAACACATTTAAAGAGAAACCAAGCATGGAGCAATGCTAGAGAGGAAACTATTCCCTTCTACAGTCACTTAGCTGCATTTTAGTTTAGAGCCTCAACTCTTCAAGTCAGTAACTTCAGCTTTTTTAACCCCACTTCAACCTTAGAGACTGTGATATTACAGAACTGGATTTTTTGCTTCTATTGGGTTTCCTCTATACACCTTATGTCCTATATTTCCACTTTTCCTATTATTGTTGCTAAACTTTATTTATTTTTTTGCCCTGGCAAGGCCCGCGACCCACTGAAAACGGTTCTTCGACCCACTTTTTGGTCCCGACCCACCAGTTGAGAATCACTGGTCTAAAGCAATGTTTCCTGAAGAAAGGGCTGCTTGTATTCACTCTTTTTGCTTTCCCTCCACCCGTCTGTCTTTCTCTGTCCTTCACTACCTTTGATCCTTGGCCATATGTTTTTTTTAATTCCTTGTCCTGTCACTATCTCATCTCTGTCCTCCGCTCGTCTACTTTACAGCTCCGGCCGCCGATGATGCTTGTAATTTATGGCTTCATTCTCCTTAGTCGCTTGCTCCCCGTGTAACTAATCTTTGCTCTAATCATGCGGCTGTCTCAGGTCATTTGGGGTGCTGCTGTGGGAGATCTTCTCATTGGGCTACATGCCATACCCCAGCCGCAGTAACCAGGAAGTGCTGGAGTTCGTGACCAACGGCGGAAGGATGGACCCGCCCAAGAACTGCCCCGGACCTGTGTAAGTCCGCACATAAACACATGTATTGACTTGGACTTAGACTTGTGACACAACTCAGACTTTGGAACCAATTACTCAGACTTAGACTTGAACTTGGACTCTTCTCACAGACCAGGACTTGAAAATGAACTCGGACTTGGACTCTTCTTTACTCACTGATGAGGGCTTGTGCCGTTGGATCAACTCGGACTTTGAAATCAGTAAGTTGGACTTAAACTCTGACTTGCTTTGCTTGTAAATCAACTCTGGCCTTAAACATGGCTTCGATTAATTTGGACTCAACTTGAATTAATTTGGACTGGACTTGACCTTTTTGATTTACTCAGACTTGTATCTCCACTCATTTGGACTTGGAATCCTCTGACCCTCCGCTTCAAACACTGATGACTCGACTTGAACCAGCCTTTTGTCACTCGAACATAGACTCAGACTCAAACACTTTGGATCCGAGCGTGACTTGGACTGGAAAACTGATATCTGGACTGCAACACTGACGCAGAATAGTGTGCTTTAATGAATGAAATGAATGGGCTGCACATGACCACAAGAATGAATGTGGTCCCATGAGGTCTAATTACAGCGCTGTTCTACATAAATAAGACAGAGGGATGCATACAGCGAGCGTGGCGGCGCACACAGATCCACACATGAAAGGCGCTGCTGATTTGCTGATATTGACACATAAAAGAGTTGTGACCTAGAAGGCGTCAGAAAAATTTAACGCCAGATTGCTCTCAATGTTTTCCAATATGGACGCCGCGCTTACAGTTTCTTTCATGTTTGCCTCGATTTAGAAGGAGTCACAGGGAGCTGATAGAGTGCATAAAAACCATTTTAAAATCAGGCTCGCAGATAGCGCCTCTTGTCAGCTGCACTGTGTAACATATATGGGAACGGCACACATGCATTTTTTTTCTACAAATACGCACAGTCAATTTGCTCAGCTGCTGCTTCACACCTGTGGGCCACAGCTCTGCAGATACCATCCCTGCCTGAGAACCCCCCCCCCCACCCTCGAAAATGTGAACGTGTTACTCAATAAAAATCAACACAACCCGGCGCTCTGCTTTTAATTTGACGTTAAGAAACAAGGCTCGAAGATTTCTGTGAGCAACACAAACAGCCGGAGTCAGTTTGGCAATTAAAAGCACATTCAGCATTTAACTTCACCGTCAGTTGCTGTTGCTATCTTAACAGCCCATTGAACACAATCAGTCAAACTAGAGGGAGGCTGCACTGTAATTCTGCCTCCAGCAATCAAAACAATATTAAGCATATTTTTTCTTGTTGGAGGGGATTCATCTGGCAATTTTAAATTAACAGGGGACATGTAGCTGGTCAACTTCTTTTATCATCCTTATTTTTGTGTGCACATAAAGAGTAATGAAAAAAATATTGCCTCATCTCAATGCCTGTGTGTATATATAGGTATCGTATAATGACCCAGAGTTGGCAGCACCAGCCTGAGGACAGACCTAACTTCTCAACCATCCTGGAGAGAATTGACTACTGCTTACAGGTAATTTAGCACTGATCAATTAGGACTCTTTTCCACCAAATGAGTCTCTGTTTTAAATTCTTCACTGTTCATGGATCGTTGGTGCCATCTAGCGAAGCAGTTCTCATTTCAACTGTGTACATGTTGGATAAATGTTAAGCTGTTTTTTTGGAAAGGGTATAAAGTTTAAATGTCTTCCTATTACTGATGATGAATGCCCTGTTTCAGGACCCTGATGTGGTCACGACACCCCTGCCCATTGAGTATGGGCCCATCCCAGAGGAGGAGGAGAGAGTGGCTGCACACCCTGAGGACCAAATGGCCCCCACTCTGGTGGTGAAAGCCCAGGTGCCTGATGGAGAAGGTCCTCAGCCCCCGTCCTACCCCAGTGAAGATACACGGAGAGGAGCGGAGCAGGCGGGGGTCCAGAGCACAGAGGCCAAAGCACAGCCCACCACTCAGCAGCAGCCGCCGTGCCTCCTGCCTCATACCCAGACCACCGTCACCATGACAACCACTGTCACCTCCACGGCAACTTCAGCGCTCACTTCCAAGGGACCCCAGGTGTCCACGCAGCCCCCTGCCGAGGGGGGGCATGTGAACCTGGCCTTCACCCAGGGTCACGGTGTGGAGAAAGAGCACAGTGCAGGGAAGAGCACCAGCCTCTGGAACCCCACGTACGGCTCGTGGTTCCTGCAGCAGCAGCAGAGGAAACAGCAGCAGCAGCAGCAGCAGCAGCAGCAGCAGCGGCAGGCCACGGTGGGAACCATGGGGGCCAGCGGGGGGCGGAGGGGGCAGGGTGCCCGGTGAGGGCCAGGAGCACGTGGGCAGGACTGTGGCTGAGGTAGCGGGAGCGCTCGGTCTGCAGCACCAGCACAAAATCCAGCAGCAGCTGCAGATGCTGCACCAGCAGCAGGGGCTGTGCAGACCCCTGCTGCCCCCTCCACCGCCCCCCGCCGCTCAGTCCCCCCTGCTGCTGGACTCCAGCACACTGCCCCCCGTGCCCCTCTACAGACTCAGGCGCTTCCCCTGTGGGAACATCGGCTACGGATACCAGGAGCAGGGGCTGCCTATGGACCCCACCGCGGCACAGGCCTCTGCGGCCCACCCGCGGGGGGCCATCCCCACTTCCCTGAACAGGCCGGGGGTGTCGGAGGACAGCCGCCCTCTGCTGGTCACCATGGGGACAGTGCAGGACCCCCGGCTGCCCAGGATGGAGGGCCACAATGCCACAGTGCTTTAGCCCCAAAGGCTGCTGTTTGTGTTCCAGACTCTGTGTGCTCAGGCCCACAGCACTGTGTCAGGACAGACTCTCATCCTCCAGACTGGACCATCACGCTTCTCCCATTAAACTATGGAGGCATGTCCAAACTAACGAAAGCACACATGAGGACTAAATCAAATCAAAACAGCAGGGGACATGGAGAGGAGAATCTAGTTTTAAAAGAGTACATGTATTTTTTCATTGCTGGAAGTAATGGGACTGAGGGACATGGCCTGTGTGTGTAGAAGAAGAGGAAGGCTCTTTTCAATGAATGGATTTAAGTGGAAATAAATCTTTATATTGTTGACTTTAAACCTAGAGTCACAGACTTTGGTGATATCTTTTGCAGCTGTGAGAGCCAGCTACTCACACCACACCATTTTGGAACAACAATGTGGTAAAAAAAACATCTATCAGACTATTTTTCCAAAACTCAATTACCAGAGACTTTATACCTAAAAAAATACTGGGGAAATGTGTTTGTTGTTGTTTGCTTGCCTGCTTGTTTATTTATTTGTTTGTTTATTTATTAGTTTGAAGTGGCTCTATAAATTATTGATGAAGATGGCTTTTAAAATCAAATTTCATTTTACACCTTTTTAATTACACTTTATTTTTTCCTATGAATTTACTTAAGCAAAGTTAAGGTTAAGATGATTTTGCCCCTCAAACTTCAGAGCAGCGGTGTGAGGATCAGAGGGCAGGACGGGACAGAACTTTGGAGGGATGAGAGAACTGACTCGGTTATGTTCAGATCTTGTGCTTTCCTTATGGGACTGCAAATACAGAAGTTGTGTTTGGTTCTGTTGAAGTCAGTGCTTTGAGACACTCTTCTGTCCCTTCCTGTCACCTTTCCCTGCCCACAGAAACACAGTGGATATTGCTGAATCAATCTTAACCTTCAAATTGCTATCTCCGAGCGCTCTATGTTCAGAAATTTGCATATTTTATCTTTTCTATTATAGAGTGAGAGTTGTGGAATACAAATGAGTGTGGTTACTAAGTTTGAATACAAACGGCTTTGGCTCCATGTGAATGAGTGTGGGACCTGCTTCAGTAACCCGCTCACATCGCCTCACACACGCTGTTAACACTTGTCTCTGCTTAAAGTCTGCTTCTTTTATTTTAGAGACTCATAAAGATGGAGTATTTGTCAAATCACACCAAAGCAATTGGTGCTGAGTTTTTGGTGGATGGTTGCGTTGCTTTTGCTCGACTGTTCTTGGCAAACCTGCCACTGGTCGCACAGCAGAGCGATGACGAGCCGTCATGTTTGCTGTCAGATTACAACTGACTGACTGATGAAGACAAATGCATTCATGTAGGCCAGGTCAATGAGCAAGTTAAATATTGGCTGATGAAAAGCATTGCTCTGTTTGTATTTGTGTTGGAGGCATCAGTTGTGTGTTCCCTTCACAGCTCATTGACATTGTCGAACTGCACCTGTAAATGTTGTAATTATAAAGTATTGTATTATGGCTCTGGTAAAAGCTGTAAATTGCCCTTCAGAAGACATTCGCCAAAATTAATAAATTACTATGTAATAACTGTTTTTCATCTGTCTGTTCACAAGACTGAAATTTAGGATTGGGGCCAATTTAATCAGATGGGGAAAATAAAGCGGTGATTAGATGTTTTAAGAACACAATCATCATTTAGAGTTGACTGGTGCCAGCTTGTTTGTTTCTTCTGTCACTCAGAAGCTAATATTTCCTAAGCTGTTTCTCACAGTGAAATCTTTATAAATGGGTCTCTTAGTTGGTAGAAGTTAATTAAAAACTCCAGCCAAAGTACTATACTGAAAACCTTGTAGTGGATACATGAAACTACAAAAAGTATTTTCTTTTGCATGTATTTTAAAGTCAAGAAAATATTCTGCTTCTTTGCTAAATTAGTTTTCTCCAAACTGAAGCATAATACATTAAAATATCAACATTACAAAAGTGAAAACAGATAAGAAAACTCACAAAACTCACAAAAGCTATTTTAAAATCCTCACAACCCAGATCCCTGTAACTTTTAACACACCGCATGCTAATGAGTGCCCAGGTTTGTGTTTGTGTCACTTTAACAGAGGCCTTTTATTTGCTCACAGTAGTTTCAGAAAATCATGGTGGAGCTCAGGGAGAGACGTTCGGTGAATCCTCAAAGTCCGGACTTGAACTGAGCGAGCTGTAGCCGCGCTGCTCATGGACGTACTTTGTTACTTTTTACTCTTTTATATTTCAGACTTGGTTTTACTCAGCAAGACCCACATTTTATTCATTAAATCTTTCTTAGTTGCATTTTTGCTCCATTACGCTAAGGTCTAGTTACTTTTTTAGTCAATTCATTTTCAGCTGTTACTTTTCTACTCAAGTACTTTTGGCTCAGTTACTTTCTTACTCTATTACTTTTACTCAAGTACTTCTTACATTAGTTACTTTTTCTCAACTATTTTGGTTCAGGTTACCATTTTCTAGTACTTGTTTTAGTTACGTTAACTCAAGTACTTTTCAGTTAAGTTACTCTTTTACTCAAGTATTTTCTAACTACCTTCAGTTACTTTTATTTGAGTACTTTTTAGTAAAGTTACTTTTTTACTCAAATATTCTTTGTTTTAGTTATTTTTACTCAAGCACTTTAGTTTTAGTTACACTACTTTTAGTAACTTTTACTCAGGTAATTTTTGGTTAAGTTACTGTCTTACTCAAGTACTTTTTAGTAAAGTAACTTGACTCAAGCATTTTTCTGTTAAGTTACTTTTTTATTCAAGTACTTTTGATTTTAGTTACTTTCACCCAAGTAGGTAAGTTACTGCTTTTCTTGAGTACTTTTTGTTTTAGTTACTTTTACTTGATTAGTTTTTATTTATTTATTTTTTTTCACAAGTACTTTTTGGCTTAGTTATTTACATTTCTATGCAGTTGTGTAGCAACTGTCTGACCTCATAACAGTACTTTAGTCATGTTGACAAAGAAATCTGAGTAAACCTTCCTTGTGCTGATCTGAGAATTGAACCCCTGACCTTGTGATTGTAAAGTGATATTGCTGACCAGCACAGTGCACTACACAACTGTTGAAACTGCTGTTTCTACATTGCCTTCATACTTTTTAGCATAGTTTTTTACACACTTTTGCTCATGTACTTTTCGTCAGTTACTTCATGGCAAATTTACTTTCAACTTGAGTAGTAAGTTAACTCGACTACTGATCAACATAGTTACTCTTTTACTCTCTCATCCAGTTATATTACTTGTACTTTTTAAGTCAGGTTGATGGGGAAATTCAAGTAACCTTTGCCTTGTCTGAGATTCAAACCTAGGGCCTTTTTGTACAAGTCTCAGTATAAACCACTACACTACAGTAGACTTGACAACTAAAGTACTTAAACTCTGATTTCTACATTGCCTTCATGCCTCCATACTTTTTGGCATTATTTTTTACTCACATTTCAGCTTAGTAATCTTTCTGCTCAAGTACTTTTCAGCTTAGCTACGTTATTATTTTGCTCCCACTGACTTCTGTCTTTTATACTCCACTACAGCTTATTTACAAATTTGTTCTATTTCTGACTTATACTTTATAATTGTTTTCCAAAAGCACTAATTCAGCAAGGTTGTTGGGGAAACACAAGTAATCTTAGTTTGGGACTCAAACCTCATCAGTCATCTTAGCTTCCACTTCTGTCGTGTGTTATCAGCTGTGGCATAAGAATCACATTCAGAAGTGATGTCTGGATGTCAGTATTGTTGCGAGTTTACAGAAATCTTTCTTTGTGGGTGTACAGCATTCACCTGTGTATCATACAGACTTCATCACTGGGTGAGAGCAGCAAAAGACCAGCAAACATGTTCTAGTATAGGAGAAATTCAGTCTGGTGTTTCTAGTTTTTAAAGTTCCTTTTAAAGGCCTATCCTATGTTTCTGAAAGGAATCTGTGACCTCTCCAGAAGAAGATTTTGCCAGGACAGTATAGGATAGGATTAAGTTTACAGAAAAAAAATCAACAAAAAGGTTGAATTTTGTGTTTGACCTTTTCACTAAATGCACAGAAAAGGTTTGAAAAGCTTTGTGTGCACAGTAAAATGGAGCTGAAACTACGATGCATAAGGCCAAGCAGAGGGGACGTCTCTGTAGATGTTGATGAGAATCACTGAGCAGTGCTTATAAAGATGCCAGACTGGTTTTCACTGACATTCTGTCTGCTCCAGACCTCTACTGCAGAAACAGAACACTGTCAGAGCTGGTGTCAAAGTCCTTAAAGTAACAAACAAAACCTGCAAGACCCGCATTCAAATGTTTTGCAGGCCAAAACACCCAGTTTCAGCTGCCTTTATTTGTTTATAAATCTGTTAAAAGCTCAATACAAGGGGCATAAGCAGCCAGTTTTTACTTAGTCCAAAAAAATGAAGAAAAAAAAATTCATTGCAGTGGAAATCATTGCATATTTGGACAATGAAAACAAAAAATGTTCAAACTCAATTTAGCCAAATATAACTACTTAATTTAGCAGAACACAATTGCATTTTACTGTGGGTCTTGCACATCATCATTTCCAAATATCCTAACTGGACAGCGGCCTTCTGCACTGGTAACCTGCAGCGCTGCAGCATAAATGAGGTTGACATTTGGTAAATGCTGACATTTTCTGACAATTACATATTTATTGTATTTTTATTATTTGCTATCTTACATTCTCAGTATTATATGATATTTCCTGCAACCCCATAAATGCTTATTGCTCATTTGGTTAACTTTATAATGATGTTTCCTGTCTACAAATTGAGAGAACAAAACAGAGAAAGGAAACATTAGATCATCCCAGGTCAAGGTAAAACAATACTTTTTCAGTTTATTTACTGGTAGAAGTGTTTGAAATTGTCAGATATTTACAGCTCACAGTGTTAACAGGATTATGATCATTATTGCCAATAAGCCCTGAAAGGATGTATAGAGACCCCAGGAGGATTATCCTGGAGCTGTAAACATGTCCACAAATTCAGCTGCTACTGGTAATGATAGGAAACTCTTCTGTGCCAGTTGTACCAGTGCATTTCTCCATTATGTTGAAAAAGCAGACAGCAGGCAGTTTACTTCCATTGCCTCAGAAAGATCACTGGTCTCCCATCAGGGATCAGCTCTGCATTCACTACAAAGTGCTGATTCTGCATCTGAGCACTTAACACGCTGCGGCGCATCGCAGCTTTGATTTAGCTTCTACATTCATCTTTCTTTTTGTACTGGCTCTGGGAGACAAACAGCAAAATTACACTGAAACAGGAACAATAGTTGCCAAGGTAATGCTGAGTGATGGTAGAGAGACTGAGGTCAAATGAGTTCTGGGAAAATGACTTTCGGTTCAGTGTTGGACAAACCTGTCACAGTGCATCACTTTAGAGTTTTAATATGTGTACAAAAAAATAAAGGATGAATCATAGTTAATGGGTCGTTCTGTGTTTGCATATTAACTATTTCATTTTGATTCTACAGAAGCACAAGAACAGAGTGAAAAGTGTCCGTGTTAGGTTATTTATTTATTCACCAACATGTCATCCTCTCAGATTTGAATTTGTGAGTCCAGGCTGGCATTAAGAAACAATCCCACTCCAGCAACAGGCTTTTCTTAAGCTCTGGCTGAGACGAGCCCCAGTGGAATCAAATGGTAAGTGAGCAAACGTGTAACAGTTCTCAAAATGTCATTTTCAGTCCCCAAAGAAAGCTCTATGTATTTTATGAACACTGTCAGGCAAACAATAGTTACTGCTATAAAAGAAAAGGGGAGCCACTGAAATAAAAGCAAAATGTTTATTAAATAGTTATTGTTGACAACATGAAAATTCATCCCGGCAAATCCATCTTAGACAAACAAGAAAGTGCATAAAAAGACTGAAACTTTTCTTTATTACTCATTCTGATACTGCAATTAAAAGTATACTCATAAATGATACTTAGACCACTTTCAAAGACATGAATTATCACAGACAGAGGCTCTTAATGCAAAAGAGGCTTGATTTTCAAATGAGACCGTTGATTAGAAAGCTTTAATGTGCAGTCGGAAACACTGCGCTTTTACAGGCCTCCTCTTTCTATCACGGATCTTTGACATCAGACAGCCTTGTGCTCGTCTTTTCACTCGCAGGGGACCCACCAGACAGATCAATGAGCAGAGTCCATTGGCGATGCTGCAGCTCCTGCGGTGGCCCCTGCACCCTAATTGGAGGCTACATGAGCATTTTACTGACTAGCTGCTCCTGTTTTCCACATGCACAATCAATCTTTTGTACTTCTCTTGACTTGCCTGGACTGCTCAAATCAGATGGCACACTCTCTTTGGAACTTCTAGATAATTGCATATTTCCTCTGTCAGGACGCTTTAATTGAGCACTGAATACAATTAGGCCACGTCCAGTGTTTGGAAATGTGGTCTGAGCATCTGCAGTGAGATGATTATGAAAAGTGGTTAGGTGTGACCGTGCTCAAACCACTGGCTTTAAATACCACACAGGCTTCTCACACCAGTCTGTGAAAATTACAGTTCAGAATTATATTACTGAATATGTCTTTTTACACAATGAAAACTATTGCAAAAGTTAAACCATGCACTCCAAGGTAAAAGTGTTTTACCCATTACTGCAGCAGAATAAACATTTATAACAGCACTCAATTAGCTGGTATGTTAATTATGGTCTTGGCAAATGTAATCTACATTTACTTACCCTTTTCTTTCATTCTCTCCAAACTCTGTATTTCAAATGGGGACCAAGTAAATCACTTTCATTCCAAAGTGCTTTTTGTCCACAGAAACATCCACAACTATGTACACTCACATAAACACGTTTTAGTAGTGCTTTAGCTACATTTCCACCTAAGTTGAAAAAAATCTGATAAAATCTTTTCTCACTGGATTAAAATTCTCTTTAGAAATCTCAATAAATTTGTGTATAAATTCTGCTAATTCTCATAGTGATGTCTGTAAGTGCAATCAGATTCAAAGTAGTGCAATTTTTACAGCTCCTAGTTAAATCCAGCCAGGACAAATTCTTATAAGAATTTTGATAAAGTGCTCTTCCTTTTTTATGTACTTAACTGTACAAGCACCACTCAGTTGCACAGGCTACAATCCTTTGGATATTCACAAAAGCCAATGGTAATGAAAGCTTAGCTAGCAAAGCTAATGAAGATGCCCATTTCTGCATCAAACTTTGCTCAATTCTGGCAAAAAAAAAAAAAAAAAAAAAACTCCTCCAGCAGTGCAAATCAAAGCTTCACATTTTTCTTTTCTCTGCGGCTGGTTTCTGCTGGCGGCTGCTAGTGATGATGTTGATAATGATCACTGGGCTCCAGCCATTAATGTTTAGATGTCCACTTGTCTTACATACTAGGTGTGTTAGCATATGCATCTCTTCTTTGATGAAATGACACAAATGGGTGCTAAAGTGAGTCATTTTGCATGTGCCAAGATGGTGGTGCACATGCTAACTTCAGTAAATACTTTTTATGTTTTTGACAAAACCATTGTTACCTCTTGTTAGTTTCTCCTTTTTAAATAAAAATTATAAAAAAGTATCTTGATTATTTTAAGTTGAGTAACTGCTACAGTCTTCAGCTGTTCTCACTGACCAGGTGTGAACCGTTGATCCCTCTGTAGGTGACCCGGCTGGGACGGACCAGCACACCGTGTCCAGGGCGGCAGGAGAAGTAGCGGCGGCCACCCACAGACCCATCATTCTTTCCCTTTGGGCTCCTGAGCTCCAATCCCAGCCAAAGTCCTGGTGCAAAATCTGCTGTTCCCAGGTAACGGATAAATGCCATCTCATTGGCACTGTTCAACAAGACCTGCATACCAACATGGAGACGGACCTGTCCGGGGACAGGACTGGACCCTGCCACACCTCCAGACACACTACTGCTGCCTCCACTGAGGGTGCTCCAGCGCCGACGGTGCGGTGTAGAATGACTTCTGTTTGGATTAAGACCAAGAGAAATACAGAGAAATGTTTAAAGAAAGCATGGCCAGTATGGAGGATATAACAAGTAAGTGAGAGATTCATGGGAGCCTGGTGTTTGAGGGATTGATCTTCAATTCCCTGTACTCTCTCATTATAACCACAATCATGCACCGGCCGTTTAAAAAGGAACCTTCTGCTGACTAATAGCGCAGCTTCTTATCAGTATTGATTGTGCCACTGCTAGAGGGATTAGACTGAAGCTGAAAAGCTCTGGGAGAGAGAAATCGGAGGGCTTTGCTGCAGAGGACAGACACACACCTGCTCACAGTGCTCCTTCTGCTCGCCTCCTTCGGTACAGCCAAGGCAGAGGTTGTGCTAAAACTGCGTCGGATTGTCCCTGTGCAGCAATCACACCAGTCAAGTACCATAGAATACTCTTGCATAAGAATGACTTCAGCAGAACACTGCATAAGAAGAGCACTCTTAGCAATAAAAGGAAACTCACCACTGAACGAATGGGTGAGACGTGCTGAAGAGAGTTCAGACAGACAGTCCACAGATCCATGAATCCTGAGAGCACAAAAACAGTACATCTGAAATTCAGCTCATTACAGTCATTAATCAGGGCAATTGATCCACACAAACATAAGATATAATGTACAGAAACATAAGATATATTGTATGTGCAATAATCAAAATACAACACATTCAGCTGTGTTTATCTGATGATAAGTGTGATGATAACAGAACTGAAACTGAGGCTTTGCTCCATGCAGAACACCAGTCTTGATTACAGTTACTTTCTTGGGCTATGAAAAGAACGATGTCATCTCTCTAAAAGCCATTAGGAAAAACATTAGAGGAAGCAAATGTCATAAATAGCAAAAGGTAAAAGTTACTGATTTCTATGGGAAGAAAGTTTGGTCTCTCTTAAATGTTTCTTTGTAGAGGAACAAAAGAAAAGCTGTTTATTTTCCTAAAATGGATAGTGATAGCTGCTGACGGGAGAACAAAGAGAGGGGAACAAGGTGTCTGATGGAGAGAATGTGAAATTCTCCATTAGACAGAGGCAGGCCGGATCTGTCTGAGCACACTGTGTGCCCCTGGGTTAATTAGGGAGAAGAAGACAAGCTGAAAATGACATGAATAAGGGATGGCAGGACAACACAAGGGCTGGCTTTTAGAAAAAAGCAGCTCAGTCTTATGGAGGACATGAACAGTGTGTTCAACACAAACAGAGTCACTGCAAGAATAATGAAGAGACGGCAGTGGAAACTCCCTGTTTACAAATGAAGCACAGGTGGCCAAAGAAGGTGGAAGGATGGAAAAAATGTTCTTTAACTGTGCAGTAAGGTCATTAAACAAGCTCAGTTTAAAATTTTAAGAGCTCATTTTGGACACTTAATTATTCACACTGAAAAGACCCTTATTTACTCAGGAAACATGTTAGGTTTGGGAACATCAGTGCCTCTGATGTAGTATCTAATACAAAATCTATGTATAAAAATTACACAAAAGAACTGCCTTTGGTAAAGTACATGTTCTGGGTAAACAATTTTGTCAGAAGAACAAGATCACCATTTTATTCTGGGTGTGATAATGGCCTGAGTCTTACACTCAGGTGTAAAATGACTGTATGTCATGTTATTCTTTCTTCTTACAGAACAACAAATGTTGTGAATGGAGTGATATTCTGCAGATTTTATTAATTTGAATGCTTAGATGCTAATGTTTCTCTGATATCACATGAATGTATTTTTAGCTCATAATAAATATTCTTTGGCTTAAAATCAACCCTAAAATGTATTCTCAAAGTGTTGACTATAATTATAATAAATGCAGCAAAAACATAGGAAAGGGAGGCTGAATGGGAGCAAAGTGCACAAGTAACTATGGCCATTTATCCTCTTAGCCTATTTTTGTAATCGCTACCCAACACTGAGAGATGGCTTTACGTCACACATTCATTCCACTCATCATCCATCCAATTAAGGAGCTGATTAGATACCTCAGGAGTTTATCTGTGAAGTGCAGAAACAGCCCAGGCAGTGTTGGACGCACAAATGTAAAACCTGGATTTAACATACGTTTTTGAGTATACCATTACTAGCATCAATTCTTCAAATTTATTTCCACTTTTAAAACATTCAGTCTAAAAGGAGTTACTGCTAGAGAGAGTCATGGTGCAACTTTGAACTGAGCTCAGCCTCAAGATACAAATGGAGAGTCAAGTACAAACAGTCAGTATTCATCTTCTCTGTCCATATAGATTTGAGTGAAAAGCCCTGGATAGTTACAAATAAATGACTTGCCACACACTAATATGTTCTTTTCCCAGAGGAAGAATTTGTGCAAAGACATGAGAAAAATAGGCACAAAAAGACACTATGTAATGAGAAATAGATTTTAAGAACAACAAAAAGGACCAAGTCATAAAATCATTGCCTCGTGCACTTGTCCTTTGCTTCTATGAGACTGCAGCATATTTCACTAAACAAACATTATTAATAATCCGTTGTTAAAAGCAGAACTAGTGGCATCTGGCTCATTACTAGATGTCACATTAAATTGAGAGATAATCTTAGGGACAGCCCAGAGCGTCACATCTGACAAATTTGACTCCAGTTAATCACAAGTGTAAAAACTAATAGGGCAAAATCAAATGTGTAAACACTGATGCAA
The DNA here is from genome assembly GCA_020698575.1 of Bostrychus sinensis. NCBI lineage: Eukaryota > Metazoa > Chordata > Actinopteri > Gobiiformes > Eleotridae > Bostrychus > Bostrychus sinensis. The sequence continues at coordinate 16,808,410 of CM036258.1, forward strand.
ATGACACTGTCAACAGAGTTCATTAGCTCCATCAGATGGATTGATAAATAAGGGGAAACAACCCCAGGCTTTGTACAGTAGTATAATGCCAACTGTTAACTGGTGACAAATGTGTGCTAATAGCAAACAATTAGTCAACTAAAAGCACTTACCTTTGAACACGAGATGGAGGAGCAAAAACTCCATGTTTTTGTGGGCAGCTGAAGTACCTGACCCCTCCAACTGATCCATCATTCTTTCCACTCGGTTTGTCTAATTCAATGCCCAACCAAAGGCCTGGAATGACACAGCACCATTTATTTAGGAACAAGGGTAGATCTTCTGTGGATTAAAGCTATTATTGTTATGGTTGTCAAAAAAAAGAATATAAGATATGTAATGACTGTGGCTGCTTCAAGGGTAAGTTTCTAAACTAGTACTCGCTTGCGTGTGCCACATTCAGATGTGGAGACAAAAAAGCCAAAGGGAAAACTGTGATGTTTTGGGAAGAAAGCAGAGCTGCTTTTGGTAAAAAGGCGCAGCCCTCAATGCACTGGGGCATAGATAACACTGCACTGCTGGCACGAATTTAAGTCTATCAAAGGGAACATGAAAGTGAATCCTTGCTAATATAATGCTTGGTGCAATAAAACAAGTTCATGTTCATTCAGACATGACAAATAAGCAAAACTTTGAGATAAATATTTTGAGCACTTTAAGAGCTTCTCTCCAAGTCTTAGATTTTTGTTTCACTTAGCTTTGCAGTCCTGAAACAGGTTTAAAAGACCTAATAGAATTGCTATCACATCTCTACATGCCGCTGTTTTCAGACTATGAGAAGTGTGGAGGGATTATATTTCCCAAGATATTTAGCAATTTCCTCTGACAATGTGACTATAAACATTCAAGGTTTGCTGTCTTCAAGATTTACAGGTGAAAAGAGGCTTTTACACATACAAGATAGTATATTTTTTGGGTATTATGTCAGCATCTAATAGCCTGTATGTGCAATAAAGAGAATGTAAAAGCACATATATAAATATAACTGAGACCTTGTTATTATTATGTTAATGTCATTTGTTTGGATAGAAGATTATGCAGTGATTCTGTCTATATAATATTTATATGCAAGTAATTTTATTGATATTACAAAGCCCAAGTTTTTGTATGCAAGTTATTTAATATACATCACATCGTGATCAAAATATTGTGGTTATATTTTACATACTCCTATAAAACAGTTCCATACTTTCACACAGAAAATGGATTTCTTAATGGACCTGGGGCGAAGCTGGTTTCACCATAGAACCGGACCACTCCTGTTCTCTGTCCTACCACCAGCACCCTGTCTCCCAGACGAACCTCAGAGCCCTCACACACCGAAGCTGTTAGCTGATGGGGTACGGCTGCGAACACCTGAAAAACATAATTCATAGTTTTATCTGTTACATAACTTTTTACATTAGCAGTTGTAATTTATGAAGACCCATTGAGACACATAGATTAATGTTTACCTGAGGTGGCAGGAGACATTCGTGAAGCTGGTGAGGGGGTGGTCCTGGGACTCACAGAGAGGCGTTCGCGGCGGTGACGCGGTGGAAGACGCTGCCTTGGCAGAGGACGAGGTCGAACTGGTCGTGGTCGAGAGTCGAGAGAGGAAGACGATGATGAAAGAGAGCGAGACAATATTCCTGTACCAAAATAACAAGCGGAGCAGGAGTATAAAAATTAAACACCATACTATACAAACAATGCAACACATTTTTCATTTAACACTGAACCCAATATCGTCCCATCCAGGCCATTATCAAAACTACTTTTTATTCTGCTACATAATAACATTGTGCATATTATTCATTTGTTTCCATTTTTACCATTACAGAGGCTGACCTGCTAAAATATAGAAAATTACTAAATATTTTTCTACACAAAGCAGCTAAGTTAACTATGCAAAGGCCATCTGAATTCTCAAAAAGCCATTTGGACACAAGACTTGATTATTTTTATGACTTCCATCGACCTTTCACAGGGCACAAGATTTTAATGAGAGCAGAACCTGAAGTGATCCAATCTGTGCCAAGGAGCAAGGAGGAAGATACAAGTCATCTGAAGTCTGGACAGTAAATGGCAAAAACTCCTAAAGCTTAAAAGTTATACATACTGTATATAATAATAATAATAATAATAATAATAATAATAATAATAATAATAATAATAATAATGATGACAATAATAACAATAATAATAACAATAACAATAACAATATTAATATTATTATTATTATTATTATTATTATTATTATTATTATTATTATTATCATCAACAATTGGATTTATATAGCACATTCATACGGGCAAGGTGGCTGAAGTGTCGTGCCCAAGGACACAACGACAGTATGCCAGTGGCGGGGATCAAACCACCAACCTTTGGCTTAGTGGGCGAACAAACCTATGACCAAACCTATATATTAGGGATGCACATTCGGTTAATTCTCTTTAATCAATTAATTGGTAGTCTTAACAAACGATAACCGCTAACCACCGGCTTGACAACACCGATCATTACATCAAAGTCATGAACAATAACAAAAAAGTGGCTTTTTTTTTTTTAAACTAAAGACAATTTATAAGCTTGTATATTTTAGGAATCAGTTGCTTAATTTTATGTTTAATTTGCCCTAACTCTCCAATAGTACTGTACCTTTACTCTGCTACAACTAATTGTTAGTACCGATTATGGCCATGATGTCAATTAATCGATTAACCAATTAACCACAAACACCCCTACTATATATTAAATGTTGGTTCAACTTTTCCTTGCTATGGGTCACCACAGCAAAATATCTGCCTTCTAGTTTGCATATTGTTTAGGCATAGGTTTTTATGCTGGATGCCCTTCCTGACATAACCCTTTCCATTTATCCAGGCTTGGGACTACCAGAAAGAGTACCCTGGATTGTGACTCCTCGTGGCTAGGGATGGGTACAGTTAAATGATATCTTTGTGGTAACGAAAGAAAAGTTATAATACTACTGTTATCGAAAATAATTGTTGTATTTGATACCACGTTTCAATACCCAGTGGGACGTTCAATGTTCCTTTGCATGTATCAAACACTGAGAAACTTTTTCAATATTATTGTGTTTTATGATTGTAGAAGATGAATTACCACACCACAGGTATCAAAAAAAGTATCGCTTAGACCGGTATCGAAAACCTGGTATCATTTAAGATATAGTATCAATAAAATCTGAACAGTACCCAGCGCTACTTGTGGCTAAATTAGATATTATATTCATTATTTTATATTATTATCTTAGCAGTGAATAAAGCCATTTAATTGTCTAATAGTATATTATGACACAATTCCTTATGACATAAAGATGTTACAGAAGAATTAATTATCATATGTAGGTGTTTTTGGACTACTGTGCATATTACTGCTGTACTTTAGGTAAAATAAGTTGAAACAGTTCATCCTTCACACTGCCATATATTTTGTTTAACTGTCTGCCATACTTAAGTTGCAGGCCAACATGTCCATTATTAGGTAACAGTAGGTAAGAATTGCATACATATTTACTATTTACAACTTTCTTTTTGCTGAAAGTTTGTAGAGATAAAGTGAAATCAAAACTGGGAAGAACATCATTAATTAAAGATAAAACAGCACAAAAAATAATGACAACAAATAAAGGACAGAGCAGGTTCTGTTGAAAAGCAATGAATAGAGAATTAGTGAAAGACATTTTTTCTTTAGTGTACTGTCTATTGTACGCCACAATAAAACACATATGCTTAGACAAGCAGTTGTATTCAGACAGAAGCCCCAGTGGCAGCGAATACAAAAGAACAAAGAAAACTTCAAAGGAATCTGGGAACAAACACACAACACGCCGTGAAAAAGCACGTCTCAGAGAAAAAGGGTTGATAATTGCTCTTGTTAACTCTCTCTTTCAATACGTAAGGCTTGTATTGTTTGAAGATTCAAAATCATCCTTCAAGATCATCCTGCCTCAGTTTTCACTATATTAAGAGGATAATGAGATGAAAAAAACAAATCTGTATTATCATTTCATATTTTAAAAGAAAAAACTGTGCCGTAGGAAAGGTGCTGTAAGAAAGCTCCATTGCTACACCACGCGATACCAAACATTTTTCAGTAATTTGATCTTTATTTTGCAGAGACCTCCTGGTTTTGTCCAAACCCTTTCACAGACTGAGGTCCACTTCATGTGACAGACTGCAGCTTGGGCCCAGGCTTTATAAATCAAACAGAGGAACTGAGAGAGCACTGTCTATGATGGCATTGCTCTTTGAGGTCTGAGCTAACGGCTGACATGCTCTAATAGGGACCAGCCTGGCGTTCTGCTGGGTCTGTCTTTGCAGGTTTGTGAGCCGAGACTCGCACAATGACCCATCCAATCTATAGATGCTCCCAGCTGACTTGTCTGGATTGGAAATGGGTGGGATGCTAAAGAGCAGGCGGCAGCAAAACACTGAGCATTGTTTGTTCATATTTACTGTATATTAGGCTGGTGTGTGGTTTGTGTGGAGTAGTGACACTTTGGAGCTCACCGACACCTTGTGATGAATAGTGGCCAGCCTACTCAGCTTGTCAGTTCCCTAGTTATTAAAACCAGCTTAATTGGACTATCAATCACACCATTTTATGGGCCATTCACTGGGCTACCTTTCCAGCCACGCTGAGTTTGACTTGCCTCTAATGCGTTTAATATATCTTACTACAGAATACAGAAACACAGCATTTATGAAATAATTAAAATTCTCAATTTTTTTCTGTCCTTCAAACCTGACTTTTTAAAATTGCTCCATGGGCTACAGCAAACCTATTCCTTCCAGTCATTGACCCCATTTACCCTCCGTGTCCGGAGTTTGATGGACTAAAAAGACTATGAGCAAATAATGGGATGGAGCCAGCTGAAGCAGTTATTCAGAATTGATAGTTTGATAACTTTTATATAGTGTCTGAAAAAGGCCCCAAAATACTATAGATGAACTGTATTTATTCATACTCTGCAATGGCAAATGCCTTACCTGTGTTAATCCTAGAGGTGACACGGGACAGGTCAATTCTACGAGGGGGACGGATGGGTGTAGATGTCCTCATAGTACTGGTTTTAAGTCTCTCCATGGGTTTAGAAATTTTGGAAAGAGGTGCAAATATTCCTGTTAAGTTAAAAGTAGAATAACTGTACTTCAAATGCAAGCAAATACAACACACAGTAAGTTAATTACATTGACACTATATATAATTTTTAAAGCATTAAATTAAAGGATATTAAAGGTAATCTGACACATGACCATAGTAGCTGCCTAATGCATGCGTGAGATTCAAATCATACTACAGATCTGGATTGTTTGTGTGCTGATGTACCATATCTGAAACGACAGGTGAAATACTGGACCCCTGCCACGGATCCATCGTTCTTCCCCTCTGGCTTGTCCAGCTCCACTCCAGCCCAAAGGCCTGTGGAGAAGTCGGTGCTGCCACAGAAGCGCAGAGTCCCCACCTGTGCACACATCAATGTTCGATTAATTTATCAAACTACCATAGAAACTAAACTTGTGGCAAATATGACAAAATAACTAGTCAAACAACTACAGTATGTCAAAGCACCACTCGCATCTGTTAAAAGGAGAGATCAGTCAAAGCCTATCATATGCCCCTTTGCAGAGTGATATTTAAAATAATTTTATGTTTTTTAAGTTTATACAAAAATAAAATATTTATCAAATTAGATAAACTAACAACAAATAACTGCTGCCTTACATCATAACAATTTAATATCATTATTACCATTAGGTAAACATAACAAAGATTTTCTGAAAGTAGGGGTCAATTCAAATGCTAAGAATAAAAAGTGTCTTACAAGTCAATAAACAAATTTATAAAGAATATTTGCCTGCCAAGACACAGAATTATACCAATCACCAGCTGTTTTCCTGCTTTGCTGAATCACTAGACAGGTTCAAGGTGACGTGTGTCCATCCTGACACAGTCCCAGTCTGATGAACAATAACTGTACCAGTGACTGAGTTCATCACTGAGGGTAATTACATTTAGAGAAACCTTTTTACCATCACTCAGAGATACAGCTTAGTGTTGTGCACAAAAGTACAAAACCTACAACACCTCTGTGTTGAGGTTTACCTTATTAAAACACAATGAAAACAAAAACGCGAAGACATATAAATATAATGTAACACTGGACATGCACAGATCAATGTTGATATGCCAGAGAACTGTCAGACAAACCCAGGATGCTGGAAGTATGCCAAAATGGTGTTGCTTAGCAACTGCAAAGTATTTTTCTCAGTTCAGGGCTAAAATAATTATCAGAAAATTAAGTAAAGTTTTTTCCCTACTAAGAATAAAATTCACAGATTAAATTGATGTCATAGGACTTTGGTACAATAACTGTTCTTACAGCTATCTAACAATCATGTCATTATTCAGTTCTAAGTGCTATTGTCTATGTCATAATGCTCACTTTACACACTGCATAGTTACAATGCACCCAGTTTCTCATTTAAGTTAAACTTATTATCCTATTTATTTACTTTATTTACAGCAAAGTCCAACAACTTAAAAACAGTATGCTTTTCACTTTTTATCTAGAAAAATGCTTTTGATTAAGGACTTAACACAGCTGTTTACCTTTAGAGCAAACTGTATCATTTGTTTGTTTCTTTTTAATTTTGCAGGACTTAATTATAATTGTGTAATAAATAATTATTTCCCTTGAAATACCCAAAACCATCTCTTTGGAAGGTGGAAAAATACTCCCACCAACCTTCTGCCCAGCGATCATCACGCGGTCACCGAGTTGCATGCCCATGTTGGAGAGCTGTATCCTGGCCTTTTCGGACAGAGCAGGAGAGGAGTGAGCGTGCAGTGTGAGGGGCAGAGGGGAGGCTGGCCTGGGCAAAGCTTCTCTCAGCAAAGTGCAGAGCTCCTTGGCCACAACAGCTGCATCTGCCATCTCTAAAGGCATGTCTAGAGGATCAGGCACCACATCGGCTGGACACTGGCCTTTCTCATTCTGTAAGATAAGCATATATAAGCAAGAGTACCAGATGTAATATTAGATTACAGAACAGATGAGTGCAACTTTTATATTATAGTTTTCTGCAACCAAAAAATTCAGTCTTATCATTTTTATACCGAGGATGCAAGACCTATCAGAATTTGTAACATTTCTGCACTCTGTACAAAATCCCCCCACAGTGTTTTTCAAAGCAGCTGATCAGCAGTCGCACAACAGTGAAGATTAGTCAAGTGGCTCAAAGAAACTGCAGCGCTGTGGAGTTGAAACAGAGCCAGCGAGCCTGAGTGGAGGTGGGAGGAGACGACTGTGGAGGCGTGACAGACGAGGGGAGCTCATTTGCCTCAGTTGTGCCGAGTAATTGGGACACTCTCATTCACCATCCCCTTCAGCAATGACACAAGCAGTCTTTGATACACATCAAAAAAAGAGCTTGTCTTTCACTGTCAGGGCTTTTCATTTGCACATCACATCAAATATTATATCATGAGCCATAATAAATGCTACTGGATTAGCACTACATAGCTCTATCTATCTATCTATCTATCTATCTATCTATCTATCTATCTATCTATCTATCTGTCTATCTATATCTATCTATATATATATTAATGATGACAGGAAGTATAGTAAACATGGTAAGAGCTGACATTTATCTGCAAGTGGAAAAACTGTGGTGTATGGAAATCAATGCACATGCCTTTACCTGCATTTCAGTAGAAAAAGTTAAGTAAGAGTCAAATGGTTACTTGTTAAAGCAAATACCACATAACCTTGCATCAGGAGGCCCTGCTTTATTTATTCTGTGTCCTCATAATTTCTTTGTTTCCAGTGTAACAGCATTTTATTAATTATATTAATGTATTATTATATTATATTTTCACACTGTCTCCAGCCTCAGCAGTCTCACTCTAAAAGAAGAGCTTCAGTACTCGGCTCACAGAATTACAGCTTTAACATGTATGGTGCTTTGGTGACCTCCAGTGGGAAAATTTGTGCATGATACAATCTATTTACAAAAAAGTTACAAACATATAAGATTAAAAAACATTGTAATGTAAGGTTTACCTTGTGACAGATAAGTTACAAAGCAAGATTTTCACACAATTATCGTTGCTAAAAGTCAATGTGCAACATTTTCTTGACAACTGGGAGCTCATTGACTAATTTAAGTGAACCAGAGGATAAACCACTTACTCTGAAAGCTGGGTTAGCTCCTAATTCCAGAAGAAATTTGACAGCAGAGGTGCACAGATTGGAAGCAGCGATGTGCAAGGCTGTGCCAAAATCAAAGTCACTGCACGTGGCATCCACCTCTACAGAACAAAGGGAAAATAACATTTTACTTTGTGCACTTTGCAACCTTTTTATATTGTAAGGATCAAAATTTTAGATCCATCTGGTAAGTCACAGGGAAGTTGAATATAGTTTCAACTTTTAGCATATCTGAGGATTAAATATTGTTTAATTACCTGAATGATGGAATTGTATTTTAAAATACATAAAGGTCATAGACAAATAATGGATCCAAATAAAATGTTCAGGGATAAAATTTGGTCCACCGGTCAGAACAACTGAGAACTACTGCTTCAGACATGAGTTTAGGTGACATACCAAAATACTGCTTATCAAGAAATGTTTCTCAATAAAATAACTTCAGTATACTTAAACGCAATATATCATTACTATAAATAATTGTGAAGCTAAAAGCAAAATGATGAACAAAAAGATATATGGATCAAAAGATGAAGTTAAGAAAGGATCGATAGCTATTGCAGTTGATTCTCATAATAAATATGACTGTGGTTGTCATTACCTCCAGGCAGGGAAGCCTGCAGCACCACTCGAATAAGCTGGGGCACATCAAAGTAGGCAGCATAGTGCAGAGCCTTCATGTTTGTCCAGCGAGAGCGAAGGTTAGGATCGGCACCCAGGGCAAGGAGCTGCCGGGCAAAAGTAGCTGCCCTGTCTGCATCACCTAACAAACATACAGTAGACAAAATACATCTGAATACGTGGTGTTGTGAGAGCTACATACTGCATTCTGTATGATGTGTTGAGTATCACTGCAAATACACTCACACAAAAAACATAACAGATTGAGTAAGACAAAATAAGCAATAAAGACATGTGACTGTTGATACAAACCAATGCCTGGAGCCCCAGCTTTGCAGCAATAGTGCAGAAGGCTCATATCTGTCAGGCCATCCCGATCATTCACACCACAGCCTCTTTTTAGGATCTGGACAAAAAAAGATAATATACTTAAAAGCTGCTGCAAGTTATCTTTCAGTAACAGTAAGAATAATATATAGTATGCACTATCTCCTCAAGTCAAATGGTTCCCTGGAAAATGTATTGTACTGCATCTAGTTTGAGTTGCTTAGATCTGTGGGTTTAGCAAAGTGTAATACAAATGTGTAAAATATAAAGAAATATTTAATAAAATATCTTGTGCCCTTGAGAAATTCAAGACCAAATGGTCAGGAGTGCAGTAACAGCAAAGGGATTATGTGGGTTACCTCGTTGCCAATTACATCAATGTTCTTCTGAACCTGTGGCACCCATTGCCTAAGGACAGCGAACAGCTCAGGTATTGTGGTGCTGGGATCCTCAAGTATCTCCTTGCATTGCGGATCACTTGGGTCAAAAAAGGAGAACTCTGGTGGTAGGAGAGAAGCCAGAGAACATGTTACTCTCACTTTTTATAAGCAGTATGAGACATGGGCATTGATATTTGAAAAATCATACTACTTTGTAATTTCGGAAACATCCACCATTACCTCAAATAACTCGAACTAGAATTTGTTAGGTCTCTTGGTGTAGTATCTATATTACTGCACTTGTGGTAATGTGACTATTGGTTGTTTTTAGGGCTGCAACAACTAATCCGATTAATCATTTATAATCAATTATTGAAATAATCGTCAACTAAATTTAATAATCATTAAATTGTTAACTGGGGTATTCATAGACTCTGAAACATTCCATGTGCTGCGAGAGGAGGTTTTATCACCAAGACCAACAAAAACAGTTAAAAACAATGTACATTTTGTGTGATTTTTGTTTTTGATTAAAAATATCTTTGTGTATATATGCTCTATACAATCGTCCTCCAGTGACATAGTTGTAGCTTAGTCTGGTTCAAATTTTTTGAAATTTAAAAAAATTAATTGATTTTTGGTAGAATTTTCACAATTTTTAACAGGAACTATACAACACTGCAAGTTTTTAACTACTTTAACCACAGACGCTTCACTATCAGATTAATCAATTAATCAAAACAATAATCAACAGATTAATTGATTATCAAAATAAATGTTAGTTGCAGCCCTACTTGTTTTCACATTCTAGAATATGATGATGTCGCTCGCACTCTCAGATGGGGGACAGGAGCCAGTGTTATCATATAAGTTATAAACTATTTTCATAAGAAATATACAAAAAGAAAATTCACAAAAGTTGAACCTGATCATTTATATTAGTCACAAGTTCATGATCTTGCTATGTGCATCCTACCACACCAAAAAAATCTGCATATTAATAACAGACATTTTGCTTGCACCCATCTCAATTAAATACTAAAGGCCTACAGAATGTTGTGATGTCATCTGAAACCCAGGACTACAGACCAATAACACATTTTAGTCAGAAAAATATGAAATGAGGGGTGCATCTTGTAAAATTATCTAGTGATGAAGTTAATTTAAGAAAATAAAAGTCCCCTGCTGCACACCTCAAAAGCTGAGCAAAGCTAATTTGAATGTATTTGCATTTACTTGCTGATAGTCAAAAGCTGCTTACTAACATATTTGTAACAACAAATCTGCTAATGATATAGAAAAAGTTAATAAAATGGCAATATTTACTCAACATCATTCATTTATGGATTGAAACCTTTTGAATTATCTATGTCTGTTTTATTTGTTTTATTATTTATTTTATTTTATTTTATTTAAATGAAGTAGTCAAATTAGTTGAGTACAAATAGGGACGTTTAGAAGGTCAATGTATTTCCACTGTCCAGTGTTCTACTGTGTATTGTCACTATTAATTCATCTGGAACACTATATAGGTGCGTGTACTGAATCTGAGGAGCCCTACCACATTCACTGGGTATGGGAGCAGAGGCCACTGGGTGGATCACTGGCCGCTGATGGAAGGACAGTCCTACACGGCCCAGTGCAGTGTCAACCTCGACAGGCTCCGAAACATCCTCCTTAGTCATCTCCCCCTCCGGGCCTATGGCTGCAACAATATTAGAAATCCTATTCTGAGAACATATTTAGGTCTAATCTCTGCCATGGCTCTTGTTTGACCAGGATACTTAATATTGGTTTTATGTCATCTAAAATTGTTCAAATATGAACACGCACTGTACACAGTCTTCTTTTTCTTTAATAAAGAGTTATTTAATGTAGGAACCATGATATTAAAGGAAACTTTAATAATTGCTAGGTAAGTATCTAAGGAGACACTTTTGTGTACAAAGGTTTACAATTGTCAACTGCTACTAACACAGTGTTGACAACTATGGCTGTCATTTTCAGTAGAATCATGGGAAAAGATTAAACTAAAAACACACGCAGCTCTGAAAGGCCACACCTACAAACTAAATCATCCAGAACTCACTGTCATATTCTCATTTCTCTGTATCTGAGATGATGTCCATGTCTGGAAAGCGTAAAAAAAAAAAAAAAACATCATGGGCCCTGAAGAACATCCAGTCTTCTGACTAAAAATCTCCTGCTAAATCTCATCATAACACATGCCGTTTACCCCCTCACGCACCAGTCTAGTGGCTACAGTATTTATAACTTGCACTGTTGTTACCTCTCACTTTACTCAGATACTGTTATGCTTGTGTACGGCTGACCCCAGAGCCACCTGACAAGTCATACATAAAGGCTACAATTCAGAGAATGTGGCTTTAGGGTGACAGTTCAGACAAATACTGAGAGAAAGGGCAAAGTGGTAGGTGAGATTTGGTTGTCTGCACTTTTCATTTGACAGGGCAGGAGTCCAGTGCCCCTGACAGCAATCGCAAACACAGGCATCAGTTCTAACAGTCACTGTGTGTGTAGTTTGCTCACATAACCATTGTTTGAATACAGCCTTTCCAGCATGGATATTGCATTGTTTACAATACTAATGCAAATGTGTGTCAGTAAGTTCTGTGTAAAATGATACCAACACAGTTTCTTTGTTTAAAAGTCCAAATGGTGTATAAAATGATTTTACACTTTTACAGCATGTTAATGCATTTTTATATCTTTTTTTTGTTTATTTTAAAACACAATAAAAAACAAACAAACAAAACAAAACAAAAAACAATTGTACTTCCGTAAAACAACAAAAACGTGAGTTTTTTTAGACTGAGTAGTGCTTCAGCCTATGTTCTGTCCTTTTAGATATGTTGGCATATGCTGTTGTGTGACATTGTAAAATATTAATAATTTTAGGAGAGCTAAGGCACATTTTTAGCAGAACATGTCTGTTATCTAATCTATGTAGCCATAACAGTTATTCTATAAGAAGAAATTAGTTTTCTCCTCTGAGGTCCCAGGCTGCCTATGTCAAGATTATTACTTGGCAGAGTCACTTGGGACAAAAGCCTACTTTTACAAAGAGCTTATTCTTGTTTCTCAGCTCATGATATCACCCAGCTGTCATCCCTGCAGCCTTTAAAAAGGAAAGAAGAGATTCTACCATGGCATATTTCTCACTGAACATTTTCACACAAACAGGGATGGCATTTCCACTCTACCAGTTTTATTTGCCTTTATAAATGTGTCTAAAGTAACAATGTCAACCCCTTTAAATATCATTTTATTCTAGGCATGGCTCGGGAGAATACGAAACAACTTCCCTTAACATAGACTTCATACACAAATTTTGAGCCACAAAAGGTTCATTATTCCATTATTAAAATTGTTTCAGTGGGATTAAAAACATGCATACTGCATCTTCCTCATACATACACGTAATTTAATATTAGTCTGTTTCATTTCCCAGGGTAACCTCTTCGTCCTGACTTCTCCATAGCCCGATTGTTTACTAGTTGTTTGGTTTGTAAAAGTCACTTAATTTCAATTTTGTGTAGTTCCTGACAAGACTGTTAGGTTAGCTAGCTAGCAAGTGTCAAATTGCCGGCTGCAGCTTTAATAACGCCACAATTCAACATCGCAAGATGAAAAATAATAACTCCAGCAACCCCAGAGCTGATGCTTACACCACTAGAAAAGAACCTGCTTGCAGACTCATGATTTTTGCTCTGTACCGTTCATTCACTTTAGCATTTTCTGAGAAGCAATGTTACTGGAACAAAATTACAGCAAGGAGCAAGCCACTTGTCCTGAGCTACTAAAGTGCGTTCTCCAACATGGAACACACAACTGTTTTTAGTATAATAAAGCTCAAAAATACGTTACCTTTACTGTGGTGCCTCCTTTATTTCATTTATACGCAAAATAACTACACAGTAGTAGAGAATTATACACGTCAACACTTAAGTACTAGGACATTTATACTGCACATCCGGTTTGGGCCACTTCAGAATAAATTCAAAAACGTGTGCTTCCGTTTTTCAAAATAAGTGTGAGGACTAAAGAAGGGGCTGAATCTCTTCACATAAGGGCCGTTTAGACGTCAATGCGTTTTAGCCGAATCCGCAAGTAATTCACAGGACATAGTATTTGTTAATTCCTATAAAACTCTGTATAACACCACAGACAGACACAAACACATTAGAGATAAGATAAGAGCAGATTATAATGTTTGAACAATGTCCGTTTTTTCAATAACAACAAAAATCCAGCTGCTTCTTCAGTAGCTAATTGCTAGTTAAATAGCTAACGTTAGCTAAAGAACAGACGACGCCCGTTGCCTAGGAAACACACCGACACAAAACTGGTGCGTGGCAGTGATTTCCTCTGGCGCGCTCGTTGCTTGTGACTTTTGCCCTGTGCAAATAAAGTGTCTGCGTTTGGGAAGGATGGAGTCCTCCAGCATGAGGCGTGTGTCGTCCGCTGCGTACAGGTTACAGCCGAGAACCACGGGCATCCGCCTCAAAAGCAGCCAGCCTCGGATGGATCGAAGTCTGAACGCCCAGGGAGGCACCGCGTCTCAGGAGCGGGACAAGTTGGATCCCGTTAAACAGGATCAGGCCTGGAGAGAGCTGGTGTGGACTGAACGGAGAGCAGTCAAGGAATGGTGAGGAGAAAAGCCACAAATAATCAACTCTTGACAGGTTCCTTATTATATTAGAAGATTATTAGCGGCCATTATTGATTTATTTAACGTTAGCTTTGTCTTTAATGTGGCCCACAGGGAGAAGAACTGGGACTTTCTGATGAACTATGATCAAATGGTAATATGAACATTTTCATTTTATGCTTTTGACACTTATTTTATTTCATAACCTTTGCCACAATTGAATGGTCTTAACATTCATTCACTGCAGTGATCTGTTGTAGCTTATTTAACATCTATCAATAAACAAATTTGCAATTTCACGTTTTTAAACCAATCTGAAAGTCTCCATATGATCATTTTAGCTATCTTTTTATAGTGTAGCATTATTAGTTTGGTGTTTGTGAAATGTGTGTTTTTAGGGAGAACCAAAGCCAGAGAAGCCTTTGCCCAGCTATGTGCCGTTCTTCTCAGATCAGGTCCCCAACACCAGCAACCAAATTTTCGGCAGCAGACTGTCCACTCCGACAGGGAAGGAACTGCTTCGACTGGACAGATTGTTGTTTCTGTCCAGCAGCCACCAAAGGCGCAAACTGGATCCAGAGATGCTGCCCGGCTAATGCATTGTAGATTAAAGGCTTCAAGTTTCACACTCAGGGCATTAGTATCACATCCTCTTATTTTACTTTCTTGCACTGTTCATTTCGGGACATATTTTAGTTTAGCTCAAATGAGTTTATTTGTGAATGAACTATTTTACAGTAAGGCCCGAGGAAAAACCACAACAGATTTGCCTTGTGTTATCTGAGCCCTGTTTTCATATATTTGACTAGACGCCTGATCAAATTTAGATGAGTGAAAGTTGTCATTAGAGGAGCAAACAGTTGCCCAGAGTTTAAGACTGCAGAAAGCAAATGCCCACATCATTCTCTTCATTTGCCATTTCTTTATTATTACCTCTGCCAAGGCAGTTTTTGGCGACGTTGCTTTGTTTTTTCTGTTTGTGTGTTTGTTAGCCACATAACTCAAAAATGGATGGATGGATTTTGATGACATTTTTAGGAATTGTCATAAATGGAATAAGGGAATAAGTGATTACATTTTGGGGGGTGATCCGGATCACCATCTGGATCCAGGAACTTAAAGGATTCTTTACCATTGGGAGATGGGCCTAATTTTGCCATTACAGCTCCTCAACAACTCAACAAATAATACCCAGAATCATTGGCAATGATTCACAAGATCACATCATAGTAGATGTTATAATCTGACATAGTTTGATCCAGATCATGTTGATATTCTGGATTCTGGTGATCCAGAAGCTTCTAAATTTAGGGGGTACATGTGACATTGGATGTTGCACAACAACAAATGTAGCTACACAAATAACGCCAAATGAAAGGTGAGGTTTTTCTCCTTCAGTAGTATATTCTCAGATTTGATGTATCTTTAATATTTATTGAGCTAGATCCGGGCCTTTAGGTGTTTTTCTCAGGTGAGTGACTCTATGGCTTGGCAGAGGTCTGCAGCTCTCTGAATGCTTCTAATCTTTTACATACATTTAGGCCTACACAGGGTAGCCCCAAGGTATTAAATTTGATCTTGTCAAAATCAAGGCCGTAAAAGTATTACATTTTATGATTAGGTATTAAAATGTGTTAATCTAGGTCTTAAAATTTGTCAAAACATTATGCTAATATTACAAATAAGTAGAGTCAACGCAATATATATATATATTGAAGAAATGTTATAATTGAAATGCATTATACATGTATTCATGATTTTTTAATGCAGCACTGGAGTTCTTTCATCTGTCTTAGACTTTTAAAATAAAACCTTTGAGTTTCAGAGAGTAGTCTGGATAATTCATTAGTGTGCAATTGATAAAGATTATTATTCTGTTGTTAATGATTCTGGCATTTAATTTCATTTTAAGTGGCATTAAAAAGTCTTTAAAAGGTCTTCAATTTCACAAGAGAAAACCTGGAGCTACCCTGCTACATAAAGCCTGAAGCATGAACTTGCACTTTTAAAAGGAAACCAAAGCCATTTTGTGTGATATGCCTGGAATGCATTGTCACTTGTTGTATTATTAAATAGTTTACTTCATAATGTCCTGCCCTTTCTCTGCAAACCGCTTAAAAATGCCGACTATAGTGTAGAGAATACACCTGCTGTACTGAGTAACAGTGCTTAATAAAAATAAAGTTTCATCTTAAATTAAATGTGCAGTGTTGAATCTACTTTATAAATTGCGCTTAGGGCCCCTAAGTTAGGGGACCACTTGTCCTAAGCGTTTTCCAATCTGTACATGTAAGCGGAAGTGGGGGAGAACACCGGCCCGGAAATTTGGCCACGTTAAAATATCAAGCAAGTAGAATTTCAAAATAGTACCAGGCTTTTTGCCATCACTTCCGCTATTGGTCTACACTAAATTGCTGTGTCTATTTTATTTTGAAGGTTTATGACGGAAGTAGTTGCTGATGCCTTGTAGTTATCGTAACTTTAACGCTGGTCACGGCAGCATCTGGCTGCTTGATGTTTGGACCAAAGTAGAAATAGTGCTCATTAACCTCTGGAAAGATGCAGTCAGAGACTTTGCTGCACGTGGCTAACTTCAGCACACTTTTCGTGTGCATGGTGCTCAAGTTTCCTCAGATTTTTGTGTTGATGCGAGCCAAAACCTCGGCGGGGGTCAGCCTCAACAGTCTGCTCTTAGAACTTGTCGGGTAAGAGATTTTTAGTTTTAGTGTTGACTGCTGTGTAAATCTCTTAATTTGTAAAATGCTGAAGAACTGTATTACTTATATATTCACTCGCATAACATCCTATAAGCATTCCGCGTGTCATTGTGAAAGTGATGTCTTCCTGTTCTTCTGGTTTCCTAATTCATTGCACCCCCACACGAATCTCTTCTGTGTCCTGTACTTAAGCTGAGGTGACCCAGAGGCGTGGTCCAGGCCGCTGTGAGTCTGGCCTCAGGCTGGTCACTGCTGTGTTAACAAATCCCTGCAACAAAGAATTACTCCCATAATTCAAGAGATTCATCACATGTTTTTTTAAAGGATTTAATATGCATAAAAGTCACAGTCACAGCTTTACAAAGGTCACATGTCAAGTTTTTTGTCTTATCTCTCTTTGATGCGTGCCTAGCGTTACTGTCTCAGCTGTACTGGTGAGCACAGGCCAATAGACCTTTTGCATGCTAATAAAAAAAAAAAAAACGATCATTGCACCATGTCATCTCTTGTGTTACCACTGCTGCTGATGTAAGGTTTGGACATCATGTAGGTCTGTATGTTTAGATTAAAAATAGGAGGCTCAGCTCTTTTGTGACACCAAAACTATTCTGCTTCATTCAAATTCTTAATCATGTTTAAAAAAAAGTTGGCTGTCTGCAATGTGGTAATATGATTGTGTTTGTATTGCTCTGCATCTCTCAAGCTGAATTTCATCACGAGTGCATACACTGGCCATCTGCTCAGCTTTGCTTTCAGTGTTTCATATGAACTAATACAACATACTGTTTGTAATAACACACATTCAACCTTCTTCTTTACAGGTATATTGTGTTTGTAACATATCAAATGTACTATGACTACCCTCCTCCAACATACCTGGAATATCCCATTCTTATTGCTCAAGGTGAGTTCAGTTGCATTAGATTTATGGACCAAACATTGTGTAAATTAACTCTCTGTTAAACTCTTATTTTACATCCAAAGTCTTATCGATACACTGTGCTCAAACATTGTGGCTAAAAGGTGCCAATGCTGAACATTTTTATAATTATCATAATAAACCTTGTTGTGTAGTAGTACAGTGGAAACTATAATAGTAACAGTATCAGCAGCCTGGCCTGGGGAGCCTGGGACTGGCATGCACCCGATACAATGAGGCATTGTCAACATAATAGAAATACCCACTGTATGTAAATGAAGAGGATTCTGGACTTACATTTGTAATTTTTTTGGCACTAAATATTGTTTACTATTAATAAGGGAGTAATAGAACTACTACTTCTGTACCAATACTGCGGAATATATAACTGAATATGCAAGAAAGAGGGTCACCAAATAATAACTTTGCTGTTTCCTTAAGATGCCGTTCTCCTGCTGCTGATCCTCCAGTATAACGGCAACCTGCGACAGAGCCTCATCTACACATTTCTGTATCCTTCCATCCCACTGTTATTTTCAATCACAAAACAAAACAAGACAGTTGTTTTACTGATGCATTGGTAAACAATGGCTTTCTTTAACCATGTGTGTTCAGGTTTGTCGGTGGCTGGCGTCTGCTTACTGTGGACAAGATGGTCATAGATACGGCTATGGTAAGAAACAATGGTTACTGCATAAATTAGAAGACAAGTCAGTGCCAAGCTAAGTAGGCTTAAAATGCCAAATGATGGTGTTTATTCAATTCAGTTTTATTTATATATTCCAGTATCACAACAGCAGTCGCCGCAAAGGGCTTAACAAACAGTTAATTAAACATAAACATACAATCGGACATAACACAATCAACACAAACAATAAGTACATTAAACTAAACAGACCCAGGACATCCCTGTCCTTAGATCCTCCTTCTTGGTGAGAAAAAACTCTTTAAAAAAAGCTGTGGGGAAAAAAAAGAAACCTTATGGAGACCATATTGAAGGAGAGATCCTCTCCCAGGACGGACAGGCAAAATGTGTCTAGGACTGTTAGTCCATTAGCTCATTTATAGGATCATAGTTTAGGTCTATAAGGATGCATCAAGTGGGCCTCATCCAGACAGGGGAGTAGGGGTGAGGTAGGAGTCTGGGAAGTCCATAGGAGGTGAGGTTGAGGGCCCACAGATGGGATCACCTCTAGTCATCACTGGGGCATCTACCAGCAGCCGGGCATCTGCCAGCAGCCGGGCATCTGAAACAGTCCCCACTCCCCAGAGGGGAGCAGGAGAGAGGGACAACTTGTGAATAGCAATGAACTGATTAGAGTTATAGAATATTAGATAATATTAATGACAGTGATAGAAGAGGAGCAGCAGATGGAAGCAGAGGACAGAGGCTCAGTGCACCATACTTCCTCCAGCTTCTAGCTCCTAGAGCAGCTTAGCTTTACCTGTGGAGTTAAACCTGTTCCTAGCTGATCTGATCATAAGCTTTCTCAGAGAGGAATGTTTTAGACTAACCTTAAAATAATAAATTAATTTATAATGAAATTATTGAGCCCAAAAAAGCTAAATAATAGAAGTATGTTGAGTGTATTACTGTTCCTCTTAACTTTCTAAGTCATTTCAAGGCTAAAACCCAGCAGGATACAATCTGACGCTGTTCTTTTTTCAGAGTCTGTGCACTTTTATTAGTGCAGCCAGTAAATTTGCCCAACTTCAGTGTCTATGGAAGTCAAAGGATGCAGGACAAGTTAGCGCTCTCACGTGGGCTTTGGCTACCTACACATGCATGGGTAAGTGCAACTCAATCACACATTTCATCACAATTAATGAGGATAACCTCTTTATTTATGTTTTAGCCCGGATATACACAGCTGCTGTCACAACTGGCGATATGCTAGGTAAGTCCCAAGTCATTACTGTAAAATATCAGACTTTTCTGTGCATGAGAGTTGGTTAATGCATTGTTCTTTGATGCACCCAGGTTTTACTTTTTATACTGATTTTGTTGTTGTTCACTCTTGATGCAGTGCTGGTGCGCTTTATAGTGATGACCCTGTTGAACATGTGGGTGCTGCTCACAATCGTTTATTACCAAAGACAGCGCAGCCCAAAGAAAGAAGACTGAGCTACACACCTTTGTCACTCCTGAGTGAGAGACGGGTACCAATGGTTATGAAAGCACCTTGTGCAAACCTTCCCTTTAAATGTGCTTTTTATATTGTTTTTACCTCAGTGTTGGACCTCCACATTTCTCTCTAACATTCCACTGTCTAAAAATGTTGAAAACACCAATGCTACGTGATACCATGTGAAACAAATCCTGTTTTTATGTTACTAGAGCAACTCAAACCAAGTGTTTCCAGAATGTTCTTCTCAGGACAATACTATATTTTTAAATAGCTTTTTTATGTGAGGTAAGCTGTTAAACAAAGTGAACATTCCTGCGTTGTACTGTTACTCTGTTTTTGTTTCAATTTGTGTAATGTGTTTAAATTCTTTAGGAAATAAAAAAATCTTTCAACTTTTCATTTGACCTTTATTTAACCAGGAAAGTCCCACTGAGATACAGAATCTCATTTCCAGGGGAGTCCTGGCCCCATGGAGGACCTTTTGTACATTTTTTTTTAGTGGTAGGTGAAACCGGAGCACCTGGAGGAAACCTACGCAGACTTCTTTCCTGTTGAGCATTAGTGTGCAGTTGAATAAATTACTGCATAGAATAGCTACATATCACAATTTCAAACACACTGTAGTGAGGTTGTGTTGCTTGCACAGAGAGATGTTCTTAAAATTGACCTTTTAAAGAAAGGTCAATTTTAAGGTCAAAGGTCAAACTACACCAATTCCTAAAAATATTACAGGGCTTTGAACACACAATAGATAGTACGCAGGCCTATACAAAGACAAGACAAAGAAAATCCATAAGCAAAAGGCACATCCATAACTTTATTGTTTAAGTGGTTATTATAGAGCTGTTTGGTAGCAAACATGCAATCTGGTTGTAGAGCCCTTAAATACAAAGTGGACAAGGCTGTATAAATAATATGTGCACTGTATGGCATGTAAAATATATACTGTGGATATTTATATGTATAAAACATGCTTCTTGGTTAAGGGGGAGCACTCACACACACACAAGCACACACACACACACACACACACACACACAACTCTCCATGTGCTATTGTAGCCACATACACAACAACATGCCCAAACAAAGCGTCTGGATACTTTTAATACAAAAATATAATGACAAACACTTTTAGAAAACTTTAAGTGAAATAGTGCTGCTTTTTAAGTTGAAAAACATGTTGATTGCATACCGTCTGTTCCTGTCTCTTATTGTAAATGACTCTATATCTATGCAAGAAATGCCTTGTGACTACATTTCAGATTAGAGGAGGCCCACAGTTTACTTCACTAAAGAGGCTGAAAAGGTAAACACATACAAGTTCACTCATGATAGTACGTGATAAAGAAAACCTCAGTCAAGTACATTTCGAAACGAGTAATATAATGCCTGTGTGATCTCTGGTCAAGCCAGAAGTACATTCAAACGTGTAGAGAGCCAAGCATTATTGGTGCACCCCTTGAGTTTGGTAAACTTATACTCTGTATAACTGATGGTAAGGCAGCATATCTAATGTAACCTAGAACAGAATTATGAATCTAGAAGGAATGTGACTGGAATGCCCACACTTTCCTCAAATGCTTTTTTATGCAAGTACCTTATACAAGTTTCTGACCTGTGTGGGCACACATCAAAATCAAGGCAAGTAGCAACAACCACACGCTTGTATAAAGTACAGCCACTAAAGTGAATCTGGGATCATAAGCAACACATTGCTGAGATTACCATATTCCGAGTGTAGTGTTCCCTATTAAAATCTTTGTAACCATACGCACATACAAGAAAGTCTTTTTTATTTGGCCACAATAATCCCCATAGGTGGTGAGGAAGAGTCCATTTCTCCTTGAGTCCAACAGTGCCTTGTGGTAAGTGATGCTGAGGTAAATGCGCTGCTTCTTGCCAAATGCTGTGTGGTTTCTGAGAGCAGTTTTGGTTCTGTGAAAGTTAAGCAAGCTACTCCACCCTTCTCCACAGCGGCTTAATGGAGCCAGCTACACTTCAACAAATGGGTTAACAAGCAACACAGATTACAGAGAGGCTTGCAGGTGAGATGACGTCGTTACCAATTTACGTGTCAGAAAAACGATGATAACCAACCAGGGAGAAGCAGGACAAGTGAAGTTTTGTTGCTTTGTACTTTGTCTTTGATTTAGGAGGAAATGCGTCCCACCACCCTGAAGAAGCACCACACTCCAAAGCAAGGTTAACTGGAAGAAAAGATACAAATAAACACATGATCAGTCTTATAACTCACTCAGACACTTTTAATCATACAAGTCATTACTGAATACATCAACATACCGCACTCATTTTTTAACTTCAACAATATTCATCTGTAAATCCCAAGTGATCTACCAATACATACTGTACATATACATCCACTTACATGTAAATAACACCAATCCAACTCATGCACTGGGACCAAGTGTTTCACCACAATCTGACCCACAACCCCGCTTACACACATAAGAGCAAATTTCTCCAATTAACATACAAACATTTGGGGAGCAAAAGGTCAGAGGTCTTCATTTGTAACACTGTCCACTGTCAGGCTCTTGTTGCTTCATTTTGATGCCATTAGACCTGCGAGGGCTGAGGCCAGAGGATTCAAAAGTATAAGAAGAGCATCATGTAAAATAATGGTTGTAACCATATCCTAAAAAACTGCTGCCAGGTTATTATAGTGATTTTATTGTTGTGTTTTTTGTTCATTGCTGTAACATCACTCTAAACACCCAGCTTGAACTGCAAGGAAACACTGTTCCACTGCACAGCACAGCACACAATGCCACAAACTGTTACCAGTGTGTTCATCAGAAATGAATTGAAGAGCAATCATCATCAATTTCATCCAAAGCCCAGTGCCAGTCCTGAAGACTCAAGTCTTCTGGAGACAGCTCTCTGAAATAGAAGTGTTTTATTGGTGGCCAGACTAAAGTAGTCTGAAAATGTGACTTAATCTTGTCAAAAGTATAAAGTTAAGATACATATATTTTGGGAAGTATGTCTCCACAGACCTCCATTTCAAAAACACCATTGTATCATCATCATTTTCCTGTAGTAGTTTGTACTTTAATTATAAGAAAAGAAAGAAATTATAAGCACCAACAAGAGCTGTAATACGTGTAGTGTTCAGCAAATCATAGTATGTCATGGCCTTTGTTCTTATACTTGATGGTGTCTAAATACTTGTATTTATTGAACCACAGATGAAGCAGCAGTAATACTTAAGCATTATTGCACTACAACCAGAACATGAGCAGTCTTTTAGTTGACGGTCAAATACAGATCTGTCTAAAAGCTATTAAATGAAGATATTAAAACCACATGTTTATTCTAGTGTGAATTTCCTGTTTGCATGGCTACCTGCTCTTGCTTGTGGGGAGCTGTCGACTGGGCCGCCTCAAGGACTGACTGGCCTGGACCTTCATGGTGGAGCGAGGTGAGGAGCGGGCAAACTGCTCTCCTGATGCAGGCTTCTTGGGGATCTTCTTGACCAACCGACTCACCCACTTCTGCTGCTCCTCCTGGGAAATGGCCAACAGCAGCAGGTTCTTGGCCGTGGACACATCATAGTTAACTAGAAGAAAATAAAAATGGAATATGCATGGTCATTCATATGTTATTGATTGAGATCAAGCTTTATGTGGTGGCTTTACCTTTACAGGGTGCGATAATGTCCTCCTTCTTGTCCATGTGGTCCTTGTGGCATTTGAGGTGGCAGCGGCGACACTCGAGCGCCGGCGGTGGCTTGAACATGTTCCACAGTGGTTTAGTGCAGGCTTCACAGTTGGTGGGGAAGTGGTACAGTGTGGGGAGGAACTCGTGGCCTTTGTGGCAGATGTAGCTGGACTTCTCCCCGATGGGAAGCTGCTCCTCACTCTCCTTTTTGCTCTCACCCTCATTGGCATACAGGATCTGTAGTGTGGAGATAATGTACTAATCATGACATTGTAAATATGGTACATTTACTACAAATAAAAACTAATAATCACTGATACTGACCTGAAATATCCTGGGGATTTCTTTGGCATCAGCCCTGTAGACATCTGTTTGAGTGACAGGCCTCACATGGAATAGTTTGCTGGAGAAAAAAAGTTATCCAATATCAGAAAGTTCTTTTAAAGGGGTCATATTGTGTTGATTTTTTTTTTTTTTTTTTTTTTCAGGCTTTCTTTTTTCATTTTGGACACCTTGCATTAGTATTTTTCATGTTTTATAACTAAGATAAAATAATGTCTATGTATGAAAATTTTTCAGTACTGTACATAAGTGAGGTGACTGCTTGGTAGTGACAGTAGTGTAAGCACTGAAATGATAAGAACGAGTCCAGTGAAGGTGTATGGAGTTTAGAAACAGGCAGGAGCACTTCCTAGTTTCATGTGTCTATGTAGAGTGGTAAGACCGAGCGCTTTCAGCTCTTCAAAAGGCGACGGCATCAGCATACAGGATTACTCAAACACGCATGAATGACACAGAATTCTACTTCAAATATGTTTTTGAGGTGCAAACATTATAACATGGTTAAAAGCTCTAAAAAGTTGATTTAGCAGAATAGGGGACAGAAAACAGAAAAACAGAAAAAATAGTGATTGCCAGCATTTCTCAAATAGTCTAAATGTGGGAAGAACTTATGTCATTTTTATTTAACCCATCTTTGGAATAAGTCAACTTTCTAAATTATTTTACAGTTGATCAGGTATTTTAAAGTGTTTTATATTTTTTATTTAATTAAAACAATGTTTAGATTTTAAATAAGATGCACATTGAACTATATTTAACCTCCAAGTGACCCACTGCAGCTACCGAAACAACCACTGACTTCTACTTACTCTATATCAAGGACCATGTATGGAAGGGACTGCTCTCTGTCTTGTTCACTGTTGTAGAACAGAATCTTCTTGCTGCTAACTACAACATACTACATACAAAAGAGGAAAAAATTAAATAATGGTTTTAGCAGTGTTTTATCTATCTTACACTTTGAGTATCAATTCCTGGTACCTTTTTCTCCCATCCAAACTTCTTGGTGTTGTTTCTTACAGGAAGCGAGAGCCAGCCTTCAAGCCTTGTTTCTGAATTGGTAAGAAACACAGCATTAACACATGTAACTACAATGATAACAGCAAGTCAAACAGGCCCACATTCAGGATTAAGCATTTACCTGTGTATGCATCATCAGCATCAAACTCAGGCCCACTGCTGACACTGGTGGAGTCCATTGATTGGACGCTGAGTGACTGCAGGAGGTTCCTCAGCTGTTCGATATCGCTGTCTTTGCTGTCCAAGGCCATCTGCAGCTCAATACGGTTCTGGCTCTCATCTGCTAATTGCTACAGGTTAAAAAAACAACAGGCAACACTGCAGTCAAAATATGATTTGAAGTAAAAGCCAAATTAAAACATCTATGAAGATTATAATGGCACTATGGATACATGGTTAATTACATTTTACCAGCATGTTTTTTGTCGAATATTGTAAAATAAAGCTTGCAAAGTGAAATAACCAGAACACTTAAAGAAGTGGTGACATGATACTGACCGCTTGCATTTCGTTGATCTCTCTCTGGTATTTGATGATGGTGCTGTTGAGTTTTTCCTTCTCTGACCTCAGCTCCAGCTGTAACTTCCTGTTCTCTTTCTCTTTTCGCCTCATGTCTGTGTCATTACCACGACGGCTGCCTCCTCCTCGCACCTCCTTCCTGTTCATGATCTCTGCCAGCTTATTGACAGCCTAGAGACACACAACAGTAGAACTTCACATTAATTGTTTGCACATCATAAAATACAAACAAGATGCATAGCGGGACTGCTACCTGAGTTTTCAGTGTCCTCTCTGACTGAAGCTGCTTTTCAAATGCCTGCTTCATCTGGCTGATCTGCTGCTCCCAATCCTTCGACTTCTCTGCTTCTAGTGTGAAAAAAAAATTATAGGAATAAATGTCATTCTGATAACAACATTTCGCTTGTGGTAGAAATATGAGATTTAATTTTAGATTACCTTCTAGTATATCCTTCAATTTGTTGTTCAGCTCCTCCTTTTCATTGGCTAGATTGGCGACATCACTGGTGAGGGTGCGATTGGCTTCCTCCAGCTGTGACGAACAGAAAATGATCAGTTTTTGTATTCTGTTACAGTCCAAGATGCACAGTACTGACAGCTAGGTCCTGCTATTTCTCAAAGCAGTTACTGAGAGTTCAAACCTGGGCCCATAGTTACTAGTCTAACATCAAGTTTTCTGTTTGGGCAACAGGTTTGAAGTCACTTCAATAAAGTCTGAGTTTATTCAATCTGGTTTAAGCTCAAAACAATTAACACGATGAAGCCAAAGGAGAGGATTCAGCATGGAAATGGTTATCAGATGTGATATACCTGTGTATCACATATGAATACACTGGTCTACAACTTTTTGGACTCGATCTGCTTCCGAGATAAAATTGGCTAAATCTCATTTATTTTGATAAAATGAACTGAAAATCAATTGATAACTGTGCTGGTTAGCTAATGTATTCAAGATATTTAATGATATTGTTTCACATCAAAATCGCATCTGTTTCTACAATAGATTTAGGCATTTTTGCTTAAAAATAATATTTATATTTTGAAAATATTTAATTTCTCTATATGCATGCATTTTGTCCAGTTCCAAGAGAGAGATTTCTGCAAATAAAAACAAAACATTTTATGTCAAAACTCTAGACATTAAAATGAATGTATTGGAATGTGCAGACAGGCTTTCAGATAGAACTGGTTGCTTGTAGACACTGTAACTTCTGATAAACTACCGTTTTTGCCTTATTTTGCATAAATTTCTTATTTTGACCCAATACTGTTTCTTGGAAACTAAAGCCAATCTGCACTTCTGACTTACTTTTTCTTTATTAGTGACCTAATCCATGGAAACTTTCACTACTTTTGTTCTGGAAGCATTTTGCTTGTAGACCAATGATATTGGTAAAGTTTAGAATAAAAATAGTGCATACTAGTATGTATATGCTAGACAGAAAATCAAAATATAGCAGTTATTAATTTATTTACTTCTTCATTTATCTTCTTCCATTTATTCCCATTGGAATGGCTGTGGCTGGAGACTATACCAGCATCTATGGGCACTAGGCAGGGGAGCACCCTGGACAATGGCCATTCTGTTTAATGTGTAATGGAGTAATATCTATACATATATAATATATTTTCCATGTTTTTGTGCTTGCATTCAAATTTGAAATTAACAATGTTCTGAAGTCGAGGTTAAGTGAGTGTGTAAGGGTAGAGTACAGATACATAAAAACCACTGAGAGTAAAAATGTCTGCTAGTGGATTTCAGTGGATAGAATGGCTCAATCAGAGAGCTCCTAAACACAGCTAGAACAGAGGACACTTGCATAAACTCTGGATGAGATTAATAAAACTTGTAGAGATCATGTCGGACCACTTTGGATTAAATCTGCTCCTTCAAACAAACCCCTACTGTACAGTATAGCACCAGTTCACAGAGCCATCTCAGTGTTACTTTAGCTCGAGGGTGCAAATCTTTTTGAGTGCATTGTCCAGCCCCAGAACAGCTTCCACTAACCGAACTGATGGTGATGTCCTTTTCAGCCAGCTCTTGTCGATGCCGGGCCATCATCTCTTTTAGTTCCAGCTCCTTCATGATCTTCTCCTTCTCCAGGTCCGAATACTGCTCCTCTGCGATGGACCGGGCCAGCTGCTCTGAGTCAGCCTTTGTCAGCGTGATCTCAAGTTGCGCCGCCAATGAGTCCCTGAAACACACAGACTAATATGAATCACTGCAATCTAAAAAGGCTGGTGAGTAAGTTATTTTGTTTTGCATTTGTTAAATTAAAAACAGCCAATCACCTCTCCTCCTGTAGTTCCTGCAGACACTGTTGCACTTCTTTATAGAGTTTATTCTTCTCCTCACACTCCTCCTTTAGTTCACGAACCTGCGTCTTATACAGTGTCTGAAAACACCAGTATAAAGGTTCAATAAGCCACTTTGTGATATAACATCATAAACTCTGAATACACTCATAAATATGATGAATATTTAAAAACATACGCCTACGCACAGTGAGTCACGACTATCTCTCAACAAACAGACTTACGGAGAAATACTGTTCAGCTTCTAACTGATCTTGTAATTCCTTCATTTGTCCATCTGTGTCCTGCCTTTCCCTGTTGAAGAAAATATATAAAGTTCAGTGGTGGCAAGTAATAGCTTATTTATAGTAATTTTCCTCAAGTAGTTAACTTAGATTTATGTGTATTTCATTAGTACATTTTCTTAAACACAATTACTTGAGAAATCTTTGGGGATAAAATGTGTTCTTTTACTCAAGTAAGTTTAAGAAAAGTGGGTAGTAGCAGCAGTGGTGGTAGAAGTAGTAGTGATATTAGAAGTACTTTCTACTTGAGTAAACCTTACACTCAATACTTCTTTTCACTTTTACTCAAGTAATGAATATGTTGAGTACTTTTACCTCTACTTGAGTAATATTATTTTGAAGTAACAACACTTGAGTATATTGATATAGAATACTGCTTCCACCTCTAGTTAATTTACTAATTGTAAGAATGTGTGTAATAAAAGGACTCACTTGCGTAGCTCTTGGTTCTGTTTCTCCAAACTGCGTTTAATGTCCAGCAGGTGATTCATTTCCTGCTTGAGCTGTTTCTCAGAGGTTCGCAGAGAGTTGAGCTGCTGGTTTTGTGCCTTTAGATCATTCTGAGTCAGACTGCGCTTCTGAGTCTCCTGTTCAATTTTCAATGTCAGGTTCTTTACCTGAATTTATCGGCAAAATACAGGAGGAGAAAAGTCAATTTTTGCTAGAGAGAAGAATGCATTACTGTGTATGACACAAAGAAGACAAGATGGAAAGAATAAGATTTAATGGTCACATGAACGCGTGATGTGTCCCAACCCGCTCCTCTATTTAATGTATTTAGATAAACCGTTCCCCAGTTGTTGAATGTTATATGGCTGTAAACTCATTTTGGGGTATACTAGGGCCAAAAGTGGTGCAGGAGATTAAGCGGATTGCCCATAAACCGGGGGATTGGTGGTTCGCTTCCCGGTCAACCCAAAATACAGTATAACTACTGTGTCCATGGACCAAGACACTTCACCCACATTGTCTATGCCTGTCACAGTATGTGAGAGTGAAACATGATATAGACTGATTACACAAAGAAAAATGTTTCAATTGCATTTTTTCATTGTGATAATTATGTAATATTATGTCATTAAAATTTTGTGAGGTACTGAATTTTGTTTTTTATTAACTGTAAGCCATAAATACTAAATATGTTGCTATGTGCTTCACTTAAAAGTGAACTTGCAATACAGTAAAATAGACTTTTCCATGATATTCTAATTAAGTAATGTTCACTTGCATTTGTGAATGTACCGTTCTGTAAATAACTATCTGCACACATCTACATTTTGCACGGCCGCCTGTGGTTTTCCCTGTGGTTTATCTTTTTCCTATGGTTGGATTTTTGTTTACTTTTCCTCATACTGATTTTGATTTGTCTATATCTGTGAAGACCTAGGAGCCAACTGTTGCTATAGGCTATAAAAATGAAATTAAATCGGATTATACATCTACATTTACATATTTGTTTTGTGTTTCTTATCCTTACGAGATTACATGCATGGTATCGGTCAGTGACCTTTAAGCTTTGAGCGCACAACACCCACAACACCCACAACACCCACAACACCCACAACACCCACAACACCCACCTCTTCAGTGAGGTTGTCCTTGTGTCTACGAAGCTCATCCAGTTTCTGCAAAGCTTGTTTGTAGTCACAGTCCATCATGCTACTGTGCTTCTCCAGCTCCAGGATTCGGTTTTCCAGACGCATTTTGGCTGATCGCTCCTCCGCTAACTTCTGCTCCAGTTCTGAAAAAGACAAGACAAACCAATCAAAACAGTCCTTTTATATTTTCTTTAATTTGAAGAAAAGTTCATACCCTTCGTAGACTCTGACTTGGCCCCCTCAATGGTAACTTTAATCTTGCTCTTGTCTGCTAACATTGCTCTGGTGGCTTTATGTGCAGTCTGTTCCTGTTCGAGCTCCTGCTGCAGAACCTTGAGTTTGTAGGTCAGATCAATCTCCTTATTGCTTTTTTCCTGCAAATATGGCAAAATTGAATAAAAAACTTCTAAAAATATATATATTTACCCTGCTGACAGAGGCCAAAAATGTCATATTGTAAACAAGTTGTAAACAACAATACAGCAATTTAAAAAATCACAGCTTTAGTTTAATGATCAGTTTACCTTCTCAAGATCATTGAATTTCTCTTGAAGTTGTCTCTTCTCTGTCTCCAGTTTGGACATAGCTTGCCTCTGTTGGCGTGCCTCTTCTTCTAGGCTGGAAATGCGTGCTGTAAACAAATAAACATTGGATTACACAAATGCGCTTCTGCTGTTTAGTAACATTTCTAGGTCAGTGATTACTGCAAAATGGCCGAATGTTTAGATTCCCTCTTAATTATGATCACACTGCAAAAGTCATTGCAATCCTTTTTGAACCTAAAACACACTGCAAAAAATTGAAAATAAATTTGAGCTGGATTTTGCTTCAAGCATGACCCTAGCTTCCTACAATAGTTTATGTAGCAGGAAGTAATAATGCAATCACATTATGCATGAACTATAAGACCACATGTAAACAATTAGGTGCATGCAGGAAGCTATGTACAGTTGGACTACAGTCTGCTATTGTAACAATTTGACTGTAGATGTTTATATTTATTCAATCTATAAAATGTGATTTGTTCAAATTGCATGGCAGGATGAAAAACCACATCTGTAAATTCATGTCCATTTAACTTTCACTCTGTTACAGTGATATGATCTACTACAAATCAGAGTCAAATATGCCCAAAAACATCCTCTTTCATAACACACTTTTTGCCCATTACTTACTCCAACCAGTCCAGACAAAGTCAATTTTAATATACTGTTTACATTCCAGAACAAGCTCTTCATTTAAAAGCTATTCTCTGGTCTTCCTTTTTTCATAAACACAAGACGCAATGACATTTATGGCACTCTTACTTAGATGTGTGTTTGTGAAGAAGTAAACTATGCTCTGTCCATTTCAGCTTCACCGTCGGAGCAGCCCAGTCTTACTCTGATTTAACTCACCCATCAGGTCGGTGATGGTTTCTGACCCCTGGCTGTGCTCCCTCCTCTCGGACTCCAGAGCAGCCTGTAGACTGATGCACTCTTTCTCCAGACTCAGCTTGCTGCGCTCCAGGATGCAGCATTTGTCCTGTAATTCCCGAGCGTTGGCCTCCAGCTGCTGCAGCTGTTTGCTATTGTCCACTTGAGTTTTACGTAGCCGCGTTGCTGCCTCAGACTCAGCCCGTAGCAACGCGTTAGCTTCTTCAAGCTACGTAATGGCATTAATAAAAACAATGTCACAGGTTATGGTCTGACATTTTATACATTTGTTAACATACATTATTTGGTACATTATATTGACCAATCATTTGTAATGTTTGAGGCTGACCTGTTTTTGGAGGTGTATGTTCTTCTCATTGGAAATATGTGAATTTTGGTTCCGTTTCTTCATGTCCTCTAGCTGGTCCCGAAGACTGTTGACTGAAAAACAGAAAACGTGTACAAAATTTAGAATATAAAAAGCTGTGTCAGCTCATTTTACTATAATGCACAAAAAGTCATGCACAAGACGATATGCACACAGAATAAAACAGTATCTTAAGTTTATCTATTTGTGTTTTCTCTATCACCTTCATTTTCCAGGCAGCGTTTCCTGTCTGCTTCATTCTCGGCCTTGCGATGGCTCTCTAGGCTCTTGTGCTGCAGCAGGGCCTTCTCCCTCTCCAGCTGCCTCAGACTGGACTCCAGGTTTTTTCTTGTGGTGACCTAAAAATCACCATTTTCACAATGTAATTTTTTCAGTTTGTGCATTCCCAGTGGTGTGACTACAACTGTGAGGAAAATATCTCCTCACAACAGAGAATAGATTTAATATTAATACTGTAAATATTAATAGACATTTAATGCAGCTGTAATATTTGGTAGTGTAAGTTTCATTCATTATATTGCGCTGACATTCAAAGCGAGGTCAGGTGCAGAAAGTGAAAAATTCTAGCTCAATTTGAGTTTTAAGGAAACAGCCATCAAAATGAATAGAATGAATACCACCTTCACGATCCCTGTGGGAAAAAATGGGTCATTACACAGGCAAAGACTAAAACTAGTACAGTGTCAAAAATATATTAATGCTCCACTCACTGGTGCCTTTCTTTACAGAGACATCAAAATTATTGACATACCTCTTCTTCAAGTTCTTTAGAGATTTTGTCTACGCGACTACTGGCAGATCTGCAATGGACATTTACAAATAAAATAAAAGACTTATTTTTGAGTCAGAGTATTTTTGGGGTAAGACTAGGAGATATTTATTAACCTGTATTTGTGCTCAAGATCATCCTTGACTTGCTTCTCATTGTTCAGCTGCACTTCAATCAGGTGGAGTTTCTTTTGCAGGGCTGCTGACTGCAAGAGACAACAATAATTGTGATCCAGTATTTTGACACTACAATTCTATTCAAGTACAACGTTAATATAAATGAAGAACAGGAGTGAGTAAAACAGATGTATTTTTGACCATGGTCTGAATGGGTTGAAGCCTTGTATTAATTTGGACAAAAATCAGAAGAATTCCCCCAGATTAGCTTTTAGTCAAGTCACTTAGCAGTAAAAGCTGCTTAGTTGGATCTTTGTCGTCTTAAATTCTTCCAAAGCAGTTATAAATCATGGGATCAGGAAGCAATCCTCTTTTGTGTCAGTTTTATCATAGACTTATAGTATATAATCTTCTATAATCTTATAGTCTCATAGCTGAACTAACTTAATAGGCTTGGTAAAGACTGTAAGGGGACTGTAAGGAGAAACATGAGTCCAACATCCTAGATTTGCACTAAGCACATTGTAAAAATGTGAAAATACCCACCTCTCCTTTTGAATTCTCATGAGTTACAGAGGAATTATTGGAAGCATTTAATAACCTAAAGAGGAAACACAACAAGGCAGCATGAAGACAAGATTACAGCTGGCAAAACATGCTTTGAATATTTCTTCATTGTACTGTATGTATCATAAATATAAGACGACACAGATAAAAAAATGACTTACTGATCCTCTTTGAAGTAAGTGAAGCCAACGAAAGGTAGCTGATTTCCAACAAAAGCTTTAGGTGTGGGGAATGTTTCAACGTCGCCTTTGTCTTCTTCGATCTCATCAAAGTTACTAGTGTCTATGTCACTGCTCAGCTCTGGGACCACAGGGGCAACCGCTGTCCACAAACAGGAAATTATGAACTACAAGAACTATTTATCTGATACAGCGTTTCTAAATACCACTCTTGTTAACAAAGTACCTCTAGGGTTTTCAAAGGTATATAATAATTTGTCGTAGACCTCCAATGAAACTAACCTTCTCGAATGGTGTCAAAGGTCCAAAGGTCATTCCTGAAAAAAGGGTGTCGCTTGATTTCTTCCACACCGTTTCTGCCCAATCGCACATCCCTTAAACAAGTTAAAACATATTTAATTTAAAAGCTTCCAAGAAATGTGCATTCAAATTCACACATTACTGTAGCATAATGTATACCAGTCTACATACACTGCCTCAAAAGTAAATTGTCTGTTAACTTTTACAACTCTTAATACCTGTCTGTCAGGAAAGCACAGATGATATTTTTGGCATCATTGGAGATTTCCACGTCATCCGGGAAGTTGAGAGAATTTTTATGGTCCATAATCTTACTGTAGGTTCCCACCAGAGAGTCTGCATAAAATGGTGTGTCACCTAAAATAAATTGGGTTGTTAGCTGAGGTAATTTAAGCATGGGTTACTAATGAAAGTGCTTCTTTTAAAACAATGTCTTTACTGACCGACAAGCATCTCATAAATGAAGACCCCTACAGACCACCAGTCACATTCTCTTCCGTAATAACCGTCCCCTCCTTGAGACTTCAAAACCTCAGGCGAGATGTAATCTGGAGTTCCAACAGCTGTATCACAATGCACCATACCGGTCTGGAACCCCAAAAAACAACAGCAAAAATAACTAGGGCTGCATGATATTAGAGAAACAAGCGATATACAATAACTATGTTCAATGTGGTGATAACAATGTGGTGAGATTTGTTCCATTAAATTTAGGCTGAAATACAAATCTCTGTATTTATTAGTCACTGGATCAAAACTAAACCAGGACTAAAACAAAGCTAAACCAAGGCTAAAGAACTGACTAAGACTAAATCAGATCTTTTAAAAAATATTGTTATATGGAACACACTAAAAGAAGAATACAATGTAAATCTCTGTCAGATGGAGGACCATAACATTGTTGAGATTAATTAGGGTTTTGTTATGAATATTGCTATAACAATAAATGTGCAAGCCTACATTTAACACTTATTTTTTGTCCCAATAAAAGCAGGTTATGAGGGCCGTTTGTCACTTACAGCATCCATTTTCATGCATGTGCCAAAGTCGGCCAGCTTGAGGTGACCGTGCTTGTCCAGCAGCATGTTGTCAGGTTTGACGTCTCGGTGGATGAAGCCCATGGAGTGAATTGCGTGCAGAGCCATCACTACCTCGGCGGTGTAGAATTTGGCCCATTTCTCTGGTACGTCATATGTGCTGGTGAGGTTGACCAGGTCCCCACCTGGCATGTACTCCATTACCATGAAGAGATAGTGCTCATCTTGGAAGGCACAGCACAACTAAAAAAGTGCAATAGTGAATAAAAATACCTTAAAATACCTCTCTCAGGAATAGTATCAGTTGCATAATGTAGGGAGCTTTCTCTGGTAAAAAAAATGTATAATTCATCAAGGTCACTTTCTTTACTTAGATAATCTTAGATCTCCAGTGTGTGTGGTTTTAGTGGTCGATCAAGGGCTAATCCACCATAATTTGCTTTATGCATTATGGGAAAAATAGACCCCACTGTGTATGGAGCTTGACTTATCTTAAAATCATTTACAACAGTTATACAGGTCACATTTATATCATTCCTTTCTTAATTTGTCTCCAGATTGTACATAAGTGCAGTATTTTTATGGACTATAAAAGATATGATTAAAATAAGAAAGAGAAAAAGTTGTACCTGTACAACCCAAGGGCTGTTGGCAAATGCCATTATGTCCCTCTCTTCCCAGAAAAAAGCAGAATCTGAACGTTTGATCATTTCAAATTTGCTCAGCAGCTTCATGGCGTAGACTTTCTGAGACGCTTTGTGCCTAACCTAATAAAAAGTATTTCAGTGATTAAGTTATTAACAGACAAATTTACAGATCATTTAAACAAGATTGACAATGGAGGCCGACTTCAACTTGCATTAAAACCTGGAAATAGTAATATCATGTAGCCAGCCTCATGCAAGATGTAAATGGATGAAATGATATGTCCTGCGAAAAAATCTGTGAGGACGCGGAGGTGGCCCGGCTCGCACCTATTCTTATCTTTGTGAAGATATGAATGTGTCCGTACATTGTCATTTTTATTTAGACCATAGGCTTGTTGGAGTGGCATGCCAATGTATTTAGGTATTTGTTATGCATGAAGATGAAGTTTATCAAATGCAAACTTAGAAAGGCACATGTAAATACCAGATGTAAATATATTACAATGCTAAACTGGTTTAGCTGCCCTCATAAATTAAAGACAAGTCTGAAAAGAGCCTCAGTTGTACCTGAAAAACACAGTTAGTACAACTCACCAGCTGGACTTCGCCAAATGCCCCACGACCAATAACTTTAACTCTTTCAAAATCCTCAGACTTCATCTGAAGGTCCCGAATCTGCCCTATGACCCTTTCATCTGCAACAGTGCAGAGGGAACAAGAGCAGAATTACATAAACATGATAGAGTGCGGGCTTATATAACAACTGGAGTTTTAAATAAATGTATGTTCCTTAGTAGTTCAACACTCACATCTGTTTAGGAAGGTGTCGATGTTTTTGTTTTTGCGTAGTGCAGGGTAGTCCAGGTCTAAGACCAGGGCATTCATAGAGTCCTGCAAAGAAAGAAAAAAGCACACGTTTAACCAGGTTTGTATTAAAACTTTAGCTGATAACAGTATTTAAGTGTTAAAAATAGACAGCTGAGTTATTTATACAGCCAAATGTCAGATCCAAAATCAATCCGAGGAACACTAAGTGTAATAATACATTTCAAGTATTGTTTGGTTTGGCATGAAGCCATAAAGAAAGCACTGATAATGACACTGTGTCAGATGATCTGGTCATATGTGTTATTAACAAAACAACTTGTTTTTGCTCATCGTAAAAACTAATGACTAAGTATGCTTCACTGAGCCAATAAAACATGACAACAGAACTTAGCAGCCAAAAGAACAGTTTGTTTCCCATTTGTTTTCATTAGCATTCGTTTGCACACTTCAGGGGGCCTGTGATGCATGGCTTTCCTCAGACTTCACTTGACATTTACATAACTTTATTTATTCTAATAACTGAGTTATGCATTAATCACAGCAGTATAATGACTGTTTATTCTTCACATCTGATACAGCCGTGGCTCAAAGGAAATGTGTCATCATGACATCAACCACTGTGTAAAGAACAATATGACAAGCATTGCTTCAAACTGTATTTACCGGATTTCCTGTTCAGTTAAAGACTTTATCTAACTGTTCAATTGAAATTGTTTATACATCTAAACAAATGCATACAAAAATTTGTCTAAATTTGTTTTCCCAAAAGTGAACACGGGTGACTCATTTTCCTCCACCAGCAGCTGCCAACATAGTTCTGTAGTTGATATGAATCAGCAACAAATAGTTCGCAAACAAGCTGGAACACATTTTATAAAGTATGGGTAAAAAAAAAAGTCCTTGTCAAATGCAAATACATTAGTAATTACACATTATTACGAAGAGCTTGAATACTGATTCAGTCATTTGGTTCAATCTGACATTATACTGTCTGGAATTTATATATATTAACCCTGGTATTAACCCTAATAGGGAGAGTGATATACTCCTGGATACTGTATGTTTGCTGTGGCAAACTTTTGTTTTTTTCACAGATACACCGCATTTCTCATTCATTTTGTAATTATTTTGAATTGGGACTATTGTTTTCATCCAGCTTCACTATCCAACTATTAACCAATTTATCAAAATCAATAAACAAATAGATTAATTGATTATCAAAATAAAGATTTGCTGCAGCCTATTTACAAGCCTGTTTTAGTGCTTGGCAGTGCAACTGCAAAGGACGTTGGGGCATCGGAATTCTATGGCAATTTTACTGTATTTTTAACTAGATAAAAGGATAAAAAACTCTGCACATCAACTGCTTGGGACGGGTGCGCAGGAGCAGAGGGAGCAACCCAAGACCTTTTGCCTGATGAAGGCCTAGTGCCAAAACGTCGCTTGTTGAGTCCTAATAAACTCGCATATTTGCAAGTATGACGGTGTGCGGGAATTTTTCTTACTGATGTACTGTATTTTTAACTGCAATGAGTTGCAGCTCCAACAACAGGCTTTTCATAAAGAGCTAAGTAAATTGCCTTAGATAGTGTTATATTACACACACAGAGTCTAAACAAGAACCGTCTGAGCCGGGAGCAGTGGCATCTTGTAAACACAAAACAATTTTTGTTCAGCAGAGTTGTTTTAGTGGAGAAATTATTAAACATGCGAAAAGTGTATTTGTTTAACATGGAGGAAGTCATCTATCATGATTTATCAGTGATGCATTCCTCAACACTGAATGAGGAGCTGTACAAATCTGTCTAAATTCAACTTGTCTGTTGCGTAAAGGTTGAATGTTTTGTTTTCTCCTACTAGGTATACACTGTTCTCAAGTATCTTTTGGCCTTTTTCTGTGTTATCTTGTCCAGTCTCTCTGTCGTCCTCCGCTTGGCTGCCATCAGTCTGGGACGAGCAGCACACTCTGTTTCATCATCCCAACTTCACTTCCCCATTAAAGGACTGACCTCACACAAAACTGCTATTTAAGGGAAAAAATACACACTCCGGGGGGTGGAGAGGGTGCCAGGCGCGCGTGCACGTCCACACATGCTCACAGACAAGGATATCCCAGTGTGCACAGCAATACAGGAAGCGATCCACCCCACCCCTGTGCTGCCAGATAATTTCACTGTGTCATGGAGCTAGTCCCTGTGTGCAAGTCATTTCCTCTGAGGCAGCATTCTCCAGTACTGCTGCTCTGCACCGCCGTCTGACGCCAAAAAACACAGTCAGCAGCTACAGGTTACACTCCTTTCAATTCATCATCGCTGACATTCTGAGAGCAGGCACTATTAGGTTTTTGCATCTGAAAATATTGCGTGGCAATTTTTTCCTCTGTTATAAAAACATCAACTTGTGTACGGATATTGCACTGATAAGCATACAAAATACGGATGGGAATCACAGATATAATTTGTAATACACTGGCAACACAGTGATTCTGCAACATCTGGCAGATTGCAAAATGTTTATTTCTAAGTGGTATAAAATTGAGGAAGTAAAATAATACCCTCAGCTAAAGAAACAAACTCAAATCAAGGATTAACTGCAAGTATTGCAGTGAGGGTTAAAAATGTATTAAAAAATTTCCTACAAAGCCTTTTTTTTTTTAAATAACTATTGCCCTGGAGGATTTTCTTCAAACCAAATAAATTACAATAATACACACAATATATGCAATACAGTATTAGGACTGTGTTTAAACATGCAAAAGGCAATAACTAGGTTAAGTACTGTAACGGTAAGATGATAATTCCCAAGTCTCCTTTGGCATAATAAAAGCTAGACTTGAACATGAAACACTCTGATAAACTCCCTCTAGTCCCAAAGGGGGGGGGGGCACTATTTTTATTTATGAATATTTCTATTATTTGGTTGCATGACATTTTGCTTAAGGGTCTCCTTTTGTGTTGAATCGACCATGTTATAATGTTGTTTATACCTGGAGTAGTTAAGTTAAGTTTGAGTAATCCTGTTTGCTCAGGCCGTCCCTTCTGAAGAGCTGAAAACGCTCAGTCTCACCGCTCTACGCAGACGCGTGTGCATTTCTAAAGCCCATACACCGTCCCTCGACTCCTAATAATTTTAAATTAACTATTGTTATGTCTAGGGATGCACCGATACCGATACCAGTATCGGGTATCGGTACCGATACCATGTCCAAGTACTCGTATTCATAAAAGTGGGCCGATACCAACAACCGATACCACTTTACAGCGCTGTCACGTGATATTCCCCTCTCAGCTGAGCAGTGAGAAACCTATGGATGGATTTTAAAGTGAACTGTATGGAGATAAAAGCAAAGCTGAGTTTACATTCTCCTCAACCAGACTTATCCCGAATCATACGTGAGTTTTTAAGCTTAAGCTGTTGTCCTTTTGTTGTCCTAATTGTCCTGAAAATTATAAAAGCGCGAAGCAGTTGTTGTCTGATAAAGCTTAAGAAGTACCGTTGCTAATTGTGTTAGCTCCTGTATGTAATGGCGAATCTCCGCAGGTGATGCGCAGATGCTCATTCTGTCTTTAAAATGATTTTAGCGACTGAATAGAGGAGAATCTAAGCTTTAAAATGAGGTATAACATGTCCATGTTGAGCAAATTTTAGCCATGGTTAGCTGTGTTCAAACCACTCTGTTGTAAAAATAACTTAGCATCGCAGAGCGGGGACAGACGGCAAAAAGACGACACGGTATGGGATGAATGAGATACAGCAGTGTGACTGTATAAACTATAAAGTAACACCTATATAAGTACTCATATCGGTACTCGGTATCAGCGAGTACTCAAATGGAAGTACTCGTACTCGTATCGGTTTGAAAAAAAGTGGTATCGGTGCATCCCTAATTATGTCCATTCCCCACTGTTGCCACCAGAGCAGAACATACACCAAATCCAAGTGTTCCCTGCAAAGTCAGAGTGACAGCTCCCCCGTTTTCCTGACATTATTGCAAGTTATAAAGCATGAAATACTAATGCAAAGGTGTCCAAAGCTATTTTAAAAAGCCTTACAAACATAATACGGGGCCTTTAAACCTAAAACATGTGTAATAACAGAATTTATTACTTCATCTTAGTCATCATTACTATTATAAAACACATATAAGTTTAAAGCAACTAAAACTTGAAACAGTACAGGCATCATTTAAATAATGCTGCATATATCCAAACAGCTTATTTACTGCAGCTCAAAATAATGTTTTCACAGCAGCTTCCACTGGTAACAACATTGTGCCTTTTAGACTGCTAAACAAAGGAGGTCACTTACTGCAATAAGATCAACATTTACATGGCTCAACTGATTTGGAGGAACAAGTAAGCAAACCATAAAACCAAAGCTTTGTAATTAGGCCTGTTGGAGTAAACTTACAAGGCGTCTGCTTATTCAGTTGTAAAAACACATCTTTTGTCCCTGGGTGCACAGTGAACAGAGGCATGATGGGATAGAACTCAGGTGCGTCCGGTTTTAGGTTTAATACTCAACATTCAAGTCTCAAACAATGCACTTTGCAAAGACTCAAGAGATCCAATGTCATTCAACAGTTGGTCTTTGTAAAGCAGAAGGTCACATATGTCATCATACGTTTTTAAAACTCAAATGAATCACAGCTGCCATCCTCTTTTAAAGATCGGTATGGCCAAATACACCTTTATCAGAAAAAGTTTGTACTATGTCTGACATCAAAATACACATTTCAATACAGTTCAGTTCAAGGTAAAACACAAATATGATGGTGTGGGGTGTGAATCTCTCAGTGTCTGGCTTTTGTCAACTCAGAATCATCATTTGATTTAATTCAGGTGGATGGTGGTGTTGACAATTTTGCCAAGAACGTGGGTTTAATACTATGTAATTAAAGGGGCTATATTATGTTTTTATTCAAGTTTTATCCAAACTTGGTCGCCTCTAAAACAGCAGCACATTTTACAACCTTTAAAAACATTATTATGTGACTAAAAGAAACTTTTATGGCACTCTGCTGGTGCCATAGAAAAACAGGTGAAGAGACCAGCAAAAGGCAGCAGAGTACAGAGTCTCGCGGTATTTTGTACATAATCAAAGAAAAACTTCCTTAAACTTTTTGAATGATGCCATGTTACAACACAATGAAAAATATCTGTTAGGAATCAGTGGAAACAGAGATGTACACCGTTTTTTGGATAAATGCATGAGAGCAGACACAGATGTAGAGGGCTTGTTGATTGGTCAGTGCTTCCTGGAGTGGGTGGGGGTTTGTGGGAGAGGTTCATGCAACCGAGTGTTTTGAAGCCTCAGAACAGCTGTGCCAGAGAAATGAGGATTACTTAAACATGCATGAAAGAAGCAAAACACAACTCCAAGTATGTTTTTGATGGAGAAACAACATTATAACATGATAGAAAGCCCAGAAAAGTTGGTTTTGCATAATTTAGCTCCACACATGAAAAGATAATGTAGCCAAATGATAATATTGATTCCACATATTTCTATCTTTAGTTCTTGTATCAAATCTTTTGATATCCAAAAAAATAAAATTCTGTATAAATTAAATTGACAGGCTAAGAGCAGTGAGGGAAGGCTGAATAAACATAAAAAATAGATTTTTCCAAGGTTAAGAATCTCAACTCTTTAATGAATCCAACTATTTCAACAGCCATATGACAAATTCAGTAACAGAGTGAAATATTCCCAGCATGTATTTTAATTGTGATGATTATGAATATTCTTCTTTTGCTTAGCTTTTCAAGGTGGCCACAACACAACATCTGCCTCCTAGGGGTGCAGTCA
The DNA here is from genome assembly GCA_020698575.1 of Bostrychus sinensis. NCBI lineage: Eukaryota > Metazoa > Chordata > Actinopteri > Gobiiformes > Eleotridae > Bostrychus > Bostrychus sinensis. The sequence continues at coordinate 16,850,257 of CM036258.1, forward strand.
TTCTCTTATTGAGTTTGCATAGGTTTTATGTCAGATGCCCTTCCTTACGCAACCCTTTCCATTTATACGAGTTTGGGACCTGCACAAAGAGTGCACTGACTTGTGACCTCCTGCAGTTGGATTTGCGATGAGTATAATGATTATGCCTTTATGTTATATACTGCATGAGAGAGAAATTTAGATTTTTATAAATAGTAAACCATAATCATTATAATTAAAAATTTAAAAAATGCTTGAAATATTTCACTCAGTGTACTCAATTTATATAATATACGAGTTTCACTTTGAACAGAAACAAATATATATATATATATATATATATCGGGCAATAGAGAATCGTATACACACAGAGATATTTCCAACTTTGGACATAAAGATGACAACAGTGGTCCGCTGACAGTTGCCATGAGAAATAAGAGTAAACACAATGACTGGGCTCGCTACAGGCATGTACAAAAGGCTTTTATCTGCAATCTGAGCCGTGTTGTAACATTTTATTCTTGATTTTTTTTTTTTAAATCCTGCATTAAACAAGATGAGTGGCATGTGGAGCCAGGATAAATAAATAAATACTGGTTGCCGTGGTGATGATGAGAAGCAGCAACAATAGTTCTGCACCATCAAGTTATGGGAGAAGACAAAGTGACTTATTTGGAAGGAGACAAGCAGTGAACAGTGAAAGAGCAGCCAGCATATAAAAATCATTGTTTATGGTCTAAACACAGTGGCGTCCACAAACTGTTCTTTATTTAGCCAGCTTGAGAGCATTAAAGTCACAACTGTTTGCATGGCAAGTGTAGGTCGAACATAATAAGCCATTTAGTGCACTGGAGTTGCACAAGAGAAATAACTGGCAGCTACGGCTTCAATTTACTTCCATTAGTGAGAGAGTAAAAATGCCAACAGGACTCTGGAGGATGTCTCTCAGCTGCGCGCTCTAATTGGCCATTTATAAATATGAAGTGGCATGTGTCTGGGGAGGTGTAAAGTGTGATGGACAAGTAAGAGTTTAATGCATCTGACAAAGCAGCAGACACAAAGACACCAGATGAGAGGAAATGTTCAAAGAGAAGTCTTTCTTGTTGCAGCAGATTGGTGTGATTACAGCGGGTGGCGTCAGCTCCTATAGGAGGCTGCATACTGTTCAGAAGGAGTCCTGTCATATGTCAGCTCACAGCCTTATCACTATGACTTATTATGTATCTATTAGATAGCACTTCAGCATTTATCTCTGCCATACTGTAATCCAGCCTGTGGGTTAGGGCTGGTTACCAAGCAACAACTGAAAAAAAACAGACAGGACAGCAGAGTGAGCTCTAGAGGGGTTTTATAAGCACTGTGTTTGAGCACATTCTATTCATTTCCAGGTTATTTACCCAACCTGCCGCTGACAGGACAGAGATGGTCCTCGGCCTGCCTCCACTCTTTTATCAGCCAATAAAAAGCCACGTGGATCCATCAGGAAGGAATGCCTTATTGTTAACCTGAAAGGGGCTAAAAACAAAACTATTTAAAACTCTCCCTGCCCCATTTGTAGATTTTTTCCAAAAAGCGTTTCCTGCCTTCCTACTCATCTCATCAGTGTGGAACAGAAAACAAGCGGAGCAGTGCTGGGCTTTAAAAGGATTGCACACAGCCCGAATGTTTTGATTGAATTCCAGGCGTTTTAAAAATAGTTGTCAGGATAAGCGGTGGGCTGGGCAGAGCAGAGGGACCTCTGCCAGGCTGGGCCCCTAAACTCTCCAAGAAAGACACAAGAGCAAGAATCCTGCAGAGCTCACAAATAGCTCAGCCAATGTCTCCACAGGGAATAATAAGAGCATGTCTTACTTTTGCGTTTGACAGATTTCTGTCCCATGATCCTGTGGCCTATGGACTGCTGGCACCGGTACTGTAGTATGATTAAGCAGCAGAAGAATGTGCCAGGAAAATAGCAAAGGAGGACGCTATGTACATAAGACCCAAAAACCCTAAACCAAAGTTGTAATAGTATGAAAAAAAAGAAAAGGGCCAGCTTGTAGATTATGAGCATCCAATGCTAATAATAGAGACTCAGCCTTTCTAAATGCTTCTACATCTTACTGAAATGTTTAAAACACATAGTTACTTTTAACTGCTTTTTGTTGCCTCCATCAAATTAAACATAGTGTAAGTTTTTTTTTATGAAATTGTAAAATATCTCAGTTTCAACACTTGATGATTATGTTCTATTGTGAATAAAATATAGTTGTACGAGAATTGCAAACTTATTATTTTTGTTTACATTTACAACTTTTTTGGTTATAATTTATTTTGCACATAACACATGTTACCAAGGAAATTTACAGAGATGTATAAAGCAGTGCAAATGCAGGGGAGAGGCAGAAAAGCCCAAAAGGACTTATTTAAAGTCTCCACCTTAAAAATACACAATTACAGTAAAGACAGTAAAAGAGCTTCTTAAATAGAACAGACATTAAAAAAAATCTCTGCGATTTAACCAAACTGCCTTAAATACGTTTTAAATGACATTAATGATGAAGGTGGTTTTATTTATCAGATGAGAACATTGTATCTAGGGCTGCAAACACTAATCAAATTAATTGATTATAATCAGTTCAAATAATTGCCAACTAAGACTAAATTAATCACAATCTGGAGTATTCTTAGTCTTTAAATCATGCCATTAGCTGAGAGTAGAGGTTTTATTAGACAGAGAATCAACGTCAATGCCCAAAAAAACAATTAAAGAAAATGTCAGTTTGGTTTATATGATGAAAAAACATACTCTAGTAACATACTTGTAGCTTTCTCTTGATAAAATTTTGTAGCCACAATTTAAAGCCTCTATATCAGTATTGGCAAATGGAAATCTTTTGACAAGTATTGTAGCAATGAACCTCTGCAATTAGTTTTAAAATAATCTGGTATGATACATTGATTAAACTGAATTATGTACGTAAAAAGACACATTTGATAGACATCAACATCATAAACATTAAAAAACTTAAGTTTGTAAATTACAATAGCAGATGATGTCAATGCTTGAGAAGAACTAGGTTGCAATTTTAACAAAGCGGCTTTTTGTAATTGGATTTGTACATGATGATAAGATTTTAAATGTCTTTTCTTAATCTAAACGTATAAGGAAATCTCTATCCCTACATTTTAATAAAATCAGAAGACAGCTGCTCTTAGAAACTAGCTCGAGAGGTAGACATCTTGGTTTCAGATTTTGCCTTTAAACAATTTGGTAGAAAAAAAAAAAAAAAGTATTTGCATAGTAAATGTTTACAAAATCTAACTCAAAGTCAATATGATCCCAATAATCTTCTGCAACTAACGTAGCTTGTCTGTTGTTGTTGTTGGTTGTTCACAGTGCATTATGTGGTTACTATGATCAAGTGAATAAGTGCAGTATCCAGCTCTTTGTGCATTATGTTTGTGTTGTGTCTAAACCAGTGTGTGTGGGTGTGTGTGTGTGTGAGGCATTGTTTCACCAGCAGCAGGTCGTGGTGGAACAACATGAAGCCAGATGGATGGAGCGTGGGAGACTCCTGTCCTCCTGAGCCCCTCCCACAACATCTTTTCGCACTAAAAATACCACTAGATTCAGGTAAAGGAAAGTTAAAGATTATGCAACAGAGACCAGCATAGTATAACTTGCTCCAATCCAGTGTGGGAATCCTTAGGTTTTTAAATATTCTTAGCATATTTTTCTTCGCAATTATTATACAGCCCTGAACAGTGATGTGTTCATATGATTCAAGTATGCAACATCTGTATTAGCCCTGTCCTTATGTCTAGACAAGGAGATCCACCAGATTAAGGCAAATCTCAGGGTGTAAACCTCGCTGGACACAAGAGACCTATAAGGAGTATGTCTAACTGGCTGATGTGTCATTGAAAAATATTTTGAAGGCAAAAATTTAAAAAAAAAGCAAGGACGCCAGCCAAACTCCTCTTCAGTGTGCATTCTATACATTTCACCTTCTGTTAGTCAATCTAGAAGTTTTCAAAATAATTATTTAGGAAAAAAAATGTCTGATTGTAAAAACAGGGACAGCAAAATTCAAGAGGGAAAAGATCATCTATGTGCAGCACTCTCAGTCAGACTGCCAAAAAATGACTGCTGTCACAGATGATGAGCTCAGGGAGAAGTGTGAAAAATGCAAAATGTCAGAGAAAATAATGATGCACCACTTTCACTAAACAAGCTCCAGGAAACGTCAAAGTTTAAAGTCTAATTATTTTAAGATAGCAACTTTGATGAGTTAAATGAAGCTTGACTTTATAGTGAACCTTGACAATATGGGACATGTTAAAAAAGCCCACAGAGAAGCCCGAGTCTCACTGAAGAGGTGTGGAGCAGGGAGACTGGCTTGTTCTGTGAAAAAAATTGGCTGGGGCCACCGTCCCCAGTGCCTTATAAGGCAGTGTTTCTATCCCACTAGCACACTCAAGCCGGGACTGCTGCAGCTCGCCTCAGAGCAACTCAAATGTACTCCAGAGACGAGGCACAAGAAGGCCAACTATCAGAGAAGAGACAGAGAAGACACATGGGGGTTATCCCACCTCCTAAAGGAGCAGCTCTCTGAAAGGAATACTTCCCTGCTTGGTTGGGGGTGGGAGGCTGTAAGATAAGGCCAAAGGAACATGAAGGGGAATAGAGAGGCTGAAGATGCTGCAGAAGATTTATGAAGACAAGGCCAAGGTGGGCAAGAGTAAGGAGACTGTGGGGTGTAGATTAGTGAAGAGAAGGGAGTGTAGGAGAAACACTAATGTGTGTTTATTGCTAAGGATCAGGAGCATCACAGGTACGGCTCAAAGACATGATCTGGAAATCATTCCAGCTTCTAAGCCCTCATGCTTCCCATATCGTTCACACTTAAGTGCCATGCATAAAGTTATCAGAGTGCACAGGGCTGCAGCCGAAATACCTGAAGTGTGTTGAACAAGCCAAAGAGGAGGAGCTGCCTGCTGAGCCAGGGACAGGAGATAAGGAAGAAAGTGAAAGGAGAAAGTGCCTTCATTGGCTGGAACTTTGAGCTTGAAATAAAGCTGTTTACACAGTGAGGTCATTTCCTGTAGGACAGTGAAAAGCCTGTGTCTTGCAATCAAGTGTCCACATTATTTTATCTGTGAAACATGCCCCTTGTGATGCTTGACCTCAGCAGTGACTCTGTATACCAAGCTAAAGTCCAGTACTTCAGTCAGCATGGGAGCTGCCAAATAACGATCAGTGCAGTGTGCAGCCTGCTGAGACCTCAGGTCACTTTACACTCAATGCTGATAAAAGCAATAATGCTTTTCACTTTCAATGAACACAGTATAGGGTCTATCAAAGAATCATTCAGGTGGCCTGAGTTGGCTCTATAAAAGCAGGTGCAGGTGAGGTTTTCAGTGTAAAGGTAAAATCCTAACTCTGTGATTTAAAAGACTGCCTGAGACAGTACAGTATTACTCAAGTCAGAGCTACTTTGCTTTTTGTAAAGGGAAAGTCATCAAGTCCACATCAACCTGTCTCTGTCCACTTCTATATCTTCGTTAAACCTCAGAAAAAGTTAACTTTAACTTTTATTTAGGTGGCAACATAAAGTAACACACCCACCTTTTTTCTACTGTGCATTGCTGCTATGGAACAACAGGAGAGGACCATGTTGTTTAACAAATACAGAAGCCTGTCAACAATTGTTATAGCCAAGATGACTTTCTATAATCCACCTGCAACTTGGACACTTCTGCTCTATTTTTGTGTACATCAAATTATGGCGCATCCCATCCCTTAGCAGCAACTTCATGCTCGCTGTGACATGAACAGAGCAGCTAAAAAAGGAAAACTGCAGCATGCTCTCTCCTACGCATCCTTCCCACTCAACTTTTGTCTGAAACACTCAACACCTCAATCTGCTCAGCTCTGTCCAGGCAGTAAACAACACCTGTGTTCAAACCAGGCCTGTGTCCAGATTCTAGGGAAAGACGAGGAAAAGGGTTTAAGAGGAGTCCCAGGGGAGCGCTGTAGATGTGCAGGGTGCCCCAAGCAAGATGGGGCCTGTAAAAAGGGGTGAGGACCATGAGGTGGTGCTTTTTAAAAAGATGGTACCCACAATTTATTTGTCCAGGGTCACTTTGATCCCACTTCCGAGGTAACCAAAAAGAATGTAAGTTTAGTTTGATCATGGTAGGGACAACTGCTTTGAATTAAAAAAAAAATGCTGAAATATAATAAAGTGTTAATAATATAGAGTAGTGTCCTCAGCTCTTATTTGGAAAAACGGTTGTTGTTTTTTTCGCAGTTTCTACACAACATTATGCTAGAACCAATTGGAAAAACTTCACTCCCATAAATATATGTTGACATCTGTCAGGCAAAGACAATTCCTGCAATTAGTTCAGTGTGTTTCACTGCTGCATGCATGTAGAAGTATATTTTTGGACTGTTTCAAAGCTGTGCACTAATCATTATGGATGCATTTTAATTGGATACATAATGATTTTTTATAGGAACTGATGTTTTAAACTAATTAAGCCTATAAAAATCATTTTTCTTAATGACAGGATGAGCAGAGTAGGTGAGTGGGCTCGTGTGCAGTGAGCAGTGTGGGACGGTCCGGGTTTGCTCGGCCCAAAGCGGGAATTTAACCGGAAATACTACTCCATAAACACGTTACAATCATATAAGGGAGAGGAAGACTATCAACATTGTCCTCTAGTTAATCCTAATCTGTAGACACGCTCCACGGACCCCCAAAGTGCACTGTCTGCGCTCAGTCTTAACTATTACTCAGGCCTGTGTGCACTGTACCCACCATGTGCCACTCGTCTGCCAGACTTTTCTACAGTAAAGGGAATTGTGTTTGGCCTGGATCTAACTGATTGTAGTTTCACAAGTGTAGGAGAGATGTTCAGTGTCTGGTGTGGTGAGAGTAGGAGCCATGCTAACAGCTCGCTGCAGGTAACATTTGGGTAATGACAAGAGAAAAGGGCAATAAATACCAAGTGCGTTACCTAACTGTGCGCATACGTGTCTAGCGTTTCAGTGAACACACAACAACATGGCTTCATTAATAATCCACGAGCTCTCCCACTTGACTTACCAGCAAACTTTCCAGGTTTATGGCAGACCTGGGATCGCGTATCATGTCCTCCAGCTTCTTCAGCCGGGTCTCCATCCTCCTTTCGGCCCCGAGAGACATGTCCACGGCGGTCCTCCGTTCCGAGCTGGATCAAATATGAAGAGTTTTTTCTGTTTACATGAGACACTTTGTTTCTGGCTAATGGCCCTGGGCCTAGCACAGCAGCCCTGGGCTCTCGGCAGCCCACCCAAATCGTTTCCAACAGGAATAGCGAGTGTGCACAATGAGGAGAAAATATTTCCAAAGCAAAGAGACTCCCGCTTTTCGAAAACTTGCCAGCGAAGCAGGCCCAGGTTAGCTCGCCGTGTGACTTTGGGATAGTTAATACAACATCACAAGCGGACTATCACCTCTTGTTTAGTGAAAGATTCATTTTTCTAACTCGGAGATAAAGTTTGAATTGGGAGATAGCAGCAACAGGCAGTAGCAGCAGGGCGTTTTCTGCGCCCCCCTCTCCTCCCCTGCCCCTCGCTTTTTGGCCGCTTGGAAATGCTTTGGGTTGGTTTGAACACAAATATCCGCACCGCTTCACCCCATTCAACGCCGTTTCAGTCCCGTTAGTTTGTAATATCCTCAGAGCAGCCACAAGTCACCCGAAAGAGCCATAATGTCCGTTCTCCCGCGCTGAATATTTAATAAGCAAACACACTCTTCCTGGATTCCCTCGTGCATTTTTCGCATTAGTCCTCTTCGCTTCGCTGTGGTTCAGTAAAAAGTATTTTCACTCGAACAGAAAAAGTCCTCAAGAGTCTGGATTCTCGTTAATCTACCCGCACATCTACACACCAAGACATACAGAAGTCTGGAGAGAGTCTCTCCTCCTCCCTCTGACATCAACACAGACAGAACTTCATTACCCATAAGCCCACAGTTCTGTCCTCACTTTTTACTTGTCTGCCCCATGCTCTGAACCTAGTGGTCTGCACAGTCCTCATGCATTTTGTGAATTTCTGTGACAAACTCTTAATAAAATATGTGAAATATTCCTTGCATTAAGTTTAACAAGACCAGTGCCCATCTCTTCTTTTTACCCATGAGACACTTCTTTCACATTTGTTCCTAAAACAAAATACAATACAGTAGGTTACTTTTAAAAAAAACTCTACTTTATATGACAGCAATTTACTCAGTTGTTTTAACTGAATTTAATGTAATTATTTAGAGTCATTAATTGTTCAACTCTCTCCAGTTCTGAATAGGACCTGATGAGTTTAATATCTATTGATGTGCACTTTAGGGGTAGCAGCAAAGTGCAGCAACTGAACTTCTGTTTATTGATTTTATTAAAATACTGTGACCTCCGCACTGAAGTCTGCCACAACCTCCTTGTATTTTATGTAACTGTCCAACAGATGGCGCCAGAGACCGCTTTATTTAATATTTTACTTTCCTAGTCTAACGAGGACTTCTTGTAATTTGTTTGATAACCATTTTAATATAACAAAATAACAATTTGATAACCTTGTTAGCTGGCAATACATAACCCATCACAGTTTTTTTGGGTTCAATTATTATTGATTTAGCAGTTTCAAAAAATATGTCATGATCTTTTTAAATATACAAATGCCTAGCTGATAATAATTGTTTCATTATTCATTGTATTAAATATTAAATCTCTGGTGGCTTATTAACTATCTGAATTTCTATTAATAGATAGAATAGTTACCACTGAAATTAAAGGGCATTTTTCATTATTATTATTTTTTATTGGCAGTACAAAATTGTGCATATCTGAAAACACACATTTTCTTATGTTTTATACCCACCCTAATTGTTAATAAGCAAAACTGCTAATAACAGGCAAAAGTTTTAGATTTTTGTTCTCAAAAGAGGAGATAAATTCATCCAATTATCTATGAGGTTTGATATTTAGGTAGCCTAGGTGATTTCTTTGGCTTGAATATGTCAACATAAGCATCACAAATGAAGCAGCTTTGCGTGTCTCTTATTTATTTGTCATCATGAGCAATTTACTGAATAAAACAAACATGGTTACAACACAAAAATGAATCTTTTCCAAAGCAATTTGGCCACATGTTATGTACATGTTACAACGTCATAAGAAAAAGACAGATCTCATTATTTTCTCCAGCTTTATAGTTAAAAAAAGTCTTTCACTGTTCACTGGGCATTTACATTGAAATCAAATGCTCAGGTCAAACCACCTTTTCTCTTTGCAAATGCTAGACCTGTCAACAATAAATAATACTATAAAATGTACACAAAAAGATTGACAGACCACCACAAGTTAAAATGTTGAACAGATGTTTAGGAACAGGGAGGAGGGAAGAGGAGAGATTCTTAGCAAAACGTGACGGCCCATACAAGTTACAGAAAAAGCTGATCATCTATACATTGACACTAGCAAGATAACAAAATCGTTGTTTCTGCTTTATTTTATTTTGTACAAAGAAGGGAGACTTTTCATCTTGGGCATCATTGTCTTAACTGTAAAGATTATACAAGCAAGAGTTAAGGCAACTTCTTTGTTGTTTTTGATTAACACAAAGTATAACGTCATGTTTGTCTTGTCCCGATCGGGGTTGAAGTTAGTTGTCGTTGCATATTTCAGGCTGATGACCAGGCCTGTAGTCCATCTTTAAAAAGGAATGCTGAAGATTTATAAGTCCATTTATAATCACAAAGACTTTGACACTAGAGTGCATGAGAATTAACCCTCCATTAACCGTCCACTGCAACACTAATACATATGGTTTTGTAGGACACAATGTTTTGTCTGTGAGTGAGGCTGTGATGTGTTTGGTGTGGGGGGAATATCAAGCATTAAGCATGGCACAGACGTAATAATGGACTGCACTTGGCCTTTCATAGAAGAAAAGAAAGCATCCTCCATGTTTAAACTGCAATTTATATAGTACACATTTAACTTATTACATGAGACTGTCCAACTAACGCATGTGCACAAACGCAATCCTTTTGTGAGGTAATTTTACTCTGATTTCCTGATGATAATTTCAAACCAAATGTGTTTCATCTGATTGGCATGGAATTGCTTTTTAGCCAAAGTGAGCATCATATTAATACTGCAGGTTAGAAGCTTAGTGTTTTTTTTTACTGTTTTCTGTAAATCTATGACAGAAGTCTAGACATAGGTAATTTAATGAATAGCAGGAAAGCAAATCTGTGCGTGCTGGAAATGGACAAGAAAAACATAAAAAAGAAAAAAACAACAGAATTGATTTACTGCTTTGGTCTGAGGAGATGTGAAGCTAGGGCTAGGAAATACTTAAATGGTCACTTTGGCCCGGCTAAATGCCTGACTAACAAGCACAGATAGAGTAGCACATAGCTTACTCACAGTCAACACTTTGTAATCTCCGCTGGGCTCTCCTCTTGCACCCGCTTCACACTGTAAATTACTTTATGCGTCAGTATTTGTTTTTGTAGATTTAGATTTAGATTCAGATTGTTATCATAATCTGAAAGAAATAGTGCACCATAGACTAAATGGTAAAAAATAAAACTGAATAATGACAAAACAGTGCAAATATTTGATACAATGTTAACAAACGATTATTTAAGTGCTATGTTTAAGTTCCACAGGACCTTGTTATTGTACCAGAGAAACTGCAAATGGGTATTATCCTGTTAAAATAATGTATATGTATGGAAAACGTCTTTTTTGGGGGAAGCTGTGATTTTGCAGAGAACACTTGGAGGTGCCTAATTCCCTCTGCTGGCAACGGTGGGGAATGAACAGAGCATAAAAATGGCTATTTAGCACGGCTTTTAGCAACAAGACACTCACTGATAAATAAACAAGCTGTCTGCTTTGTACTGATGGCAATTTAAGTTCTGAAATAATCATAACAAGCAACCGACGACGGTGTATGGGCTTTAGAAACGCGCAGAAGCACTTCCTGGTTTTACTTGTCTATGTAGAGCTGTGAGATCGAGCGTTTTCAGCTCCTGAGAAATGGATGGGCTCAGCAAACAGGATTACTCAAACAGGCGTGAAACAAAATACTACTCCTGGTATGTTTTTTAATTGGAAACAACATTATAACATGGTTAAAAGCTCAAAAAAGTTAATTCAGCATAATAGGGGGCCTTTAAATATATGCCTCTTATTTTGCAGAGGTGGGTAGTAATGATTTACATTTATATGTTTTGTCTGTCTGACTACATCAATACTAAAACATAAATCAGATGTTACATTCAAAAAGTAACCAAAATTTTCCTGGAGTACAATTTTTGGCTACTCTACCCACCTCTGTTATTTTGGCAATTATAAATTATGAGATCTAAAAGGAAAATGTGTTTTATTTCAACACCCCAGCAGCTTTTGGCAAAAAATAGATGCTTCTTACAGTGGTACATTGAATCTCCTTCACTAGGGTGTAAACTAAATGCTGTGTTTTCAATGGCATCCCACCTCGCAGGCTTAAGCCCCTTTGTAACGGGATAGGTGACAGTTGGGTCACTTCAGTACAAAAGCTGTACAGTGAGCATTACAGCAAAAATAACGCTGGCTTAATGTTTGGCTTTAAATAATATTGGCAAATTGACTTGGCGGATATAGCGGATAAAAATGAAATTAACTTGGCATTTTCATTGTGCTTTTCAACAACGTTTCCACCAGTTCAAAAGAGGATTTTCTCAAAGTGTAGCCTCTAAATTCAGTTCGGTCAGTCTCAAACTCACATATGACAGAAACATCACTGCTAATGTATTATAGAAAAGATGACGTCCGAGTCTGTGGTTGTAAGTGCCCATTGCAGGTTGGCAGAGTTTTTGCAGTGCCATGCCACGCATTTCTTTCAGAAGCACTGAGCCTTGAAATATTGTTAAACAGCAGGGCTCCTTATTACAGCGTAGTGTGAGGCTTACTGCTTAAGCTCACACTGCAGACAGCACTGTGTGTGGATGCAAGAGTAGGAATGATTATGACAACAGCTCCAATAGTTTCTAGGCAATCTGAAGTTATGTTCAAAACTGGATTTCCCATTTGTGCCATTTCTTGCTGGTGAAGTTCTTTATCTTTCTTACCATACTGACTCCCTGTACCTCTAAAATGTATTGCACATTCAGGTTTGTTCAAATCAGGCAATTTGACATCACGTTGGTAACAGTTTGCTGGTAATGAACAAGTCATTCTTTAGTAAAAAGGTTTAAGAGAAACAAACAAAACATTTGTATCGTGGCACTGTGTTATTGTTAAGAGATTTTCATTTGGGAGTTTTTCATTCATCTCTAAGCATAAATGAATAGAAATGTGTTCTGAAAGAGCAACCAATACAACTACTGAAATGAATAAATGCGGCATAAAGGGGCAGTGTGGGCTGAGAGGCTAAAGGTAAGTGGCTGTCCTGCTGCAAAAAAAGTGAAGCTAGGAGTCCAATTAGATTCAAATCCATTGTTGGCTGGACCATAGACAGTTGTGGTGCTGGTACTATAAAGATGATGGTTATAGGGCAATGAAGAATGTATTTGTGTTGGTGAACAGCAGAGGGGTCAGAGCTGAAGATGAGAGGAGGATCAAGTGTCGCTGATGGCACTGCAGTCTTCAGAGCAACCATCTGGAAAACAAAGTGGGACAAAAAAAATTGTACAACAGGAACTTTACCCACACAACATGCCAGCTTTGAATACATTTGTAAGATGCATTCAAGCTAAAATTCACACACTGAGACTAAGATCCAATAAGAGACATAACAGTCTTTTCTTATTTCGTAAAGAATGTATTGTGATAATGCATGTCCTTCCCATGTTACTGAGGGTTCTCTCTGGGTTCTCTGGCTCAAAGAGACATGAGGCTTGGTCAGTTTCAATTGTGAATGAATGTGAGAGTGTGTGGTTGTCCCTCTGTGTATGTCTCATATGTACAATGTTTAAAAAATAAACAATGGTTGCAGACGTACATTTTTAGTCATTATGAATTACTCTTATTGTAAGCACTCATATTACTGCAGCCAAATTAGGTCTTCAGTTGCTATTGAGTGTTATTTCATTTAATTAACAAGTCAAGGAGTGCATCATTAAATTTGCTAATAACATTTCTGAATGAACATCTTGACATGATTTAGTTTTCACTTCTCACAAGCGTATATAAGGCTTATCTTCCAGACAGAGCAACAAGTCCTTCACACATACAATCAGCTGAAACCACCGGTCCATTCAAACCACTTCTCAAAACATTTCTGTTTAAACTGGCCTTCCAACCCACACACACACTTCTCTGGACTTTGTTTTTCCCTGCTTTTGCGCTATATAAATGGAGCCTATTTTTATTATTATAAGCATTCCCTATTCTAGTATGCCCTAACCTATAGTACTCTATCATAGCCAAGCAGTGCCCATTGAACCAAAGTGTAGTTCCTGATGGAACTGGCTTGAAAAGAAACTCAACATATTTTGGTATTATAGAATATTTACAGTTGTAGACATAGTGCAAATGGCCACAGCATAAATTATTAAGGTTGACCAAATCCTACCTCACTTGTTTTGATTGCGGATTCGCAGGCACCTTCTCTTAAGTGGTGGTTCCAGCTCAGGGCTGCCAGCGCCTGACAGAGGAGCACTGATGGAGCAGGACAGGAAGGCTGTTTTATCAGTGCCGGCCTTTGGCACAGGCTGGATGACCACACAGCCCCCAGTGGACAGCAGTGGCAGGGCGTACGCATGCTCTCCCTCCTCCATGTTGGAGTCGGGGTCTGGTTTACCCTCCCCTAGGTTTGTGTCCTCAGCTGGTCCTGAGCCCCTCTTACCTGGCTCCCATTCTGCCACTGAGCAGTTGTTCTCTTTTAGTGCATCCCGTTCCAGCTCTCCATTGGCTGGTGGTGTGTGTCCTTCTGAGGTGGGCCCTTCCCCTCGTCGGTCTGTCTCAAAGGCAGGAGGCAGAACGGGATGCCACCCTGTCCCATTAACTATCACATTACACAGTGCAGCAGGGCTACTTTGATCCTGGCCTGGAGTCTGGAGCTGACTCCGGTTGGGTTGTGGGGGAAGGTTGGAAATATAAGAGTTCTGCTGGCTCACTGGTGGATTAGTATTGTGATGTGGGCTGTTGTTTGTGGAGGGAGGAGCTGATGATTCCAGTGTGTACATGCCCCCCTCATCCCGTGCACGTACCCTCTCAGAGGCACCCCCTTGTGCTCCATCCTGACCACTCTTTGCTTCTTTACACTGTCCTTCAGCAGGAGGGGATCTGGACTCAGCTTCCACTTTAACCTGGACCACTGTCAGTGGACCACTGTGAATGATGTGCTGCTTCTGGCCCATAGTCAGATCAATCACTCCGTCCATTGATTTAGAGCTGCCAGTCATACAAGAGGTCTCTGAACTGTCCTCTGCCTTCACAGATAGGTCCCCCTTTGATGTCCTGGTCCTCTCTGAAGAAGAGGACCCAGGAGACAGGTGCTCAACACTCGACTGGTCCTCTCTGTCCCCTCCATTGCCCCCCACAGTGTGGCCTCCTGAAGAAGAAGCCTCTGTAGACCGTGGGCTGTTGTGGACATGTCCACTGCTTTCAGGCTGGTCCCTGGAGCTTTTGGGGCTTAAGGGAATGGGTATGGGAATAGGGATTGGGACTGGGAGAGGGACTATGACTGGATATGGGACAAGAAGGGTAGGTGGGGGCACCAGAGGCGCTAAAGATGGCATACCAAAGTTCATCATTGGAGGCAGGGGTATTGGACCATTATGCATCATGTTGACCGGTGGAAATGGGGGGAGACCTGCCATGGGGATGCCTGGGTGTGGGGGCATCATGCCAGGGTTGGGGTTGGAACCTGGGTGCATGTGTGGAGACAGTAATGGGCGGTGCATGGGGCTGGACGCTGGGCCAAGGGTCCTAGGGGGAGGTGGTGGGCCGATTCCAGGGATTGACAGGGGACTGTTGGGTCCACCAGGGTGAGCAGAGGGACGAAGAAAAGGGGGGCGGATCTGCTGCATCATTTGATGCTCCATAAAAAGAGGCAGCGGCATGGGGCCCCTGGGGGTCATGACCATAGGGGGGCTACCAGAAGGCACTCCAACAGGTGGGTGCAAAGCAGAAACGGGTGGTGGGGCGAGAGTAGGGCTCTCATGTGGTCTGGGTGTGGGGATCTTAGCGGAGGAGGACGATGGTGAACAAACTGCACTGCTGTCTGAGGGAGAGGTGACAGAGGACGTGGCAGGACCCAGGACAGAGGAGCTGGATGGGCCCCCGGGTGATGGAGCTTTTCTTCGTAGGTCTGTTAAAGGTGATCCCCAGGACTCAGGGGTGAGCAGCTGTATCCCTCCACCACACTCTGCCTTCCCGTCCCCCGCTGAAGGATGTCCCGGGTTACACAGACCTCCCGGCAGCGCAGCCTGTGTCTCCTTGTAGAAAATGTCCATTTTGTATTGGTTGAGGCATTTGGCACTGCAGAACTGCAGCCTCCGCTCCCCAGCTCCAAAATCCAGATACTCCTTTGTGTGGCGAATGTGTTTGCACCAGTCGCACACCTGCAACATACACACATAAGAACTGCATCAGCACCTGTCATCCTGCACACAAGCTACTTTCTATTGTTCTTTATTTTAATTATAACACATTTCTTTGAAACACAAAGCTCTACCTTCATACCAAATGGGCAAATATACAAATAGGGAAAGACATTCTAGCAGCTCTAACTTTGAAAACTGCATAAATGAAATGTGTGTAATTTATACAGTACAATGAAGCTCCGATGTGTTAAGGTAGATGTGTTTGGTGACAAGACATTCTGCTGCTAAGTGCCATTGATGTGAATTTCTAACAGCATCTAGCCATTTACACCTCAGATTGCAGGAAACAGAATTTTACCCAGATCTGTGAACTTTAGAAAACACACAATAGGTGCATTTGAAATGCCTTCAACCATAAATGTAATGTATTTTGGGGGTACAAATATTACTTCTAATCAAGTTCAATGGCATAAAGTCATTAGGGAGAAAGATTGTCTTCTTACTAGTTCCATTTGTGGTAAAAAGAATTGATTTAATAAACTGAGTAAAAAGTTTCTTAAATAAAAATTTCTGGACAGTTACCGATTGAAACCCAGAATCTCAATATGCTACATGCAGGAGTTGTGTAAAACATTATTCCATTGAAAACTTGTCTTCCCTCTCTGCAGCAGTGTTTCATCAACATTAAAACAGCTTTTCAGCACAAAAAGAGCAGATTTTTCTTGGGTGGAAGTAAATGAATGTGACCCTGGTGGAGCAGATAGCGGTGGGCGAGCCCTGAACACGGCGTAGCTCGTCAGGCCACACACAGCTCACTCAGTCAGCTCTGGAAGGAGTGGCAGGCCCTCGCTGGAGATAATTAAGGCATTAATCAGTTGTCAGACCCCTCAACGACATCCATCCATCACACAGACCCTCGAGCCCCCCCGCTGAATCTTAATAAGTTCAGGGATGCAACCGTAAGGTGTATACACTGTTTTTGCACACAGTGTGGTTAGCTTATTTGGCTCAAAGCTCTTCCTCCAACTCACTTAAAATCCTGACCATTATACATCTTTTTATTACTTCTGTCAAGGGGATTTTTTTTCTGCATTGGTTTGTTAGCAGCTTAGCAAGAAAAGTAAAGGTTGTATTTGAACAGCATTTTCAGGAATGCTCAATAATGCGTCAAGATTGAAATTATACATTTTTTGGCCAAATCAATATGCAAATCTTTTTGAGCTCTAGGAAGCAGATGACTTGCTGTGGTGACCTCAGAAGGAAAAAGCCAAAAGAAAATAAGTTTTTGGTGAGGAATGTTTTAAAGCATTGTGTAACATTGCAAGATAGAGCCAGTTCTGTCTGGAAATGCTTGTATTGTCATTGATGAGGAGATAGAGCAAAGTACCACAATACTAACTAAGATACCTACACAAATCTAACTCCGGGGGGTCACAATGGGTCAGTAGTGACTAATTAAGTAAGTAGCCATTACTTACTAATTATTATGACACCTTGATGGAGGTCTGTATTTCTTGTTTAACATTTATTTGGTTTCATTCTCTTTAGCGCTTGCCATTTCAGCCTGAACATTTCTTGATGAAAAGCTGCTACATGTAAAAGTAAACTTTTTAACTACACCATTCTGCTCTCTAATTGGGTTTTGGTCCCACAAAAAATTAGTCCGGGGCAATGATTAAAGATGAATACTGAATTATTGCAATCAAATTCCATTTTTGTATTTGTTCAAAAGAATTTCTGAGGCTGGCACGAGCCGAGACAGAAAAAGTGAACATGACACATTCAGTATCAAACCAGGGCCGGACCACAGAGAGCTACACACGGCCCTGCTGGTGCTCAGATGTCCCTCCTCTGAATCCTACACTTTTAACTGCCCATTTAGTGCTGGCTAATTCAATGAGCCGTGACTGAGTAAAAGTCAAAAGGTGCTCTTGCAAGTTGAGTTTGATTACAGCAGGCCCAGGATATTTTCAATAATAAATGTGGTGAATTTTCTCAACTCGGAAAGACAGATGGAGAGCACTTAACGACTTTGTGCACCGAGTGAAATTTGACTGCGTATTACACTAATGGAGTTGTGCGTTCTCGTGCACTTTCTCCCCACTATACTGCTCACAGATGTTTGCAGTTCGGTGTAATTATAGTCATTTATTCTCATCGAACCAGCTTCGGTGGTGTAGTGTAACTGTTTGCATTACAGCAATTAGAAAGCTCCAAAACAAGTGCAGCCACCTCAGGAAATGACGTTTTCTTGTTTTCAGGCTCCAATGAGGATATCGGGTAAATCCAATGTTCAAGTAGCTGGTCATAGACTGTATAATATCTGTATAATATCTACTTTAGTTTGTGAGAGGTCATGAGTTCATTAGTTTCATCTAAAGTACGCACAGAGTAACATATTTTAAGCTTTGATCTATTTTATTTGTGATGATTATGGCTTACACTTAATCAAAACCAAAATGCAGTATGTCTTAAAATAATAATATAAAAAAATATAAAATATAATAATTAATAATTATTATATAATAATATATAATCATCGCAATTTAAAAAGAAAATGTTTGAAATATTTCTCTTTTTATGTTCGATATATTGTGATTTTGGTAAACTTCACATGTATATTATACCACCACATGCACAAAATGCCATGAAATTCTATTTATTTAATAATCAGAACAATTAACAATTAAAGTATTGATAGGGCAGTTTTTGATACTGTAGAGCCCATCAAAATAATAATAATGAATACTGTCTTAGAATATATGTCTGCTTATTCCCGTTAAGGGTTGTGGGTGTCTGAAGCCTATCCCAGATATTTAGGGCCTTAGGTGGGGTCCACCCTGGACAGGGGCCAGTTAGTCACAGGTCTGACACAGAGACATATACAGACAGACAACTATTCACTCTCACATTCATTCACTAGGGGCAATTTAAAGTCATCAATTCACCAAACGCATGTCTTTGGACAGTGGGAGGAAGCCGGAAAAATGGAAAGACATGAAATAATTTAACATTTCCACAATATACAAGTTTTATATGTATAATAAATAGAACTGAGTTGGTATAAAACCTAGCATTTGAGGATGTGTATGAAATTGTAGCAGTTTTCAAGAAAGACAAAGGCGCTGACCAACAGGTTGAGAGGAGAAGAATACTAAGTTTGAGGCTATTTCAAAACGCTTACAGATGTTGAAGAGGCTGTTGTAGATGTGAGTGATTTGATGAAGAATAGAAGAAAAGAGGAGGTGTCAGAAAGTTAAGAGGCTGCAGAGTTTGAGATGGTCCAGAGGTTGTGTGGAGAAACTGCAGAGCTTGGAGAGAGGCTTCTGTGGAGGATGAAGGGCTTTTTGGAAAATGAAGAGGCTTAAGCAGGGAGAGTGCAGAAGGGAGCAGGCTTGTGTATCCCTCTGTTAAGGTCGATATATGAGTCTTTTGACACTTCTCAGATTGCCGCCATAAAAACACAAGGATTAAAGCCATGAAAAAGGAACCGCGTGCTTGAGGTGAGTGGGCACTTTGGGTTTTTACTCCAAACAATCTGGAAAAAAAACAGGAAACAAACTATTCTTGCTATGCTGTAGATCTCTCCTACAGAATCCAGTGAAAAACAAAAAAAAAGCCACTGTAAAAAAAAATAATGTTAATTCAAATCTGGCAATAGTTAACCACCTGCAACATGAACCATTTCTTAAGATATTACCTTACACTGGCCTCATTATCAGAAACATTAAAATGCCCTCGCAAAGTACAAATCCAGTTTAGATAAAGTTGGGATACTGTGTAAAATGCAAATAAAAACAGGTTATTAAAAATTGCAAATCTCATAAAACTATATTTTATTTATGTGGCAATGACAAGATAATGTTCATTATTTGACGTCTTCTTTGCATGATGCAGCTTTTACTTGCAGTTGTGTGAATTGCGTTCCCAGACACAATAGACTTTTTCTAAAGCGCTTCTTTTATCCTATGACATCTAACTCAAGTGTTGCCAA
Organism: Bostrychus sinensis; assembly: GCA_020698575.1. NCBI lineage: Eukaryota > Metazoa > Chordata > Actinopteri > Gobiiformes > Eleotridae > Bostrychus > Bostrychus sinensis. The sequence goes on from CM036258.1 coordinate 16,869,796, forward strand.
TTAACTGTAATTGCAATTGCTCACTCTATCTATTTTTTGTCAACTTTTTCCACATTTTTTTGTTGCCTCATCCTAACTTTTTCTGTGATGTGCCACTGCTAAATTTAAAATCGGCAATTATTTTTTTATGAAATGGTAAAATACCTCCGTTATCCACACTTGATATATAGTGTATTGTGAATAAGGTACAGTTTTATGAGATCTGCAAATCATTTTTTGACACAGTGTTCCAGTGTTTTCAGCGTTGGGGGCCTCTCTGACTTTTCTTAGCAGTTCCTCTCAAACAGAGCGCATAGACATTTAAGCTTTGAAGCAGCAGATTATCCGAGGCGAAGTGCACCTTATCACAGCGTGCCATTGCAGTCAGTCATTATAGATGTGACACATAAAGGCCATTCTCACTGGGCCAGGTGAATGTCAAGTGCACTGTATTTCAGGGCACGCACACGCACAGAGTAAAAGAAGTGTGGCCGCACAGAGTGATGAAGGTGTTCACTGTGAAGCGGACCTGAGGGAGAGGAGAAGTCTCCGATGGCGTGAGGCCGCGGGTGTATGCTTACCTCCTAATGCTGACTGTCCTCTCATATACATGGTTATTTAGAGCTTAGAGTTTATTTTTTGTTTGATTGTGCAACCTCTCATGTTTCCTGCTGTACAATCTATGCATTTTATAAGATGACAAAGTGCTATTTTTTCACCATATAATGTACAATAAACAAGAAAAGTTTTTAAAGCAAATTTACTTTCTGAATACTTTGTCTAAAACATACCTTTACTTATAACATTTACAACATTTGAGGAAAATATACTTTTACTCATGCACATTTTTATAATCTGTAAATGAGTAAAAGACCTTGTGTAGCAATAGTATTAGAAGTGGTAGTAGTAATAGGGGTAGTAAGAGGTGTAGCATTAGCACCATTTGTAATAGCTGTGACATCCTGAGTAACTTTATTTTGAAGTAACAATACTTTTACTTAAGTACAGATGTTGACTACTTCTTCTACCTTAGTTTGAAGTGCAATAATTGTGCAAGACTATCACGCTTTTTTGTCAAAATATAAATAATTTAGGCCGAATATAAAATCATCTTACTTGAAGCCTGAATATTGTTTTCCATACATTGAATGGTTAAGGTGATTTTTAAAATATATTTTATAGATAAAATTATGGTTTGTTCTTTAAGCCACAATAAAATGACCAGGGATAAAATTGGGCCTCGGTCAAATCAGTTGAAAACCAATATAGGTTAGGGCGAAGTCACATGATAAAAGAGAAATTTTAAATATCCCATCAGTCAAATGATCACCAATAATGCTTCACATTTCATGTTTTCCTAACACTATGCACCCCTCTGAAGCTCATGTGTTTGAAGAGTAAATTATTTGAATTTATTGTACAAACAACAGATGACATTTTAGAAGTTAACGACTAGATGTGAACAATAGTAATTGAAGATGAAGATGAGAAACAGACATGGCAAAACAAAAGGTTAAGCATTAAAAAGTTATGATAGATCACAGCAAACTGATGTAACAAGCTGTGGCTTCTTGTGTTAACTTAAATCAATTTTTGTCACCTACTTTTGATGCCCAATTATAAACCTAGCAATCTCAATGCCACACATCAGAAAGAAAAGAAGAAAGAAAGACTTCACAATGAAAACATAAAATGTGCAATAGCCATTAAGCTTGAACTGTTATTTGGTGTTAAATGGTTCTGGTCCTTACAAGCACATCGCTGTTTGTCTTGAAGACAAGCCTGGGCGTGTCCTGAGCAAAGCTGTGCTGGGGTAATTTCCCACCGAGGCCGTCCTCATCTCGCGAGGCCTGAGGGGAGAAATAATGGCTGCTTTTTACGAATGGACAAAATAAACAAGTGAACAGAGGCAGAACTTAAGAAACAACAGTGACAAACTGAAATGTGACAGCAAAATGGGTGAAGAAACCAATCAACAAAATAATGTGAGTGGTAACTGTGTGCATGCGGGACACTTAGTGCACGTTCACAATGTGGCTGTGGCCCTTTTATTTTAGATTTATTTGGGGTAAAAAAGTAATACAGAAGAAATGTGGAAATGTAAATATGACAAATTATTAGTCTCTAGATTTGAGTTATGTACTTTAAAAAAACAAGAAATAAGCCCAACAGACGCCTGTCAATTAGTTATTCCCATCGTCACCAGCAGTGGTCCCAGGGGAGTTTCTCATGGGATTGTACAAACAAAATGCTACTGCTATTCTTCTCACCACACCTGTCTAGAAATAAGTCTAAAAGACAGAAACTGAAATATTTGCAATAATGTAACTCTTTTCAGCCCCATTAAGTTTCTTAATAAAAAGCTAAATAGGCTAACCAAGCTAATATGACTAAGCTAATGAACGTATTTACAGTGTAGCTAAGGGAAAGCTAATGTGAGATGTGGAGCATGGGAAAAAAAAAAAAAACATGGAGAAATTACTAGTAGCTACTAAAGGTAAGTTACTCAAGCATGTATCAATGTATTGTAGACTAAATACCGTGTAGAAGTTACAGTTTAGACACAGATAGCCAACTTAAGATACTTCCTTGAAATCTACACATTTTCTACTGCTTATCCAAATTATCTAGCTTAAGATTAGATGAGATACTTTATTGATCCCAGAGGAAATTCCGGTTTCTTATTTATTTATTTAGTGAGAGTTTTTCTGTCTCAATTCCAGATGTATTTATGAAATGCACTCTTTGCCTATATAATGAATTCCTAAGGGTGCTGTAATTAAGTTACAATTTTACAGCCTGGGAGCCCAGAGCCTTGTGCTTATCAGAAGTGGAATTATTGAAAGCATAACAACATTCAAGATTAGTCTCTGTTGACCTCTTTCAGTGCAAATGTGTGTCACTCAGGGTTACATGGTGTCTGCTGACCCAGAGGGCTTACTCTCCTAGTTTCATGTAAAAATATAGATCCTAGCATGTATACTAAGCACTGTCTATGCAAGAGAAGTCTATCTGCTTCTGAAATATGGCAATAATTTTATATTGCTGTTGGATTGTTGGACATGATACAATGAAGCAGGGAGAAGACACAATTCGGTACCAGTATTTTACATTTTAGCAGAGTATTTTTTACTTTGTGACTAACTGTGGAGCAAAGGAAACCTGGTGTTACAGGGTCATGGTTATTTAGAAGCTGTAACTGCTTTAAGCGATTAGTAGTGCAAGCTGAAATTTCTTTATGTCTTTTCTTCCATACACTATCCAACGCACTCAAACTCAGGTGGACACACATTCCCGCACTGGCACATGGATCTGGGCAGGCATTTGAGGACACACTCACCCACACTGAACTACACCACTGTGCTATTATTCTGTTTCCAGTTTGTGCTCTGACCCTCTGGCCCTGAGCCAGTTCATTTGCATATTGTACTAATGAGGTGTTGGCACTGTGAATGAGGCAGAAGCAGGGAGCCACACACAGATGAAGGAAACGGATTAAAATAGAAAGATGCATCTATAGATACGATAATGTTTTTAGAGATAAATGCTAATAATAGATCAGTGTTCAAAGGCAAATTAGGTGATGCCCGTTGTTCTTTTGTGTTTTGGGCTTGTCCCTCCACCATGCCAAAGAACCAGTTCCTTGTAAGAATGTGAAAGCAGGACGCCAGTGGCTGAGCGTCCCCTCTGGCGACACCACTGTCCTGGGGGGACGTCCCACCAGCTGCCACTGCGCTCGCTTCCATCTGGGCACATATACATGTCCAGGTGTGGGAGCCTGTCACCTGCCAAAAGAGCTGCCGTTCCCAAAGAAAGACACTCACAGGCTCGGGCTTTTCATATCCAAAAACAAACATGGAAATCCTGAAAGGAAGGTGCCATCTTGGCTCTGGCAAAATCACAGAAGTGGCTTCAAGTTCTCACAGAAAGACTAGTTTGGCTGAACCGCTATGCTACTGTGTTGTTTTCAGTAATTTTACTCTAAGGCTTTAACAATGCATGGCAAGTGCGTGAGACCTTTCTTCGTCTTCTCTGCAAAAAATGAATCCTAACATGATATATTTTTTGTGCAATTTAATGATTTTAGACAGAACAATTTAGAGAGCTAAGACTATAATTATGAAGAGCCATTATTATATTCGAGAAATATGAAAAACCTGCATAAAACATGCACAGCAAAATGCCACCTCATCAGCACAATAACTACACAATAAAGGTCAATTTGCAACAATAGGCGTTCAACTAAATTGGTGTTCTGGAAGAAGAATTTAAAGTTTTGCAAAACATGATTTTTAAAATTAACATTTACAGTTAAATAAATTATTTTAGGATCATAATTACACCTACTACATCTCGTGGTCATATTCATGCAGAAAGGTATAACAAGATTATAACAGCGCTTTTTATGGTAGTCCAAGGTTTTTTTGTTACAGACTGAAGCTGACCAATTGTGGTCCTTGTAAAAGAGTGTCGAAAACGTTATTCCAAATATGAATCACGGTGGAAAATCAAGAACTTGGCATGCTGATTGTGAATTGGCATGCTGCTGGTGAACCTTCAAAATGGTGGAAAAAGCACTTTCATCATAACAATGCACCAGAAATACTGCTCCTGCATGCTGAAGAGTACAGTTCATATTTTGTCCATGTCTAGTTTATCACACCTACAAGTTTAGGAAAATGACACAAAGCCGGGTAAGTTCGTGTACATCACTTGTACAATGGCAACACCTAGTTAGTGTAAGTTACTTTGGTCTTTATTTGAGCTGAATGGCTGGCAGCTACGAGATAATCACCTTCCTCTGTGTGCCCTCAAGCTGTGTCAGGCAGGCCTCAAGGCTTCCTCACACCGGGACGCCTCCATTCGCAAAACGCACACAGACTTTTTGAGTTTCACACACACAGACACACACTTCTCTCAAATTCTGGGCATGCGTGAGCCTTCCTTGGCAGCTGATGGAGATGCAAAAGTAAATTGCGGAGTGTCGGGGAGTGGGGAGGCAGTCACAGAGCCGTGTGCTGGGGAGAGATGTGTGTGTGCGTGTGTGTGTGTCTGTGTGTTTTTGACATTTCTGGGCTGACATGAAGCGGCACTCTGCCCCCTCGCGCCTGGAGGGAGCTCCCGGGGAAAGACACTGATGGAGGTCTGGGGTCTCCGGGGGGGAATTTCATGGTGTGAACAAAAAGCTTTGCACTGCGACCTGTAAAACATAAGCTGCAGTCTGCTTAACCTGCTCACTGCCTTTTGTGAACATTATGGAAGAGGAAGTTACATTTTCATCTTACACTATTTTTCTAGGCAGTCTATAGACATCTGGTTATTGGACCTATTGAGGCAACAACAATGCAAATTAGAGGTCTGGGAAATGTCTTAATGTGCCCTAAAAAAACAAAAAGACTAAAAAAAAAAAAAATCCGATACAAGCACCAATTTTACAATGAAATACTACTTTCTTTTTGCTTTATAGTAAGTTATACATTGATCAGACATAACATTATGATCACTGACAGGTGAAGTAACCCTAACACAGATGATCTCTTCATCATGACACCTGTTAGAAGGTGAGATATATAAGGCAGGAAGTGAACTTGTTCTTAAAGTTGATTAAGTTAGAAGCAGGAAAAATGGGCAAGCATAAGGATTTGAGCGAGTTTGACTAAGGGCCAAATTGTGATGGCTAGACGGCTGGGTCAGAGCAGCTCCAAAACTGCAGCTCTTGTGGGGTGTTTCTGGTCTGCAGTGGTCAGTGTCTATCAAAAGTGGTCCAAGGAAGGAACAGTGGTGAACCGGGGGAGTGAAGGCTGGCCTGTGTGGTTTGATCCAACAGATAAGCCACTGTAGCTCAGACAAAAGAATTTAATGCTGGTTCTAATTGGAAGGTGTCAGAATACACAGTGTATTGCAGTTTGTTGCGCATAAGGCTGCTTTTTAGGCAAGAACACATAATATTATGAGCACCAATATTAGGCAGGTGGTCATAATGTTATGGCTGATCAGTGTCTGATGTCAAATGAAGCAGTTTGTTCACCTTGTAGAACAGATACTACATTCTAGCTGAATATTTTTAACCTAATGTTACCTAGCATCACAGGGCCACATGGTTACAAAACTCTTACTGCTTGGTGTTGGCTAGAAAACAGCAAATTTCTATGTTGTTTGGTTTCTTCCACACACTACACTATTTTTCTAGTCTATAGACATCTGATTATTGGACCTATTGCAGCAACAATGGCATATATTTCATCACACCTCATCGCTTAGCACTGTTTCTGTTTTGATTCCTGCATGTAGGTCTTTTCAAATCCACCCTTAGCATTTTGGACAGGTTGTGTTGGCACGCTGATCCTCCTATAACCTGTGCCGTTCTGCTGCCACGCTTCACAGTGACACACACAGGGTAATTCATCACTCCTAATTGCCTAACTCCATCTTGGCACTGTGTCCAATAACCAAGTATGTTTATCTATGTATGCGTGGGTGTAAGATAGAGGTAAGTCATATGCCATAAGACAGTGTAACAGCTCCTAAATACCTGAAGCCGAAAGCCAAACTACATTAATCCATGAAAAACAGTTCACTGCAATATGCACTTTGCCATTAGTTCATATCTCTCCACTCAAGCCATCAAAACTGGCAAAATGAGGTGCTAGGTTGTCGCGAATTACAAAACAAAAAAGCCGAGCCAAGCTGTGCCTCTGAATCAATAATGGACACTGGATAAGAGAGTGAGGTGACAGACAGAATAATTGAGAAATGGCGAGGCAGCAGTACCCTTCCACACAAACTAATCCGCCAGGCTTAAGGCATACAGTAAACAGGCAATAAGCGATTAGCCCCAGTTAAGCTATCAATCATCTTTCACTCTGTCTGGTAGGGAGTTATGCAGAGATGTGGAAAAGCAGCACCAGAGTCACCCTAGGAGGGGATCGGGTTTCACGGATGAGGCAGCTGAAGATATTTCATGCAACATAATGCCAAAGCTGTAGCCCACCCCCCTACCTCTATACCCTCTTCCTCCTTCCTCACCATGTCTATACTCCTCTCTATCCAAAAGCCAACCCCTTTTCAGATATTTTTTTTTCTATGGGGATAAAGGAAGGCTGCAGGTCATGTTGTTGTGGCCAAGCTTGTGGGTGCATGAGAAAAGAAACATGTGGGTATCACTTACACAAATGGCCTGCATGAATGTGCCAGAGCCAGACAAAATACAGAATCTGAGCCGTTCCCTGTGTTACTGATGCTGTGCGTTGTGCTGATGGACAGAGAGCATGTCTGCCATGTTGGATGGACAAAACTATAGGGTAAAGCTGACTGTCAACACCAACAAATATTATTCATTTGTAAAAAAGAGAAAAAAGTAACTGGTTCCTCTTGGTGTTCAAACAAACAAAGACAATGGAGGGTGCTCTTAGGAAGGTGGGACTGCAAAACAAAACTGAAGACCCAGGCACTCCAAAAAAGAAATAACAGCACGAGGAAGTATACTTTAAAAGGCCTTTATTATATTATTATTATATTATTTATTTATTATAATAAAGGCCTTTTAAAGTATACTTCTTCGTGCTGTTATTTCTTTTTTGGAGTGCCTGGGGTTCCAGTTTTTTTTTTTTTGTTTTGTTTGTTTTTTGCAAATATTATTTATTATCTATACAGCTATTTTATGTCATACCTTTGGATTTCTAGAGCAGTGTCAAATTGAATACATTTTTTTTGTTCTTGTTTTTGTTATCTTAGCTGTTAACCAAAACATATTTAAAATACAATTATTTAATTAATATGTGCTTGAAGTGCAAACTCTCAGCTGTAGTCTGGTAATATTCACTTCCAAATCAGATGAAGGATTTAGGAGTTACTGCTCTTTAAAGTGTAGCAGCCTCTCTTTCAGGGCTCAAAAGGAATTGGACACATTAACATTACCATGATTTGTCATCCTTCTAATAAACAATAATGGTTTCAGAGGTTTCGTACGTCATAGGTGACTGATGTCCAAATAAAAAAGGTGAATGAAAGGGATACACCCTGGTACAGTGGCCAGTTAGTCAGAGGGCAGACGCTTGGGGACACACACTGACAGAGAAACTCACACTCTCACATTCATTCACTAGGAGCAATTTATAGTCACCAATTCACCTGCTGGCATGACACATGGATGTTTTTGGACAGTGGGAAGAAGTTTGCCCAGCTAGAGTAAGGCCCACAGTAACACGGAGAGGACAGTCATGTTTTTTGACTGTGTCCAACTTGTTTAGTTGTTTTTCTCAGATTTTAGTGTGTTCCACTGTCTCCACTGTCTATGAATTTAACTACAGAAAAAAAAATCACTTTTTTACAATATTCAATTTTATTGATGTGCACATCATGCGCACAGAATAATCTTTACCATGTTTCAAGTATAACATATATGCTTCCTGCATACTGGACCTTCATACAACTGTGCAATCTGCAATGCTCATGTCTGCAGTTCTGATTGACAAATATTTTACAAGGTGTATAGCACATGAGTAGATTTATGCTGGAATAATATTTCAGTCAATATAACTCATCTATTCAAGGCACGCCACTCAAAACAGACACACTATTATTTATTTATGTTTTAACATTTATCTGTCATCACCAATGCCAAGAGACACACACTAGTCCATATTTCAAAGAGAGGAGGGCAAAAACAAAGAATCCATTATAGAAATTGCAATTACTTCATAAGGTATGTATGGTATGATGATTTTCATTTTCTTTGTAACTAAAATGTGTGCACTGTAATCCTTTAAGGTTGCTGAAAATAAAGTGGTGTGCTTAATTAAATATAATTTCAATCTACACAGGATTTCAAGTAGCATGCTGATTGCAAATGTGCACTTGTATTAATACATTACAATTAAGCAATAATAACAATCATTTCTTTATGGTAGTCAGTTTAGCAATAAAGGCTATATTGAAACGTGGTATAATGACAGACAGTTTTAAGATCATTTTTGTAATAGTAAGTAACAGTAAGTAGTATTCAGTACAAACACAATTCAAATTAAGTTGAGGCACTGTGTAAAATGTAAATAAAAACAGAACGCAATGGTTTGCTAATCTTATAAAAGCACATTTTATTCACAATAAAACATTAACAACATATCAGAAGTCAAAATTGAGATATCTTGTCGTTTCAAATAATAGCTCATTTTCAATTTGATGGCAGCAACACATCTCATTAAGGTTGAGATAGGGGGAACAAAAGGCAGGAAAAGCAGGTGATAATAATAATAGTGATTTAGCCTTTCTAAAATATCATTACACTGAAAAGTACTATTCCAGCCTTTAGTTTCCCCTGTCCCAACTCTTTTCAGACGCGTTGCTGCCAAATAAAATATCTCAAACCCTGATGTGCTGTTTATGTTCTAATGTGAAAAAAATATGGTTTCATGAGATTTGCAAATTATTGTATTGTGCTTTTATTTACACATTGTCCTAACTTATACAAATTTGGATTTGTAGTTCGACTTTCTAAAATGTATGGATTAGGAGCATACAAATTTGTCTTGGCACATCTTTTCACTGTGTCAAATTCTCCTTCTCTTCTTGTGGAGCTTGAAGCAATTAACAACAGCATTATTTTTGTATTATGTTTGTCAAACATCAGCATCACCCTGTCTGCCTTACCAACTCATCAATCTCTTTTCACTTTTTTTTTTTTACTGTAATAAATCCATTTAGAATGGGGGGGGACATACACAGCTCGGTAGACAATATGCTCGACTGGGTTTTCATGCGTTTGGAAAAAGTGTCAAAAAACAAAAGATCTGATATATAAATGAATAGACAGTCTCTAAGTGCACCCTGTCTTTGCATCTTTTGCTCTGTGCTTAAAACGTGATTATGCCTGGATGAAAAGCTGACTTCAGGACAGACAAGCAGGACAGTAAAACACAGCATACTCACAATGTAATTCCTTATATATCCCAGCTTTGGTACAAGAGAGAGAAAGAATTGTTTAACTGCAGTCACTTGACAGAAATGACAATTTAATAACAAGTGTGGCAAGTGTTTTTGTTGCTCGATCCCTATTCAATTTACAAGTGTTTTCAAGTGAGGATTTTTAGTAATTACAACCAGGGGACTGTCACTTTATTTGCATTGTGATATTGAAGTGCCTAATTTAATACAAAGCATTGGTCCTTACCTTGTTCCTCTTGAAATAGGCCCGGCGACAGGCGGCAAAGCACTTCTCACTGCAGAAGCTCTTTAACTCGCTCCCCATGCTGAGAGAGTAGCGTTTGACACCGACCTTCTGGCACCAGGCGCACATGATTTGGACATTGGAGGCATCTTCATCTAAAAGAAATAATAAGGGATATGAAAACCTTAGTTGTGATTTCTTCCTGCCTCGTCTTTCAAATCCAGACACAGGCCTAGACCTCGATACAAGGATTAATTATTAGGCATTCAGTTATTTAGACTTGAATCCTTAAGTCTATTCACTGCAGAAAATTACTGGAATTTTTAATTAACACTGATGCTATTCCATAATAACCGGCGGCGACCTTGTGGTTCAAACGCAGATAACTTTTATTGTCTGATTGGAAGTACAAAACATACAAGAATGGCATCTATTAAATAAGCAGCCAAGGTAGAGAAGTTCCACATGAATGCAACAAATGGACGTATTAACCGGGGGTCAAATGACATAACCTCCACTAATTCAGTTGAGCTGCCACTGTATAATGAAGATGTGCACTGGCCTAGCTTAAAGTCATTTTCATACACAGACAGAATAACATTATGTATAAAGGTTGCGTTTTATAGATATAGTGCACACATTCATTTACATTCATTTACTATAGGCAAGTCAGAGTCACCAATTCACCTAATACATGCAGCTGGAGGACCTGGAGAAAACCCACAGAAACACGGGGAGGACATGCACGCTCCACTCAGTGCTGATACATTGATGGATTGATGGATTGTATGTAATTGTATGTCACTGTATGCATTTGTAATGGGCTTATATGTTTGTCAACCCTACTTTATCCAGATCTCTACATTTGGTGTGGGATCATGGCCTTGCTGCAAATAAAATATTTCACTCAGATCTAAAAACCATTGTAATCAATATGTCTTTGTTTAATTCCCCACCGAAATCTCTGGAGCTGCAGTGTTTGTGTGGTCAGCGCGGGCAGCAAATGATTTGAACAGACCCTCGGTGCCACTGAAATGTCTCCTCTGTGGTAAACTGTGATGAGCTGTGGGCTTTTAGTGGCGTTGCAATAAGAGAGATCCTTCGAGATTCCCTCCACTATCCCCCAATTATCACATTATGACTGCAGTGGTGTGAGGGCGAAACAAGGCCCATTAGTGCTGCTCACCCCGGCTCACCTCCTTATCATACATCGGCCAGTGTTTTCTCCTCTTGTTGAGATTAATGGCTCCACAGAGCAATCTCATTTTAAGTAAGAACTAACGCGCAATTAAGAGGAAAACTCTCTGGGGCCCTAAAATCCACGCTATAAAGTCTGCATGCATATTTCATGTCTTCTGCTGTCTATCTCTTTCCAATAGTCTATGGACTTTATATGAGGATTGTTACTTCAGTCAAAATTTGGGGAAAAAAAGAACTTGTCAGTCTACCAGGTGCACATTAATAAAATAAGTGAATTTACTTTAATTTAAAAAGAGCACCCATATGCATAGGCATTGTACACACAGAGTGAAGTATTTCAAGCATTTATTTATTTTAAAAAGATGATTATTATGACAATGTAATACACATTTTATGAGATATAGATTTTTTTTTTTTTTTTACTGTAAGCCATAATTAACCTATATTGCTTTATTTAAAGGGGACATATTATGCAAAATCAACTATACAGAGCTTTCTCCGGGAGTTGAGTTTTGCTTCATTCACGCATGTTCAAATAATCCTCTATTCTCTGGCACAGCCTCTCTGAGGCCTCAAAACACTCGGCTCCACAAATCTTCGCCTCTCCCACAAACCCCCTCCCACTCCAGGAAGCACCAACCAATCAACAAGCCCTCTGCATCCAGTCTGCCCTCATTCCTATATCAAAAAATAAAAAAACCTGCACAGCTCTGTTTTCACTGATCCCTCACAGACATTTTTCATTTTGTAATAAAATGGAACCAAGCAAAAAGTTTAAGGAAGTGCAGTGCTCTTTTTCTTTGATTGTGTTCAAAATGCCGTCACAGGTATGCACTCCCCTGCCCTCTCCTGGTCTCTTCACCTGTTTCTTTATGGCGCCAGTAGTTAATTAGCACTTATTAAAAATGTTTTCTTGGCCCAATTATGTTTACAAAGGTTGTAAAACGTCCAATGCTGTTCTAGAGCTAACTAAGTTTGGTTAAAAAATATGATTAAAAAGATAATATAGCCCCTTAACAAGGACGCTGCATAGAATCAAAATATGCATATACTGCAACATTTTCTTACAAAGAGATGCATCTTGAGTTGCGTTTTCTCCATCTTAATCTTGGCACCTCACCAATCTGATCTTAAAACGATCACATCTGCATATGTGGAGAGGAAACTGCCACTAATTATGCCACTGCCATATGAAATACCACCGACCGCCATACCTGCACCTCAAAAGCTCCTTTGTGGGATTTTTGCGTGGAGCATGAATAATTCAGATTATGCGTGGTAGAGGAGGTGGATGTCGGTGCTGGGTTGGTGCCGGGCTTTAAGTGGGACCGCACCATCTGTTTCCCCGCCTCAGAAGGGCCAGCGGGGACTCCTCTTGGGCGATGCCAAACTGGGGTGTACCAACCTCACACTGCACTGTGGCGAGGGATAATGAAGGCGAATCCTGGCCGAGGGACGCAGACTTTTTTCCTCCGAGAGCTGGTAGGGTGATATTGACACTGGGCAGGTGCGACTTAAACAATGTGTACAGCAGGTAGCTCACTCATTAGCAGTCTATTTTGGCTGGATTGTAGAGAGATGCTTCCTCATGAAGACAAGCTAAAAGTTTTTTTCTAAATAAGTAAGCAGGGCTGTAATTTGAGTAATCTATGCAGAAAACAGCTGCAAATTCAATCTCTGGCACATTTGGTTCTGAGACAGTTGTGCATGAGGAGCTGATGAGCTGGAAATGACCTTGATCTTTGCAAACATTTAAATTGTAGCAAGTGAAAAAAAACACATCTGAAACAATATTTCAGATGAAGAGGAAATCTGAGAATTGGTAATTGCTGTTTACTTTTGTACAACTGAAAAAAAAAGTTGGAACACTGTAAGCAAATCTAATAAAAACATATTTTATTCACAACTGAAGATAAACAATATTGCAGGTCAAAACTAAGATATTTTACCATTTGATTCATTTGATCATAGAACAGTTTTCTATTTTGCCTCATTCCATTTTAAATGAGCTTTGGTCCAGAGAGAACAGGCAGTGATTTTTGGAAGTGTTCCTGATCCTGTTTCCAGTAAAAAATCCTGCCTGTCACTTGAGGACCTGAAGATCATCAGCAGCCTTTCTAAAATGCTCTTTTTATACCCAGACATCATAACGAACATAAATTTAGTTATTATTAGTTGCAAAGTGCTCCTCCGGGTGTTTTTTTAATAGTAAAACTAATTATCCAGCATTTTGTTGCTCTGTATCAACTTTATTGACATGTGTTGCTCCCTTCATATTTTACAATGTGGTTATTTTTTATGAAATAGTAAAATATCTCTCAAAATGTTGTTTATGTTTTAATTGAATAAAATATGGTTTTATGAGATTTGTGAATTATTGGATTCTGAATTTACATTCTCTCATTGGATTCTGAATTTTGACACTGCATTTTTTTATCAGGGTTGTATTTGTTTTGACTGTGTTATTTATTTATTTTTTTTCTATATAAAAAAGGTGCCAGTGATGTCCTACCTGTGGGGGGCTTGATGAGTGGAGGTGGGATCATGGGGACCATGATGGGCAGGCCGCCATGCTCCTTGGTGCCTGAGGTGGAGGGGGATGCCGTGGTGGAGGTCTCGGTCAGTCCGTTCCTGCAGGCAGGCAGGGAGTGGGAGCTGTTGGCCCCATCAGGAGAGCATTCACCACCGCCGTCAGAGGAAGATGGGAGTTTTGGCAATGAGTTTTCTAGAATGGGAAGACATTGGGCAAAATGAAATGGAAAGGAAAATTCTATGAGAAGCACAATAAGATGCAGCAGAACTACAGATATGACACAAAATGTCCTGTATAACACACAAAAATAGTTTTAAAAGCACAGGTATATGTGTACATGTAGTTTGAATCCAGATGGCATATTCTATTTTAGTAGCATATATGATTTATCTTTCCTATTAAAATGTAATATAAAACACTTTGCAGTAGTGTACCTTTGAGTACAGAGATGTGCTGTGGGGTCTCGATATCCAGTTGGTCTGAATCACGCAGCTCCACTTTGTCGTAACCGTACCAGCCCAGCAGCTCATTCATGGTGTTTTCTGCAAAACTCTGCAACACACAATACACTACAGTGAGTATTGGCTCACAGTATTGGTATGGCAGAACGTGTACTTTGAGTTAGGAGTGCAACTTTGAGTACAGAAATTAAAAACCAAAACCATTGACATCTGATATCTGAATCCATTTATTCTATTATTATGTATTGATTAAAAAAAATCATAAATCAATTACAAAAACTTCTGTCCAAATACTGCAGTGCCTCCAGCTAAGCTCATACCCCCTAATGCGGTGCGGTTAAATAGAGAAACCTCATCAGGCCTTAATAAAGAGAAATACAAAACTCCTAGAGCTTAGTAGGATATATTAAGCTACTGACATTTAGTTCTGACACATTGTTACTACTGTAATGGCGCAAAAAGCAGCAGTAAGGCATAGGCAACAGGCTGCAAATCTGTTTCTGGCACTTTTCATGTTTAATTCAGGTTGACTTTATTGCCCCTAGGGATCTTTTGTTCTCTGCATTTGACCCATCCTCCGAATGCCACTGGGACAGCCTATAGAAGCAGTGGGTGACTTCTGACTTGGGACCAATCTCCAGACCCTGAGCCAGTATCCTGGTCAGGAGTACCAAGCTGGAGGATTGGTCTATTGTGCATGTTTCAGGTTGTGGGGGAAAACCATAGTACCCAAAGAAAATCTTCCTGAACATGGGGAGAACTTGCAAACTCCACAGAGAAAGACCCTGTCTGATCTGGGAATCAAACCCAGGACCTTTTTGTTGTGATGCAACTGCTAATTACTTTGCTAATTACTTGTGGAGTTGTTTGATATCAAGGCAATTAAACAGAACCTTTAGCAAAAAGCTTTTACCACATGCACAGTGCCAGTTGTGGATTGCAGCCCGTTACAGAACGGTAACAGGTCGTCTGACTTGTTCCACTGCACAGTATAGGCTACTAAAATATTTCATACAAATTGAAGGCAAGATACAGGTGGGAGGCAGCGTCCCCAAACACACATATGTAGACAGCCTATAATGACTAGACAGCAGAGAGCTTCCTTTTCCATTTATTTGCTGAAGCCAATACTACAGTTGGTGGTATAATGCTTAGCACGTATAGCTCTCTTTGTAAACACACTCCTGTGGTAATGGAAATACATCAGCTGTAATCACAAGGTAAGATTAGTTGCAGGTCACTTCACTTTCAGTCATTTTCAAGCCTCAAAAATCATAATTTCAGCTAGAGGGTTATGGACCATGTGGACTGATTTAGCTGTAAGTAAACGTGCTTGTCAATTGACACACAACAACAGCTTGCAGAGTCATATTACCGGCTCACAAGGACAAACACTTTCCCTGTGCCGTAATGTACTGTACACTGTTGCCGTGGAGATGACCCACCTTGGCTTCCCATTGGTTGGTTTGTTTTGCCTTAACTTTGGTAGAAACAGTTATTCACTTATTCCATGTTTCAGCACAGTAGTCATCAGTCACTCTCCATGACATAAAGCAGTTAGTTTTGTACTGTCATGTCAATATGTTGCTATGAATTTAACAGAAACTTTAAATGCCTCTATTTTCTAATGTTTACTGTACTTCCAAAATGTGTGGAAAGTTTCATGTTTGGTGTTTGTTTATGCAGAAATAGCCAGTAAGACAGAAAGGCCAAAATAAGATGCAAAGGGCAACGGGTCTCAAGTGGAAAACATGCTGCACTTCAACACACTCATCAAAAATATATTTACATTTTTCAGTGGTTAGTTTTCATTCAGGGTGTGACATCATAGCAAGTGTTTTGACCACCAAGGCTAGTGCAAAATGTGCCATGATTATGCCTTGAGATTTGTTCAGAGACTTTTAGGACAGGGGCCAGTTCTGAAGTAATTCTTCATAATTTCTGTTTTGACCCTCTATGATCCAGAGGTAGAAAGTTTACTTACATACATTTTTTAAGAAAATGAGAAAAAGACATACTTTTACTTGAGTAAACTAAGTATTTTTGACCCTAATAGTAGTGGTATTAGAAATAGTAGTAGTAGCCGTAGTAGTATAGCAAATATCAGTTAGTTACAAGAGTAAAATTTGTAGTATTACTAGTAGTTGTAGTAGTTGCAGTAGTAGTAATAGTAGTTTTTGCTGTGCATTTGCAAAAGTATTTTCAAAATTACATACATTCAAAACGTTTTATATTTATAGAGGCAATCATTCATTCATCTTCTTCCACTTACTTCCATTATGGATCATGGGTACTGGAGCCTATCCCAGTAACTCTGGGCCTTAGGCAGGGTACACCATGGACAGAGGCGAGCTAGTCTCAGGGCTGACACAGAGATATACACAGACAGACAATGATACACTCTCACATTCATTCACTAGGGGCAATTTAGAGTCACCAATTCACCAAACACATGCATGACTTTGGACAGTGGGTGGAAGCCGGAGAGAATCCACTGTAACACAGGGAAGACATGGAGAGAGTTAGTTTATTGGCCAGCCTGAGGATTGAACCCACATCCCCCCACAACCACCCCCACCCCCCACCCACCCACCCACACATAATTATTTCTTCTTCTTAAGTAATAACATTATGAAGTAACAGTACTTGTAGATCTGAGTACTTCTACCACTTCTGCTGTGCCATCAGCTAAGGAAATAAAAACTTTGGTGATTGTACATCAAACTGTTGACTGAACATAAAACAGTGAGTTGGTGCAATGGGGCTCTTACAGTATATCTAGTGGAACAACAGCTTTAGTCCACCCACATAAATAATTCGAATGGTATCTGTGGAAATAAAGGCTCAACACAAACACCCACTTATACAAGACTTGTTTAAACTGAGGCAGAAGTATCTCTTTGCACATTTGAGACAGTGTGGCACAGCGCAGGATCCACAAAAGCATATTGTGTCATGCTATATCAGCACATAGTCTGATAACTTCTGTAAGAAATATCTAGTGACAATAAATGCTATAGAATTCGAATTGCCTGTATAGTTTTGTTTGCATCTTCTATTCTCTTCAGTTGTTCCCTTCAGGGTTCATCACAGCAAATCATCTGCCTCCCTTTAGCCATTCTGCACCCCTTTCTTTCACACCAGCAAACTTCATGTCCTCTTTCACTATAAATCACCTCTTTGGTCTTTCTCTACACTTTACTGGGCAGTATAACCTCAGCATCCTTCTACCCACACATTGCCTATCCCTCCTCTGTACATGTCCAAACCATGATCATTGAAGTAAATAGGAAATTGTCTTTCCTTTCAGTTTTTCCCTTCCATGAGCATCACTGCAAAAATTCTGCTGCTAGGTGTGCAGTGATTTTCACACTGATTTGGCATAGGTTTTTACGCTGGATGCCCACCTAATGCAGACCTTTCTGTTAATTTGGGTTTGGGATTGGCACAAAGACTGCCTTGTGACCCCTTACGGCTAGATTTGAAGTAAACAGGAGATAAACTTTGCATATATAAGTGAGCTTCATCAGTTGGTAAAAAGTAGTCATTGCTAAGTATAAAACTATATTTCTGAGACAGTTTGACTCAGTCCCATTATTAATATATATATAGTTAAATGCTAATGAGGACAGCTTATGTTTGCAGTCGTAATAACGTGTGCTTAAATGCCGCTGAGTGACAGAAGAGCCCGAAGGTCCCTGGAAGTGAGATTTAGTAGCACTTCCTGAGCGCAGCTAAAGTTAGTTTCACAGAGCGACGTACAGAGCCATTCTGACACCCACAGAGACGAGCAATTATCACACTCTCATGGTGCTCAACAGACATTTAAAAGTTCAGCCTGCAATGTTGAAAAAGTTTATGTTCTTGTCAAATTTCTTAAACAGATGAAGCACTAAACTGTGAGGAGAGCAAACCTGTGTTTAGGAGGAGAGAAGTTTGACTGTGATAGAACTTACCAGAGGTGGAAGCTACTACTATGACAAGCACAAGCACTACTACTACTGATACTATTATTGCTATTATTACTAGTTACTATCAACTGCTACTACAACTTTTACCACTACCACTACTACTGCTGCTGTAACTTTGCTAACACAAAAAAATACTTAGTGATTTAGGAATTAAACAAATGTAATGCAGCCAGCCACAGAGGGTCACAAGCCAGTGTAGACTTTGTGCCTGTCTGAAGCCCAGATAAATGCAGATGGTTGTGTCAGGAAGGGCATCCGGAGTAAATCTGTTGACAAATCTGTTGACAAATCAATATGCAAATTACTGTACTTTAGGCAGATGATTTGCTGTGGTTACCCCAGAGGTGAGAAGCCAAAGAGAAAGAAGAGTAGTGTGCTAAAGTAAAAGTAAAGTTTTTTCCTCAAAAATATACTAAAATCACGCAAGTAGGTTTTACAAAATGTTCTCAGAAAGTACATTATCTGCTTCAACCAAATCAGCACAACAACACGTGACAACTGCAAGAATGAAAACAAGACAAATTCATAAGCTGATGGAGCCCGTTTGAAGAAGTCCTTTGGAAAGCGGATGTATCTATAGCCGAGACAAAAACACAGCCTCTCTCTGTGCCACTGTCCTCTGTGTCACCTATACGACTGGAGAAAGTGGGAGTATTATTAAGAAAGTAACCTAATCCTGCTGGGCAGATCATCAAAGTGCAGTGCCAACTTTGGCTCTGGTTTATTTGGTGAGGAAGAGGCGTCGGAGGTGCATTAGCAGCTACAAAAGTCTCTATATGTTACACTGTCAAGCCTTTACATGGGGTCATTCAAACAAATGGCTTTATGTTTTTATTCAGTGCAAAAGCTTTAAATATAAGCTTGTAACTGATCTGAGGTCAACTTGAAGAGTACATCTGCATTCAACAACAGAATTCAACAACTGCTGCCAGAAATGTGCAAAACCTATTGGTACCATGACAGCAAGCCTAAAAGTCTCTCCAAGACAGCTCTACAACAAAGATGAGCCTTTTGTTCACATCTCAACAGAATAATATCAGACGCATGTACTTTTGTGTGACTCATAAATCCCACTCGTATCATGTCCACAGTTGTAGAAATTGTTGTAGCTCCCTCTCTAATTCTGAAGAGTAAACAAGCTTTAAGTGTAACTCCAGCTGGCTCTACAGCTGCTAATGATGAAAATACACGGACAGAGATCCCTGTTGTTTCCCTGCAGTCAGAGCCGACACGGCCGGCAGGGCTTGTGGTAATGATGATGGTGGAAACTGGATCGCTTGTGGCCAGAAACCAGAGCAGGTCACAGTACACCGTGATAAAATTCCCCAATCCACACGCCAACTTTCCCTTCGCCAGTCCCTCCATCCTCCTCTCCTCCTCTTTTCCACTCCTCTCTCCTCTGCTTTCATTCCCTCTACTTTCCTTGATATTTGATCCAGCACACACACTCAGGTTACAGTTTTTTACAGCTTAACCAGCCTACTGCTGTATACATTCCTTTCTCCCTGTTTCGGAGCCCACTCTGCAGCCTCCTCTGTGCCCACTCCTCCTGTCCTTGATTACTCACTGTGGTTTCTCTTACCATAGCACACATTAGACAGGGTTTGCACTATGACAACTAACAAGGTTGCATTGTGTGTCAGCGAAGGTTTTCCTTCCTCTTCCGTCTGAAATATTGGAGATGTGACAGTAAAGACAAAGTAAAAACTTGCTGTCTTTTTGATACATTAAAACTTTCTGAAGGCTGCCATCATACAATTATTGTTCTTTATTGCTCCCCAGTGACTACCTCTAACTCATAATATCACCGACAATGATGTGAGGTACAAAAGGCCAAACATAATCCTCTACTGTAACTTCACCTAAAAAGTACTGCGGCTTTATGGATCAAGTTTCTGGTTTTTAAAGGTGTTCACTGTATCAGTTAAACTGTCACAAGCATATTGTTTCTGTTATAAAGGTTTAAATGGGCTTGAAACAGTTTTGATGCTACAGCTGCACTTGTACATTATGTCCATTGTTTAATGATAATGTCTCTAAATTTAAAACACCACATCCATAACAAAATTTGCATTAAAATGTGAATCATCACAAATTACTTTTTCCTCAATATTTTAATCTTATATGAAAAATCAATAATGTACTAACTTCTCGCCTTTGTCAAAATCATTTACTCTTCATTGTAGATACAATGAGTTACACATCTCCTATTAATATTACATTCAGACATTAGAAATAACTGAACTTGTTCTAGCACTTAACTGCAATCCAACTACACAGTTTCTATCAGACTTTCCTTTAATAGACAAATGTTAAGGTGCTTTTTGTCAAAAACACACTTTGTGACTTTATATGTTGGTTGTAGCCTACTTCCTCCATACCCCACACAAGTATCTTTGAGAGAGAAGGGGAAGCTCTAACACCACACCCCCTGCTCCCTCAGGACCAGACACTGGGGATGCCTTCACAACAATTTAAATATTAACATACTCCACCAGTTGGCTTCACCAGTGTCCACTGAAATCAACAATGAAACTCAAATGAGTTGCGGCGGTGAGAAGCTGATGCTACTTTACACAAAATGCATTTGACTGCGTTTATTTTTATTTAACCATGTTTTGACAGAAAATCTACTGTATTTATTTCCATGCGGTGACACATGAACGTGGCTGGTTTCGGATGGTCTTAGTACAAAAAACCCTTATTTCAACAAGGGTTGCTTCAGGACTCGCTGGATGCCTGCAGCTTCGCGTTCTTTTAAACGCGTTTAATTATGATTTTCATAATTATCCGCGCAATTGGGGTCATAAATCTGTCCGACGGAGCACAGATACTCAGATTTAAACAGTGTCTGTGCGGCTTCCCTCAAAATGTGTACAAACAATGAGGCTAAGGAGACAAAGCGGGTTCACTACAGTAGCAGCCTCGCGCACTAACACCACTTTCTTAAATGATCCACACCAGGCATGGCTCAAGTATCACAACCAGCACAAATTAAAAGCACCAAAATAAACGGCGGGTGTTGGGCACAACAGCAGACAATGTGCTCTTGTCGTGTGCGTAAAACTGACAGACGCACATCTGGATCTCACGCCTCTGGGCAGCTGCGTAACACACACAAACACAGACACGCAGCTCCACAAAGCATCACGGGCAGACGAGTGTTCCCCCATTGATTTAGACTAATTATTCATTGGCTCCTCGTCGTGTGCCGCGATTGTATTAATAGTAATACTGTAGTACGAGCAGTGTTGACGCCTTCACTGACGCACTGGATTTTCCATTAACTCCGGGCAAGCCGTGAAAGCCAAGGCGCTTAAACGGAGGAATAATGACACGACGCGCCAAGAAGGCACACGGGCTTCTCCATTGATTCAAAACTTACTACAGGAGCACTGAATGGGTGCCGCATCCATTGTGCAAGGTGGTGCTGGCAGTGCGCGCTGCTAGCCCTGGCACGGCACTGAACTTATAGGAACCATAAGATCAAAGTTGGACCATCACCCAGCCAATTACACTTGAGTGTATCATACATTTCCATGGAGGTTTCAACACGAAAGCTCTCCGTAAGCACTGCCTCCACGCGTACCCACATGCAGCTGGACTAGCACCGTGATGTTACCTTCATCTCTTCGTTTATTTCCCTTTTCACCGGGTGAGCTGGTTTTCGGCTCCGCTTATTTTCCGGAGGTCTGCCCTCTTTTTCCATCTCTGCCATGTTTTCTCTCTGATACTTCTTCTGTCAATATTTGCGGTGAGGAGGGGACAGGAGGAGGAGGTGCAGGGGTTACAGAGGCAGCAGCTGTTTACAGTCGCCAGACGGCGGGGGTCTCGAGGCGTTTAAGCGGCCCATGTGACGCTGGTGTTGCCGCCGAGGGCTCGCGGTGCCCGGCTAAGTCAGCCATCTTCTGCCCGTCTCCTCCTCCGCGGTCCGTGCGCCAGTGGTGAGCCGCCGCTGTGAGTCAAAGGAGAGAGGTTGAGTGAGGGGAGAAAACGAGACAGGGGGAGGGGCGTCCGCTGAAACATTATATGACGCGTTGATGTTCAGAGGTAGGCGATTTCTTCTCGCTTTCCCATCGAGTGCAATCAGTGCAGTCACATCCACTTAGTGCAGCTCCCCCCGGTTCCTGCTGGAGCAGCAAACAGGTGCCCCCACCATCAGCCGGACTCACTGCGTCCAGCGGACCTATACAAGGGGTCAGAGAGGAGTGCTGCTTTACATGTAGCCTACGTTCAGGTTCAACTGTAAAGTGTCAAGTCCTTCAGTGACACCAGTGGGTGGCCTTAGACTGTGCCTCAAGAGATGAACCAGGAACAACAAGAAGACTCACAATGTAGGGGAAGTGGACAAAAACCCTGAGCCTCCCCTTTGGTACAAGGTTATTTCTAAACTGAATATGAAATTTAGTTAGAAGTTCCTATAGTCTAACTTCAGTGCTAATTTTAGAGGCTGAAGACAATGCACTATCTGTCATTAAATTATGTAGCCTACAAATGTATGAAAATAAATGTGAGGAATAAAATGCCCTCCTCTGTCTCAATGCAAAATGCTGTGCTATGTCAATGACTCAGTAATGATTACTGTGGCCATTTCCTTAGGTAACACTTGGGCAACAAAGAAAGGGATGAGTGACATTTTAATGTTAGGCTATATCATAAATGCCCAGGGACATTGACTCAATATAAAAATACAGTCACATTTTGAAGTATTCTCAGTTTTAGTTAAAGGTCAATTGTTGCACTTTTTGTCCTGACAGCTGCCTATACAAAGTCTGGGAGCCTTTGTTAACTCTGCCTCCAGCATCAGAGATCTCTCCCTCTCTCTCAATAACAGGTTGTCACACTGCAGCTGATCCAGACAACCCAAAAGCTATTCCTCTTCAAGGTGCAGTATATTTAAATACATGTGTTTTATGGAAATGTCATTTACTGTACATTTGGTACTTCAATTATATGTTATATGTTCTAAGGGAAGGCAGAAAACAGAACCTTGCAATTCAAGTAGAATGCACGCATAATAGTACAGAACAATTAGATAACATATATAATGTGTACTGTATGGCAAAATGTCATGAGCGATTTTGCTTTGTGCACAAATGTTCCTGTGAGCTCACTGTGACCTTAAGTGGAATTACAATGAGTTGTCAGGTGGAAAGCCACTAGTACTCACACCCAGTGGCACCCATTTGAGCCGAAAATCAGCAAGACCTTATTCTGTGAACTGTGATTCAGAGTCAGGGGTGTGCTCCAGGCTGCCTTTCAGATCCTGACAAACTCATTTCCTCAAGTTCAAGTTCAAGTTGGGTATGAGACTGGGTTCAATCCACTCACATTTAGTTTAAAATATGTTTGTTACCTGGCAAATTGATAAAGACCCAAATTTGTACACCTGATAGAAGAATACTGGACAAGTCTGAAGATGAAGTATGCTATATATAAATTATGAAAATGTACACTGTCTTGTTTTGAGAGTTTTTTTGAGCACTTTGCATGTCCATGTTACATAAGCCGTCCTCGACTCTCAAGAACAGTCAAGAAAAAAGCCCTCAATGGTCGCATTGTTAAACTGAACACAGTCAGGGCATTTCCCCATTACACTGTTATTTTGTCAAGGCTCATATTACATCTACTGCAACATGACGGCCTTTATCTATTTGGTATATTTCAGATCTAAGAGAGATTTTCAAATTATCTCTCACATAAAGCTTAATTTTCAGCTTGACAAGACAAATATGACCATTAAAGCTGATGGGTTATTAACATGTTGATCAGTATATGAAGTTATCAAAACATTTTGGGGGCTTATTCAGTGATTTTCTTAACAACGAATCAAAGAAGAACCGATGAACCCACTCAGATTTAAGTCAATGCTGGGAGTCACAGTTGGTGCTGTTTTAGGTAACTGTCATTCAAATTAGCAGCACACCAGTAAATTGTATTTACTTTTAAAGAAAACGTGAGGGGAAAGATACACACAATGCAGTTACCCAACAACAGGTGCACAGGTAGAGTCTGGCAGGGGCAGCATCGGAGAAGTGTGTCAGAGTGACTTAAAGATGAGAGGAGGAGCCTACATAGAGAAGTGTATAAAATCATTGACACAACCATTTTCCATATTCTGTGAGGCATTAGCCTAGGTGAAATTTGTTTTTATCAGTCACATTTTTTTCTCACTTTCCACAAAAACTGAACATGATTTAAGGTTTTATGACATTCTATTACCTTTGTTACATTTAGACATGACACATTACAATAATGAGTTTTTACAATGACTGCAAATTTATAGTTGCATTCTGAATTTCAACTTGGCTATAACATTTTTTTTTTCTTTGTAATTGAACAATAATTTGTAGGAAGTTTAAATGTATAGCCAGTAATAAGGAAGGCAATTTTAATATTTTATCTAAATTACACAAACTGAAGGAGTGGAAAAATGGGCGTGTCAGATTGTGACAGCCGTACTCACGTTTTTCGACGTAGGGTGTGACGCGTTTCAAGATGGCCGCTCGCAGTAGCAGGTCGTGTGTCGGGAAATATAGCTAGTACAATGTCATTTTGTTTTAAATGAACCAATGTAACTTAATCATTTGTAGCATGTCGTAATGTCACGGACGGATAAGTAGTTTTTGTAATATTAATATGGCAGGGAGGTTTACGTAAGGCAGTTGTCTAAACTGTGAGGACGCGGAGAGTAAAATGTTTACAGCGGGGTTGACGCGGTTGTCCTGTAAGTGTTGGTCGAGGGGAGGACATAGGAGTTTAAGCCTCTTCTCCAGCTCGGGACCCTCTAACTGGAATAAAGTGGTGTCGGACGCGGAGAAAATCGTCGGATACCCCACGTCCTTCATGAGCCTGCGCTGCCTGCTCAGTGATGAACTCAGTAACGTGGCCATGCACGTCAGGAAGCTGGTGGGCACCCAACACCCTCTGCTCAACACGGCCAGGTAACCCCTGGGACTGCTGCTGTCACCCTGTGTCCTGTCCCAAATGCTCCGTGTTCAAACTGTGACCCCCAGAGCAATCCACAATGTAATCGAGTTCCGTATTGTAATGAGAAATGATAATGATTAGACTACTAAAAAACGCATCACTTTAAGAATTGGGGACTATTGGGTGGAAAAAGTGGTGTTACAGTTAATGTGGTTAGTAGCTTAGGTTAAACAAACATTTTTGAATGCAATGCACCCAGATCTCACCATTTATTCCATAGACTGGGTTCGTACAGTCCTGGAAAACTTTGAAAGTCATGGAATTTTAAAATGTAAATTCCAGGTCCTTGAAAAGTTTTGGAATTTTATATTTTGGTGTAAAGCTTTGGAAAAGTTTTGGAAATGTAAGTTTGAGTAACACAGTAAACATAGTAAACCTGCACCAGCCTGACCAGATGATTACTGGTATGTAGGATAAAAGTCACAAATGTTTTTTGTTTTTTTTCCCAACTGGCTAATTTCCCATTTTAACAAAGGAAATTGCAGAAAAGGTTTCTAATGGACCACAATGGACATTTTAACACTATTTATAAGTTGTTTTGGTCATTCGGCCCTTGGAAATTTAGTCAAAAGTTTTGGAAAAGTCATGGAAAATGCTTGGTAAAAAAGTGTATTAACCCTGCATAGATAATGGGAGCTGGGCAAGCCAATCTGAATTTCATTGTGGTGTTTGGATGACCTTTGCTGACTTGTGCCTGCTGAAGGTGACTGGAAGATTGTGAGTTCCATTTGGCTGCGCTACTCTCTCTCTCTCTCTCTTACATACTAATAATCAGGACAAATGGCCAAGTGTGCAGATGCGCCCACCATAAGTCTTGTGTTAGTACCAATATTATATTTGATAGAAACCCTTGTTAGTAAAGCCGCTAAAACCAAAATAATAGTTTAAATTCCATATATATCCTATACATTATCTTGAGATGTTCCCACACTCCAAAGCAAAGACTCCACACAATACTACCTGCGCTTCATTCATAGTATCCTATTTCCAGCCTCCATAGCTTTGTGGGTAAACAACAATTGTTTGCAATCAATAGAAATTCTTCAGTTAAGTGACAGCTGAGCTCAGGAGTGATGATGGCATAACAAATGACAGAAAATCCATGCACAGAGTAGAAGCTATCAATTATATTTGTGCCATGACCTTATACATAGTACAACAGGAGTAGAGTCTGGCGGATGTTACACTTTCTACACCCAAACATATCAGGACTTGACCAAATATACACTTATTACTGTCCTACTGGTTTGTATCTTAAAAGCTTTGATATAAAGCTTAATCTTTGTAATAAAAAAGATGTATCTAAACAAATATCCTAATAGTTTTCATTAATTCTATTCAGTTTTATTTATATAGCCCAGTATCACAAAACAGTTGCCTCAAAGGGCTTCACAAACAATCAGACATAACACACAATTAAACACAAACAATAACTACACCAAACTAAACAGACCCAGGCATCCCCTGTCCTTAGACCTTTCTTATTAATCTAACAACAAAGGAAGACCTACTTTGACTTGCCAAAAAAAAAGTCACCACCTGGAATTCTCTCCTCCTATCTGCCTCCCTGCAGTTGGTCAGGTCTAGATTCAGCAACGTTATGTGCCCAAAGAATGAGGTCAGCTGACTTCCTGAATATACTTAATGACCAGGTTACTCCATCAATGTTTTTTCTTCCCTGATGGCACGGGCTTATTCTAAGATGACAATGCCAGGATTCATTGAGCTCAATTTGTGAAAGAGTGGTTCAGGGAGCATGAGACATCATTTTCACACATGGACTGGCCATCACAGAGTCCAGACCTTAACCCCACATGAGAATCTTTGGGATGTGCTGGAGAAGAGTGTGCACAGTGGTTTGAGTCTCCCATTATCAATACAAGATCTTGGTAAAAATTTAATGCAACGCTGGACAGAAATAAATTGTTGTGACGTTGCAGGAGCTTATCGAAACAATGCCACAGCGAATGCATGCTGTAATCAAAGCTAAAGGTCCAACTAGTGTGTTATAATACTAGTATGAATACTAGTGTGTGACTTGGGCAGGCAGTCACTCCAGCACATCCCAAAGATTCTCAGTGGGGTTAAGGTCTGGACTCTGTGATGGCCAGTCCATGTGTGAAAATGATGTCTCATGCTCCCTGAACCACTCTTTCACAATTTGAGCTTGATGAATCCTGGCATTGTCATCATGAAATAAGCCTGTGCCATCAGGGAAGAAAAAAATCCACTGATGGAGTAACCTGGTCATTCAGTATATGCAGGTAGTCAGCTGACCTCATTCTTTAAGCACATAACGTTGCTGAACCCAGACCTGACCAACTGCAGGGAGGCTTTTACCTATTTGTGTAGTTAAATCCAGGTAGCAACTTCTTTTTATTTGGCCAGGCAGTGTATCTCTCAGAGGTTAATAATACACCAATCAGGCAAGACATTATGACAACCTGCCTATTATGCAGCCTCATACACAACAAACTGGTGCACTGTATATGTCTGGCACCTTTCTGTCTGAACCAGCATTAACTTCTTCAGCAATTTGAGCTACAGTTGCTCATCTGTTGGATCTGGCCACACAGGCCAGACTTCACTCCACATATTCATCACATGTTGCTGCTTCACCACTGTTCCTTCCTTGGGCCACTTTTCATAGATACTGACCACAGCAGACCTACTCCACAAGAGTTAGTAGTTTTAGAGATGCTCTGACCCAGTCATCTAGCCATCACAATTTGGCCCTTGTCAGACTCACTCAAATCCTTACTCTTGTCCATTTGTCATGCTTCTAACACATCGACCTGTAGGACTAAATGGTCCTAATATATCCCACCCACTAACAGGTGCCATGATGAAGAGATAATCTATGTTATTCTCTTCACCTGTCAGTGGTCATAATGTTATGCCCGGTTGGTGTGTACATTGTTATAAACGTAACCTTTTTTATTTGTTCCCATACATTATGTCCTATAATGTATGTATACATGTCAAAGATGATTGGTTTTGAATTCTCCTGTCTCAGCGTACACGGGTGAAACACTTCTCACATTCTGTGCTTGGCTTTGCTAAAATGTCACTTTTGATAGATGCACTTCTATCCGTACAGGGTCACTGCATGAGATATGCTTCCTCATCAGTTTAAAATAAACTGTAAAACTTGACGAAATATTCATTATTTCTGCTTTGACAATCAATTTATTGCTCTTAAATTGGTGTTGAGACCTGCAGGATGCATCTTTGGCCACAGAAAGAGAGGGATGAACGCACAGGTGACTGACAGCTGTAACTTCCAATCACAGTCAAGTCAGCTCTCTGCTTCACAGATTACCACAAATACCCAGACTCCAGTCCAGTCACAGAGGTTCACAATCCAATGTACTCTTTATGCTGGTCCCAAGCCCAGGTTAAACGGAGAGGGTTGCAACATAAAGGGCATCTGACGTAAAATTTAGGCTAAATCTATTTGAAAGTTGCTGCACACTAAAAGGTAGAAGATTTGCAGTGGCAAGCCCAGAGGGGAAAAGCTGAAATTAAAGAAGACTGTGTGCCTAAACTGCATCATTACCACTTAAAATTTATACTGCATAAAAATAAAAAAACTTTGAATATTGTATTGAGGCAAAGTTTTGTGATGCACACTGCAGCTATTGATTTAGCATATTAGAATAATTTTACAATATGCTGCCGACTACTTTTTCAGATTATACCAAAATGTGACTGGGGTGGTTGTGGTTAATTTTCATAATAAAAAAGTGAGTGTTTATCTAAAGTTTATAATAACTTGTAGCATACTGATCAACAGGCCATATCTATGAAACTGTATTGCACTTGAAGGAGTTGACTTCTTTTTCATTTGTTGTGATCCAAAGAAATCAGTGAGTTGGAGAAGCCAGGATTGGGAACAAGAAGAGAGAGTCCTCAAACTCAATCCCGCCACGCAGACGGGTGTGTTGGAAACAGTAGCCCAAGGGTGTAATAACCTATACACCTAAATCTGATATGACAATCCATTTGGGTGTTGTAGCAGGGGTATGTGTGTGGGGGGGGCAGACCTCTTGACAGTCTGACTCCTCACTGTCAGCTTGGGTTGGCTGGTTCGTATTTCCCTCTGTGTCTCCGCCATAGACGCGCAGCAGATATAAATATCCACAATAGCAGACAGGCAGACCCTCGCGGAGTTGGGTTTCGGTTTTTACTTTCCTTTCATTCTCAAAAACTGCAGCTCAGCTAACTTGGGCTCAAAGTGTGGAGTTACACAGTGGGGACTGCAGGCCAGGAGAAGTAGAAACTTTACTTGCTTTAAGGATAGTCCTTGAGAGTGGAACTCATAGTAATTTTCTTTGTAGTTTTACTGCTCTTGGCTCACCTTTTGTAAAGTTTTCTTTGACACAAAATTCAACAAATTCCACTGACCAAGCTGAAGAATATGCATTCATAAAGCTATTTCACTGGTGAACAGACAAGTATTTGCAACATTTAATAAGGTTGATATATGAGAAAAGAAAGGTTTATCCTTGACATATCTCATAATAATTACAATACTAATATTTTCATGTAAAGCCCTCAAAAGGTTTTTTGAGATGCTAAGATTCACCACTAATAATGTTTTAGCTCCAGAGCATCAAGGCTGTTAGCGTATGTTTAGCTTGTCATGTATAAAGTGCAAATTCTGTCATTTGATTATCATAATGAGAAATATTATCTCTCACATTGACAGGGAAAATGAACAACTGCTGATATGTTAAGAGTAATAACTATCTCGACCAGGATAAAGGCTGGCATAAAAGTACAATTTAGGCTTCTTGCACAATTCAAAGTGCCTTTTTTAAAATTTCTCAGTAAGGAGGCAGGAGGTTCGATCCCGGGCCAGCCAACACAATCTCTGTGGTGCCTACATGTCCCCCAGTGTTACGGTGGGTCCTCTCTGGGTACTTGGACTTCCTCCCACCATCCAAAGACATGCACGAGTAGGAGAATTGCCCTCCGTGAATGAATATTATAGTGAAGGGAATGTCAGTCCTGCAACTAACTGGCCATTGTCCAGGGTGTACTGAACCTGAGGCCTATAGTTTCTGGGATGGGCTCCAGCCACATCTGACCCCTAAGGAACATCAAGGAACATCAGGTTCTAGTATGAGATAATCTTGGCCTATATGTGCAAAAGATTGTATGTTAAGATGCTCTATGAAAATCCAGAGCCTTTTATTACCCATTCTGGTACTGTCACAGCTGTCAGTTTGTGTTCAAGTCAGACTTTAGCTCAGCCGTATTATCATTTATCAGTGTCCTGCTCTGTGTAACACTATAAGAGACATTCTCACTGTAAAAATGTTACTCTGACTTTGTTTTCCAGGCTCTTCTTGCAATGTACTTAAATTGCATAAACACTGCTATGAAGGAAACTCATCCTAGCTGCATTCATTCATTACTTCGAATAGTATCCAGACAGCGGATCAATACAGGACTGCACACATGAGGTCATACATTTGCTTGCATTCGTCCCGGGCCGTGCACATTGAGGCTGAAGTTTCCTGAATTGCTCGGCTGCGGTTGCTGTGCAGAAGGTGTGGTGACCTGTGCACAACCCTTTTCCAATGACAGCGGCCCATTCCTCTCGTCCAGCCTACGCCCCGCTATCTCTCTTTCCCCACGTCGCCCCTGCCCCACCCCTTTGCAGGAGGGCGGTTGTGATTGATTGATGTATACTGGTGTGGATAGTGACATAAATATTAATCAAGTGCCACAGTCAGGCCACAGGCTTTACCCCAACTCCCCGAGAGGGAGAGAGAGAAGAGACGGGCTTCATAATTCTGCACTCTGGCCGTTTTCTGTTCAGCGGGCCATGCTGCCGCGTTCATCAGCCTATTCACTGCACTCCAACTCAGTAAAAACCCAAGAATGACCATAAATAAAAGTCATATTCAGTGATGAAAGACAGCTCCGTGTAATGTCAGATGTAATCGTAAATTTTAAGGGGAAGATGTTTTATGTGATGGGTTTGGGTTTTCAGAGGGGAACAAAGCTTCAGGGCAAGACATTTTTTTAACTCCTAGGTTTCTGAGGCTGTATCCACACTGCAAGAAAAATGTCCTTGTAAACTGATTTTTAATTGCAATTTAACTGTGACCATCATCTTAATCCTTATTGCAATCCTAAATTATTTGTAAATAAGTAGTAACAGAGACAGTCTTGTGAGTCTGGGTATGACAGTGTGACCACTGACCAATTTGCTTTATATGGGTCTAAAAGCTATTTTTTACAAAGGTTAAATTCATTTAAGAGCATTTAGTGTCGGATAAGCCACATTAACTACATTAAACACATTAACCAACTTGTCTGCTCTGAGCAAATTCAAAAAACATTGCCTGTAGCCTCTGATCTCTGGTTCTTGTCACTCAAAAATGTAAATTAATTGATTATATATAACTTAGTCTAAGTGAAGAGACTACACTCAAATAAAACACAAAAAAAAATTTTTTTTCAACAAAAGTTAAGCTGATGTAGATGGCATATTTAAATTCATGATTGGATGAATTACTTTTACTAGATTTTATTTATTTTCATAGTGAATATGTGCAAATATTTGTGCTGTGCAAAAATATGTCAATTGGATTTACCTGTTCACCTGCAATTAATTTGAATATTGAGACAGTGAGGTGGTCTGAACCTAAAGAAGTTAATGGTTTAGTGTATTTACAGTGATGTGAGCAATTTATATCTCAGTTAATCTACTTTTAGACACATTTGAAGCTAGTACGCAAAGCCCTTTGTTCTACTATTAGGTTTTAGTTTTTCTGCATTTGTGCCTGGCCCCTTCATGTGCTATCTCCTGCATCCAGAGCCGGGTACCTCCCCCTCTGTGGTGATGCAGGGGTGGGTCACTGAGGCTGGGGCTGCTGCTGGAGGGGTGATGCTGGTGGTGTCTGGGCATCGAGCGGAGGGGGGCGTGGCTGCTTGTCTGCCTCGAGCCCCTAACGAGAGTGTGATTCATAGCACAAGAGGCTCCCATAGGGACCGGATTAGAGGTGCTCTGTCTAACTGCTCCCTAGAGAGAGTAAAAAGACATTTAATCTGCCCACCATGCAGTCGGCTACCACCAGACACTGTGTGTGTCTTCTGCTTATGTGTGTGTGAATGTGTCAAAAGAGGGCGGGAGCACCCCATCCTCAGTAAAAGACAAAATACTGCTCGGCTGCAAAAATGGATCAATTATGTCCATGTTATTTTTGTGGTTCCATGGCAATGTGCCCTCAATTAGAATAACTTTAGTGGTTTGGTTTCATTTGTTTTGCTTATTCAATCAGCATAATTAGTTGTACCATTCACTATATTTAATTGTGTATGCAAAAAGATGTTGCACACTGCCCAAAATAACGTCAATTAATTCTTTCACTTGCAAGTTGGTTCTGCAAAAATCCTATTACTATGAGCTCCTCCTTTAAAACATGTGACACTGTCATTACTTAAATCACTATTTCCAGGCACAGGGCTCCATCCCTTTTCAGAAGAGTTGGAGTGTTGCTAAAAAAAATCAATAATCTATTCTTAGTTTATACTTTTATGATGTCAACCCTAAATGTCTGTTTTATTTCTTTGTTTTATTGTTTTATATTGTAGGTTTTTCCACTTTTTCTTTATGGACCCCTGGTTGCTGGAGTTAGCATCTTTGTACCAGCTGGGACAAAAATCTAGTATCCTTTTGTGCAGAGGATACAGATATCTGTTTAATTAGTCAGCTAGCTAAATATATAAACCTGTACAAAAATGGCCCTATATTGTAATGATCAGAAATTCCTGGATCCAGAGAGTGACATGCTATATAGTCATTTTCAGCTGATTAAACAAAAGTCAGGTATGTTATTTTAAATAGCTTTTTATTTTTTTTCCAGAGGCTTTGTGTACGACAGCAGGAACAACCTCCAGATGAGAGGGCTTGTTGTGTTGTTAATGTCCAAAGCAGCTGGACCGAGCCAGGCCTCGTCAGATCTGCTGGCTCAGGACATGGTCAGTGGCATCTATCCAAGGTAAAACACTTAAAATATCATTATACATTTGGGTAGTCCTTCCAACAATATTCCATGCATTGTTTGTTGATGTTTGTCAGTACTGTTACACCTCTTGACATCCGTCACAACTCCTAAATATTTGGGAGTACAGATTCTGCAGCTGTGAGCATCAACATCTACTGAGTGCGCCATCTTTTTCCTATTCGGGGAATTCTCTAAAGCATCGCTAACTGTGAAAAATGTAATTGCCTGTGTTTAATCTTCTGGCAACTTGGGAGCTAATTGCCACAACATTGTTTATGCCCATGAGGGATTTGGATGCATTATTCAAAATGATTGTCATAACTAGTGTTGCCACATTCCCTGCACTGTTTTGAAGTGATAGTGTGTACGACAGACATGTAACATTGTAGAGCCACAAATGTGCATGGCAAGCAGACCGAGGAAAGCCAATGCCACTTTTGCCCGTGTAACGTGGTCACTGAAAAATAAATAGTGAAATAAAACCTCACTGTCAGGTAATTCTATCTTGTCCTCTGTGGTTATGGTCCATATCAGTTCCTGTAAACGAAGCAGTACATCACCTCACAAATATGTTGAAATGTGGGGGCAATGCAGCCACAGTTACAAGCAGGACAGTTTTATTTCAATTGGTTATATTGGGATTGTAGCTTATTGGTATTAATTTACTGTGCTGTTGTTAAAATTCTTCAGGTAACTCCTCGAGGTCTTGTAGCTCTCACAGACAGATATACAGAGGCAAGATGTGGGTGTGTGCCTTTCCAGAAGTGACTGCTGTGTTTGGCGTGGCTGTGAAACGGCTCCCTGAAAAGCTTCTTTCTTTACAGCCACTTGGCACAAGGAACAAGTGTTTATTGAAGAAACATCCTAATATTAGAACCAACTGGAGCCCACCAGGACGTTATAGACGGGCTGGAGACTGTTAACAGGTCATGTCACGCCACAGTCCCGGTTACTCACTTCCCTCCATGTCATGACCCAGGGACAGCAGAGTCAGGACATGCATTCCCTCAGTGTTTGTGATGGATTGTCCAAACACACACACATACACACAGCATGACTTGATCACCTCATTTGCACCAACCTGCTCTACTCGTCTCTCCTCTCCCCCACCTCTCCGTGGGCTCATTAGCACCTCTGCTGATGGTGAGATAGAAGGATGGCGGGAGTCGGGGTGGGCCGGGTTTGGGGGGGTGATTGAAACCTCCGGGGGATGGTCTCCTCCCTTCTGACAGGCAGCATTTGTAAAACATTTCCCACTCGGCTGCCTGACACTGATGATTCACCAACGCAGAGCACTGAGATGGATAGATGGAGAGTTACAGTACATGCATATCTACACACAAACACATGTTTAGGGTAGATATAGAGCAATGGACTGATAGACAGATAGAAAGATAGGCTCTCACAGCTCCTCCAAATTGTTACTAACACCACACCTCTTAATTTCTCTTGACAAATGAAAGCAATGCGACTGAATGCACCACACCACTAGGCTGATGGACAGGCCACCTCTTTAAATCATACACACCATGCTCTCAAACCTGCAAGCCTGTATTTGATGTAGAGGCAGACTGCAGAGAGTGGAAAATAGAACAGAGCAGTCAGGACAAGGGGCGTGGCAAAGGGGCGTTACACCTCAGCAAGATGGCATCGGTTGCTATGCAACTGGGCACTAAAGCTATTTATACACCAGCCCCCTTGTCCCCCTTTTTCCCTCCCCAGGCTCCACCGCTAGTGATCAGGAGGAAGGCTGGAGGTGCAGCTTTGGGAGATGTAAAGGACTTTTTGGGGATTGTGTGGACATTATTCTTTGGTTTTAGTAATGCGTATGGAACTCAAATAATATTTTAATGCCTAGTAAATAACAAAAAAAAAAAGAATTCCTAAAATCAGGTACTGCAGTCAGCTGTACCCTTCATACAGTATGACACTGAGCAAATAACTTGTACTGGAAGCATGGTCATCCTAAGTTATTCAGTCAGGGCATCCCATGGTTTTTAGTTCCAGCATTTGGCAAAATATATGTAGTTGTTGCTGAAATGTATTTAAAAAAATGGCCCTAAAAGGCTGCAAAGACTTTCATTAGAATAATTTTCCACCTTGATGGGTTTGTGTAAAAAAATGCTTAAGAGACAAAATAAGGCTGACCTTGAATTTGGAAAAGATTGAAAAATGTTGTTTATGTGACCCAAATGATCTGCTGCGCTCCTCTCCCTGTTATACTCCGATAGTAACAATGCAACCTGTTCTTGAAAATTGGGTGTCTCCATCATTTGCGAACACCTTTTGAGCAACCTGGCTGCCCATGAATCCGTTAATTTCCTCTTATTTAAAGCTTGAACTTATTAACTCTCATTCGAGGCGACCGTGTTGTTGCTCTGCGTCACCGAGCAGAGAAACCAACCAGACAATGGGTGTGATTGAGGGGCGAAATAGATGACATTATTGAATTTTAATCACATCTTTTTCGACACCGAACACGGCAATTACCTGGCTACAAGACGTGTGTGTGTCTGCCAGCGTGTGTTTTTGTCTGAGCATAGGAAGGGGCTGGAGCGCGGAGCAGACGAGCGGCTCATCAGGTTCTCAGAGCGGCTGAAAGAAGGTCGTAAGTGGCTATCAGCGCACCCAACCCTGTCTGGATGGATCCCTCCTGTCGCAGCCTGGCGAGCAGCTTCCATATGGAGAGGGGCCTAATTATCCCCCACCAATGACTGAATCAACATTTGATTATATTCTCCCTAAGGCTCCTCTGAAAGCCTCTATTCAAAGACCACTTTTATATGTCTTCCCTCTCATAATCAAGAATGGCTGTTATTTGCTAATGATAAGTTTAATGCCTTTTTTATGATAACCCCTGACACGGATCAGCAGGATGTCTGACATGTCTGCTGATTTATGGCCTGGAGTTGCCTGGTTTTCATGTTTTTGTGTGCTTTTTAAATGAAATTGTCTCTTGTCTTTTATATTTTAGATATGAGATTTGAGCAAAGTAAAAAAAAACTGGAAAAGGCTCTTAATCTGTCTCTCAGACACCAGTGTTTGGAGATTTTAAAATGAACTGTTATTTTTTCTCCATAGCCAGCGGAATTTGGCAGAGATCACGGAGCTGATTCACACGGCATTCCTGGTGCACCGTGGGATAGTTAATCTCAAAGAGTGGACGGTCTCCGATGGCCCCCTAAAAGATATGGAGTTTGGGAATAAGATTGCTGTGCTGAGCGGGGACTTCCTGTTGGCCAATGCGTGTACAGGGCTTGCCCAGCTCAACAACACCAAGGTAACGTAGTCAGTTATCGTCATTGTTTGTCATTTTGTCCGTTTTTATTTACGTACCGGATCACACCGATGACCAGTCAGTTCTGTGACAAGGTGTAAGCAGCCCCCGGACAACAGTCAGTTTTAGCAGTTGATGGGATTTTTTTGCTCTAATGTGGTAGTCTTGGTCATTCTCCTCAAACAGCACACTTAGCTAACCCATATAGCTACTATTACATGCTTCTATTATCCAGCCACAAAGGGGTCACGTGTCAGTGTACTATTTGTGGCAGTCCCAAGCTCAGATAAATTGGGTTTGTGGCGTAAATATCTATGACAGATCAAGATGCAAGTCACTGCACGCCATTATGCAGAGGTTTTTCGCTGAACGCTACACCATTCATTGTACCTACTCACCTTTAATTTAGTAGAATGCAATAGCATTTAAAAACTTCCTGAGCCCTGTGCGTCTGATCATTCAAACTTCCAGATCATGGGACAGTCAGATATTTTGCGGTCATTACTTGTGACAGGCTGAAGAGGTTGATGTCCTTCATGCTGTATTTGATGCAGAATGTGGTCAGGAGATGTCCGCTGTCAGGCACACCCTGGGAATCCCTTTTATTGAGTTTTCACTTTTGGGATGTGTGTGTTGTGGTGGTCTTGTAAGTGCACCACAGATCATATCTGCCACGTCGCACGGTAAGCCCTCGCTGACAGATACTGTCACCAGGCCGCTCTGTCAAAGTGTGGTTGAGTGGATCAAAATAACTCTTCCATCCCCATGCCACCAACTGGACTGGGCCTTATCACCCTGCTCTGTGTCTTCTAAGGCTAAAGAGATGCAACATGCATGCATATCAGCTTTAATGTTGCCATGTAAATAATTCCCTGTGTTTACTTTCTTTAGCAATTGTTGGTTAGTTGTGGTTTTCCTCTTGGGGATCTGATTTTGTGGGGGTGTATTAACTTTTTGGAAAATAACTACTGAAAGGACTACAGGACAGTAATAAGATAACCAATTTAGGGAAGTATCTACTCATTAAATTGTAACTATACCTAACATCAAATATATAGGCTAGATACATGTTAATAAATAAGGAAATGATTTTTGCTGGGACATCACTCCCTTCGGAGTGTTTATAAATCTTGAATAACCAGACAAAGTTGGTATAAAGTCCACAGGAAATAAGAGCTGAGGAGGTGAGTCATAAAAGCAGTGTCAGAGAGTTTTGGTTAGGTGAAAAGTTAAATCCTCAATTTTCTTTCTTTTTAAGTATATTTCCAGGGCTTCCTAGCCTTAAATCAGAACACTTGAGACAAGGTGAAAGTCAGGGGAATGGTACTGAGCACCTTGACCCAAGCCAGAACCCGGGTCACTTCAGTACCAGGTGAACCACCCTCTTAAATCATCCATTTCTGAAACAGTTACTATTACCATTAGGCATCAGTAGGCAACAGGGTGGGTTACGTGAGCAAATCTAGTATAGAAAGTACTGTTTTTTAAACATATTAAAGTGTGATTTGTGTAAGTGTGTTCACCTAACCACTCTTCTGTCTGACTGATAGTAGTTTTTCTCATAAACCGGCCTTTTTCTTCTTAAAAACAGTAGGAGCGATGGAGATTATGTGTCGTGGCCTTGAGAGAAAACCTATGCCGCTACTTGTATAAACTGTAAAGTAATATCGCCATGCAGCTCCGGTTTCTCTCCCTCACAGACCTGTCGGCAAAACACGATCTGGCTGGATTTGGGAATGGAGTAAGAAGGAGGCGGGGGGGACGCTTATCTGATACTTTCCAAAAAAAGACCCCCCATTGGCCCCCACTTCTCCACGCAGGCAGAGACACCACATCTGGTAATACTGTAGGCGCATTGTCCTTCCAGGTCTGTGGGCGAGGCTCAGGTTTCCTCAATATTTTCCCTGGACATATTCAGTTTCCCAAAGGGGCACGGCGAGGCTGGCGGAGAGGCCGGCATCACCGCACTTTTTTCTCCAGAAACCAAGGATGTCTGGGATGAGCTGAAGGAGCTCTAAATTTATCCCCATTCATCTCAACTGTACATAGAGTGCTTGCCTTCTTTTGTGGCTGTGAATACAGAAGATAGCAGATTCAATTGAGATACTGCCCATTCATTACGTTGGAACAATGCTTCAAATCTGCAGACACTCTTCCAGCAGCTGATAAAGAGTTGGTGATATGTCTTGGAGCGAAAATGTAGTCATGCATGCCCCCTGTAAGAGAAACCAGGCAACTGCAGCTTTAAGTCAGTGAAGCTGTACCACTCTATACCACCATATCCATACTCTCTTTTTCAAAA
This sequence comes from Bostrychus sinensis, assembly GCA_020698575.1. Classification (NCBI taxonomy): domain Eukaryota; kingdom Metazoa; phylum Chordata; class Actinopteri; order Gobiiformes; family Eleotridae; genus Bostrychus; species Bostrychus sinensis. Next base: position 16,908,698 of record CM036258.1, read on the forward strand.
CAATCTTGTGACTATTTTTAAAAAGCAGAGTTCTTTTTCATATTCAGTGCCTTTATTGATCTGCACAGTGCATTACAGTAGTAGTGGTTGTTTTACACACTTGCATCCTATTTCCATCTTACATCTTTGTTGTTCACATCTTAAAAATGCTTCATAAAATACCCACAAACAGATCAAAAAGTAAGCAAATAATAGTAATATGTGTTAAATCTCCCAATAATGTTTTAATTAGGATCAAATTGAACACAGTGACCTCTTAAAGTCATCAAATTTTGTCTCGTTTTCAGCCTTTTAGCTCTATTCAAACTAGACTGACATAGCATTACATGACAAAAAAAACAAGTTTAATGAGGAAAAGCAAGGTTAAAATTATTGAGTCAAGCAGAGGTCTCTTTGCAGCTCAATAATAAGCAGCCGAGATTACAGCCACTCACCTGTTTCACTCTGCACATGCTTCATTCACGGCAAATTGTGTTTTTTAATTACAGATATCATGGATGAACTGAGGTGCGTCCCAGTTCTGATCTACCTCATTGACATTCACATTAATTAATGCTTTTTATCAATGAGTTTTGAGTTCACTGAACAAGGTCTCTTTAGCCGAGTAGTTACTCTAGCTGGTTATTTTCTTGTTCTAAGGGAATTCAAATTGGGTCCTGTGTTATATCAGGATTATTTAATATTTCATGTTCAGTCGAGCCGGAGTAATAATTATTGCTTCATACAAGTGGCTGCTGAATTATTGTATGAAGACTGATGTAATCCCCCATCCACATATGTTTTTGATGTCTGTCTGTTTGTCTTGCAGGTTGTTGAGCTCATCTCCAGTGCCATTGGCGATTTAGTTCAAGGAATCTACCATGAGAATTCCAGCAACACTGAGGTACCACTCACATTTTCAATTGATCTGAGTCTTTTTGTTGAATCCAGTACCTACTTCAGCTCCAAATGTCTTTTAACAGAGCACCAAGTGTTTTGTTTACACATGCTCAAAAATGCAACTACAAAGATTCAGTGATAGAGAAATCATTTTAGGTAATGGTGTTCTTGCAAATTTTTGCCAATTTGTAATTAATACATTTGGCTTGTACTTGTAATGTAAGCTTACAGCTGTGCATAGCGATGAATCTTTAATCTACCTAATCAATCAAAACAACATATGTTAACTTTTCCTTAGATTACGTGCCATACAGTATGTTTGTCTGTGTTGACCCCTTTGTTTTTGCTTCTTACTCTTATATTTTTAATGTATTTAAGAGTAACTTATTTTATACAGAGATGTGATGGTTTAATAATGGATAAATGGCTTGATTGGACTGAGGTTCTCAATGGGCAGCTTATGCATAAAGCAATAATGATTTAGGCCTGTGGTTTCTTTGTCTGTTGGCTCTGCAGGACAATGGTATCACCAATGGCATTGACATTGGGACATGGGAGGAGCAGACGTTCTTGTCCCACGGTGCACTGCTAGCCAAAAGCTGTCAAGCTGCAATGGAGCTTGCCAGACATGACAAAGAGTCCCAAAGACTGGCCTACAAGTACGGCAAGCACCTATCACTGGGGCACAAGGTATTTCCAGCTAAACTAAATATCACTTTCAAGTGAGAAGCATTTGGAAAGCAACAAACTTTACCAAAGCCTACACCAGTTTCAGTTTCTACAGTTTTACTCTAGATCCAGTCAGAGTCAGTCCAGATTCACACCAAAAACAAATAACTTGTTCCTTCACCCTTTAGTTGCTTTCATTTAAAGTTTCATGAAAATCCACCAGTGACATTCAGTGAGTTATGTTGCTAACAGGCACATTAATACAGAATCCTTTTTAATATTCCCATATCCAGAGAGTGATCCAGATCCACAACAAAAATGAATAACATGCGTGTTTTTTTTTTTACATTACTGACCTTTTTTTCTTTATTATAGTGCAGTGCCAGTGTTTATTATATTCATAGTAATAAATATATATACATTTTGGCAGAAGGTTAATATTAGTTAATTAACTTTACTAATTAAAATACTCCAAAAGCTCTCACTGCTGTATGTGGTTTTTAATTCCATACAATTAATTAAACTAGAAGAAAAATGGGTATAACAAACTGCTATTAAATTGTCTTGTTCCTTTTGTGCATTTAAGTTGCTCAAAGAACAAAGTTAGAAAGGTTGATGTGACCCATCCAATTTGATAAAACTCCAGATTGTTCATACTTTTTTAAGTTTGGGCTAAAGTTAGCGTGTTGGCACTAAAAATTCGCCCATAATGATGGTAGTGACGGAGCTGAGTGAGTGGGGCTCCTGCTGTGGCTCCCTGTAGCTGTCAGTCTGCAGGCCTCACTGGCTGCAGGGAATCTCAGCATGGGATGAAACTGAAACGAGGCTTTTGAAGGAGAACCATCCTCATCAAACTCACACTGTCTTTCAGCAGACTGCTCATTTCGTTTCTCATTAATAGGGTCAGTGAGAGTGGAGGCAGAATTAGGGCAAGCCCAGCCGTTCACCGTTTGGGAACATGGTTAGTTCAATTGCATTGCCAGAAGTTACAAAGCCTGATGTATCTTTGTGTATTTCTTTATGGTTTGCAGCTAAACTCTGATCTACAGCCGTTTGTGAAGAGTAGCCTTTTAGACCCACTGACCTTCAGTTTAAGTGCTGCCCCAGTGGTTTTCCATTGCCAGATTGTTGGACAAGAGCGATGGTATCAGCAGCTGCAACAGGTATACAAACCAATTACATCACATCAATTCTATGAGACCTGGGGTGTGAGGTGGCTTTTGCCAGAAGGAGATCGTCTGCTTGTGCTCCCTGTGTTGCTGTAGGTTCTCTCTGGCTTCCTGCTAATGTCTAAAGACATGCATGTTTAGGAGAACTGGTGAATCTGAATTGCCCATACTGAATGAATGTGAGAGTGAATGGTTATCTGTTAGTGTATGTCTTTGTGTCAGCCCTGCTCCAGCCATGATAAGGGGATCCTTATTTCTGCACCATTTAATGAAAATAATACTCTGTTTTATGTACAGAAAACAACTAAAATGCCTCACTAGTCGCTTCAGATATTTTAGTGACTTAGCTTTAAGCTGTTTACCGTAAAACATTTTTTGAAGATTAATGTGTTGTGGCGATTCATTTTGCACAATCTGGCTCTTCAAGGAGAAAGCTTCCTTTAATATTTGGGTCTAAAACGATTAAGCTTGCATTAGTGAGATTTAAATGATGGGTGGCCTTCAGAATGCTTAAGCCCATCTTTCCATTTGTTTGTCATGAGCATGTTTTTATCTTTAGAGAAATTTGTCACTTGTTTTTGACTTCAGATTAGGTGCAAGGCTTTTACACCAACTGAAGGATTATTTAAGTTATGCTAATTCATACCCTAATATTAATTATGATGCATGAATAAAATGTGCTATTTTACCTCCTTGGTTATGAAAATGTATTTATTTTCTTACTCCTATTTTAAAGGCAAAAACATTGCGAAATCAGCTGGATTATTCTAAGGTAAGCCCATTTTTATCCAAGTTGATTTTGGCTTGTTTTTTATGTTTTTATGAATGTCAAATTTTCTCAAAACTGTGGCATCATTGCACAAGAGATGTATAACCCTGTAAATTCACCACTAGAGGTCAATAATCATACAAGTTTAATTATTTTCCATAGCCTTTCCTTTTGCCTTATGTTTATTTCTCCATTTACTAAGTGACACCTCAAACATAGAAAATCAAGGTAAAATTATGTTTTTTTTAACTGTAATTTCAGTCAAAGTTGAGACATGAGCTTTCCAAAGTCAAAGTGTGAGGGAATCCGGGGAGTGATACGTGGTGCAAGAAGAGACCAAGGCTTCAGTGGAGGGGTCCAGCGGTGTTAGGGGGGGTTATCTAGTCCTGTCTGAAACCAGAGCAGGCCAGATTAGTTACTGTGGCCTATTTGTGGAGGAGACACTGAGGCTCTGACAGTGGTATTGTGAGAGAAACCCCTTCTGCCCAAAAGGGGACACCAGCAGAAGTCTGAGGCAAAAGTTTCAAGTACAGATAAGTCGAGAGGAGGTGAAATTTTGGCTAAAAAGATGAATGAATTTAGTATGTGTTGGACCACGGACAAAGGGCAATAGGATATAGGGCTATAATCAGCCATGGAAATATCTGGTTGAGTAAAATCTCCTGCACTGATCAACTAATCACATTCACTTTATACTAAATTGGTGGTTTCCAAACGATGGGTCTGGACCCAAAAGTGTGGTGTGGAAGTTTGAATATAATTTCAATGTTCAGCTTATTTTCAGCCTAAATATTAAAAAAAAGCATGTACCGTACTATAAAGGTTGGAGTAAAATATTTTAGAAAACTAATTGGACACTATAAAACACAGTTGAAAGTGTGTCACAATAAATTGATCAAGCATAAATTTGGGGCTCACCAGTTAAGAACTTCTGATCTTAATGAGCTCTCGCCAACAAACCAATAGCTGTTGTTGAACCTTGATCCAGTTATAACTTAATAATATTTTCTGTTGTTCAAACGTATTAATCTGAGATAATGCATTAAATACACTAAATTTAAAAATGCCTTTAGAAACAGTACCAAAAGTGTGGGGCTATTATTAAATACTTAACAGCAGCTATAGTGATGTAAACTGCAGGCAAAAATGTCATTACTATATTAAATAAGTGGTAAATAAAAAATGGCTTTGGCACCTGTATTTTTGACTTTGGAAAAGGCCTGTAGGGCCTACCACCTCCAGAATTTATGAGGTAAAATGCCCTGAGCAAAAACATGTCTTAACACAGCAACAGCCAGACAAATGGAGATGCCCAAATCCACTCACTGTGTATGAGGTGTATGCTTTTATAAACGATCTGATATTTTCTTATACATATATGACAAAAGCCTAAAATGCATTTACATCTACAAATTATCTCTTGTATAAAATTTCTGGGACAAGTTCATTATATTACAAAAACATGTCAAGTGATACATAACTAGCTGACTTAGATGACACATACAGCATGACTTGACTTGTGCTGTTGAAAATTAATTCAGGATGGATTTTAAGCAGCAGTTTTCTACATAAATACAACTGAGTGTGACTTTTCTGTTGTTGCTGAAGCTGCCTCTGGTGGTATCAGTCACCATGAAAACCTCTAATCAAAAGCAGATTTGAGTGTTGCACAACAGCCCTGTACAGTTCTTTTTTGTTGTTATTATTTAGCTGTGGCCTGTGCTAACTTTGACTTGCTACCAACATAATGTGATGCTAATTGACCCAAATGACATACTAATGTGTATTGTCGTGCCTCTGCAGCTTTTGGCCACAGTGAAGTCGGACAAAGGCGTGAGCTCAGCGGTGGACTTATGCTGTTACCATAGTAACAAGGCTCTGGAGGCCATCCAGGCTTTCCCCGCCTCCGAGGCTCGATCCGCCCTGGAGAACATCGCCTCAGCCATCACCAAATTTTAACCTGGCCACACACAGACTCACAAGTACTGGTGCTTCAGACATGTGACAGAGACTGGACTCTTTGTCATTTGCTCAAAAATATAAAATAAAATTTCTGCCTCAGGTATGAAAAGACGGCCTTGGACACCACTGAACACATGATATAAATAAAATGTATTACTTTAGTTTTACATCATCTGTTTTCAGGCTTTATTTTCTTATACTGTTGCATTTAGATATATGTATTTCATGATATAGAAATGTGTGTCCATCTGCAACATTTGCCATAAAGAAAGTGGAGCATGAAGCTGAATGTAGGTTGTTGTTTTTTTTACCTCCAATTACTGCCTTTGGGTTAGAAATGAAAATGTCCCAAAATTGGTTTATTACATTGGATACTCTCTATACAAAAGTGGAATGGCCCAAATGTTTTGTCATACCATCTATTCTACTTGATTATGTGCCCATGCCGGTGTGAGTAAAGTCAACCCAGGGGCGGGAAAAGGTCACTGAGCCTCTCCCCTTCGCCCAGCCAGCCAGCGCACTGAAGCTCCGCCAAGCAGTAATTATTAATGAAGAGACCTGAGCAAATGGACAGGAAATGCAGAGGTATTGATCGGGGCCGGCTGCCCTGCTCTAAGCCCTACAGACTGGCGCCAGCCTGGTGGCCTGTGGTTTCCCAGGCTGCTGTCTGCGGAGAGGGGACAGCCGTGGTGTGAAACCGGCCGCTGCTGGAGCTGCTGTCACCGCCGCCACACCTGAAGGACACGGCACTGGAGATGGCAGGAAGAAACCGAGTTCTCTACGATCAAAGATGGTGTAATAAGATTCATATCATGTGAATTTGTGGTGTCAAACCAGTTAATGGCCTCACTAGTATTTAGAGATCTTTATAAAAGGCTATGAACATTAGTGGGCATTGAAAATCCATTGGGGCATGGTGGCAGAGTGGTTTCTGGTGGCTTCCTCCCTGCGTTAGTATTGGTTCTCTACAGGTTCTCCAGCTTCCTCCCATCGTCCAAAGACACGCATGCGTAGGTGAATTGGTGACTCTAAACTGCCCCTAGTCTATCTGTGTAGGTCTCTGTCAGCCCTGACCATTGTCCTAGGTGTACCCCACCTAAGGCCCATAGATGCTGGGATAGGCTCACTTGTGACCTCTAACAAAAATACGTGGAAGAAGATGAATGAATAAATTATTAGTCTAAATAAATCAGAACAAATGCTTGAAAATAATGTTATAATCTGTTTGGGCCAAGATCCATCAGTTTATTCTTTAGTATTGTTAGGTCTATAATGAGTTCTGCTTTTTGATATCTACAACACTGCCCAAAATAGTTCTACACAAAACATTTTAAGTTCATGCACTTCATTCTGCATTGAATTAGATACCACAGTAACCGTACTGATTGTAAAGTAAAAATTTCGAAAGAAGAATGGGAGGGGATGAGTGGAAGAGCAGGGGAGGCATGACAGTGAACCGCAGAAGACTCTAAGAACTGATAGAGGTGCAAGAAAAAAAGTGACGAGAGAGTGAAGTATTTCCAGAACAAGCTCCTTTCTGTAGTCGGTTTGTGCGTCCACTTCCTCCTGTGTTTTTCTTTCCACTGTTTGAGCTTCCTGGGTACAGTGAGGTACAGCATGTGCCAGGGAAAGCCTCGGGCCCTTCATAAAATATTCAGCCTCGCCGTGAGGAGACATGAGCAAAGTTACATGGAAAGTTAAAAGGACCAAACAAGGAAGGAGACTGGGGCACTGCCAGAATGACAAATATAGTTATGAACCAAACTTTCTTTATAAATAGATGAGGTCTGGCCTGTGCAATGAAACTGTTGCAAAGATGCTCCCAGCAGAAATCAACCACTCACTGCGGTAGATTTGATAGAATTAGTTTTGTAACATCAAGAGGTGAAGAATTCCTCCTGTGGTACAGCTTAATGTTTAATGTGGAGAACCTAGTCTTTTTTCCCTGCTGACAACATTGCTGCATTAATCTTTTTTGATAGCTGCTGTTCAAATAAAATGGTAAATGAGGAAGGATTGTCAGCTATATGCACACAGCAGAAACTTAACTCTATATTTCCTTACAGTTTCCAACGCCAAGACGCTTGGGTATCCAAAAAAAGCCAGAGTTGGAGAGACTATAAGAAAAACAAGGAGTGGGTAAGAGTGGCCGTGGTGTGCCCAGACGAGGCCTGGTGTAATTACAGCAGGGTCCAGTGGAGAGAGTGGGTCAGCACAGTGTGACAGATTCCATTACAGACATGACACACAAACACACAACACACACAATGATGCAAACGCCAGCGTGTTCATGCCAGGGACCAGACACCTGCAATGTGACAGCAAGGATACAGACAGAGCTCTAAATCAGAGGCCTACTGTAAATGTGTCCAGGGTCTGGTAAAATTGGTGAGGCCAGTTCAAATGTAAGAGTTTAACCTCTCAGACAAAATGGCCACATTCCTGAGTACAACTATCAGGCATAACATTATGACCACCTGCCTAATGTGCAGCCCCAAACGCAGCAAACTGTGATGCACCACGAATTCTGACAGCTTTCTATCAGAACCAGCATCACCTGTGGCCAGTTCACCACAGTTTCTTCTTTGGACCACTTTTGATAGATGCCCCACAAGAGCTGCAGTCGTCTAATACATCAACTTTGAGGACATAATGTTCACTTGCTGGCTAAAATATCCCTCCTTCCAACAGGTGCCATAATGAAGAGAAAACCTGTGTTATTCACTTAATCAGTCAGTGTTATAGTGTTATGCTGGATGTATGTGAAATCTATTGCAGAAACTGGGAAGACAGCCTGGGGCACTGAAGGAAATCATTGCCATCAAATCATTGCCAAGTAAATCAAAAACAAGTTGATTTTTGGGCTTTTCGACTACCACTTTTAATTATAACAAAATTAAGTTCTATCTAAACTCAATTTAAGATAATCATTTTCCAATAAAACGCACAATCAAAAAGCACATCTTTATATAGACCTTGTTTGAGCACATGGACAAGTTTTGACCCTGTTTAGTCTGGTATATTTTCCAATATTTCCATGATGTTGTATGTTTTTAGGATATGACAAAACAGAATGGGCCAGTGTCTTTCAGTTTAATTGGCGAGTCCTGTGCTTTTTTGTCCTGTAATGCCAAAATGTATTCAGACATTGTAAACAAGTGAAGCTGAAATAATTGATTTAGTCTATTACAGATTGTGTAATTTGGCGTTTTCTTCTTTTAGTGCTTACGAGAAAGGATATTTCTGCTCTGACCCTATTATGAAAAAGGCAGTATGTGAAATGACTGAATATGAGTGGAGTGGTATTAAAATCTCCATTTGTCATCTTGTGAATGGTCTATCGGTAAACACCTGCTAATATCATCTTATGGCTGACGGTGATGGATGAAAGTCTCTCTCCAGTGATGGGAACAGTACGGCTGATTGGCCTCCTTGACACAGATGAGCATATTGGCCAAAAATGACACTTTAACGAGCTCTTCCCAGATTTAAGTACTGCGCGCCGGCCCCTCGTCGGAAGCCTTCGCCTAACTGACCCCTGCTCGTGCTTCTTCCTGCACAGGGCCCGCGCGCTTCATTGGCTGACAGATCTGACTGCCATGGAGACAGCTCATTAGTTCAGTAATGAGAACCACACCAGCCACACGTTGCCTTGTTATATCATCTCGAATGGGCATATTTGTGGCCGCGAACAGAACATTGGGTGCCAGTGTGTGCAAGAAATAACTGATGATTAATGCTGGATTATTAGAGCTGACCAAAAACGAGTTAACCGGTTAGACACGTCCTGGTTCTGTCACCAAGACTCTCTGTTATTGATACTTTCATCGTTTGCGTTGCATCAATCGACAATTTAATAAAGACACATCCTGTTACTGGCTGACTACAATGTAAAAATCCGTGTTAAAAATGTAATCAGCTGAGGATTTAAAGAAATAAAGTTTAAAGTCAAATATATACAATTAAATTAAATATAGGCCTACTTTTACACCGTATTTGTGTATAATATAGCTTTCCATGATGGTGAACGCAAGCAGTGCAGCAGCTCGTGCTGTTCTCTTTGTCTCCACTTGGGGGCAATGTTGGCTACATTTTGTGAGCTACATGTCTTAAAGTTGCTCGATCGAAACTAGACAATGTTCACTCACTGTGTTGGTGTTGGTGTTGGTGTTGGTGTTGGTGATAAGTCTCAATCTTCCAGGCTGTCAGTATCAAAACGTTTCCTCCTTAGAGACAAGTAAAACTCAGCTTTCTCACCATTTTAATTCAGAACTGCCACAGTCTCTTGGATTAGACACAAAATATACAATGGAGAAGAGTTACCACTTTACCTTACCTCTTATGTTTTTATGTGGATTTAGGCCAATAGATCAAGAATTAGTTTGTTCTTCTCAACAAAAACAAACAAACAAACAAACAAACAAACAAACAAGTTCCAAATTATTCCAAAAGGAGTTGAAATATATGATTTTAAATATATTTTATATTACCGTGTGTGACTATAACTGGCTGCCTCAAGTTTGTTAGCTCAAGATATATTTATCAGTAAACAAAACAGTGTAGCCCCAGTAGGCTAATAGAAGGCATTACAGAGTGGTTCATTTAAATGAGTTTTTCCAAAGCTGTCGTGGTAACTACTTGAGGACTGTGCTGCTCCACGCAGCTCTGTCTGTGGGATCGTCTCCGGCTGGAGCGCTGTCTCCACAGCTGCGCGGAAGTGACACAGACCGCGCGCCCTACGTCACGTCACGCGAGACAGCGCTGAAGCCGAGCGAGAAAAACATCAACAACAAGAACCGTTTGCTTCAAATAAAGCGCTCAGACAGCCCACTGAAAAGAAAAGCATGTCGACAGTAGTCCCAGGGGGTCGTGCTGATGCGTAAAGGTGAGCTCAGACTTCGGTCACGCGTGTTTTCTGACCATTTCTCAGTGTGAGTCTTAGCAAAGGGGCACTGTCCACGCAAACAGTGCCGCGTCATAAAAATCCTTTCCAAGATGTTGTACTTGTGTTACAGTGGATTGGTTTTCACATCGAGCCGTGTCGTAGATGCTGCTGTAAGTTTGCACTAAGTTGATCAGGGTGCCCCTGCCACCGCTGCTTTGTGTTGTGGTTCAAAGGTTCATGGGCGGAGGAATGAGGAAATAGCCCGTTTAATAAGGGCTAAGGGCTAAGCAGCGGCTGTGTACAGTACTCAGACAAAAACACTGAGATTTTTATTTTGAGAAACTCGTTTAAGCTTATTGTCATCAGGCAGACTTGGCCTGATACAGTATTTGTGTTTGTGTGCAGCTGATATCCTCTCTGTACAAGGACGACAGAAGTAAAATCATTTAACATAATGATACCAGATATTGATATTCCCATATTTATTACGGCCAATAAAGGTGTGAGGGCCATAACGTCCTTTTGTGCATCTTAATTGTAAATATATTATTATCACATTATATTTTGAGCATAGAGAAATCATCATTAATTACATAAACTGTTTGACGAATGCGATATGCAACATAATATTGTCTATCTTTGAGATTTAAAAAAAGACACAATTTGTTGCAAAATTCTTTAAAGGAAAATGCATGCAGTCTTTCAAGCTTATTTTCAATGTTTGACTGTATTCAGAGCAAGCATGCACAAGATGTTAAGGACGAAATGGATGACTTTGCAACTGGTGGGCCACCTGACAAACATGGAGGAGACTGTCCAGGATCAACTGAACGGTTATCAGCAGAACAGGACCAGTCCACCAGCAACAAGAGAGCGAGGATCTGTGACCAGGTACACTATACAGAACACTAAATCATTTATTTTTGTAAAAAGTGATAAATCAAGTGTTAATAAAGACTTTTCATTTAGATGCGACAGCACTCCGTAGGCGAGACCACAAGACATGAACCTCTATGCCTCACAACTGGAGAGAAACGAGGATGTGTGCCAGAGAGGTCCAGAGTCTCCTACAGAAAACCTCTGTTTGGAATTTCCCACCGAATCGCAGAGAAGAGGAACACTTCAGTTCTGGAGCAGCAGGCGGGCCAGGGCTCTGTGAACCTGCTCAACAGCATCCTCTCATCCAAGCTCCAAGGGTCAGAGGAAAATGGTTTGCTGGATGCCATTTCCACAACAGAGGGGCAAACTTTAACTAATTCTAGTCTTTATCCTTTGATTGAAAAGATGTTTTTTATCCTTAATACCCTCAATTCAAGTATGACACAGCTACACAGCAAAGTGGACTTGTTAACTCTTGAAGTAATGCGGATAAAGAAACAGATCAAACCCACTGAGATGGTGATGGAGTTTCAGCCTCCTCCTGAGTATCTGCTTACAAGCGAGGAGTTGAAGCAGTTGATGGAGCAGACGTCCAACGCTGGGGAGCTCGGCTGTAGGTTACTGGTGCATCTTTTTCCAGAGCTGTTCAAAGGCAAGGAGTGTGCACATGACTGCTTAGCAAGTAAGAGAACACTTGAGTCTCTGCATCTGCAGCTGATCCGTAACTATGTGGAGGTATGCTATCCTTCAGTGAAGAGCAACAGCGTCTGGCAGGAGGAATGTCTCCTTCAGATTAATGACTTCTTTAATCGCTTTTGGGCGCACAGAGACATGGAGAGTGCTCGACAGCTGAGAAAGCAGACAATCACAGGTGCAGGAGTAAAAGCTGAGCACCCCCAAACTTATCGTTTTATTAATGAGCAGGGTATAGAAATGGAAGAGCACTTGTCTTTAGGTAACGATCAGAGCAGTCTCGCTGTGTCAGACCTGGCTTTTAATGTTCAAGCCACCGAGGAGTTGGATGAATGCTCCACTCCTGAGGACTTTGTGATTTTTCTTATGCATCGTCTCTTCCCAGAGTTTTTTGAAGAAGGAAAAATACCAGAAGTTTCCAGCAGTTTTAAAAGTGTGGGGCACCCAATTCTGGACTCCGACAAGATGGAAATAATCAGAAAGTATATGGAGGCTAATTTTCCTGATGTGCCTGAGGACAGTTGGCTGCAGGTGTGCATTCAGCATGTGGAGGATGCACTTGAGGGTCCTCATAGTAATGGAAATGTGAGCGAATCTGACAATGTCACTGATGAAAGTTTTGGTCTTGTTCATCTTTCTGAAGATTCATCTAGTATTCAAGTTTCTACGGCAGGTGATTGTGAAAGGCCAAGCCGGAAGTCTAAAAAGTCCCTCCTTACACCTGTGGATTTTGACAATCTGGACATTCCTTTGCCTGACTTTGCTGTCCCTCAGGAGTACCTCTTAACAAAGGAGCAGCTAAAAATCAATTATGAATGTAGCTTGTCTATCGGGAACTTTGCTTCTCGGCTTTTGGTGCTTATGTTTCCAGAGCTTTTTACTCATGAAAATACAAGAAAGCAGTACAACTGCAGTGGCTCACTTGGCAAAAAGCAGCTGGACCCTGTTCGCATAAACCTGATCCGCCATTATGTGCAGTTACTCTACCCACAGGCTAACAATGACAGAGTCTGGATGTTGGAGTTTGTGGGCAAACTCGATGAGAGATGTAGAAGACGTGATACAGAGCAAAGGAGATCATATTTGCAACAACGCAAAGTTTATGGTCAAGAGGCAGACCAGGACTTTTTTTGCCAATTAAACCAGCTCAACGCAGAGAGTGTCAGAGAAGATTCAGATATTCCGTCGTTACCCCCTGAGAAAAGTAGTAAAGACTTTTGTAAAATACCCCTAGATGAACTGACTGTGTCAAGCCCAGATTTTCCCGTACCTTCAGTGTACCTGCTCTCGGACACTGAAGTGCGGGAGGTTGTCCAGCAGAGTCTTTCTGTGGGAAACTTCGCAGCTCGGTTGCTGGTGCGTCTGTTCCCTGAGCTCTTCACTCAGGAGAACCTGCGGCTGCAGTACAACCATTCAGGAGCATGCAACAAGAAGCAGCTGGACCCAGTGCGCCTGAGGCTGATCCGTCACTATGTGGAGGCAGTGTATCCTGTGGATAAAGTGGAAGAGGTGTGGCACTATGAATGTGTGCCAAGCATCGATGAGCGCTGTCGACGTCCAAATCGCAAGAAGTGTGACATTTTAAAGAAGGCCAAGAGGTCAAGCACTGTGTCCTAGTTTTAAAACATTACTTAGGCAACATTTTTGTCACAAATCATTTGCACAGTATATAAGCTGAAAACACAATGTTGACTTTTTACACGCTGTCCTGTGTAGGATGAGGCCAAGCTGTTACATGTTTCTTCAATATCCTTAAGTCATATTTTCTGCTGTGACTACAGCAGTAGATGCTGTAGTTATATCTGTAGTCTTATTGTCACTTAAAGAGCCTCTATTTATATGCCAAAATAGCTTATTTAACATACTTTGTTCATAAATGTTGTAGCCTTAAAACCAATAACAATATTAATAGCTAATAGTGATAGATTACACATTTGCTATGTTTAGAAACAAATATTAAGATATTTCCAGTACAGTAAATGATGTAGCATTGTGCCACCACTGTTTTAATAACAATGTGCTTATGTTAAGCCTTCTTATAGAAGTTTATATTAAGAAAATTTAACATGACTATTGCTCATGATAACCTATTTCTAATAAAAGCACATTTGCAAATGTTTATTGGGCCTGTAATTACTTCACAACAGCACTTCCATGTCCCATAACGGTCAACCCAATGACTTCAAAGTCTTTATTAGCACAAGTCGAATGTACAAAAAAAAACAACAATAACACTGTTCATGCAACTATGGAAAACTATTTACTGTATTTGTCTTTTACTACAAGGTTTAAAACTTGTAGGCATCAGCCATGTTTAAGTTGCAGTCTGACATGTCTGAAAGTTCATGATTTGAAAGCTTCATCCTTTGAAAGCTCAAGAGATTTCCAGCGCCTTAAAGAAACTTTGTGTTTTTCTGTGCTACTGGATTCAGCAAAAACCTTTTTAAGAACAACCCTCATCAGTGTAACAGTGTTAGTTTCTCGATTCTCCGCCAACACCAGGTCTAAGGTGTCCCCGACTTTAACCTAGAGGAAAAACAGATTATCATAAAATGAACTAGTAAAGGTATGTTGCAGTCACACAGCACTTACTGTTTTGCTTTTCTTGATAAGTTTATGTCCATTTAGTCGGAGTTTATTGCTGTAGAAAGCATCTTCAATTTTGCTGATGTAAATGAAAGGAGACAATAAACAAAAGAAAAATTATTGATTATATTATTATTATTATTATTATTAATTATAACATTTTGCCACAACACTTGTAAATACATTTGTAAGTATCCACTCTATAAGACACAATATATTTATTTTTACCAGTACTTGTGCCCATGCAAGGTGTGAGACTCACTTCCGTGCCATGTCCAGTCCAGTTTTCATAATGACATCAAAGCGAAAAGACTGTGCATATTTCTCTATGTCCTTATAGTCTTTAGATACATTTGGATCATCCTCCATATCTTCATAATCGCTCTCTTCTGGATCTTTTTCATCTTCTTCTTCCTCTTCCTCCTCAACCTGTCCGGTCCGGCTAAAGCTTTTTTTCTTGCTACTTTTAAACCTTAAATGATGAACTGACCAACTCCTGGCAGCATCTCTGCTACGAAAGCTCAGTCTGTGAGAGGGAAGTGGACTGGAGATGGAGCAGCCCCACAGCTGGCGTGTGTGGATAGTCCTGGGACACCATTCAGTGCGTCTCAGTCCATAACCAGCAGTCATTAGGTGGCGTGGATTTAACCTTCCCAACTGCCTCATGACAAGGGCCTGAACCACCAAACTCTGCATGTTGGTGCTCCACCCAGTCACTGAAAACACAAGGAATATTATGTCCAACAAGCTGTGCGAGTAGAATTAAAGTCAGTTTGAGTAAATGGTAATTAACACTCCACTCCAAAAAACACTCAATATATTTACTTTGGACTTTTCCCTTCCACAGACAACAAAGCAAACCACCTGTCTGCTGGCAGGCACTGATTAATATTTTGATTTGACATAGGTTTTGCACCAGATGCGCTTCGTGACGCAACCCTCTTAATTTATCCGGGCTTGAGACTGACACAGAGCACACTGGCTTGTGAGCCCGTGACTGGATTAAAATCAATGATTAAAATACATCTAAACCAAATTTCTTCAAAATAAAAGCCTTAAAAGAACACCAACTCAATTTTATTCTATTATTTATCCTTTTCGATTTATGATTTAAGATACTTACGATAGATATCCAAACAGTGATCATATAATAAATATGCACAATTTTATTCTTCAAATATTAAACCAACCTTTACATTGACACCGGAAGTTGTCAGAGCTCGACACCAGCAGCATATTTCAAACTACCTTCTCGGTTTTAGTACAACCTGTCCTACTGTAAAACTAATAGCTATGCATGCGCACAATTAAAACAAATATTAGTTATCTTAATCAGTATGAACTCCTTTTTGCAGAGAATTGTCTTTCGTGTGCTAACCCTGACTTTAAATGTTGTCTGGGCTAACGTTAGCTTAAACTGTTAACTTCATTGAACAACTCGGAGCAACAGACTCTGGACCTCTCCTTATTCAGCGACTTGTACTGTAAATAACTCTCAATATTTCCTTTATTATGGTTTCCTTTTTCGCTTTTGAAAAACTCACCCACGGCATGAACTAACCTTTCATCGCCTGCTGGTCTGTCTGGTTTGTGAGGACTCCTGTGTGTTGTTGCTGAAGATTGTGCTGCCATCTCCTGTACTGGAGGTAAAGTGCAAATCAAATCATATCAAATTTATTTATAAAGCGCATTTAAAAAAACACCTCAGTTGACCATAATGCTGTACATAACAATACAGAATCAGAAGTAACAATAAATAATACATGTTGAATACAATCAAAGTGACTTCCCAATAAATCCAAATAATCATAGTATTACAGCAGATGAAAAATACATGGGAATTAGTTATTTTATAATGTATAACATTACAATATACGACAAAGGCATGCTACAAATGAACACAATAATACAAAGAGAAAAAACATATTAATTTTATGTAGCTGAACCTAACGTGAAGTTAAGTTTGAAAATTGAACAAATATAGGCCTAAATTAGTTCTTAGTGGAAAAATGCAGTGTAATGTAGCCTACTCCACATTTTTTATTATTATTAAATTATTTAATGCCCATAAAGTCTGAACAAAAAACAATAGAGAAATGAAAAAAACATAGTATGGGTGTAACAATATGTTTTTGCAACAATAAGATAAATATTGATTAGACCCGTTTTGATCCGATTCAAGAACAATATTGGCTAATTTAGAATGATCCGATTTTGATTCGATTCAACACCTTCATATTGGTAATATCGATACAGCAACTTTTTGTGAAAAATCATAAAAGTATAGAGCACCTCGACCAAGGTTGTCCAGCAGACAGTGAGCGAAGAAAAGTATTACATTTAACAAATATTAATATTTAATAATATAAATATTAACAAAAATGTTATTTAATTAAAAAAATTACATCCAAGAAAGATGTATTTGGTTTTATTTAAACATACAAATAACTAATATCGATATTTCTGATTTTTTTTTTTTTTCCCATGTATATCGATAAACACTACCTAGAAAACAATACGATTCGATACAAACTAATGCGTATCGATATAGTGTAGTGTAGGAATAAAAAATCTATACATAGTTACTGTATCATTACACCCCTTCAGCATAGCCATGCCAAAGAGCCACATGCCCTGGTCTCCTCTATAGTTGTATGCATCCAGAGAATAAGTCATTCCCACCATATCCTCTTAATTACTATTGTCCCAAAATGACTTTGACAGTTGCCCCACACCCTTGGCCACAGCATACAGTCATACAGGTTTAAAAGTGTGAAAACACGTTTAAACCTTCTTATTCAAGGGTTGGTATAACTGTCTCATTTGTGTCCATGTGGCATAGTGAATTGCATAGTTTTGCATATAGGTTTTATGCCAGATGTCCCTCCTGAGTACTGACACAACCCTCTCCATTTATCCTGGCGTGGGGCTGACACAATAAGGAGGTTGTCCCTTCTCTGTAACCTCCACAGCACATTGGTAATCCCATGATCTCCACCTCAGGTTCGGTCAAGGGTAATGGGTGGAACTGAGCAGACACGAGGTTATCTCAAGTGTGTCAACGGAAACACAGCCTGTAACATGTCTAACTGTTAAAGACTAGACGCTCGGTCTGTAGCCTGTAATGTTTAAAAATGAACCCAGATCAATAATTGAACATGGTAATATCAATTTACTGTTTGCCTGTTTTAGCTGTTACCATGGCAGAGGTTCATCCATTATTAACCTTTTGGGTGTCTAGTTTTTGCCCTCAGTGTATTTTGAGCTCAGTTTTGACGCGTCAGTGCATATTATTGTTAGGTAATTGGACATGGTTTAGGCTTAAAGGGTATAGGCTTTACTGAATGGGCTGGAAAACATGTAAAACCATCTTGTGTTTTAAATGGAGAGACCACAAGTCAAATCGATGAAGGACAAGGCAAGTAAAACAGTGCGCTTCAGAGTAGCATCTGCCAACAGCGGTCGTGTGTTAACAGAGGTGTTCAAGGATGAAACGGGCTGGAGCAGGTCTGTGTCACACTCAGTGGACTCCGAGTGCACCAGCAGCCCAGACACAGACCAGGACAGCTCCCTGCCCCCCAGTGAGGCCAACAGCCACCTGAACGGGCTGCCGGTGGCGAGCCCCGTGGACGAGGGCGACTGTGAACCTGATGACCTGCTGCTGTACGCCAGTGCCAAGAGAGAGATGTTCTTCACCAACAAGCGGGTCAATATCTGCAGCAAGAATGGAACAATAAGAGGAGTGAGGAATAAAGTGAGCGCAGGCCAAGTTCTTTTCAACAACCTCTCCAGCGTCTACTCCGTAAGTAGCTCTGCCAAACAAACACTGTTTTGCATGAGATGTTTATGTGAAGTTCTAACGCTGAGTTGAACTGTCTCTCTTCTTTTAAAGGGCAATATTCGTCACCAAAAAAGGAGACCTTGGGAAAAGCAGTAATACAGGATGAAATGTCAAACTCCACCAGAACAATCATTTTGTGTGTACAATTATTTGTCTTCATTCTTCTACGTTAAAATCCAAGTGTGTTAATCATGTGTAAATGTGAAGGTGTCTGCAGACTATTTTTGTATTTTTGTAATAATTTGTACAAACTATGATGGAGTAATGATATCACGTGACATTTCCCCCCATTTGAGCCATGTGTACCATTAAGATGTAGCTCTAATTTTTTTTTATAAAACTGCAGTTCATAGCTCATGTGCAACTTTTTTTGCATTTCTTGGTGGTCTAATAAAGCCCTCACTGCACATGCATTGTTTTTATTGCCAAATTCAAAATGGGTAATTTAGTTAATTAGCCTACTACTGTTCAATGCTAGGCTATGTAGATCGACTCCAATCAAATGGTGTTAACTTTCCCTTTAAGTTTTCCTTATCCGTTACTTCTGCGCGCTCCCACACCTGCCTTGCCCATGGACGCAGACTCTCGCACGTCTCGGTTCAGCTCAGCACAGCCCGCTGACGACGCGCACCGTGTCGGCTACTGAACACACGTCTGGCCCCAGAGGGAGAGTGTATTTTGTAATGATGAGCTTCTAACAGAGCATCATCTCCGATCATGTTACTGCGGCAGTGACAGATCCACGGTAGATGGCAGGATGCAGCTTTTCCTATAGACACACCCCCGTATTCTGCATCTCCCAGCCGCCGGAAAACATCTTCTTATTTTGGGGCTTTGTACCCTTGACATCATGCCTCCGTCGCGCTTCTTTGGGCGCAGTGACTGGAAATGATGTGATTTACGGCTGACAAATCTCTCGCGGTAGCATAGTGAAATCTCCTCTATTCCACGCCCTATCATTGTAGTCCCAGGCTTTGGACCATGTCCCCTCCAGCTTCGGCAGCGACGACCAGCGAGACCAGTACCACCACTGTTTTCGAGGAGGACGCCAGAGAAGAGGTACAGTTTTAACATCCTCCTGTAGCGTAGAAAAGCCTTCATGGCGACGTTGTTTGTCAGATCCTGTCGCAGAGGTTTAATGGATCAATGTGCACAGTGTGTAAGCTGTATCATAGACAACTGCAGGTGACTGTGGCTCTGAATGTACTCCATTAGTGTGTCAGGAAGAGTATTTGAGGATAACCCATCTTGAATAATTTAGAGCAAAATCATAGTTCATAGACCACATGTGGTAGTCATTGTCTCAGTTTGAGAGTATAGTGTATGCAATACCTATGCATGACATCCGTTTTAAATTATTTCCACCTGCTTTGTTTACCAGCTACTTGTACATTGGGCATGCAGTTTGGTAGCATATAGCAGTTTAATCTTTTCAGGTGTTTAGAGGTCTAAGTGCAGTAAAATGAACAATGAAAAATAATGTGTTCTGTTTCTGCTCAACAGCAAAAACCCCTTAAACAGTCTCTGAGCAAGTCCCTGTGCAGAGAGAGTTTTTGGAAATGCCTGATCCTGTCCATCCTCATGTACGGCTGCATGGGAGCCATGGTCTGGTGTCATGTGACCAAGGTGACCCGGCTCACCTTTGACAGTGCGTTCAAAGGGAAGTCCATGATGTACCATGACAGTCCCTGCTCTGATGGCTACATCTACATTCCTCTGGCTCTGCTTGGCATGCTTTACCTGGTGTATCTGGTGGAGTGCTGGCACTGTCATGTCAAAAATGAACTTCAGCACAAAGTGGATGTGGAAGGCATCTATGAACGCATCCAGAGAATGCAGCAGGCCAAACCATGCATTTGGTGGAAAGCCATCAGCTACCACTACGTTCGACGAACTCGACAAGTCACTCGCTATCGCAATGGGGATGCTTACACCAGTACGCAGGTGTACCATGAACGTGTGAACACACACGTAGCAGAGGCTGAGTTTGATTACAGCCACTGTGGGGTTAAAGATGTTTCAAAGCAGCTGGTTGGCTTGGAGAAGTCAGCTCTAACAAAGATGCGTTTTACTAAGTGCTTTAGTTTTGCCAATGTAGAATCAGAGAATTCTTATCTTACACAACGAGCACGATTTTTCACAGACAATGAAGGCCTCGATGACTACATGGAGGCCAGAGAGGGCATGCATCTGAAGAACATTGACCTGAAGGAGTATGTGCTGGTGCTATCAGACCCAGAGCACCACCCATGGTATCTGTCTCAGTATGTCTTCTGGTTTGCATCTTTCCTCACTTTTTCTTGGCCCCTCAGAGTCTTCACAGAGTACCGTACTGCATATGTCCACTATCGTGTTGAGAAGCTTTTTGGTCATGACTATGTCCCTGTGACCCCATGTGATGATCGACCATACTGGCGCCGTATCCCTCGAGTAAACACTATAGACAGCACTGAACTAGAGTGGCACATTAGGTCTAACCAGCAGCTGGTGCCCAGTTACTCTGAGGCTGGCCTCATGGACCTGGCTCAGTGCCCGTCCAGTTTCAGTGGGGTCCGTCAGAATTGTGAGCGCTGCCACAGAGCCATCAGCTGCTCCTCTGTGTTCTCCAGGAGTGCACTAAGCATCTGCACAGGGGCCAGCTCCAGGATTCCCTTTAGCAGTAGCCGGTTCTCCTTGGCGCGCCGCTACGGCTCTCAGCGCAGCTGCTTCTGGAGGAGCGGGAGTCTGGATGACCCAGAGAGTCCTAGTGAAAACACACGATGTCTGTCAGAGCGCCACACCACAGATGATGAGGAGCCACCAGAGTATGAGGATGCACTGTGCTACCCTGTGCTTATTGTACACTGCAGCGAGA
The DNA here is from genome assembly GCA_020698575.1 of Bostrychus sinensis. Taxonomy (NCBI): domain Eukaryota; kingdom Metazoa; phylum Chordata; class Actinopteri; order Gobiiformes; family Eleotridae; genus Bostrychus; species Bostrychus sinensis. The sequence goes on from CM036258.1 coordinate 16,929,884, forward strand.
ACTGCCACAACCACAGGTCCTTTCACAGAAATGGCTCCTGTGTCGAGACTTCTCTATGATTATGCAGCAAAAATGCTCTTAAACTTGGACACAGTGTGCAGACAAATCCAAAAGTGATCATTGCAATCTGAATGTTTGAATCACCAAAGCAATAATGACACTTGTGCAGAGTGTGTACAAGTGGACATCTCTATTGCTTCCATAAAACATCAGACAAAATGACTGTTAATGAAATAAAGTGACTCTCCCCCTGCAATTACCTCATAAGTCCTTTTTGGGGCCACAGGCATGAAAATGTCTCATATTCAAAGTGAAATTGCAGCGAAGTGAGAACTCTGATTAAGGTAGATGTAATTGTGACTGTTAAGGCCTAAACATTGGTTGTTATTATAGCAATAACATCAAAAATAATCAGACATAATATTCATAATATTGTGATAAAATGTTGAACTTTGCTATTTTCCAACTTTCCATTTTCATAGATGATATGAACTTATTGCTCTGAATGCCTTCTGACACATGACACATGACACATTTTTACAACTATATACAGTGAATACCTCTTGGTTAAAACATCAGTCATGTGGTTATGTTGCATTTTTATTATGTCTACTCTAAATGAGAAATGAATGCAGTGCCGATTTCATTTTCATTATGTTAGCCCCAGTTTGACTGCTGACTGTTGGTGCTAAATGGTAACTGAACTTTTCTAATATGGAGTGTAGTACTCACATCTAAAGCCAATGTTTACAGTAGTTTGAATATATATGTGCCATTATACAAAATATACAACCCTATTTTAAGGAGACTAAATAGAACAAAAGACGGTAGACAACAACATGTTTATGAATATTTTCAATTGTTAATGAGCCCTTTTAACTTTGATTGGCAATTTACTGCCACAAAAAAATAATAAAAAATACAGGAAGTCACAATGGTTTGCCATTACAATGTGTGGTCGGAAATTATGTTTACATTGAATATTCAGTATGTTGGGTGAATATTACTGTTACTGTGAAATTAATACAAATCCATATGTCCAAAGTTAATGTGTATTTAGCTGCAAAAAGACAATAAATCTTTGCATGTATTAGAATCAAAACACCTGGAACTACCAGCATTTATCATAGTGTATGTCTATTGTGCGTCTATCAATATTACATTGACATCTTAATACGTAAAAAGATTATTTCACTTTCCCAAGTGTGTTCAGGGCACACATCAATGTGGCACCATTGGGATGCACATTTGGTCTGACTTGTTAGAGAAATGTATGGCACTATATGCAAGGATGTAAATGCACTTATGTTTACGCATTGTTACTATATATAGGTTTTATATTACAGATCTTTTTGACTGCATCTACAAAGTCCATAATCATCAAGTTATTAATATGTTGTTATTTCATTGTGTTCACAAGTGTCCCCAGTATTATTATGCACTTGAAAGTTAATCTAGATGTTATGAATTGTAGAAAAGGTGAATGTTGATGTAATTACATAAAGTAATACATACGTATAATACATAATCTTACTATTAAAATGACCAATGCTCACATGTGACAATATATACCTTCTACTTTAAAATGTTCATCTTAATCACATGGATTGTATACATTTCTTGATTACCTTTCAAAACTGTAATTGCATTTATCTACGCTGGGAAAATAAACAGTGCAATAAACTCATGTTTATTTTAAAATATGTAACTTGTATTTTATATATTTTATAAAAGTAAAAAAAGAAATATCCAGGTTTTGTATACAACATATGTGCATATTATACACTATTATTTTCTTGTTTGTTGTCAAACATTGAGGTGCATCAGTTTAAAAACTAAAAACAAAACAAAATTTTTACAGCATTTTTCTTTTTATCTTTATATATATTTTTAGTTTGACAAATTTGTGCACACTGAAGGTCTTGAGATGAAAAATTAAGCCAGCTAGGTTAAAAGGCAACTAGTGGCATAATAGCTTTGTTCTGTAATTCCCCTCCCGTCCTGTGCTGGCGGTAATGAGCTCCTACTGAGAAAAAAACCAAAGAAAAACACACGTGTTTCTCAAAGTGTCAACATCATGGGGAAGAGGAGGCAGAACAAGTCTATTTTCACAAATCTGTCCAAAAAACAAAAGAAACACCTGAAAGAATTTGGAGAGGAGCATCCCTTTCATGACATGTAAGCACTGTGAACAGCTTTCAGCGCCGTATTTTATGGGTTTAGACTAATTCTGCTATGGCTAGTACAGTAATCATTGCATCGTAAATGTGTTTTATGTTAGCAGTATTACCAAACACTCGTTAAAATACACTACCGGTCAAAAGTTTTGGACGACCCCAACGAGATAAGGACCCATCACCAGGCCAAGCGATGCCATAACAAAATAGTACACGATAAATCATGCAGTGGTTAGCAGCGTCTCCAGACGTAAACCACACAGAGCTGGTTTGTAATGCTCTGGACAGAAGAGTGAGAGCAAAGCGACCTAAATATGCCACACATTTACAGGAACTTCGGCAGCACAAATGGGAAGGATTTTAAGAAGAATATTTGATTTTGCTTTATAAGCTGATTACATGATTTCTATTTAGCCTTAATTGTTTATTTGTTCTATGCTCTCATTTTAGAGCACAATGAGATACTAAGCTGCATATATTTCAATAACAAACTGGAAAACTTTTAGTTTAGTTAGTTTAGTTTTAGTGTTCTAAAAGTTTTGACCGGCAGTGTACAACATGCATGTCTTGTTTGATTATTACACAACACAAATCCGACCTCCATAAATGATACGTGTGTTTTAACAGAGTCAATGAAAGACCCGAAAGAACTCAAATAGTGGAGCTGGTGAGTAGAACTTTGCATTTTAAGTCAATAACACAGTATTGTTGATATATTCATAGGCTTTTCCCTTCAACTGTACATATTTAAAATGAAACACTATGTTTTTTTCTGTTTTAGCCTGAAAGCCCAGAGCAGCCTGATGCACAGCCTGAAGAACTTGATGAGGATGAGGAAGAGCCAGAGCAGAAAACAGCATATCAGAAACTCCTTTCAACTCTTGATCCAAGTTCAGCCCAAGGTCTAAGTGAAGAGGAGGACAGCACTGATGAAGATGAAGAAGAAGATGAGGAAGATGGAGACCTTCTTAGTGAGGGCATGTTATACTTTTCTTTTATCTGAATAATAGTGTATACAACATATTAAATAAGCAAGTATCTAAATGACCTTTTCAACGTTGCAGACAGTGATAAAGAAGTTGAAAGTGAAGTAGGAGAAGATGATGGTGGTGCAGAGTCAAACAAAGTTGAAGCTTCAACTGAAGAAAAAGAAGAGGGTGATGAAAAAGAACTGGCAGATAGAGAGTTTATTGATAAGGAAAATGAGTCTCACTTTTGCCTGGAGAATAACTTGGAGCGCAAAGGGGAAGAAGAAGAAATTGACGCAGCTATGGAGCTTAAAGATGACACAGGTAAAGAACGGATGTCTAATAGTTTGTCTGTTGTGTTGTCTTTACGGTTTCTTTTTCTTGTGCAGATATGTTTATACAGCATTTGGACACAGAACTCAGTGAAGACGATGTTGACAAGATCACCACGGGCAACAAAACTAAAGCTCAAATAAAGGTATTTGTCAGAGAAGTTCATTTCTGATGGTCTGTATTTATATTCTTATTCATGTTTCTTATGTCTCTGGTTTATGGCCTAACTTTAACACTCCTGCCCTGCTCTTACAACAATTTGTGGATGATTTGATTTGCATTATCTTCTATTATAAAAATATAAATACAAATACAGTGAAAGCTCTTTTTTACAGCTCTACAACACCACACTATTCCCTGACGAAATGGCATGGTGAGGTCACCTAAAGCTGGAGATAGACTGGACAAACTTTAGATGTCATAGGCACCAGGAGACATTTAAACACTCTGAGACAGTATTCACAATTTATTGATTGATTGATCGTTTTAGTTTGAGCACTGAAGAGGAATAACATATATAGACATATATGCATATGGTCTAGGAACGCCTCGAGATTCCCCTGGTAGAGCTGCAGGAAGTGTCTGTGGAGAGGAAAGTCTGGATATCTCTGCTAAGACTGCTGCCCTGTGACCTTGCCCCAGATAAGCGAAAGAAGATGGATGGTTTTGTACTGAGTTTTGATAACAGAAGATAACACAAAAAATGAAAACCAAGTAATCAGCAAGTATAGACAGTATTTTGTGTCCTTGATGCTTCTGTAACAGAAGGGCAGGGGAGTGGCAGATGTTACTGTTAGGCCATAAAATTGTTATATGACTAACATAAGTATATAAATAAAGAGAATCAGAAGTTACAGTAGTTACTAGTCACAGTATTCAGGAAACTTATTGGTGCAACCACTCAGCAAGCCTTGTATGAATCTTTATTAAATTTCACTCTAACCTATAATTTCACTCTACAAAGTGGACAAAACTGGGAACTCTTCTCTGCACCAGTCGCCTGGAAAGATTTGGACTCATTCGCACCCAAAAGGACACAGATCTCCCTGTTTTCCACAAGCTCATTGAATCTCGATGGAAGGACTTGAACCAGACTTTCGACTCTCCAGAGGAAGTTAGTTCGCTCCAAATTGAGCTGCTGTCCCTCATGGGCTCCTACAGGGACCTTTACTACCCAGAGATGTGTCCAGTCAAGCAAGGCCCACAGGTTCGCAGTGCCTATTGTGTCCATGTGCTCAACCATGTTTTGAAGGCTAACTCCCAGGTCCTGGCTCACAATGCTCAGCTAAGAGAGCAGAAAAGCCAGACCAAAGTCAACTCTGAGCCACAAGATGAACCACGAGACCAAGGGCTGACCAGACCCAAGGTAAACAACAAGATAAATTAGAATAATAGTGTTAATCTGCAATATACAGTAAATTTTGTATGTGGATTACTTCACTTCAACTCCTAATGACGATGTTGTTAGAGAACAGCATGTTTAGAAAGAGATTACTGCTATGTCCTATATTCTTTACCATTTGCTCCCTTAATATAAAGGCTTATATTTAATCTGAATCATTTTCAGGTATTGATTCTTGTGCCATTTCGTGGTGGAGCTTTGCGTATAGTACAGACGCTCATTGGATTGTTAGAGACTAAAGGCAAAAACATAGTGGTGAACAACAAGAAAAGGTTTAAGGAGGAGTTTGGTGAAGATGCAGAAGACAAACCCTCTAATCTGCGGAGGCCAGACGATTACCATGCAGTCTTTTCTGGCAATGTGGATGACCATTTTAGGATAGGTAAGAATGTCACTTTTTTTAAGCATTCTTGTACGATTTATTAACACAATTTTAGCAGAACAGAAAATTTGACCTCTAGTAACTATTTCTTCTTGACACCAGGTGTATCAGTTATTAGGAGCAGCATGCGTCTGTATGCTCCCTTCTACTCATCAGACATCATCATTGCATCTCCTCTGGGTCTTCGCACAGTGCTGGGAGCTGAAGGGGAGAGTAAGAGAGACTTTGACTTTCTTTCTTCTATTGAGCTTTTAATAGTGGACCAGGCTGATGTCTTCCTCATGCAGAACTGGGAACATGTCCTGGTAAGTACCATATCCCACAAAATGCTTTACTGTCCCTTTTACCTCTAAGATGATTGTGGCACCCTTGGTATAGTATTTTTTTGATAAATTACAGTTGCTTTGACTCTATTATGAGTTGCTTTTCAAATGTGCATAAATGTGTCCAGTCAATATAATTTTGTTATTCTGTGGATGAGGGTTGTATTCCTACAGAAATCTGACAGAAAATTTATATTAATACTATCCATGTGTTACATTTCAACACTAATATGAACATTTGCTGTTTTTGTATAATATACTCCATAAGACCCTTCTTTTACTACCAGCATCTATTGCATTTATAACATGCAATGTAATGCTGTGTAATAAATTCCCCTCAGGTGAATAATACCATGACTAACTATTCTTGCAGCATGTGATGAAACATATGAACCTACAGCCACTGGATTCTCATGGAGTGGACTTCTCCAGAGTGAGAATGTGGAGCCTAAACAACTGGGCCAAACACTATAGGCAGACACTGATTTTCAGCTCCATCCAGGACCCATCCATTAACAACATCCTCACCAAGCACTGTACCAACTACAGAGGGCAGGTTGGTCACTTTAATCTGTTTACTCCTGCTCCAAATGCTGCAGTTGGTAATTTTGGTTAAACACACAAGTGAGCTCAGAATGATCTCATGGGTTGACATAATTAGTTAATAGAGACAAAAAAAGCCACTCTTGAGTTGTTTACTGTAGTCCAAGAAATCCCTGTTGTGATTAAAAATGAGTTATATTATTTTTTATTTTAGATTGTTACTAAGAACATGCCAAAGACAGGCTCCATCTGTCAGGTGTTGGTCCAGCTGCCTCATATATTTCAGATGTTCTCTTCAGATAGCTTCATGGACCAGGACGCTCGGTAAGAAAGAACAAGAAACAGAGCAATATAGATATAGATATTTTTTTGTCATTTTGAAAATAGAAGAAGTGTTGAATTATTTGTGCTCTCTAACAGGTTCCAGTACTTTGTGGATAAAGTGCTGCCTCAGTACAGGGACTCAGTTATGTCTCACACGATGATCTACATTCCTTCCTACTTTGATTATGTCCGTATACGAAACTTCATGAAGAAAGAAGAAGTGAACTTTGCCAGCATTTGCGAGTACTCCAGCAAGTCAGAGGTGTCTCGAGCCAGGCACTTCTTTCAGAAAGGAGATAAACAGTTTTTGCTCTTTACAGAACGTTTCCACTATTACAAAAGGTCAGTGAAGTCGGTGGTTCTTGTAACCTCTGCTTTATTGGAAACGTGATACGTCTTTATTTTCATAAACCCAAGTGTGAAGAGATTAAAAGTACAATTGATTTTGTGCAAAGGGTTAACTGTACATTGTAATGTGTAAAACATTTTATGAGCTATGAATTAAAAAGACATAATTCATATTTTTTTCTAGGTATACAATTAAAGGGATCCAGAACTTGATATTCTACGGGCTACCCTCCTACCCACATTTCTACAGTGAGGTGTGTAACATGCTGGCTGAGGGGGGCCAAGGGGAGCAGGCCAGCTGGACATGCACTGCCCTTTACTCTTGCTATGATGCCCACAAACTGGCTGCCATCGCTGGTGCTCAAAGAGCCGGACAGATGCTACATTCAAACAAGACGGTTCACCTTTTTGTTACTGGAGCAGAGGACAAAACTTCATGCTGAAGATGCAAAAGAGTGGGATCACTCCAGAGACTAGCAATGGTAGTTATTGGACTTGGAATTAGATAAGCTTCTTTTTTGAACTTACAAAAGAACAAAAACTTATTAACAGTCATTTTATATAGCAGACATATCTCATATATGAAGAAAGGAGTAATGCATTTGCCTTTGAATAAAACTTTTACACAACCAATATTGATGTTGATCAAGATTAAGGTCCCTGTTGTCCTAAAAACCTGTATGTTCATAAAAAAAAAATACATATTCCTAATCTTTAATTTTGTGATAATTGATTTTTCCAATTCCCTTAGACAAACTATAACAGGAAATGTGATACTCCACAAGTATCTTACCAATGTAACTTACCGTAAACTACAGCATGTTATTACCTCTGTAAAGAGTAGGTATCTCTGGTTTAAGACACGCCTCTGTAATTATTAACTGCCTGAGTTGGTCAACGGTGACTTTGGTCCCAGAATTACAGTGGATTTTCTCTGTTTGAAAGGTGTCTAACGCACCAGCAGCTGCTGTTATTATGGATGAAAAGACTCAGAAATTGAGTCTGAAGCGTGAAGTGGGGCTCGTGGGAGCTGTGTCCCTCATCGGAGGGACCATGATTGGTTCAGGGATCTTCATGTCTCCACAGACGGTGCTGTACACCATTGGCAGCCCTGGTGCTAGTTTGGTGGTGTGGGCTTCTTGTGGCGTCTTAGTAATACTGGCATCCTTCTGCTATGCAGAGCTGGGCACTGTCATTAAGGAATCAGGTGGAGAGTACATCTACATCCTCCGGACCTCAGGCCCCGTGATGGCCTTCATGTTGATCTTCAGTTCGGTACTGTTCGTGAGGCCGGCTGGAGTGGCTGGCATCGCTCTGAGTTTTGCTCAGTATGTTGTGGCCCCTTTCTACTCAGAGTGCCCACCTCCAGTGCTGGTAGTCAAGTGTGTGGCAGCAGCTGCCATTCTGATTCTAGGCACTGTGAACTGCCTCAATGTTCGCTTTTCTATGTCAGTTCAGGTGTTTTTTATGGTGGCCAAAGTTCTGTCTCTGGCTGTTATTATAATAGGTGGTGTGGTGATGCTATTTAAAGGACACACTGAAAACTTTAAAGACTCTTTTGAAAATACAAATGTTGGCATCAATCCTATTGGTATTGCTTTCTACCAGGGGCTGTGGTCCTATGATGGCTGGAACAATCTCAACTATGTCACTGAGGAGCTCAAACGTCCAGAGGTAGGCACTGCAGAAATACTAAAAGCCTAAAATAAGAAGACTTTTGTAAAAAAAAAAAAAAAAAAAGTAAAATGTCAGATTTTTTTCTGTGAAGACTCTCACTCATCCAAGGAAAATGCATTGCTGACTAGGTTACTGACAGACCAGACCTTGAACCTAGCCAAAGGATTCTGTTTTATGGTTGAATAATTTATTGCTTTTGTTTAATATGTATTGGAGCAACTGCTGTTAACAAAGAATTCTTAACCAAGTGCAGCATTTACATGAGAGCATTTTAAAACTTCCCAATGATGTCAACAGTTTTAGTCTATAATTACTATAATTTTATTTTGTTCCTACCACTAATCAGGCATAAGTAAAAAAAAATTGCATAGAGATGCAAATGAGGTTTAGCCCCGCCTTGAATCTAGTTAGTACAAATAACTGTTTAACTGCCCGTGACCTGAGTCTATATAGAGGTCCCAGAGTAGGCAGCACTCCTCAGTGATGGCCAGTGACAAAAAGAAGCTGAATCTAAAGAGGGAAGTGGGGATCATAGGAGCTGTGTCCTTCATTGCTGGGACCATGATAGGCTCTGGGATCTTTATCTCCCCTCAGTATGTGCTGTCTGTTATTGGCAGTCCTGGAGCCAGTTTAATCATCTGGGCATCTTGTGGAGTGCTGGCCATGCTGGGCGGTCTGTGCTACGCTGAGCTGGGCACAATTCTTCCAGAGTCTGGAGCAGAGTATATTTACATGCTACGAACTACAGGAAAAGTCCTGGCCTTTTTGTTTGTCTTCAGCTTTGTCAGTGTCATGAGACCAGCCAGTGCCACAGGAATTGCTCTGAGTGTTGCTGAATATGTTGTGGCTCCCTTCTACAGTGACTGTACCCCTCCTCAGCTGGTGGTGAAGTGTGTAGCAGCAGGGTGTATATTGACTCTGGCTGTTGTTAACTGTTTGAGCGTCCGCACAGCCACACTCATTCAGGTCTTAAGTACAATAGTCAAACTTATTTCCCTCACTGTCATTGCTCTGGGAGGCTGTGTGATGCTCTTCCAAGGCAAAACTGGAAGTTTTGAAAACTCTTTTGAAGGAACGAATGTCAATGTGAATTCCATTGGCATTGCTTTTTATCAAGGCTTGTGGTCCTATGATGGCTGGAACACTTTGAATTTCTTAACTGAGGAGCTGAAGCATCCAGAAGTAAGGTGTTTACACTTTATACTTTAAAAGATAACACTTTATTTTACACTACACTTGATACAGCGTAACAACAGTGTAACTGCAATGTAACTATAATGTAACACATGGTGTAACAACTTATGTACTTGTGTTGTACTTACAATTATAGTGTACTTATAGTTTCTAGGTACAAAGATAATAAAGTGCTATTACCCAAGTGCATTATACCACCTAGCAAAGTAGTCATTGTTTTATTATTTCAGAAGCACTTTAGTAGAGTGTAACAAGTGTTTTTTTTTATTACATTTGTGCCTAGAAACTGTACATACACAAAAGGTCCTTATGTAAGTACAACATAATTACATGATATTACAGCATGTGTTCTATAGTAGTTACACTGTACATACACTTTACCAAGTGTAAATAAAAGTGTGACTCTTTAAAGAATGGCAACAGAAAATCTCTCTGAAAAAAGCTCTGGCTTTTGGTCTAACTTGTGATTTGGAGTTGAAAATATTGCATAAAAAAATAGTATGTTTCAACATAAATGCACTACAACATCTATGGACATAGTGAATTTTGAAAAAGTTATCCTCTCAGTCAGGGTTGGTTTGGTGTTTTTTTTTTTTGTTTTGTTTTGTTTTTGTTTGTTTGTTTGTTTGTTTGTTTGTTTTTTATTACTTGTTTTTTAACCCAAAAGTTAGTCTAGTTTCTAGAGGTTTCTTACCTAAGGTTTCACTTAGAGCAGGCCGACATGTGCGGATGAACATAGTCCATGTGACCCAATAATCATTATTTATCTTATCTTCTAATTTTATTTATCTTATCTCTCTAAAGTGTGTGCACTACTTCAGTGTCTTTGTTGTGAACAGCTCATGAAGACAACCATGGACAAGAAACAGCCTGAACTAGAAATAGGATTGATCAGAGGAGAGGCAATAGTTTCAGTGAGCTATGGCTTGTTCTCCACTTTTCTACTCAAAATGAATCGTTTTAATGTGTAATAGTATTTCAGAGTTTGCCTTGGCACCGTTTTACTCAGACTGCCATCCTGCTCAGCCCAAGTGGTCTTCTTCATGGCCAAGGTGCTGTCTTAAAATGTAATTGTGACTGGATGTTTACAACAGCGAGGTCATTGAGGACAATTTGAAGAGAATTTGTTTAGGACTGGGAGTCAAGAAATGGCTGGAATAGTGTGTGTGACCAGAGGTTAAGTTAGTTGTTCTGTCTTCTCATGTGATTGTTAGACTTATTTAAACTCTGGCACACATTTACATTTACTTCTAAACAGAGCTATCACTGATGTGTTATCTAAGGGTGACAAAAATCTCTGAATTTATGATCTTATCAGTGTCATTAAAAGTTTATAAAGTCTGTGACTGTAACTCACAATTGTAATATAAACTGTGTGTTTAAATTAACTTCAAGGCCCTCGCATGCCTTGAAGTTATGTATTGTTATCACTGTGGTCTTATTTTGTTGACCATGCATAACACATACAACAGGAAATAAGAGATGTAAGTAACAACAGCTGTGGGTTTACCCTTTTCACTTCTTACTCTACAATGGCTCGAACATTAACAGGCTACATAATAGTTTCTTCTGAAATCTTGTTTTTTTTTTATTTTTATTACACTTAATGTATTTTGTTACTTTTTAACTAAGAGTTTTCACTTGGAGTCATAGGAGGCCGAAGCCTTTTTCAGTTCCATAAATAGTAATATTTAACTAAATATAAGTAACAGATGACTTTTTTTTTTTTTTTTTTTTAGGCATGAATGCTAAAAAATGTGTTGTATCTCAGGTGAATCTTCCCAGAGCTGTTATAATTGCCATTTCCCTGGTCACTGGTTTGTATCTGCTGGTCAATGTGAGCTACCTCACCGTGATGACCCCTAAGGAGCTCATGTCCTCCAGTGCAGTCGCGGTTACATGGGGGTAAGCCTGCACCTCTCTTTGACAAACACTGTAGAGGTTGTCTGTAAAATGTGTAGCTATTGGTATTGTGGAGCTTTTTTGTGGATTTTCAACAGGAAGGGTGTAGTATGTTTTTGGTGAACTTTAACCTTTTCTCAGAAACAAGGTCTTGGGGAGTTGGGGCTGGATCATGTCGGTGGCTGCCGCTCTGTCTGCATTTGGATCTCTTAATGGGACGTTCTTCAGTGGGGGCCGTGTATGCTTTGTCGCTGCCAGAGAAGGACACATGGTGGGAATCCCCTTTTTATATTGTTTTTTTATTTGTCTCAAACAAACATCAATGCATACTCACAGACCAATTTGTGTTTGAGAAGGAGTATTTTAAATGAACAAGGTCAATCCATTTTAGGCACTGTACTTTCAGAAGTAATAGATTAGGATTGAAAGTTTCTGCTTGATTTATAATTCCTATGGGTCTTTTGTGCAGACTATGTAATCTTTGTCACGTGGTCTTGTTAGTATTTCTCCGAACTTCAACACAGTAGTTTAAGTATGGTGCACAGTACAGTACACCAATGCTCCTGGCTATTTTACCACACAGATAGTGAATGTGAGCCTTCCAACTCAGTTTGTGGTCTTTTCATTCCAACAGTACAAAAAAGATAGATTTTTACCTTGATTAAAAGAACTTATTTTCCAGCCTGACATTCTGGCTATGGCCCACGTGCACAGACTGACTCCATCGCCAGCCCTGATTTTCACCACATTTGTCTCTTTGCTGGTTCTCATACCTGGTGATTTTCAGAGTATTGTTAACTATTTCAGGTACAGTGTGATCTGGTTTTTGGCTTTCTTTTTCAAAATGCTAAGGTTCCTCAGAAACTTACCATTTTTGCACTGTTCCATTTAGCTTCACGGCCTGGTTTTTCTATGCCATAACACTGTCTGGACTCCTTTATCTCAAGATTAAAAAGCCAGATCTCCCAAGGCCATACAGGGTTGGTGATGTCGCTCATTAGTCGTCATTATAAATTTGTGTATTTAAACTTATGAATGACTTTGTTATCATTTCTCTCCACAGGTTCCCATCATACTACCCATTCTGGTCATTGTTGCAGCAGTCTGCCTTGTGCTGGCGCCCATCATAGATAGCCCACAGATCGAATATCTCTATGTGGCTTTATTCATCTTCAGTGGAGTTATCATTTACATCCCATTTATTCATTACAAATTGTGTCCAGGGCTGTTAACCAAGCTCACCGTGTTCCTACAGTTGTTCCTAGAAGTAGCTCCAGCAGAGAAAAACATTTGACTTTTTTTATAGAAAACATAGTAGTACCCTCATCTGTTTAGTTTGTCTTTTCTATTTATGTTATTTTTTAATGTAGACACATTTTTACCACTTCCTGTATCCTGTATTTTTAACTGTAAAAATTGGTGCAGTCTATTATATCTGTTTGTTCATATATTTATATCATTGGACAAAATATGAGTTAATTTGTATTAGTCTGAGTTCAGATCTGATGTCTGAGTCTGCCTTTGGTACCTTTTATTACTTTGTCATTGAAAATGTTGAATCATCTTGTCTGTGTTAATTCAGAATTTATCTAATTTGGCCAGGGTTACCATTTTTATGGGAAGTTTCAAATTTTAGTCTCATTTGTCAGTTTAGGTCTATAATACACTGTGTATAAACAACTGTTACACTCGTGACATCCATTATAAATTCATTTTTGTTTGAACTGTAAGGGTACAATAAAATTATACTTTACATGTGACGACCATTTCAATATAAGCTTCTGGTGTGAAATTTACATTTTTTCATTATAATCCATCAGAAAGCTTAAAACTGGCTAAGGGGTCTGTTATATACTGTTTCAGTGATGTAGGTTTCTCTTACAGTTTCAACTACTGTGGGTGAAGATAAAAATGGTTTGGGGCTGGGCGAGTGAAGGGAGAAAAAAAATGTATAGGGTTAATACCTGTCTCTCTATGTGTGAAATGTTAAAAATATAATTGTTATGATGAGAAGTCACAATGACTGAAATCAAAGTGGATAGTGGTCATCAATAATATACTTTCAAAGGAGTAATCACTTTTGGTACTAAAGGCAAAAGAATGGGCAAAAAATAAAAATGTATCTAAATCAATACTGTTGTCATTTAATTGCACGACCATAATATATTTCCTTTAATTTTCACATAGCACTTAGTATGTTGAATTTTTGTGTGTGTGTTTTTCTGATTGTGGTTTGTAGAAGCAAAATGATATTTAAAGGGTTAAAAATATGTATATGTATATATAAATTCAAATATAATAGTTTTGATATAAATTTAAGTTAATTAGATAAATTGAGTCATTCAAAGTGGAAAAAATATAAAATAACATTTAAATAACACTTAAGTTCATGTTTCCATCAAATCATGTTTCATCAAGCTTCTTACATTATATTTGTTCCCTTTAAAATAGTCTTTATGACCATCTTTGACAGGAGACAAGTACTCCCTCACCTAACAATCCAAAGGTTGTTGTTTTTGTTTTTGTTTGTTTGTTTGTTTGTTTGTTTGTTTGTTTGTTTTTTGTCATAACATGGCCCTATTTCACAAAGCAGGTCAGAGCAGAGCAGGACAACTCTGACCAGGCTCAGAGTTTCCTGTTTGAGAAAACAGGTTTGTGGTTATTTTATTCAGTCTGAGTTTAGCAGAAAGGGAGAAGCATGATCAATGAAGCCAAGAAATGGGGATGGCAACAGTAAAACTAAGGAGGCTGCCATTTTGGAGGTGAGTACAGTCATGTGACTGATGTTACATCCAGGTTTAACATTAAAGTGATATAAAGCAACCACATAGGCCTTAGTTAAATTGATTGTTTGTATATAATATAGTAGCACATTATTGTTAATATTTAGATTGTGAATACTCCTTTATTCTAGCATTTTGACAAAGCTCTACAAATGTAATACACAGTGCAACTTGACTAAACTTTGACATGAAGTACTCCTGTAAATTAATCATATCTGTACTTTGCAAGGTTATATATTTGTGCAGCATTAACATTTAAAAAAATATTGAAATTCAGTGACGAGTGTACGGTGGCAGAGCGGTTAGTGTTTTCGCTTCCCAGCAAGGAGATTGTGGGTTTGAGCCCGGGACTGACCCAACACATGAACACACGAACTCTCTGGGTGGAATCTGCATGTCCTCCCTGTGTTACTGTGCCCCGAGTCAATGGTTGTCTGTCTGACAAGCTGTACCCTGCCTACGGCCCAAAAAGTTACTGGGATAGGCTCCGGCTGGAAGAAAATGAATGAATGAATATAAAGTGAATTTGTAAATAAATGTAGACTTAATTGCATCTTTATATATATAGATATAGTATAGGAGTATTTTTTTACCTTTAACCAAAAAAGTCCTGGATTGTCATTGCCACTGCCATTTACAGTACAGTACGTGAAGACTGTGCTGTTGTTGTATTGCTGTCAGGTTAGTCAGATTTTTAAAGAAACGGTTCACCAGTCATTTAATGTATAACAGATTTATGTTTTTATTGCCTTTAGGTCAGCACTCCCTGGCTCAGTAAAGTGTGAAAATCACAAGAACATAAAGGTAAATCTTTGCATGACAGATTTAAAAGCCTGTAATGTGATAAAGTGTTGACAAAGATATTGAAATTGTATCCTAGTTTAACCTTGTAGCAGTGGTGGGTGTGGTGAAGTAAATAAGTGGTACAATTTTCATGTCTGTCTGTGTGTGTGTGATTTTGTTAGAGAACGATGCACACGATGCCACAATAGACAATATTTGTCTACGTATGGGCTTTGTTGGAAAAATGGGGGTTGTGGTCTATTCATTATTAGATACTTTCAAAAAGTGATAAAAATGGGGTGCAAAGAAATAAAGTATAACACTTTATCGTAGCTAATCAGTAATCACAGTCATTGTGACTAAAGTTCAACAACACTTACACTGTTAGATGAGATTAAGTGCAAGACATAAATGAATAACTGTTACAGTGTTTGTCCTTAAAAGGTTTCTCTGCCTCAGAGACAGCTTCATTCTCTTAAGCAGCTCATCACAATGACCATGGAGGAGACGCAGCCCAAAGGCCTCAAAATAAAGCGGGAAATAGGATTGATCGGAGGAGTAGCATTAGTTTCAGGGACCATGATTGGAGCTGGTATCTTCATGTCGCCACAGTTTATACTGGGCTACGTGGGGAGTCCTGGAGCCAGTCTACTCATATGGGGCCTGTGTGGAGTTGTTTCTATGCTTGCAGCACTTTGCTACACTGAACTTGGGACAATCATTTCTGAATCTGGAGGCGAGTTTATTTACATACAGAGAATCTATGGCTCGTTCCCTGCCTTTTTTTCTGCACTAAATTTGATCGTGCTTTCAAAAACTTTTGGTGTTGCAGCAGTGTCCATTAGTATTTCAAAGTATGCCTTGGCACCATTTTACCAAGGCTGCCATCCTCCTCAGCTCGTGGTCAAGTGTGCCGCTGCTTTGGCCATTCTGCTTGTGGCTGTTGTGAACTGTGTAAACGTTCGCCTCGCTGTCAGACTCCAAGTGGTCTTCTTAGTGGCTAAAGTGCTGTCTTTAACTGTAATTGTGATTGGAGGTTTAGTTGCGGTCGCACAGAACAGCAGGGTCATTGAGGAGAATTTGAGCATTGAAAATTCTTTCACTGGGACGCAGGCCTCTTTCAGCGCATTTGGAATGGCCTTTTATCAAGGGCTCTGGTCCTACTCTGGATGGTTCAACCTCAACTTTGTAACTGAGGAGTTGAAAAGACCAGAGGTATATCAATCATGCACAGTAGTTTAGCTTGTTGTACCATAAGAACTGTTACCTATATCCAGGAAGGAATAAGTAAATGCACCCAAAATACACTGTAATCCTTTTTGTTAACTTTGTTCTTCAGGTCAATCTTCCCAGGGCTGTTGTCAGTGGAGTTTCCTTGGTGACTATTTTGTATCTGCTGGTCAACATGAGCTATCTCTCGGTGATGACTCCCAAAGAGCTTATCTCATCGAATGCAGTAGCAGTTACATGGGGGTATGAAAACACCCCCCTTTGCATTACATATAACTTTGTATAATATTTTATTTTTATTATTAAAGATTGCTTAAGCCGTCAGTGAACTTTCACCTTTTGATTCCAGGGGCAAGGTGTTTGGGAGCTGGGGCTGGATCATGTCGGTGGCTGCTGCTCTGTCTGCGTTTGGAACTCTGAACGGGGCATTGTTTGCAGGTGGCCGGCTTTGCTTTGCGGCTGCCAGAGAAGGACACTTGGTAAAAAACACTGTACCACTGTAATTAGGTCCGCAGTCCCTCCAGTGACTCTTATTGTTTCTTTTCCAGCCTGATATTTTGGCCATGGCCCATGTGCACAGACTGAGTCCAGTTCCATCGCTCATCTTCATTACCTTTGTTTCCTTGGTCGTTCTCATGTCTGGGGATTTTGAAAGCATTGTCAACTACTCTAGGTTAGAGTTAGACCTGCATTATCCTTCATGTTTTTCTGTATTTTAAAATGCTAATATTTTTAAATTTCTTCTTTTGCCAGCTTCGCAGCCTGGTTTTTCTATGGTCTCACAGTCTCTGGAATAATCTATCTCAGAATTAAGAAACCAGAGCTCCACAGGCCGTACAAGGTTAGTCCCATTTGTTACATTAGGCCGAGTATTATCTTTCTGTGTATTATTATTGTATTGTCTTTTTGTGCAGGTTCTTATCATAATTCCTGTACTGGTGATAATTGCAGCGGCCTTCTTTGTGCTGGCGCCAATAATAGATAATCCACAGATTGAATATCTCTATGTGGCTTTATTCCTCTTCAGTGGTATTATAATCTACATCCCATTTATTCATTACAAACTGTGCCCAGGACTGTTGAACAAGCTCACCGTGTTCCTACAGATATTCCTACAAGTGGCACCAGCAGAGAAAAATGTTTAATTTCATACACTTGTTTTAACAACTCTTTTTTAAATGAATATGTTTGTTTCCTGTAGTTTTGAAACTGCGTGTTTATAGTACTATAGCAGTTTTGTAATCAAACAAAATAAAGGATTTTCTCCTACTTGTGTTTACTGATGAGAGCCATCCATTGTCTTTTATCTGGAGATACCTGCAGGTGAGCTCTTTTCTCACCAGGACCCCCCTTTCAAACAGTACAGGTTACTCTTTTAAAGTGAATTATGGCAAATTGTGGTCCCAGCATAAGCTTGAATATCCTGTTTTATAGAGCCCAACACAACAGCATCATTGTGAGAAATAAGGCGATATCCTGAGGTCCCCCAAATTGGACTGCGTCAGAAATTTTATCCATAAAAATAATGAATCAGTGAAATTGGCGAAAGGGAAGCTCTTCCAACCAGGATCGTGCAATTCAGCCTTTGACTTTTCATACAGAGACTGGACAACATACTCACAAAACACCACAAGGGACACTGTTAATTTTTTATTTATTTTTTTAAGCAATGAATTAAATACGGACAATTTATCTGAATAAAATTTGTATTAAATAATTAATATCCACTAATAGGTTGAAACAAGACATGGCTAACGTCACAGTGCAATTTATACAAGAAAAACAACACACTGTAAGGGGCGTAAACACTGGGTATTTTTACTTTGTGCATGAAATATATAATGAGTTTTTCAATCAATTAATGTGGACTTTGTTCCTGTTGAGTTTTGTTTGCGGATGATGATTTTTCAGTTTTAATCTCTGCTGAAGTATTACCCATAATCTGTGTTCTCGGTAGGTGTCCTTTAGTTCACGTAATACTGTATTATTCAGCTCCACTCTTGTTCTCTGTACCATTTTTGGCGCCATCTTCAAAACTCTTCTCCCCAGAGCCACTCCCACCGCTCTGTGACATCTGATGATACAAGGTGTGTAGTCGCTCTGCGTTCACATAAGCATCCTCTGCTCCCTCACAGCACTTTATCCAAGACTGGGGAATGGTCTCGATGCCGTAGTGAGCTCCAGCGATAGCCCCGGCCATGCAAGCAATAGTGTCCGTGTCCCCGCCTAGTGCTAGGCTATATGCAATTGTCCTCTCCAGGCCTCCGTAGCTCTGTGGTAAGCATTCCAGGGGCTGAAGACAATGAAGGACACAGAAGATGGCAGTGGGGACAGAGTGGAGTGCTGCAATACCATTACCTAAAAGAGAAATGGATTAAAAACTAAATGTAAAAGTGGGGTTTGAAGCTAGTACTGAAAATATTTCCAAAGATCACAAAAATAGAAGACACAGCATGAACGAAAGCTTTACTTTATAATACTGACCTAGTTCAGAAATGACTTCCTCAATGCTGACCTTGCTCCTGTCCATCAGCTCTTTGACTCTATGAAGTCTTTCACAAAATGGCTTCTCTGCTTCCTTCAAACTGAACAAACCCACAACATAATAAAGATACAGACAATGACCTGAAGATATTTTTTAGATTTACTCACATTCTGGCATCATTGCGTGAAACTTCAGTACTCTCCACTTCTTCCATCTCCATGATAAGACTGTTAATAAACTGCTGAGGGGTCTCAAGTGCCCCTTGCAGGGAGAAGTGGACAGCTAGTGCTTGCAGGATTGCACCGTTATAACCCAAAGAGCAGGAGTGGGTCAGCATGGCACCCAAACGGGCACACTGGAGAAAAAAAGGAGAGAAACTCATAAAAGGCCTTTACTTACTTCTAAATATTATGCACTGCTCTTAAGTCTGTCTCACACTACTGTCCACAAGCATTGCCCACACTCACCCTTTTAACATCGGTCACGTCAGGAAAAGCCAGTGCAAAAGGTGCGGCTCTCATTGCACCCCCATTTCCAAAAGAGCCCCTACCATTGAATTGGTCCCTTGCTGGCTGGAACACATCACTGAGCCGTGGGCAGGACAGCTTCTTCAACACCTGAATTACCCCAGAACCATAACCACGACCAGGGGACGCACTATACTCCTTAGCAAACCTAGAGGCAAATGGCATTGACAAAAAAGAAGGGTTTAAACTACTGAAGAGAAATACACGTTATGAGTTGAATAAGCTATAAGTGTGAGGTTGCAAATTATAATTTACTGTAGATGACGCTACAACATCACAGACCTAAGTATGAATCCAGAGGTGAAGCTACTGTAAGTATGTAGCCTACCTGCGAGCCATGTCCTGCTCATCAAAGCCCGTTCGGGTGAGTAGAGACTGAACCACACAGCGCGCCATAGCCGTGTCATCACTGTATTCAAGGATACCTATCACACACAAAACAACATTACAATGACTTTACACTGCGTGACATGGAGGTAGCTGTTTTATAACACGCTAACCGTTGCCTTTCGTCTCGTCGTCCAGGCTGTTTAGGTGCTCCAACACGCTTTCCATGGGAACCTCCTCTGCGCCCTCAAACTCCCCGCCGATACAGTCCCCCAGGACCCCGGCCACCAGCGCGCCCCTGAATCGGGACAAAGACGCGGGCCCCCCTGCTGCCGCCAGTCTAGCTGCTGTTACAGCCATTCATTCGCCGCCGAGGAGACCTTAGCATACGCCGAGAACTGCTGTAGGCAACAAAGTAAGAGTCTTTTCCTTCCCTAAAACGCCACTGTCAAAAACAAGTCCCACAGCCGTGGTTTTGCCTCTCGCTTGACCCGGAGATGCCACAGCAACTGGTTTACCCACATCTAGCTTACCGTAAATTGAGAATAACATCAACCCTACATAGTTATTGTTAGGTCTACAGGTTTAATTGTATTTTCATTTTGTTATGTGGTTTGCAGTACATCTCTCTAGTATTTTTTTAATTGGACATCAATTGTGTGTGTGTGTATTTGGGTAGTGTTTCAGTAAATCAGTGGTGTTTTGCGCAACTGTGTTGGTTTTACGGTAAAACCATACATTTATTAAGATGGCCCTCTGCTGGAAAGGAGCTCAAATGTGTGCTTTATCCAAAACACCCAGTGCCACTGTGTGTTTGTCACAGTTTTCATTTCGTTTAAAGCATCAATCACTGTGGAATACGTCTTCTCGCTACTCAATAAAGTATAGGCCTACCATTTCACGGTAATTTTCTTCATGTTTTCTCAGAGATTTCTGAACAGCAGTTGAGGCAACAACATTAGCCTGATGCGTTTACGTTTTTCACTGAAAACTCACCAGTGCTAGCATCTTAGCAGGACCAGTCGTCTGCGCACACAGCCCACTGCCCTCAGTGGTGGGTGGATGTTTGAAGCGCGGCGTCTGCGGCATAATTAAAACATGGCGGACTCGGAGGACTTGAGGCTTAGACGTATAAAGGTACGAAAAAAGCGCACTACACGTGCCTAGAATGACAGACCAAGCGTTTCGATAAAACGGGTGTTTGACTTCGATATTGTGCAACCAACCATTATCTTTAAGTATGAGCTCGGAGGTCCAGATGTGCAAGTGTATACAAGCTAAAGCTAACTAGCAGTCGCATAGCTCACAGCTAAACAGAGTTCATGCATGACACTACGACAAGTAACATTTGACAAATTATAAGATCACGCCAACATACCAGTGTTATACCAGTGCATCAGCGCATCAATGTTGTGTTGTATCGGTCTTATTGTCATAAAACCTTGAACACAAAGCACTGCTGTGAACAATAGATTATAATATTTTGTATTAGCCGAAAATGCATCTTTGCTCTCATGGGCCCCTCTTTGGCTCAATACACGTTTGCACTAAAACAAAAAACAAACAAAAAAAATTACCAAAATGTCTCATAATGCAGTGTTTTGGTTAGTACTTGGAAAGTCATGATTTCCATGAATGGAATTTGGTGGGACAACATGGGGGTTGCAGCCTTAGCATAGCACTGATTCCAGCCAGGTTCCCATCAACGAGGACATGCGAAGTTGCTCGCACAAACCAACCCCTATACATCAAAAACATTTGCCACTGTGTACGTTTTTGCAGTTGTGCCAGCTTGTTTCTTTATTTTTCATCCCTTGCAGTACTGGGTAATTGGGCAGCTGGACATAGTTTTTTTTTTTTATATGCCCTATAATGTGACCTATATGAACTATATGCTTGAGTAGCATTTCAGGTAGTGCTGTCTTAACTTGGCATTTTCTGTGCAGGAGCATGAGGAGCGCATGTCCAGAATCTTTGATGAAGTAATGGGGCTTGGAGAGTTTGCTGACTCCTCCATTGGTTCGGGCTCCTCAACTAAAAGTGGCCAAGACGAAACAAAAGAAGTAAAAAAAGACCAACAACTAGGTGAAGAGGACAGTAACTGCAGCAGACGAGAGGAGAAGATGGATGAGGAGGTGGATGAGCTGTTTCCTCGCATTGCATCCCTTTCCTCTAATCCTTCATTTACCCTAGGAGCTAGCACAGGAAGTGGGGGAGCAGCCAATGACAATGCAATGGATGCACTTCCGTCAGGTGGCATAGACGATGATGAGGACTGGGACTTTACCATGCCAAGCAAAAGCAATCAATTGAAAGAGGGCAAGTCTGAAACTCAAAGTGACACCTTTGCAGGTGATTCCAGAGAGGCAGAGGAGGAGGACAATGAGAGCACTACTTCCACATTCCGTGATTATGAGAACATAAGAGGTACTGTCCTGAAATATAGCTGATCATCTAAAATGGCACACAGCTGCTGATTTGCCAGTAGGCTAAATAATACCATTCTAGATTTGAGTACATTTCAGGTATGTTTACATTTTTCAAGCATGTACAATAATAATTTTAATTTCAGCTTCTCTGGATCAGAGTGAGGAGACAGATGACAGCCAACAGGAACCGGTGAGGATGTGGACAAATGTTAAATTTAAGACTAGATCATATCAACACTTCTAAATTTTTCAAATCATTTTTTTTACTTCAGCCACAGACGGCTCCATCAGAGAATGCTAATCCGCCTCCGTCTCCGAATGTAAACATCAAAGAGGAGCCCATTGATGAGGAGTATGATGCTGCGTTGTTGCCTCAGAATTCCATCAAACATATCAAGGAGGAACTCGAGCATGAGGAGGTGATTGTAGGATTAAATAATGAGACATTATTGCCAAAGATAGATAATTGGTTGGATTATAAAAAGCACAAATGCTTATTGTTTGTCTTTCCATATGCTCTTATTTAAGGAGGAGCTGAGGATCAGTTCAGTGTACTCTGTAGGTGGAAGCAATGCCTTTGCACATCCATCTGGTGAGTTGTGTAGTGACATAATAATGAATGAATACTTGATTAGGTGCTTTCAGACTGCCATCACATGTTTTAAATACATAGGTCACTTAAGGTATATTTCTATTTTTCTTTAGTGGCAGCAACTATTCCAGCAACTATTCCAGCACCTGTCCAAGCACCGGCTTCAACAACCATTTTTATCCCAGGAAGAGGAACGATGCTCCAAGCGATGGCTCCTCTCCCTGTCAGAGCGCCTGCTCCAGTTCTAAGTACAATACCTGCTTTGACGGCATTGGCACCTCGTCCTCCTCCGCCCACTATTCCTGGTGGTGTACGCTGCAGTGGCTGTGCCAAGGTACTTTTGGAATTCTGTGTCTCTTTCTGTGGATTCACAGATTAATAATGTATTATTTTATTGCAATAAATAAGGTAAACATCTTATGTGTTTAGGTTCTATTGAAAGGTCAAACAGCATTCCAAAGAAAAGGGTCAACACAGCTCTTCTGCTCCACAGTCTGTCTGACTGGACACTTGCCTTTAGCCACCAAAACCCGAATCTGTTTTCAATGCAATAAGTGAGTGTACACAGTTTTTAATCTCCTTATTGAGAGATTTGAATGTAAGTGTTCATAAAGAATCAAGAAACATTTATTTAACAACTGCATGTGTTAAATATGTGCAATTTCTTACCTGTTAGTTCAAGTGTCGCTTAATACTTTTCTTTTACGTTTGCCATTTTCAGGGAAATTTTATTGCCAAGGGAGATGGTCACAATGTCAGCTGAAAACAACGCATTAATAAACTTTTGTGGACAGTTTTGTCTATCAGTTTATAGACACAAAAAGAAACTAACTCAGAATATGACGGAAAAATTGCCTGACAAACGGACGGAAAAGAAGCAGGACAAGTTGCCTGAAAAAAATATTGATAAACACTTCTGTAGTATCTGCAAAGTAACTGGCAAGGTAACATAAAGACATTCAGTTTATTGTCTGTTTATTTGTTGTTTTGTTTGACTGTGACACCCTCTTTTCCAGATTGAGCATGAGGTCACTCATCAAGGCTCTCTGCACAGACTTTGTAGCGATGCTTGCTTTGTGTCGTGGCGAAAGATGAAACAGTTAGCTCTGAACTGCTGTGAAGGCTGTGGACTCTACTGCAATAGTAACTCAGGCTCCTGTCAGACACTCATGGTGGACAAGTCTGAACTGAATTTCTGTGGCCCTACCTGCATCAGCACTTACAAACAGGTACATATTTCTGTCTCGATTAATAGGCCAAAATAAATAAATCAATTAATGTTCATGATAAATAAACAAATGTACTCACTTAACAGACCTGCAGAAAAACTGCTCAGTGTGCCTGCTGTCGTAAGGTGGCTGTAGTGTCCTCAACTATCATGGAGCTGGACCAAAAGGGAAAAGTTCAACTTTATTGTTCAACTTTCTGTGTGGAAAAAAGTCGACCACCGAAACACATACTTAGTGGTAAAAAAATGTATTCAAATAATTGACTACTGTGTGATTTCTGTTGGAAGACATGCACATTTAAGACCACGCAACTGTCACAAACACAATTATTTTAAGAAAGTCATATTTTTGTCCTTTTCTTTTAGATACTGCTTTTCCATGCAGTCATTGCAAGGTGTCAGCTGTTCCTCAGTATCATCTCGCCATGGTGGACGGCACCATCCGGAACTTCTGCTCTCATAACTGTGTTTCTACATTCAGGGTAAAACTAGTTTAACCAGTTCATAGACATTAATAATATAATCTCTAATATATTTTCCTTTGATTGGTATAATTAAATATACTTTAATTTCACTTGCGTTACAGCAGTCTAGCCACTCCCTTTCAGACCTAACAAATGGGACCCCAACCTCCAAAGAATCCCCTGTGAAAGATGTGAAAGATGCCCCAAAATCCACGCCCTCTAGTGAAAGCATTTCAAATTCTCATGACCTATCTTCAGTCAATAGCCATCACCCCATTCACTCCCCTGTTGTATCTCCAGCTCCTCAAAGCTCAGAAACACCCCCTGCTTCTGAACCAGGAAAGGGTTCGTCCAAAACAGACTTACCTACACTCAGACTGTCTTGCTATCACTGTAAGAAGCAGTTCAGATCTAAACCACAGCTATTAAGTCACCAGGTGGGCTAACTTCATGTGTAATGTCTGTTGGCATATTTTATTTTCACATTTATCATAAGAGTAATGGTATACTGCGGCTGTTTCCTTCAGGGCAGTATTTCAATGTTCTGCAGCAATGCATGCTGCTTGGAGTATAAAATACGAAAGAATATAGTGGCATCATGTGGGTTTTGCAAGCAGGAGAAGGTGCTCTATGAAAAGATTAGCAACAATGAAGAAGACGTGGTTTTCTGTAGTGAAGGTAAGTTATGCATCACCAAATCTGCATATCCTACTGGTAAATACAGGATTTGCTTTAACTGTATGGAATGCACACTAAAAAGGTGTTTTGTGCCATCTAGTGGTAGTAAAACCAACTTGCATAATTAATTACAAGATGACATACTCAGTAGGTGTCTAGTATTCATTTCTAATATACAGGAAGCTAGTTTCATGTGATTGTCACTCATACATACAATACTGAGAATAAGGTACAAAATTAACCTCCTACTGTGTCTTTCAGATTGTAAACAACGTTTCAAAAAACAAAACAGTTTGAATCATTCATGGATGCCATGTAGCTACTGCTCCAGCTTCTGCAATAAAAAGCTGCGCAGTCACTATGGTGGCAAGATGGAAGAATTCTGTAAATCCTACTGCATGTCCCAGTATACAGTGCTGTACTATGGGGTGAGAAGGCTGGACACAAGTTTAGTGCATGGCATCTTGTCAATGTACAACATGAGCCTGATAATTAAATAATTTCTTCTTCCTATCCAGATGGCTCGATGTGACAGTTGCAGGAAGCAGGGATACATGACAGAAAACCTGCAATGTATGGGTTCAGTGAGGAACTTCTGCAATTTGCCCTGTCTGCTTTATTACTGCCACATGCATTTTGACACAGAGAAAGATTCCACCAGCAAATGGAAGCCTGAACTTCCTAAACTTAATGGTAAATGGATTTACACCATTACGAACTATCACTGCAGACTATTTATGGTCTCGCTCAAAAGAGGAAGACAAATGATGTGTAACTATTGTGCTCTCACTACTTGAACAGAACATATTAAAGTAGAATACTCAGAAATAGCATTAGCACAAACTAAAGTATATTTGCAGTATCCGTTAGTTGGAAATACAAATTAATTATTTTGCCTTTTAGGAGCTCCTGCACAGAGCAACAAAAATACCAAGAACCATGACCATGTATGTATTGAATGTGTGTTGTGGGCAGTATATTAAAATGATTATCCATTGTTTAATATTTTTATAATCTTTATATCTAAAGGCCAGTACCCAGACTGATGGCTTACATGTGCCTATGCCCCGTCGACGCCCAATGAAAAACAAGACCATCCTCTGTCGGCCAATCACAATGGACCAGGAGATCTCATGCCAGCTGCTGTGTCCTCCCGAGTCTGCAGGTAAATACAACAGAAATTAAATTAAACTGTAGCGTTAGATACTTTGTATAGTGTATTGCTCCACACAGTCTACAAACCAGTGTTTCTAAATGTTAAACAGACAGTTGTAATGAAGTTAATGGTGTTGTGACTCATATTTAGTGTTTAAAATTTAAGGTTTAATTGCACACTAGTTTTTATTGACAAACCCTTAAGGCAGGTAATTGTAAGACACCTTTGAATTTCCTAGAACATACAATGCGCTGTACATAGTCTTAATGTTAAACTGCACTTTTTAATTTGTTATGGAGCACCTCGTTAGGATTTCTCAGTTGAGTTAAGTCTACTATGTGGTAGATTTATTAACCCATACGTTAAGTATGACTCACAACTAGCCGTTTTACCAATTGTACCAGCTCCACTTGATAGCCAGCAGCCCTCCAAGTCATCTGTGGAAGCATCTACCTCTACACCAGCTTCACCAAGTCTTCAGGAAGAGGCTCAGACATGCGCAGGTGTGCCGGCCCGCCTTTCCGGACGCCATTTTCTGGGCAAAAGAGATGCTAATACTGACTGCAAGGTCTGCTCACATCATGTAGTTTCATTTAAGAGAAAGAGTACTGAAGAGGAATCAGAGCAGAGGAAGAGACAGAAGCTTGAAGAAAATGTGAATGAGGAAAATTCGGTTCATGAAAACACTGAGGAGGAGGCAGACTGTGATGTTAAGGAACTAAAGGGACAAACAACATATTATTGTAAGACATGTTTAGGAGAGCCCAGCCTCTGTCCTGTGCCTTGCTTTGAACTGTATCACACAAGACTAATCTACAGAACAGTCCATGAACTGGAAACACAAGGTAAGCCTTTTGAGTAACAGACAAAATACAATTACAGTTATGTTTAAAATAATAGCATTGTGTGTTATAAAAAAAAAATCCTTATTTTTTCATTCCACACACATAAATTGGGAACACTGCTTATTCTTTTGCAAATCTAAACATGAACCAAAAATTACAAAAATGCATTTACAGTAATTGAAGAAAATAAAATTTTGGTGAATTCAAATTTAATGAATTTGAATTTCTTATGAATCACTAAAGTAATATTAAGTTGTATGACCGCTGATTTTGAGAACCTCTTGATATCTGTGTTGCATGGAGTTAACCAACTTATGGCACCTGTAAACAGGTATTCCAGCCCAGAAGGATTGGACTGCATTTCTCTCCATTTCTTGGTAGTACTTTAGAAACTGTATTTTTGATGTTTGAAGTTTTCTTTTTAATTAAGGGCCTGGGATTGTGCGGGTCACTCAATAACATTATTATTGGTTCGAAACCAAGATACTGAGTCATTGTCTTGTTGAAACCTTGTTGCCCATTTCAAGATCTTTTTCTCTTTGGCATAAGGCAACATGTCCTCTTCAAGTATTTTGATGTATTTCAATGGATCCTTGATCCGTGTTATGTGACAATAGGCCGACACCATGGAATGATGGATATCCTCATATGATTCTTGCACCATCATGCTTCACAGTGTACTGTAACTTGAAATGTGTGTTTGGGGGTCATCTGACAAACTGTCTGTTGCCCCTAGACTCAAAAAGAACAATTTTGCGTTGATCACATCACAAAATGTTGCAACCATTTCTTTTTAAGACGAGTCATTGTGTTCTTTGGTAAATTGCAACCTCTTCAGCACCAGTCTTTTTTTCAAACAATGGGACTTTGAAGGGACTTCTTGCAGAAAGCTTGGCTTCACATAGTCATCTTCTAATTGTTAGAGCTATCACAGCTAACTTTAGACTTCATTGATCTTCCTGGAGCTGATCATTAGCTCATTCCATTTGAATGAGTAGTTTGCTGTTTACATCTTTTACATTATTTTCTAAGAGAAATGCACTGTAACTAAATATTAGTGAAACACTGGAAAGCTGAATCTTCAAGCATTCTGTGGGAGTATTTGCCATTTAGGATTCAAAATGTCGTAGCCTGGTTTATGATTAATATCTCTCCAATTACTCGGCCTATTGACAACATTTACAGTATTTTTTTACTTTAGTGTTAAAAAGTGGTCACAATATTGAATCTCAGAGACATAATCAGTAGAGGAGGTTAAGTCACAAGTAGAATATAGTGAGTTCAAAAAAATCTGTTTAAATATTTGTGGATTTTCTGTCCAGTTATTTTTTTTTAAACAGTGGCATATAGAATAAACATATAGACATAAACATATAAACATATAAACAGATAGAATAATACTGGCCCCTGTCCTGCATCTGAGATGTTGGCATAACAAACCCTAGAACATGAACAGAACCTGTTCCTAATGCATTTATTTGTATGTGGAAAGAAAAAATATTGTAAGGATTTTGAGCTTTACCCACTTTTTTACACACATTATTGTTTTGAACACAATTGTATGTGTGCATGGTATTTGAGTGTCTAATGCAACCTCTGAATTAAGTTTTTGAACTGACATAATAAGAGGGTCATCCAAGTTTTTTTCTTCACAGACTCCTGATCTGTGGACATAAGATGTCATCATCTTGCCTTAATCCCAAACAGAATTAACTGAAGAGTGCATACCAGAGGTGTTTACACATGGTCTACTGTAAAATGTTCACGTAGCAGAGCTTGCATTGCCAAAAGCTACTGAACACCTAAAACAAATGGGAGTTTTGTTTGTGTAATTGAAGTAGATTACACCCTTCCATATAAACCGTGTTCTATGACATTCAGTCTTTTCATCCATTTTGTGGCTGGCTGTTGAAAGTTTTGAAAGAAGTCTAAACCACTTAACGATGAAGCAGACAATAGCAGTGTTGACAAGACAGGCGCAGTTAAGTTGTCCACTACGAAGTTGCACGCTCAGTACTTTAACACAGTTTTACCTCGTGTTTTTCACTGAAGCCAAACACAAAAAGGGCTTGATCCATGCAATTCTTTTAGACACTATTATTTTGTACTATGAACTATTATGGGACACTCATACATCTACTGTAGTCAAAATTTAAATTAAATTGAATTTTGTTTATGTAATCTTCCCATCCCAAAAAACAAATCCTAATGACATACAATGGTAATTTGTAACCTGTTGGTATGTTTTGAAAAGGGCAATTGCATAGCCTGGTGATTATTTGTCTGTGTTTTAATAAAAGGGTAATAAACATTACACTGTTTGAATAAAAATACATTTATTCAGTCAGTGATATTTGCCTTTGTCCTCACATGAAATGTGTATGTACAGGGCATGGCCTACACAGCAAAATCCACAACATTTATTTCCTTAACTGAAGATTTTTTATTTATCCCAATCTCTAGATTTACTTTATGTGGCCATGTCATGCCAATTTTTGCTGTTACTGAAGCTCACGAGA
Organism: Bostrychus sinensis; assembly: GCA_020698575.1. Taxonomy (NCBI): domain Eukaryota; kingdom Metazoa; phylum Chordata; class Actinopteri; order Gobiiformes; family Eleotridae; genus Bostrychus; species Bostrychus sinensis. The sequence goes on from CM036258.1 coordinate 16,959,503, forward strand.
TACAATTCAGAGAGTTGATGAGCCTTCTTTTCTTTACTGTATGTTTACTATTTTTACTACATGTCAATTTTTACTTTATTTGTATTGTTATTCTTCTGTCATTTCTTTATTGTATGAGGACGAGTTAGTCAGGTGGTAAACCTCAATATTTAAAACCTGTTGTTTATTGCAGAAATTACAATAAATATATTTGAGAGATTCTTTGTGTTTGTGAGATTTTTTTTAATCAATCATGATGCATACACATATTGCTGTTGCTTAAGTGGTTTTATGATACTACTTATCGATTTTTATAGAAGAATACATAGTATATTTTTAAATGTTTTGATATTTAAGTCAATTTAAGCTAGCAACTATCTAAGTATCACTGCCATACATGACACACAAGATACATAATTAACTTAAATAACTCCCTTTAGGAAGTGGTAATAAGGCTATTACTTATGATGTTTACTTTCTATTATAGCCCTGATGTCATTTTTACTGACATATTAGTCACCTTAAGTAAATGTTTAGGTTTACAGTGTTTACATATGTCCAAATATGAATCATTTCAAAAATGTAGATACATGAAAAACAAATACAGGCATGGCCAGTATTTGAATTATTCTCCCCAGGAATGTCGTGGTGTCAGATAATAAGTAGTAATGTTGGTTTCTCTTTGTTGCTCTTTTATATCAACACCATGTGTCAAAATGATTTGCACCCAAAATATTTTTAGTATAAAGCAAAAAAAGGCTAAAACCTGTCAAAAAATGGATACAGACGTGTTTGATATTGATTTTATAGGGCTACAGTATAGCCCTATAAAATATTGCAATATTTTACAGAATCGATATTTTCATTCAAAGTTGGCATATATTGTCTGGTGTAGTTATTTTATTTTATTTTTTCTCATATTATTTGAATGATTTTGAGGCTATTTAATGCTAAAACTCTCCTTGTAGGTGTTCTGCCTCTACCCTCAGCTTCAGCAGAAGAGGACAAAGTCAGATTTGTGATGGTGCCAGTCCCAGTGCCAGTCTTCATCCCTGTGCCTATGAACATGTACTCCCAGCACACACCTGTCCCCATGGCTATGCCTTTACCTGTTAGTCCTGCCGCTGCTCTTAAAAAATGTACAAGCTTTGACAGTATTTTGTATCATATAAAATGTTTTCCTTTTTACCAGGTTCCGGTGCCCATGGTTGTTCCTCCACAGAAAACAGAAATGAAAGATGCTGCTGTCCAGTTAGAGGGTATACCTACAAGAGATGAAGCATTCTTCTCTGACTCAGGTGAAAACTTCATTATTTTGGCATGTTCATCAAGGTACTGCATTAGAACTCTTTAATATTTTTGTGTTTTACAGATGAGAACAAAAATTGTGATAAAACTGAGCCACTCGCTAGTCAGGTCAGTCCTGTTATTCACAGTATAAATGAGTCTGCAGAAACAACCACTACAAAAGACCCTCCTTTCACAAATGCAAGGCTTGATAATCCATCCTCACCAATCATGGACCTAGAGACAGATTTTCCATCTGGTGAGTGTCTTGACTTCCTTCTCTTATGCGTGCCTCCATATTTGCATGATACCATTTAGTTGTTGATTTGCATTTCTTTGTCGAAGCAATGGATCAGAAAGTTGTTGTACAGCGAGGAGTCAAGAGAAAAAGGGTAGGACTCCCTCTACTGACCAGAAGCTACAATATATTTTTAAATTATATTTGGATATTTATTTGATATGCAAACATATGGCTTATCCACTTTAAGGCCCCATCCAACAAGATGAACCATCTATATTGGCTTAACGCCTGGAAAAGCTGGGTCCAACAGTGCAACAAACAGCAACCCAATGGTGGGGTCTAGATATTTTTTTTTCTAATAAAATCTGCACTTTGTTTTCCTTTTTTTTATATTGTGCCTTCTGGTTTACCCTTTAGAAAACCCTCTGCACATTGAAGAGGACATCCTTCAATGTGACTCTTATCAGTTGAGCTTGGCTCTGTGTCGATTCATCAGAGAAGTACGGGCGCCCAGTGGAGACTCTTATAGCCCAGACAGCACCTTCTGCCTTTGTCTGGGCATCCAGAAGGTGAATACACCTCAAAGCTCAACACAAAGAAATAACAGTTATTTCCTACTTTTCTCACATCAATATTCTGTATCAATTTTACTTTCACAGTATTTGTTTATGAAAGGTCGAATAGAAAACATCTTTACTGACCAGTTGTACAATCAGTTTGCCTCTGAGATCACGGAGATGCTCAAACAATGGAAGCCCACACCATCACACAGTGGTAAGAGTACTTACATTCAGTATTTAAGTAATTCAAAAGATAAACTTCTCACTATAAAGTAATTTTCTCTAGGGGCAATGTTTTCCTCTTGTGTTGAAGAGTCCTTCCTTTGGGAGTGTAAGCAGCTCGGTGCTTACTCACCTGTAGTACTGTTAAACACACTGCTGTTCTTCTTCACCAAACACTTTGGCTTTGTTACTGTGGAGGAGCATGAGAGCCTTTCTTTTGCCAACATCAGTCTATGCTCCAAACCCTGCAGCAGGGCTGGCAGAGTGTCCTTCCTCCAATTTAAGAGAAGCAGCACAACAGTCCTGGAAGAGACAGGTACGTGCTGAAAAAGTGAGACAGATATCCGTGAAGCATATTATTAATTTTAGTTTCATAATGATTTTTAGAGACAATGGGGAATAGGCAAATAGAGGAAGAGGAAAACATAGAGCTGCTTGAAAATGCTGCTAATCCTCTCCAATGTCCTGTCAGACAGTACGAGTTCTACCTCTCAAGATGGTGAGTGTTTTAATTATTTGTTCAATAGAGATGAACAAAAGTAAAGAGTAAAAAATGAGGTGCCATGTTTAGTCAGTTCAAAGCTCTCCTGTTTGTATGTAGTTCTCTGTTGAAAAGTCTACATGCAAAAAAAAGTTACAGACTAGATTTATAAGCAAAAAAGTCACTGCAGAAACTAGAGTCTATTCATTGTTTTGTTGTTATACTGCCTTTTATAGTTTTAATCTGCACAATATTGTCAAGCCATATTAACTCTCTGGACCCTGACACGTCGCCGGCGACTGCTGAGGACATGTTTCATTAAAATTAAGATATCTCTGTAACCATGAGCGGTAGTTACTTAGTTTTTTCTCCAGTTGAAGCTAATGTGTACGCGTTCGAAAGCTGCTTTTGATATCTTTGTAACTTTTCTAGAGTTCATTTTATGGCGTCTGAGACTTCAGTGTCTTTTGGCGACATTTTATAGTTGAGTGCCACCTAGAGGATGGACCCAAATTTGGCACATTTCTGATACAAATCCTGCCAAAACCAACTGTTTTATATCAATAACTTTCATTAGCTTTTATTGTAGTTGCCATATTGATTACCCACAATGCTTTACAACTTGCTGACATCATCGATGACATCATTGGCTCTTTATAAAGCACGAGCTGTCGATAGTAAAATGTCAACAAAAGCACAGTGGAGGGTTGAGATATCTTTTTAGTGCATATGATGTAAAAACTTGCACCTACAGTGTTCTACTTTGTTTTTGCCTTTTTCAAGAGTTTATGTTTTTATCAGTAGTTATAAATTTTAACAAAAATCTGATTCATAATTGTTTTTCTCTTGTATTTAACAATCTAAAGCAATTGTTAACCCTTAGGGCGCCTGACACGTTTTTAAATTAAATGTATGCAGAATGCAAATAGTTCTACCTACACTGTTCTTATTTGATATTGCACCTAACAAGGGTCTATACATTGTATTTTATTCATCAAAAGGCTTGCAAACATTTATTTTTGTAAATTTTAATAAGAGAGCTCTCGTTTTGCATTTTCACTTTTTTTTTTTAATTTTGCCTTTTGGACAAGTAGGTAGTTTTTATTCTCAATTGTCATACAATCAGCTACACACAGACTTAAAATTCAGGTTGTTCTGAAAAAAATGAAGTAAGTAGCATCTCTGTGGATCACTGGAGTGAAATTTTATAGCCCCATTTATATAAAAAGTCTAGGCGAGGATAATTTCCCAAATATGGCTCAGGGTGCAGAAGGTTAAAAACGTTTTTGGTAATACAGTATAAATTCTTATTCCCTCATAATTTTTCTTTATGCTTGTCAACAGCCCAGGGATGGCGCAGAAGAGAAGTGATCTGTTTTACCTCCAGCCTGAGCAGAATGTCCACACAGATAGGTCAGACACCGCACACATTGTCGAGAAGTTATGTTATCTGTCTCTGGATGTTAATTCTTTCTCTTTCTGCAGTTCTCTTTGGTACTCATGTGAACCATTAGACAGAAACAGCCTCCAGAGCATGCTCACACGTATATTGGCTGTCAGAGAGGTTCACCAGCAACCAGATAAAAACTGATAGAAGTATTCAGGGTGAAGGTATGATGGTAACTGTGACCAAGGGTGACCACAAAGTGAACTTTTCTGCTGTTTTTATTGCATTTGTTTTTGCTGTCCCTTATTTAGTTTCACATTTATTTTTTCACTACTACATGAATGGTGAATGGTGTATCATTATGAAGTGTAGCTTCATAAACTGTCCTTTTTATTATATTTGTCTTCCACACCCAAATTGATGGTATAAATATTATAATCAGTTTCTTACTGCTTTGTGGTTTTGAGCAAGGAATTGGCCACTATCTAGAGGTAAAAAAAAAAGATGGAACATTATTTTAAGTGCTGATAAATATAGGTTCCTCAGTATGCATAGCAGTTCTCCTGGACACATTTGATAGTGTACAATTATTATTAATTAAGGTAATGTATTATCATACATTACCTTAGCATTCAGTCTCAGTTTTGCAGTCAACACCACTTAATCTGTTTTGCCATAATAATTACCACATTAGTGAAAATACTGTATGGGCTCGGGCTTCATGTTTACTTTTAGAAAGAAAATCTGCCAACAGTGTCTAACTTCATTCGTCCAGTAGGCTGCGAGCCAACATCAGTGACATTTAATCCTTATTGAGATTATGCAATTGCTGGTGCAAATGAATGCTTGTTTATGTTTTAACAGTTTTGAGGGTCTAAAGACAGCCATAGGGTTCAACCTTTACACACAAAATAGTGTTATTTTTTGTGGGAGGCAGCATTGTGAGGGAATCAATGTGATATTGAAAGTCTATCTGCATTTTATATAAAGTCTTTTTGTATCAGTGGTCTATTGCTTATTCATTTTAATTTGACTACATTTTTATCTGTATCCTTCAGCTATGACTAATTAATGCGAAACCTCAGAGCAAATCACAGAGTTGAGATTTATAATAGCTTTATTCAAATGTTGACAAAATAACAGCAGGTATCTAAAGTAAAAATAGCATATAGAAAATGACCTTTGATGCATCTATAATGATAGTGTCGCACTGAGAACATCACCTTCATAACTTAACAGTTTCAGTCAGTTTATTTTGAGTTTAGACGAAGGATACTACAAGAAGTTTAAACATTGATAATAAAAAAACAACACAGGAACAACAAGAACCAGAAGAAAACATTTAAAAATAAAGGCTGGTAGAAAGCTTAGCTCTCTTGTTGAGGCTGGGCAACTCCTTACTATAAACTAGTTAACATTAACTATTGCATAGGAAAAGAAAAGATTAAGTAGGTGTTTAGGCCAAATCCTCTTCACCTTCCTCTTCAAACTCGCCCTCTTCTTCAGCGGTGGCATCCTGGTACTGCTGGTACTCGGAAACCAGGTCATTCATATTGCTCTCGGCCTCTGTGAACTCCATTTCATCCATGCCCTCCCCGGTGTACCTGCAACATTAATAAACATTCATCCATGCTTTCTCTGTAGCATGTCAGCACAAGTACAGGATTACTCCCTGCAGGAGCAACAGGAGCCCTTCTATTTACTCACCAGTGAAGGAAAGCTTTGCGGCGGAACATAGCGGTGAACTGCTCAGAGATACGTTTGAACAGCTCCTGAATAGCCGTGCTGTTTCCAATGAAGGTGGCGGCCATTTTGAGGCCACGAGGGGGGATGTCGCACACAGCAGTTTTGACATTGTTGGGTATCCACTCCACAAAATAGCTGCTGTTTTTGTTCTGCACATTCAGCATCTGTTCATCCACCTCCTTCATGGACATGCGGCCTCTGAAAATGGCTGCCACTGTGAGGTAACGCCCATGACGTGGGTCACAGGCAGCCATCATGTTCTTGGCATCAAACATCTGCTGGGTGAGTTCAGGGACTGTCAAGGCCCTAGAAGAAAATAACAAATCATTTCATTTAAACAATGTATTGGACTGTGGCGGGCTAATCCTAAATATAAAAAGATTTACCTGTACTGCTGACTGCCTCGACTGGTCAAGGGGGCGAAGCCTGGCATGAAGAAGTGCAATCGGGGAAATGGCACCATGTTTACAGCCAATTTCCTCAAATCAGCATTGAGCTGACCAGGAAAGCGCAGACAGGTGGTGACGCCGCTCATGGTGGCCGAGACAAGATGGTTCAGGTCACCATATGTAGGTGTAGTGAGTTTCAGGGTGCGGAAACAGATGTCATACAGGGCCTCATTATCAATGCAGTAGGTTTCATCTGTGTTCTCGACCAGCTGGTGGACTGACAGTGTGGCATTGTAAGGCTCCACCACTGTGTCTGACACCTGGAGTTCGACGAGAAAAAGAGAGTTAATAAGATTAAAACATGGATGGCACTATCTTGTTCCATCCCTTTAATTCACTTAGTTGTGAGTACCTTGGGTGAAGGCACCACGCTAAAAGTGTTCATGATGCGGTCTGGATACTCTTCTCGGATTTTGCTGATGAGCAGGGTACCCATGCCAGAACCTGTGCCTCCTCCTAGAGAGTGTGTGAGCTGAAAGCCCTGCAGACAGTCACAGCTTTCTGCTTCCTTCCTCACCACATCCAACACTGAGTCCACCAGCTCAGCTCCCTCTGTATAGTGGCCTTTTGCCCAGTTGTTACCTGCTCCACTTTGACCTGTGTTGTCACATGACAACAAGCAAATGAGAAAAATCCTCACATCTTGCATTCGTCCCCAGTTAATATGCATATTTAAATTCTTACCAAAGACGAAGTTGTCTGGTCTGAAGACCTGCCCAAAGGGACCAGATCTCACAGAGTCCATTGTTCCTGGCTCTAAATCCACAAGAACTGCACGGGGGACATACTTTCCACCTGCAGTTGAAAAACTAGTTAAATAAGAATGACATGTAGCTTTAATAATAATAATCTTAGCAAATTACAACTGTAAAGAAAAGTGATTATAAGAATTATTTTTAATGTTTGTAATTCTGTTTTTATTAGTTTAAATAAATGAATGAAGGCAAGTAAGTTCTTTACTTTCATTCACTCGTTTGGGGTCACAAAAGGTCGGCTGTGGTTTTGTTGACTCATTGTATCATAGAAACATTGTTATTATAGGAACATAGCGACAGTATCCAGGAAGGGGCCATTGCCCTCAAGAATACAATCATTTCCTTCAACTCCCACTTGGACGACTGAGGTCGACTGTAAGCACTGACATACAAATACTACAATAACTCATTAAGCAGGTATGATCTAACCTGTTGCTTCGTTGTAATAGACATTGATTCGCTCCAACTGCAGGTCACTGTCACCGTGGTATGTCCCGGATGGGTCGATGCCATGTTCGTCACTTATCACTTCCCAAAACTATATTTACAACAAAAGAATAAAAACTGTAAACAGACAAGAAGTATCACGGCGTAGCAAACTCAGCACTTGCGGACACAAGAACACCAGCGCGATCCTTATCTTGGCGGCTGCTAAGCTAACGTTGACGTTAGTTGAACGTTAGCTTAGCAGCCCGCCCAAATCAAAATTAAACATAATGCAACGCAGTTTAGAAGAGATGTTAAATTTATAACAAAAGTTTAATTCTGACCTTGGCTCCAATTTGATTACCGCACTGGCCTGCCTGAAGATGCACGATTTCCCTCATTATGACAGAGTTCAAAAACTTTTCAACAAGGAGCAGAAAGAGCTGAGACTCGCAGTCTTGAAATCCAGTAACGGACTAACCTGAGAAGGTAAGAACAGTTCCAAGTACATACGGTGGATAAATCTGATTGGCCCGGACAAACGTCACTCAAAATAAACTTGACATTTTATTGGTGGACATTTTTGACGCTAAGTTGTGATTGGATAATGAGTTGGGAACGCGTAAGTGCGTTCCCTTGGTAACACAAAACAGAACCAAGAACAGAATAGAACACTGAAATATTCAACAGGTCTCTGGGCAACTGTCAGGCGCGTGTATCTGAGAAAGAGAGAAACAAGCGATGGTGGGCTAAAAGTAGGATGTACTCGAATAATACAGCAATAATACAGCAATAATACCAATATTATTATATGCGCAATTAAGCACTAAGAGAGAAAAAAATCGATCTCTAAATTGTATTTCATACTTGAATAATCTTCCGACATTCAACTGTGGAACGAACTCTCCTTTCAAGCAAAATTAAACACACAAATGCTTTCTTGATTCTTGAATAATTTATATTAAAAAAATGAACAGCCAACAAATTGTTTGAAATGTTTCAAAGTTAATAGTCCATAAGATTTAGAAATGTGCTTTGTTATACTTCACGTTATACCAAAGTGTATTCCAGTGCAATTTCCATTCTATTAAAAGATTATCAATCATCTAAAGATTACTTTTTTTAGACTAGCAATAAAGTATATATCATTGGAAATAAATATTTTTAAAGTTGTCATTATGCTCCCATATTTTGGGCTGACAGAGGCTGATTTATTTTAAGAAAATTATTGTTGCTTGTACTTACATATCGTTTTTTATATATAAATAAGAAAGTACGACTATTTGAAGAAGTGTTTTCAATACCGTATCTTACATCCCTTGTGGCACTGTTGTATTTTTTTTCATTATGATTAATATAAGAACATAAAAATTATATTTTTAATCGCTCTGTTAGTTAAAAAAAAAAGAAAAAAAAAAAGCTGTCTTGACGTCAGAATCCCGCGACTGTTTATGTGCTACAGTAACCCATCATGGCGCTCTTTCCAGCTTTTGCAGAAGAAGCCGCTAACAAAGTTGAAGATTCACGCAAGGGTAAGTATTGCTTGGCCATATTTTCTATTTAGTCACTGAATAATGTGTGTATAAAGCCTTTCTGTTTTGCACTTTCTGACGGAGCGTAAATGATCACTGTTGCTGACTTAAGCTTATGTCTAGCTTTGCATTGCTTGATCCTTGAAACTAACTAGCATACGTCAAATTTCTGTTTTTTAAGGATTAGATTGGTTAAACAACAGGAGTTTTCAGACTCAAGATGCGCTTTCTCTTCATTGTCGGTTTTTGGAAAATACCACTGAGACGCGAGATGATAAAGGATCCAGGTACCTTCCACTTTTACCTTTAGGCTACATTTATATTATTAACGCTAACTTCATGTAACATCGTGTAATGTCACTGATGTTAGGGAGGTGAGCTCTGCCGAGGATAGAGATGAGGAAAAGAACAACGTGCCACACAAAAAGAAGCGAAAGAAAAATGAAAAGAAAAGAACGAAAAAGAAGAAACACAAAAAGCGAAGAGGGCATTCGGATAGCAGTGGGTCCGACTCTGAAATTATCTACCCAAGTGACTTAAAAAAAGAACAAGATACAGAGAGGTGCGTAGAGACTTCAAAACAGACCCCATACTCAACATTATGTGCTAATCTATAAACATTGCTCTTTTATCAGGGCTGAAGGTGCTGCAATTGCAAGTAATTTTCTCTGGCTTGACGACCTCACATCGACTCAGAAAGAGACATTCTGTGTTGATCGCAAGCCAGACCCAGCCAATTGGACTTATAAGTCACTTTACAGAGGGGATGTAGCCAGGTAACTACAAAGCAATCATAAGATACTGTGATGTGAGATTAAATAAAACAAATGTCACCGTGTGTGATGCAGGTACAAAAGGAAAGGCATCTCCTCATTGGGCCTAGATCCTCACAGACAGAAAGTCACCTGGGAGGAGTCAGGATCAAACAAGAAACAGAAAGCCAAAGCCAAGAAGAGAGGAAGAGGAGGAGGAGGAGGAGGAGAAAGGTACTTCTCTACAGCAAGTCGCCAGCTACTTACATCTGAACCCCCAGTTTCAACTTTCCCTACAACTTCTGAAAACAATGGCACTGGGGCCATACCTTTCCTTGCTTTGTGTGAGGAGGAAGAAAAGGCTACAGGTGGACTGACAAATAAGCAATAAACGCAAAAATACTAAATGGTGTGTCATTGGCCACAAAAATAACGATATGTGTCTATCTAGATGACAGATCACAGACTTCATCATTAAATCCCCTTGGCATATATGACTCATCGACAGCCCTCTGGGTGCAGGGGAAAGGAAAGCCAGATGATGCAAGCCAAAAACAAGACACACAAACAGTGGAGACCACACCTTTATTCTCCAGAAAGACTGAAGAGTTTAACAAGCGTCTTAGAGAGCAACCAGAGGATACTGAATTGTGGATACAGTTCATACATTATCAGGTAGAAAGACATTACTTGACATATTGTATTCTGCTGCCTTTCACTCTAGTCCATAAAAAGTAGCAATGTAATATTTTATATCCATCTACAAAAACCCTTTGCCAATATTTAATCCTGGCACTTAATTTGGATCATGTTTAGCTTTATGTTTGTTTTTGTTGGTCAGAATGAACTGAGCACATCAGTGTTTGGTGGTGAACAGGAGAATCAGGAGGATCATACTGAGCGGCATAAATCTTCCTACCGTGCAGTGCTAGAAAAAAAGCTGAGCATTGCGGACCGTGCTGTTGCTACAAACCCCAGTTGCATTGCTTTACAACTGGAGAGGCTAAAGATCTGCCAAGAACTCTGGGAGTCTTCAGCTTTGGCTAAAGAATGGAAGAAGCTGGTTAGAATACTTATTCTTATGAGACTTTGTACAAACCAGTGTAGCTAAATATAAGTCTAAATCAATGCTGTCTTTTCTGTTCTACCGCAGGTGTTTCTCCACCCAAATAGTGCACCTTTGTGGAAAGAGTATTTGCTCTTTATGCAGAGCTATTTTAGCAACTTTTCTGTGTCAAAGGTCAACTCTGCCTATGGAAAATGTCTAAGCACACTCAGCGCTGTTCGTGATGGTAGCATGGTCTCTCATCCAGCTCTGCCAGGAGTGGAGGATGATATGCTGGGTAACTATCTTTGTTTAATGCAACTCATCCAGCATTCTTCCTTTAGTTTTTTTTTTTCAAAATACTGAATATGAATTAAGCTTTTATTTGTCTCGCTAATTCTGTTTTTTTTTGTTTTGTTTTGTTTTTAAGATATCTTCATTCAGCAGTGTCATTTTTTGCGCCAGGCTGGTCACTCAGAAAAAGCAACATCCCTGTTTCAGGCTATGATTGACTTTACTTTTTTTAAACCTGAAAATCTACAAAAACTGTCTACTAAGCAGCAGGTACACTTCACTCCTTAATATTTTAACAAATGTACCTACTGATAGCTATTATTCCTACATTTGAATGCGTCTTCAGTTCTACAGGGTAACCAGGTAGAACCCAGGAACAAAATTTATATTAACTTATTTATAGGTGGAATTCTTTGAGCCCTTCTGGGACAGTGGTGAGGCAAGAGTTGGTGAACTTGGAGCCAAAGGCTGGAAAACTTGGATGCTTCAACAGGAGCGAGGAGGTTGGCTACAGCCCAGTGCAGGTATGACATCCAATTACAGACTAATAAAAATATTACCAATATATTGGTCTTGAAACACTGATTTGAATTTCTTTCATATGTGTGTTTCATAGAGGAAGAGGAAGAAGAAGAAGAGGAAGAAGAGGAGGTGAAAGATCGTAACCAGCCCAAATGGAAGGCCTGGTTAGATGTAGAGTCATCTCGCGAAGCAGCTCACTGGTTACCCTGGAGGCCTGACAAAGTGAAGGGCCAATCAGAAGAGGACTGTGAGGACCCTGACAGACAGGTACTGGCTCCTGGCAGGCAAATAAACAGTTTTCCTCTACTCCATGGTAGCACTAGATGTATTTAGTAATGCTGTTTATTTAAACTCTCTCCCCTTTTTCTTTTTAACTCAAGGTGCTGTTTGATGACATTGGGCCGTCCCTGATTTGCTTGTCTTCATCAGAATTACAGCTTCGTCTTCTTCTCCACTTTTTATCATTCCTCGGACTGCCAGTGAATATTGCCACATCATGCCAATCTGGAATGCTGTTGGAAAACCTTTCGCTATTGACACAAAGTAAAGTTATTACATCAGATCATTATTAATTCAAATCAAATTAAGTAAGAAATTAGTCTAATAAATCTTATTCTATTTTTTTTTTTTAGATGATGACCTAGCACGACCCCTGACTTTTCACAAATTTTTTCACTCTGGGATTAACTCTGCTGGTCAGATGACCACTCTGCAGGGAACACCAAAGTGCATAGGGCTGGGAAAGCAGGGTGAAAAGTTTGTGAATAATGTTTTTGCTATGATCCAGCCGCTACTTTCTGTCCACCATCGAGTCATTCTGTCTCTTAGTCGGATTCAGTATGAGAAATTAAAGGTATAGCTTGTCATTTTTGTGTTTTATTCATAAATTGATTCCTGTTTTTGTAATATTTATTTGGTTTGTTGATAGGTCCTGCGAAGTGCATGCAGTGGCAACAAAAAACGTGTTCACTCTCAGGGCAAGAAGAGCAAACGGATCGCTAAGCGTTTGCTCAAAGAACCTGAAAACCGTTCATCATTAGAGCTGTGGAGGGAGTATGCTCACTTGGAGTGGCTTTTGGGAAATCTTGAAGAAGCTCGCAAAGTTTTTGGCACAGCAGCAGCACTTGGTGGAACCAAAGGTCTGAGCTGCCCAAGTCTGTGTACTCTGTCACTATTGTGGGCGCAGTTAGAGGTAGAAAATACATCAGATGTTGGAGGAAGACAGAAGGATCTAACTGCCTCGCCAGCTGTATGTATACTAACAAGACTGGCAGAAGAAACCTCAGTGTGCTCCTCTCAAGTGCTTTCTCCTGTTTCCATATTAAAAGCTCGAAAGTCATATGACCAAGCTCTAAATCGCACCATATCTACCTTGGATCAGGTCTCACTTACACAAGCTGTCAAAGGTTAGCCTTACTGATGTCTATTACCAGTGAAAGTGTTTTACAAAAATTCAAGAAGCATTACGTGTTAATAAAACATACATTTTTGCCTCTCCAGGTCAAGATCATGAGCAAGTAGAGGCATACAGTGGCCTGGTTGGCTGCTACGCTCTATTCCAGTACCTCACAACAGGAATCCAATCAGCTATGGCTGTGTATTTACAGGCAAGAGACAGAATGGAGGAGCTAAATCAGAGGCTAACACCTGATATGAAGTCGGCAGAAATAAATGTAAATAGTGAAGCTGGTTGCAGTCAAACTAGCAGGGATTTTATCAGCAGATTGTGTTCTGAGTGCGAGGCTTTAGCCATACAGGAAGCAGCATTGCTCAGGTACCACAACAGTGTGAGTGTGTTTCCACTAGCTTCATTACGACAAGTGCTGACAACTGCCTTATCTGCCTGGCCTTGCTGCGCTGCCCTCTGGAGCATCTACATACAGGTATTTATTATAAAACAAGTGGGAAATCTTTATATTTTTGCTTTTTACAACTTCAACATGCTGCCTTTACCTGTCGTTTAGGTAGAGAACCGTTATCATAGTGCTGGCAGGGCTCGTCGCTTTTTTCACTCTGTTATGAGGAATACCAATAATGTGGTGCCAAGACTTTTTGCCATTGTCGCCGAACAACAAAGGAAGCAGACTATGGATGCTGCTCAGAGGTATGTCTGCCAAGAATGTTGGTTATATGTAATGTTGGTCTACCTCTGTTTTATTGAAAAATACTATTACTGGTATTTAGTGTTACTTTCTTGCAAACCTAATTTTCAAATACCTGTTTCAGATTGTGTTTGTATGGCGCTGCCTTGCCTACCTTGCCAGAGAATGGCCTCAGTCACCGAATACGTGGACTATTTGAAAATGTAACAAAAACAAAGATGGGAGCTCACTGTCCTTTACTTTGGAGAATGTACCTGCATTTCCTGGTGAGATGGCAAAAATACACTTTTTTGAGGTTGGAGTTAATAGTATGCTGCTTTTTTCAAATATACATTTTAGGAATAGGTAGCTTATATACACTTTATAAATGACCAATATGGATTAATTATGTTTGCTTTACACATTCTGATGTATAACGCATTTATAAGACGTTTTGACTGATGTTTAAACCATTTATTGTGAGCATGTATTTTGTATAATTTAGGTATCAGATGGGAAGGTGGATCAAGCCAAAGGGATTTTCTACAAAGCACTGCAAAACATTCCTTGGTCAAAGGTAAAATATTTATGGGACAGTTTATTTTTACCACATGAATGTCCTTATCATTATAGACATTAATGCTAACCAGCTGTTTAATGTGATATTTGTGTGATCAGGGCCTGTATATGGATGCAGTACAACTATTTCCTGAGCACTTGCAGGAATTTGTGGACTTGATGACAGAGAAGGAACTTCGACTCAGGCTACCGTTGGAAGAGCTTGACATACTCTTTGAGGACTGAAAAACTAAACTTTTTTTTTTTTTTACTTGTTCCAATTTCATCTCTTGGTATACTCACTTTAAATTAAATACAGTTTATTCTCTTGCCTACTGAAATCTTTGATATTTTTGTGCTTTGGTCAAATATAGATGATAAATTATGAAGATATGCTTTGGCTACATTAAAATTATGTTGATATGAATAAAAAGAAAGTTAGAAAAAAATAAGTAAAAGTAATAATAATCAATTCAGACACTTGATTATGGCACATTTAAATGTTGCACTTTAATATATAACCTACAATGAACTAGTATGAAATGAAGAACTATGACTACTTCAAGAAGTAAGGAAGTGACATGAGAGTGGCATATCAATTAATTAATATATGCTTGAATGTTAAAGAAGTTTCGAGGGTGGTTTTATAACTACAGATGCTACTTGTACTTGGTTAAAAATTAAACTTTGAAACTTGCACCTGTGAATCACCTGAAACCTGCACCCGCCCTTAGTAGATCTTCTGCCAAATGTGTACATTACAACTAGTCCCTCTCCCTGGTCTTCAGTGTCGCGCCGTGGTTTGACGCATTGCAGATCCGACCGGACCAATCAGAGATCTCAGATCAGTCTGCAGAATATTGCAGCTCCACCCTGGCCAATCACAGTCCGCGTCTCAAAACCGATCCGCCACTTCCCCAATGCTGTAAATTGTGACATTTTTTAAGGATCCTTCCGCTGCTATAAAAAGGTCGTAAGACAAGCTAGTCCGTCATTTTCTGTGGCTCTGCGATGCAGGTTGCAGCGGGACACCTGTGGCCCCATAATGTAACTTTAGTAACAACGTGTAATCGCAGACATTGTTTCACTGCCCCTTTGCCCACTTAAACTCCACCCAGAGTTAAAACAGTGTCAGCTCACTGGCGCGGGGATATTATGTGAAATTTAATACGTAGCATAGCAATGAGTTTCAGACCTGTGCATTTTAATAAGTATATAAATATGTATTACACTTTGGTCTGACGCACCTGTACACGTATTAGCTTTCTGACCACATTGACTGCTTTGTAATATTTTTTAAAGTATTCCTCATAAAAGTGTTTCATAGAGAATAAGAGGGTATGGATACATTTGTGCAAACTGTAAATTACCTCTGTACACTGCGGAGGGATACAGTGAGGCGGTGGTTCGTCTCGCTTCTTGCCCGCCTCCAATGCCGAGCCTTGTTCAGAGGCAGCCGTCCATTTCCTCTGTCCCTGTAGCGTTAGCAGACCAACCTTACACACGCAAGCAGACATGGTGAGTATTTATATTTTTTTTAAGTGCTACACGCGGTTTACCAGTGATTTATTTCAGGTTTACATAAGCTCTTGTGCCTGAGGCGTCGCTCTTGACTGAATTGACGCCGCCTTTGAGGAGAGTGTCGGCGCAGTGGGCTCCTTTTTAAGCTGTTAGCGGACCTGCGCTAAATGAACCCTGGCCACCTGGCTTTTCTGATTCAACTGGTCATTTAGGAGCTTGTGAGGCTACGAATACATTTTTTTTACACAGTGCTTCATTTACATTGGGTTTAATAAAAGTGATAATGGCAGTGCAGGTGCCGCTTTGTTTGACGCTGCGTGTTAGCTTCAGTGCTAGTTTTAATTTTACATTACGCTACATCTCTTTATCAGGCGACGTTTAGGCCAATACTTTTCATTTTCTCCACAGATTTACAAGTTAGTATATGGAATGAAAACTTGCAGATAACGTTATAATTCGATGCGGGTTACTTTGTCGCAGTAATCGGAGACTTTGCGATATTATAAATGCATGATATGACAGATTGTGGAGGTGTTGCTTCTATCGTCATTTTCATCACAGACCTAAGATGCACTGACCTCCTTAAAGCCCAATTTATAAATCATTTCCCCACCCATTTTAAACCAAAAGACTATTAATACTCATTAATTTGTTATTTTAAATACTTGTCACTATTTGTATCATTTAAATAAACATTATGCATTTCTGGTTAGGAATCTTTAATGATTTTTCCCCAAAGTTTTGTGAAATAGTTATAGATAACTATGAGAAAGTGTGGGGTGGGGATAATGAAAGATCCTATCTCTGTATTGAAGGACTTGCTTAGGAACAAGAGAATATGCTTTTTCACCTGATGTGGGGTTTGAGTTTGTAGTTATGGTTTAGTTAATCAATCTGAGAGCTTCATTTGCAGCGGTGTCCTATGTGCCAGTATCCTTAGTTTTGAATAGTCATTTTACAAGTCAAATTGAACAAGTTTACAACACTTTTACTTTCTGTGAGTCACATTTGAGCTCTGAAATACAATGAAAATGTGTCATTTTGTGGGTGGTTAAAAAAAAAAAAAAAAAGTAGGTGTTTTAAGACCTGAATTTACCAAGTCACAGAAAACATAACTTATTTCACTCTCATCTCAAATGTGTTTGTCATAACTAAAGAAACAGAGCAGTAGTGACACTGCGGCACCTTGAGAGCAATTTGACCTGGATATTAGAGGGTTAGCAGCTTGTTAACCAAAGCTTGAGCTTGCACACACATGCACAAGTAATGCCTGTCATAACCATCTGCCATCTTGAAGAGCTTGGTAACACTAATACTTTGAGTAATTATTTAAAGCTAAGTTTTTTAAGTTAAAAAGATTGGTGGGTCCAAAAGTCCTGGGGCTAGGTGCTCTTCAAAGATCAGTGGAAAAAATATCAGTTTAAGAGCAGAAGAGGGATCCAAGGCACTCTGACATAATTAAAAATCCTTTGTGTGAGGGACATTCCAACACATTTCAACCCATGCTGGGTCTTCATCAGGGCAGACATAATGTGCACTCAATACCAGGTTTTTATTTATATTATTATTTGTTGTTGCACATATTGTTTCACTAATAAGACCACCTGGTATTGACTGCACATTTTGTCTGCTCTAAGCTAAGTTTTTGATATTTTGGCCTTGACTGTAATGGGTTTTAAGAATTTAGGGGTAGTTAAGGAAACAACATGGACTTGTGTTGTATTTTGCAAACAATGCTCTCAGAGATCTGCTCAGTTACATGTGACAGAAAGTCACTTCTGTTGTAGACACAAAAGGAGTGGTCATTCAAAATCACCCTAGAAACACTGCTATTGCAGCAGTGGGGAAGGTATGCTCCTAAATTGTTAAAATGAAGGTCTTGCTACAATAAGAAAGAATCTGTACATTAAAGTTTTATTTTGCTTCACTGAAAAATATTGATGGTCCTGATGGTGTTTAAAAGGTCACATGGCCAGCCATCTGATCCTCTCCAGGAGCTGCAACTGGAGCAGGTAGACAACAGGCTACCACTCAACTTCTGTGAACCCCCATGGTCCCAACACTGACGCAAACACACACCCAACATTAACTTCGCTGACACATTTTGATGGCCACCTTTGGCCTGGCCTTCATACTCTTTCACTGTCTGTCTGCTGGAGGCTGTTTGACTACAGAGGGGGTAGACACTGTTGTTCTGTACCGTTCTTCTGATGGCAAAATGGACACAAAGCTCACTTGTGCCCGGGTCGCACTCAGATGGATAACCACCACTAGGCTCCTGTTCTTGGACACCAGGTGACTGTTGGTCATTCTCATTTGGGCTGGATGGCAAAAGGACACTTGCTGAGAAAATTTATTGTTGAACATTTTTTTTAAATCCAACCTTTCATTGTAGAAGGAAAGGATCAATGACTTTTGTCTATCCTGTCTTTAAAACTTCAAAAGACAAGCTCTACAAACACATAGACTGGACCTTTATTCATGCATCTGCCCATTAGAAGACACAAGAAAGAAGGACCTGCTGTCTACTTGGTTTTTGAACTTCAACTCCAGGGTGATGTAAAATACTGTATGTAATTGTTGGAAATGGCTGTATCTGCCCCAGCTGTATTTGTAGACTAGATACTCTGGTAGATGTCTAGCCCTTATTATTTCCATCCGCCTGCAGTCTTGAAGTATTATCACTGTCCTTATTGCTATCACCCCCTCGACATGCTGCCTAAGAAGGTGGCCATGTATCCCATGGAGGATGATCTTGTGAGTCTGTCCACGGTTTATGACCTCTTGGACGAGCAGCAGCACTTCTATAAGGAGCTGATCCAACAACAAGAGAGGAACTACAGAGCCTTTCTCCAGATGGTAATGGACTCCACTTCCAGCCGCATGGACAGCCTGGTCCGAGAGATGCAGGACCTGAGGAACTGCCTGCAGAAGACAAAGTCCGACCTGGCAGATGTTAAGAGGCACGGTGTCCAGAACAGCAAGCGCACTGAGTGCTTAGCTGAGGGCCTGGTGATGGTGCGAGGAGCACTGGACGGACTAAGCATCAAAGCAGGCCTCCCTGTGGCAGGTGCAGAAGGCAGAACTACAGAGACAAAGCAGCGCCCTGGGTTAAGGCTGGACAGTAGAGGACGAGCAGCAGCTGGCAGAGCCGAGCTGAAAAAAACAGAGCCCAAAGCTGTGAAGCTTGTGGCAGATCTCACTGATATCCACTTTGAAAACATAAAGGTTGTATGTCAACTGGAGTGAATTAATGTATCTTTATTATACTAAGATGCTGAGTATCTGAGGAGTCTTGTCATAATTTGGAAATGCAGCATGCTGTGATAAAGCGACTGTCTGCTCAACCCCTGAAACATTTGTTTGAAAAGTGTGCTTGTCACTTTTTCATGGTATGTGGCTGGTTTTAATCAAATATTTCTCTTCATTTTAGGCTGACCAACTAACAGAAGAGCAGATTGCTGGTAAGACGATGCTCTCACGCACTTTGGAAGAATAAAATGTTTTCATAATTGCTGTTAGAAGTTATTAAATTTTATTTTTCTGTACCTTTTCAGAGTTCAAGGAGGCCTTCTCCTTGTTTGACAAAGATGGAGATGGGACCATCACTACTAAAGAGCTGGGCACTGTCATGAGGTCACTGGGGCAAAACCCAACTGAAGCTGAACTTCAAGACATGATCAATGAGGTGGATGCAGATGGTACGATAATTGTTAGAAATGAAGTGTGTTGGTGTTATTGTTAGTTACTTGAAACAAACTAAGGTCTTGTATTTTGTCTAGGCAATGGGACCATTGACTTTCCTGAGTTTCTGACAATGATGGCAAGAAAGATGAAGGACACTGACAGTGAGGAAGAGATCAGAGAGGCATTCAGAGTTTTTGATAAGGTGGGCTTACATAGATTTTCTGAAAATGTTTAAAGAATGAACACTTTGAGACTTTGAACTTTGTCTGTTTAGGATGGCAATGGTTACATTAGTGCAGCAGAACTGCGTCATGTAATGACCAATCTGGGAGAAAAGCTGACAGATGAAGAAGTAGATGAAATGATCAGAGAAGCTGATATTGATGGAGATGGTCAGGTCAACTATGAAGGTAAGAGCAGAGTACACTGCTTTACCTGTTCCATTATGTTCCCACTGTGTTTGACTTAAATATGTCATTGTTTGTCTCCTCACAGAATTTGTTCAGATGATGACTGCCAAATGAACAGGGCTCACGAAAAATCAGTCAAACATTTCACTTACCTCTTATTGCAAAAATCAACATTTATTCATACTGTATAGACAACTTAAACTGAATGTGAAATCTGTTCATTTAAACAAGCTCAAAAAAGGTAAAAGACAAAACCAAAATGAATCTGCATGTACTGACTTGTGTTCCCTGCCTCTCAGTGCTGAGCTGCCCAATCAGATCTCAACCCTTTAGCAGCCTTTTAGCAGCTGGCCTGTTCAGCCACTGCTCTTCTGCTTCCTGGTTCCATCTGCCTGATCTCATCATTATTTAGGTTGGCCTGTGGCCTCTCTCTTTTTTTTTTTCCTATAACTTCCTGTTTTCTTTGTTTTATGTTTCACATGCATGCAGCTTTAGATGGGTTACTGTCGAGAGCCCAGTGGCAAAAGGCTGTTGTGAGCTTCAGGTTAGTCTGGGACCCACAGTGGAGGGAGGGAGGGAGAGTTGACAGATGGATGGGAGTGAGTAAACCAGCAGGACTTGCAGGTTTCTTACCTAAATGAAGTCAGTGATGGCAGATATTTTTAAGAAAAAATTAAAATGGAATAAAGAACTCATTTTAGATTCTGTGCTTCTAGCATGTCCGGAAAATGCTTTCTTTTGTGTGTTTACCTTTTTTGAGGATGAAGCCCAGATGGGGCTTAGACTTTAAGGCCCTATGGACAATGGGTGTGTCCTAGTCTATCAGAGGGGTTGGGAGGGTTTTAGAAGTGATGATGTACAACAGCAATTTTCTGGGCAATATCTGTATCCTACGGTTGGGATAGGAATTGAATGGCTTCAGTGTAAAATGTATTTAAAGACAATAGTCTTATAGCATGATCTGGTACAGTATATTGCCCCAAATGTTGCATTTGTCTCATTATTCTACTGGGTGTTAATTTCAATTTAGTGGGGACGGGGTCGGTGCTTTGCAGCATTTCTATCTTGTGCTTGTGTGCAGGTGAGTGTATGCGTGTGGGTGCGGCGAGGCCCGGCCCAGTCCAACTGTTCTGTTCAGTTCAGTTGATCTGCATTCCAAGTTGTACATGCTAGTCTTTACATTTTGTTTTTCCAATAAAATACCATGAACTTACTTCTCGTGCTGCTTTGTTTTGTACTAAATCCAGGGAAAAGAAATTGGAAAAGAAAATATTTGTTTTATTTAAGATATCAAATGTAGGGATAATGGAATGGTAAGGACTGGATACTAGCCTTGCATCACTAACAGGAAGTTTTTGACACTGAAGCCCTCACTTGGTGTAATTATGCAATTCTGTATGTGGAGTGGTGTCACAGGCACTTCTTGATCATGAAGACCGGTCTGTCTGTGGATGTGCTGTTGCCAGGCAACACGGCAGGCCTGGGATGGGGGAAGGGCAGCAGAGAACTGAGTTTCAATAGCGAGAAAAGGGAACAGCTTATAAAATAACATGTTTAAGGGAACAGATTCAATGTTAAAACAAAATGAAGACACCATTTAAATGACTTCTTTTCTTTTGTTGTGAAGCTTCAGCTGAAATGACCTAGTCAGTGTAGTTTCCACTACTGCTGACCACTTTCAACCTGCGACTGTCCAAGTCTACATCAGTGTGAATAAAATGAATGTTTGATGTGGCTTTTGTAAAAATAGCCTCTGTGGCAAAGATGTAAATTGAAGCAGATAAAGACAAAAGGAAAGAGCCATGAGGAAGTGTGGAAGGTCTTAGATTTATCTCACACATTTAGTGACAACAGTTATGTAACCGTCTGAAGTACATTAATATACTATGGTGTACCCTGATGTTTCAGGACTCAGAGGGTGTACCACCACATTCCTTCATTTTATTTCTCTCTCACCAAATATTTATGATGAATGATACCAACATGGTAGAAAAGACAATTCCTGAAATATCACCCCCTCTCCTGGCTTCAGCTTTCACCTGTATAAATATTTTAGTTTTTCACCATACAGGCAGAACAACTGTGTGTGTGTGTGTGTGTGTGCGTGTCAATACTAAAACAATGCCGACTGTTAATTAATTTGAAAGAGTAAGCTCAGTGTATCAGTGTGTCACTTTGACAATATTCGACTGGCATTTAAAAGAATATTTCACAAGGCGATGTTTGTAGAAGTAGTGCAATAACCAAAAAAAAAAAAAAGTCAAAAAGTAATTTGTACTTTGTACATTTGATTTTTTATTCTTACTGGTAAGCAGGGCTTGATGTTAACCTTTTCAGCCACTGGCCACTGTGACCAGTGCTTTTCTAAAGTTCTTAGTTATGGTTTCACTAGCCACAGTTTAGTTGAAATGTGTTGTGTTCATTGCAGGGGTGTTGCTAGACATGAAGCTTTACTGGGGCGCAGCCTCTTATGCGGCACACAATGTACTATTGTTTTTTTATCCCTCTTTTGCTACACTACACTAAATATGTGAAAAAGTAAACATTGTTCTGAAATAATAAATGTTAATTTGAGCTTCATGGTGTGTCTAAGTTCCACAGGACCCTGTGCAGCTGTCTTATGGGCCTGTTCAAAACATAATATAGCTGTGTTATAACTATATGCACATAAAACCTCATTGGAACAGGGGTCCAGCTGTTGCAGAAACATGGTCTAATGAAGCCCTAGGCAAATAATATTAGGTTATTGAGGATTTATTTACTGGGGCAGAGCTGATTTATACTGAAGCACATGCCCCAGTAGAGTTGGTCTAGTGATGCCCCTGGTTCATTGTACAGTACATGATAAGCTAAAAGGAATGTGCAACTACTACTACTAATTAACTTAAATATAACAATTTTATCTTTTTTGCATGTTGTGAAACAAATCTTAATTAATTTTTATGTCACTTAAGGCAGCTTTTTCTATTTTCATAATTAATTATTTTATATATTTAATTATGGGAACACTTAAGCATAACCACAGAAATTCAGGCCAAAATTTGATGTAAAATATAAGGATAAAATCTAACCTGTGAAAGTGGCTAATGGAAGTCAGTGTGTCACCAGCCAAAATGGAAATCCATCCACATTTGGCCGGTTAGCTATTGTCAAGCCCTGCTGGTAAGTAGTTATTTTGATTACTTTTACTTATATTTGAATAATACTATTATGAACTAACAGTACTTTTACTTAGTCCAGATTTTAACTACTTTGCTGTGCTCTCATATTTTGTGTATATTTGATATTTTAGTGATTTTGTGCCATTTTGTTTACACATCATCTACAGCACAGATTCTCAAACTTTTCACATCAAGTACAATCTCAGAAAATATTTGGCTTTACAAGTACAGTTTTAAATAAACTAAAATCAACCTAAATCTTGACTAAAACTGGCACTAGAGGAAAATAAATCAGGACTCGAACCCCTTATCTAGAGTAATTTTATCCCTTAAAATATAAAAATCTAAATGTAAACGCTGGCTATGGCACAGCATTGGTTTCCTATTCATTAAATATAAAATGTGATTATCTTTACATTGCCCTGACCTTTTAGACTCACTGTGCTGATACGTGAGAGTGTGGCACTGGTGGGGGAGCTCTGGTGTGTGTAACACTGATCTGTGGCTTCCTCACACTCCTGAACAAAGCCTGTCAGCACGTTAATCCTCTCATAAAAGTGACTGCATGCCTACCCGCCGACAAACACTGGAGATGGTAACGCACACTACTGGCCCTGAGGTCGCCACCCGGGGCAATACCACACACAAACCCAACAGTGCACTCCAGCAAATAAGAGTTTTAAATCTTTTATTCAGATTTCAGTCACTTCCTTTACATTTCAGATCAACAAAATGAACAAGGTCCCCATTTACAGCTATCTCTCCAAAAAATAGGTATAATTTACGGTACTTTCTAAAATAACAAAAAACTATATATTATATACATCAATAAATCTTTGTATTTCGTCCTTATAATTTATTTAGGAAAAACTATATTCATTTATTTAACTGTGATAGGACAAACAACACAATCACTGCGGCTGCATTTAGATCACTGTAAGTTATTTCATTAAAATGATTGTGAGTTTCCTTAACCATTAGCAATAATGTGTTTGGTAATGTTTTCCAAATCATTTGGAAGCATTAAACAGTCATTTGGCATGAATTTTATATTATTAAAAATACATTTTAGCTTTTAGGACTGACTGAACACAGTAAAATCACTATTGCTTACTGGAAAGCAACTGATAAGATTACCTGTGTAAATACAGCCTGGGTTTTGGCATTGAGACAAACAGTTTTAATTTCAGTAATGTGTTGTTTGTGGCTATCTCCAGTCAATTCAAAAACCTGACCATTCACAGTCCACGTTACAGTAACAATGATTTCCTTTGTTTGAACAGCAACAACAAACATGTCTGTGTGGTGCAATCTGTTGTAAATTAAACGCATGGGAAATATTTGGCATGGCAAAAGGAAAACTGCCCACAAATCCATTCCAGTGTGAGAGAAATGTGGAAAGCTACCATGTAAACATAACATAAATGCTAACAGCTAACAATGCCAGAGAAGTAACACAAATTTATTCATATTTACATCTGTGACCAGGACGAGCGCATACAGCATTTTACAGTAACATACAAATATGCAGAGGCAACATGTTGGCACGCACACACTGGGCACACATGCACAAGACACAAAAAAGTGCTTATCGATAACACAGAAACTAACGGCACTCACAGACTCTCTCACAGGCAAACTACAGTGGCCACAGACATGCTGAGAGTGCACCTATGGCAATCAACAGGTCGTCAGCTGTTGTGATGCTAAAGGGACCCAGCAAAGAAAGGCATTGTGGGAAAAGAGGAAGCAGTGTGGCACAAAGAGCATCTGTATACTGTAAAGTGTTTTCAGTTAAAGCTTGAAAATGTTTGTATCACTATGTAAAAAAAAAATTAAAAAATCAATATCTTTGTGCCGGCTTAATATCAAACACATGCAAAAATATTAAGGTAGGCAGACACCACTATAAAGTTTTGAACTCAATGGCCAAAATGTGTCTGGGAGGCAAAATAATAGCTGAAATAGTGGCATTATGGCATATAATTTGCAGTGCTGCTTGCTAAGTCTATTTTTCAACTTTGCCTACAGCATAGAGCAATAATTTTACTGCATTTGCATGCTGAGGGTATAAGTGGTCTGTTTACATACTTTGCAAATCTATCATTTGTGCTGGTACAGTATTGAAACTCAAACTGTCAAAGTGTGTGTTGCATGTGTATGAGTGTTTTTCATAGCGCCCTTGGTATGATGGTGAATGGCAGAATGGGGCTGCTGGCCTCCAGCTCCAGCGCAGTGAGAAAACACTCAGTGGCAGCAGCGGCATTGCCTTGAGCCTGGAGCACCTCACCCAGACTGTTCCACACATCGTGAGCCGTACTAACAACACAAGACAACATAAGATATACCAGAGACAGAAAACACTTGATATCTTCTAAATCCTACAGACATACCTGTTAACCTGCACAGCATCCCTCAAAACCTTTTCAGACAGACTGTAGCGCTGGAGCTGGTGGAGGATCAGGCCCTGTGGAGAAGCATGCAGTTAAGTTGTACTGAGAATAGAAAGGCAAATAAACACCACAAGAGCCATTAACTGTACCAGGACCACAATCCATTCACTGTCTTTTCGCTGTGGCAGATGAAACTACTTTTAAGACTCTCCAAAAACACCATAAAGTAGCATTACCACTGCTCTTGGTTATACATTTAAAGTGTCATTCAAAGTCACAGTGAGGGAATGCAGTCATTTGCAGTTAGTGGCCCGGGAATACAAAGTCAGATCTGGGGAGCCCATCCTAATGTCTTCTGCATATAAACTTCCACATAAGAATAGGCTGTGGTGAGTAAGCACCTGACTGGTTCTCTGGTGGCTTGCAGTCAAATGCTGGCTAAGTGCTTTGGGAGAGCATTTAATAAGGCCAAACCTCCATAAACAGAACAGAGCGCTGGGATTGTATGGCTGAGTGAATGAGATTAAGTCATTTAGGCACAAAGACAAAGAGGCAAATAGAGGAGAGATATACTGCTCCCTCTCTCTACAGAAGGTCTAATGGGGCTGTCCCGAAGGACTGTGGGCAATTATGCAAAAATGACTAACCCACTAGTGCCATGGCCACTGCAGGCAGAGAGAAGACCGTTTGTCCTCAGAGATAAAACACAAGGACAGAGCGGAGATAAAGTGGATTGTGGGTGTGCATTACCAGTCTCTGCATGGTCTTCACATGTGTAGGGTTGATGGACAGGGCCTCTTCGTACCACCGTTTGGCCTCTTCAGTGTTGCCCCTAAGCTCAGCGATCTGTCCCCTCATGTACAGCACATTATGGGATGTCGGGAAGAGGTTGGCTGCTTCCTGTGTGCACGCTGTAGCTTCGGCTGGCTTCGACATCCCAATGTACACTTCAGCTGTTGAAGACAAACATGTAAGACAAACATGAAGGAGGCCCACGCAGTTGCAGTCACCTACATTTTAAATGTCATGAAGTCCCGGTGAGATTAAGACTCACTAAACTTTTTTTTTTGCAACAGATGCAAACAGAAAGAGGAAATTAGTTCATCTGACTGAACTGTGATTGGATGA
Source organism: Bostrychus sinensis (assembly GCA_020698575.1). NCBI lineage: Eukaryota > Metazoa > Chordata > Actinopteri > Gobiiformes > Eleotridae > Bostrychus > Bostrychus sinensis. The sequence continues at coordinate 16,986,120 of CM036258.1, forward strand.
TTTTATTAGCTCTGTCGTCATGATGAAAATGACCACCAATGTCAGGAAGCAGCTGGAAAGATAAACAGGAGCATAAAACAAAACTCTGTATGGGTACTGTATAATTTTGTTTGTGTATGCAGAAATAAATATACAATACTAGTGTAGAATAATAATATCACGTATACAGTAAATTTTGTGCCAGTACATGGATGGCGTTTTAAGTCTGGTTAACATCTATTCTGAGAGGAGGAGAATTTAATTATTATAAGAGAGGACATGATAGGAAAATAATATAATAGCTGACACTGAACAAACATGTTTAGTTCTTATGTCTTAAGTGGCACAAAAAAAAAAGACAGTAAAAAAGTGGAGTGGTACCTGCATGTAGCCAGATCTGAGCCAGGGTCATCCAGGGATGCAAAGGCCCATGTTTGGGGGCGCTGCTCTGAAGAGAGGAGGCTACCTCAGACAGAGCCTGCTCCACACGGCTGGCTGCGATGGATGTTGCATGGACTGAACCTAGAGGAATGGAAGACAGTTAAACAGGCTGCCAGGTAATTATCCTAACTTATTATAGGGGCAGTGTTAGGTTGCCGTGTGCCAAAATCCAGGCTTCAATCAAAAACCAAACAGTGGGTTTTAACTGTTACCGCAAAGATTTGGTCGTGGTTAAAATCTGGGTGCAAAAAATAACTCGGCCCAAACTGGCACACGAATTCACATCAATTCACACTTTGCAATTCAAAAGCCTGGATTAACCAGGGCAAGGCTTCTGCAACACCATGCATAAACGCTGCTCATTAGTACATTAAAAGAGATGACCTGGCTTTGTCTCCACACACAAATAACATTAGATAATTACAGGGATGCAAAATGGCTGCTGCACACTGCAAATCTGTGAAAGCAAAGCGAACCACGTTTTGTGCCCCATAAACACAACCTCATATTCTCTGTAATCTTCATGATAATATCCAAGGATTTGTAGGATTTGTGTACACCATTATTCCAAATCTGTGTTTCATTTAAGATCAGACTTTAATTTATGGCATTACCAGAAATAAAAATGATATGTTTTTGAGACCTACTACTGGTCACTATTGTGTTGTAAAGCCATAAAAATCCCTGCATTTTAATAGAATTGGTAGATTGTTAAAAAAAAGAAAAAAAAAAGTTTTTCACTAGAACAAAGTTTGACAAAAACAATGGCCCTGTTTCAAGAAGCAGGTTTAGTCCAAACTCAGAGTATGTTAACCCTGAAAAGAGGGAAAGTCAGAGTTTTTTCTTTCACAGAGAGAGAGAGTTAACTTAAACAATGAGTCAGTTTCCATGGTAACTCAGTCTGTGAACCTAACCTGGTCTGGGGCAGGTTTTCTTCCTCTAACCCTGAGTTTAACCCAGAGTCTCCTCCTGCTGCTGCCTGAAGGAGCGCTCTGATTGGATAACTCATTTCCTCATTCATAAGAACTGGGAACACTTACTAAGAATTGAGAAGAGTTTAAAATATGATTTAACTTTTATACATTTATAGTTTACATTTATAAATTTACTTATACAATCATTTATTAATCAACTTATCAACTAAAATTTTGATGTCATGCAAATAGATGATAGAATAGATACATAAGGCTACAATTGATTAATGTATTTAATTTTAACAATGTCGGGTTTAAAAAACTTGACAATAAAATACACACTGCACTTAAAATCTCTAAAATATTAAGCTTATTGAAATTAGCCAAAAAGGGCAGTGTGCAGTATTATTTTAATGAAAATGAAGAATTAAAAAAACATGTGTTTTATGTTTATATACAATATAAATAATATAATGTGTTCTTTATTTGTATCCTTCTAATTATTCATTAATCTATAACCTGTGGTCTACATCACTTTAATGATAAACCTGAATATAACCTCTCCACAGTCACATGACTTCCTTCCTCTACAATGGCTGCCTCCTCAGGTTTATCTGTGCCATGGTGAATCCTCTTTTCCTCGCTCCATTGATGGCTTCTCCCCTCTGATAAACCCAGAGTGAATAAACTCAGAGTTGTCTGACTAAACTTTCTGAAACAGAAAACTCTGAGCTGGCCCAGTCAGAGTAGGACAATTCTGAGTTAAGAAAACTCAGAGTTACTTCAACCTACTTTTTGAAACAGTGCCAATGAGTTTTGCATATTTTGGGGCTGAACAAAAAATGATGTGGATTAATAAAATGATAAAACAATGGTTTCTTTTTTTTTTTCTCACAGTACTTGTCCTTAAAAGCATTTTAGCTTGCATGTAGCAGTTAAACAATCTTTAAATAAACTAGTTCAACTAAAATATCTGACCAAACTCTCAACTCTAACTAAAATATCTTACCTTCCTTACATTGTTAATGAAAAAATGCTTTACAATACTCTTTGCTGAATTTTTCTTTAAAATGCATTTGTGGTCAGCCTGTGATAAATAGTAGGTATGGTAACAAAATCTGTCAGCAGTGCTAAACCTGTGAATGTGACACAGCAGTGCATGCAGTAAAGCTGATACTGAATTAAAGGAATACACCCCAAATGTTTTCCTAAATAAACTATTTGTTGATAAAGTTAAATGTAGCTCATTGATCCTTGAGGACATGTTTAGTGCCCTATACTATCGCTGTTGTATTCCTTTAACTCTAACCACAGTCTGCCTATAATATACTGGATGTGGAACTAACTTAACTGGTAACTTGCTGACAATTTAATGTCAAAGCAGAGGATATATGGTATGTATGGTCTTGATATAGCTTACATACATATACCTTATCTGGGAGCGGAAGGGAGCAAGGTGGAGACAGAACAATGGATGGAAAAAGAAGGTCAGATGGAGGTTACATGACTACTTACAAACAGAAAACATGGAGGAAAAACCAAGAGTATTAGCGTCCTGAAGCCCGCCTTGAAAAAAATGGTGGGATGGGGGAAACAAAAGATGAGTGTTAATGATTCAAAGGCAGGGAGAGAGAGAGAAAAGATAAATTATACTGATAAAAAGAAAACAGACTCCTGAAAAACTACTAAAGTAGAAATCAAGAATACATTTCTCAGAAGTTGCAAAATGAGGAGACACTGATCACCAGGTTCCCTTTTGACATTTGTGGTTTAAAACTGAAACTGGAACTACACACACATACATTAATTACTGTTCAAACTAAAACATATTATAATTATTATATATTATATATTATAGTCTATAAGGTGAAGAGTTATTTGATGAAAATTAACTCTGTTGTCTAGTGCAAATCCGTTAGATGACAGATGCTGATTATAAATGCTGCATGTGTCAAATTAAATAATGTATGTATCTTTATGAACACATGCAAAAGTGGGTAATAAAGGGGATAACAAAAAAGTATATACAGGAATATGTACAGAGAAGTGGAGAGGTACCCGTGGGTGAATGTAATCTGTGATTATAACAAAAGCTAAAACTTAGCAGCAGTAATTTAAAGCAGAAACACAAGCTCTCTGCCCCACACTCATGCATTTCAGACTTAGTATGAGTGAAAATATAAATGTGCAAATGGTTATCATGGGGCTGCACAATGTTTTTAGGACACCAACTTTCAGGTCATGTAATTGTGGAAGTAATGAGAAAATTCCACAAATCATTATGTCAGTGCACTGCATCGTAGACAGACAATTATCTGTGACAGGCCACTACTGCTGTCAGTGGAAGAGGCAACGAGAAGTGACAGCTCTTTATAATGGCACTAGGTGACTCGGCCGCGCAGTTCTCAGCAGCACAGCAAATACTCAGATTTAAGCTCATCTTCCCAAAACTTGGTGTTTTCTTTTAGAGGCACTCTCCACACCATGCTTCAGAATAACAGCACAAGCAGGTGGATTACAGTTGGAGGAGAGCTGGCGCAGTGTAACGTGGTTGCAAAACGAGTGAGTCCTGGTCTTGGTGGGCACTGGAGCAACAGACGGAGTGGGAGGAGGAGGGGAAATGGGCATGAAGGATTGGGTTTTGAGAGGAGATAGAGGTGGAGACTGCAGGATAAACACAGGAGAGGAAGGATAGGAGAGTGGAGAAGAGAGAGTGGACACAGTAGATGGAGAGGTGGGGAAGATCGGATCTGAACCAGACTGTGAAGAGGAAGAACCTGAGACTAAAACAAAAACAGAAATAAGTGAAATAAAGACAAACAAAGAATACAGCGTACAGTAGTAGCTAACATGACTTCATCACCTACATACAAATTGTTTGCTATTGTATTTGTTACATGTATTTTTAACTAAAACAAAGATTGTTACACATAAATGATGCCTAAAGCATGAGATGCCAAAAATGGTAGAATGAGAAACAATATAATATTTTTAAGTCACTTAGATGAGCCCCCTGTAGAAGAGTTTGTGTGCACAGGCCTACCAGTCTCAGGGTCACTGAAGTCAGGTAGAGTCATGGCATTAAGCTGCCGTCGGTCAGCTATGGCTCTGTCCAACAGACTGCTGCCACGCCCAGAATCACTGCAGGAAACACAGGTTCATACAAGCACAACAATTTCTCAGCACCAAAGTTGCTAAGCAAATACCAAGGCATAACAACAACCCTGTTTCTTAGCTACCCTCTCTTTTGTAGCATATCCTTTATAGCAGTGGGATCCAGCTTTATTTCACTGTTGGTCTAATTGTTAAATGAGAATCACGTTGGGTTTTAGGATGCAATGTTATATAATGTTATATAATCCCAAAATAAAATTAACCACAGTGAGTGGAGACTTACAGATAATATTTAAATATTAGAGATTGTTTAACTATTAATGACATTATGGGCCTTGAGCCTGACATTGTTTTAGGGCCTATTAACATTTATCCACATGGCTTAAAAGGTTAACCAGAATTAATTTGCTTGTACCTGGGGTTGGTAAGGTTATAAAAACTCTTCCAAATTTGCAACATGTGTTTACAGCTAAGCAGAGCCTCTTCTGGTCCTCGGCACATTGACTCCAACTTCACCTTGGTGTACAATAGGCTAAAATATAAAGAAACATTAAAGGCATTAGCATATATCTGCCACATAAATAAGATAACAATGGGAACATTTCTTACTTAAAGTTCTCAGGGTATTCTGACAGGGCCATTTCTATAATGTTTAGAGCATCATGATAGTGTTTCTGCGCAGACAGCAGCAGGGCCAGCAGGTGGAGGGAATGAACGTCATCACCTTGGAGCTGTAATGCCTGTCGTACATATCCCAGTGCCTCGGGAATCTACAAGTATACACAATAATAGTTTTTACTACAGTTCAGAGAAACATATATTTTATAACTAATCCTACGTAACAGTCCTCCTCCATGGCCTCCCCGAACTCCTCCCAGACCCGAGTTTTTGCCTCCACAACCGCCCGGGCCGCAGCACGCTTGGCCCTCCGGTACCTGTCTGCTGCCTCAGGAGTCCCACAAGCCAACCAGGCTCGGTAGGACTCCTTCTTCAGCCTGATGACATCCCTTACTTCCGGTGTCCACCACCGGGTTCGGGGATTGCCGCCACGACAGGCACCAGAGACCTTGCGACCACAGCTCCGAACAGCCGCATCGACAATAGAGGCGGAGAACAAGGTCCACTCGGACTCCATGTCTCTAACCTCCCTCGGGATCTGGTCAAAGCTCTCCCGGAGGTGGGAGTTGAAGACCCCTCTGACAGGAGGTTCAGCCAGACGTTCCCAACAGACCCTCACAATACGTTCGGGCCTGCCGAGTCTGTCCGGCCTCCTCCTCCGCCAGCAGATCCAACTCACCACCAGGTGGTGATCGGTTGACAGCTCAGCCCCTCTCTTCACCCGAGTGTCCAAAACACACGGCCGAAGGTCAGATGACACGACAACAAAGTCGATCATCGACCTCCGGCCTAGGGTGTCCTGGTGCCACGTGCACTGATGGACACCCTTGTACTTGAACATGGTGTTTGTTATGGACAAACTGTGACTAGCACAGAAGTCCAATAACAAGACACCACTCGGGTTCAGATCAGGGAGGCCGTTCCTCCCAATCACACCCCTCCAGGTGTCACTGTCGCTGCCCACGTGGGCATTGAAGTCTCCCAGCAAAACAATGGAGTCCCCAGTCGGTTGCTAAGGGCTGTCTGGTCCCTGTATGACCGGAGCAGGAGCTTGGTCCACATTGCCGGTTGTAAGTCGGACCTGTTCCCAGTGCATGTTGGACTCCGGCAGGGCTGCCCTTTGTCACCGGTTCTGTTCATTATTTTTATGGACAGAATTTCTAGGCGCAGCCAGGGGCCGGAGGGAGTCTGGTTTGCGAACCACAGGATTTCATCTCTGCTTTTTGCGGATGATGTTGTCCTGTTGGCTTCATCAAACCAGGACCTTCAGTGTGCACTGGGGCGGTTTGCGGCCGAGTGTGAAGCGGCTGGGATGAGAATCAGCACCTCCAAGTCCGAGGCCATGGTTCTCGACCGGAAAAGGGTGGCTTGCCCTCTCCAGGTTGGGGGAGAGTTTCTGCCTCAAGTGGAGGAGTTCAAGTATCTTGGGGTCTTGTTCACGAGTGAGGGAAGGATGGAGCGTGAGATCGACAGACGGATCGGTGCAGCGTCTGCAGTAATGCGGTCGTTGTATCGGTCTGTTGTGGTGAAGAAGGAGCTGAGCCGAAAGGCGAAGCTCTCGATTTATCGGTCGATCTACGTTCCTACTCTCACCTATGGTCATGAGCTTTGGGTCACGACCGAAAGGACAAGATCCCGGATACAAGCGGCCGAAATGAGTTTCCTCCGCAGGGTGGCTGGGCGCACCCTTAGAGATAGGGTGAGGAGCTCTGTCACCCGGGAGGAGCTCGGAGTAGAGCCGCTGCTCCTCCACATTGAGAGGAGCCAGCTTGAGGTGGCTCGGGCATCTGTTCCGGATGCCTCCTGGTCGCCTCCCTGGGGAGGTGTTCCGGGCATGTCCCACCGGGAGGAGGCCCCGGGGAAGACCTAGGACACACTGGTGGGACTACGTCTCTCGGCCTGGGAACGCCTTGGGGTCCCCCCGGTAGAGCTGGAGGAAGTGTCTGGGGAGAGGGAAGTCTGGGCATCTTTGCTTAGACTGCTGCCTCCGCGACCCGGCCCCGGATAAAGCGGAAGAAGATGGATGGATGGATCCTACGTAACAACATAAATGTATTGTTACCTGTCGTGACACAGCCAGCTGAAGCGCCAAGTAGAAGGCCGCTAAATGGTCAGTAGGTGATAGACTCTGAGCTCTACAGAGAGATGACAAAAAAAGATAAAGAAAGGTAATCTGAATAATAAATTCCATAAAATAAAATGTTCCTGTGTAGAAACTAGATCCCAGTACAATAAGGGATAATTATATACAGTGGAAGAAAATACAACATAAAACATAGCTTTTTTTTTCATGAAAAACAGCAGGTTGATGCTATTGTAGGTCTAACCTTTGGAAGGCTCCCAAAGCTTTCCTCTGGTATTCCTCTTGCAAATTTCTCAATGATGCTGAAAACAGGAAAAAAAAAAACAAAAACAAAAAAAAAACAGGGTTATAATATAGAGATTTTGTGGACACGTAGGGAGCTGAATCAAGCTTGTCTTGTATTAAATGCTCTTACCATCAGTGGCTTTAAGACTACAAACCAGCCCCATGGCCAAATAGCCTTTGGCTCTAAACTCAGATGCTTTCTCTCCCATTTCAATCACCATTTTTGCAAAAGCCTCCCCTTCATCCTAACTATATTAGAAGCATACAAAAATCATGACAACATTATTTTAACAATGGCAGAAAATAATATGAAAGAGGGAAAATCTTTATGGTCATGCAGATGATATATACCCAGTGAAGTGGTCCAATACACAGTTTGACAGCTAAGAGTGGGATTGTGGGGTCGTCAGGCTTCAAGCGAATGCACTCCTTAAGAACTTTAACAGCTCGAGCGGATTTCCCAGCAGCCATCAGCGACAGGGCAAGCTGGTACCACAAATGAAACTCCTCAAAGGCAAACTTCATAGCTCTTTCCAAACACTGAGGGCCATTATAGAGGGATTAAGGTTATTAAAATGAAACACAATTAAAATAGCGATACAATTGCTGTACAGAGACGGACTGCTCACCTCTGATAGCATCTCATACTGCCCTCTCCTTCCCAGAGCTATAGTCAAAAGATCATATACAACAGAAGCAGACTGCAGGCTTATGATGCGATCGTTGTTGTGTTCAGGAATTCTACTTAAAACAGCATCGCGATTTGCCTAAAAAAAAATTGTCTATTGTGAAAACTGTGTAATTATCCATATTTTTTTCATGCTCACTGTACAAAATGTAAGATCCTTGGGTTAAATTTTGTACATATGTTTAAGAGTGCTTACCATTGACTCACTAATGAGAAGCAGCAGCAATGCCTCTTCTGTATTCTCCTGAGGGCAAAAGAGACTGAGAGGAGAGAGAAAGTCAAATATAATGAAGAGGAAAAGAGAAAATGGAGGCAAAATAACAAGTCCACTGCCAATGCCAATTTTGATAGCATTTTGGCATGTTTTTCTCTACTTTCCAAGTTTAGCACCATGCATTATCACTTACTTTTCTCCGGAGTACACTCGTGGGCGACGGCTTAAACTGTAGTTCTTGCTGTGAACATGTCCTTGCCGAGTGGGATCATCCAACGGCGACACTGTGGGCGGGTCTTCCAGGGGAGACCAGTAACTCTGTTCACACATTCCCCGGAGCAAGATCTCTGCAAGCTGTCTCGCTATGGTCTACATGCAAGCACACATTAAAAAAATAAAATAAAATGGTGAAGTTAGTACATGTTTAGAGGAAAGCATGAGCAGGAATATTACAATAACCGTTTGTGCACTGAAGGTAAGTAAACTCACCATGCGCAGGTTCTGGGTGGTTCTAGTCTCAACAGCCCGAAGAATCTCCCGAAATCGTCCCACACCATGAGTCAGGTTACTACACAAAACACACAAGTTGTAAGCAAAGACATATTAAATAATGTAAAATAATAGCATTTTAATCTTTTGTGCAAAATATTTAGAAACCACATCCCAAAAGCCTGTCTCAAGCCAGTTTTTTGTTAAGTTACTTTGAGATGCATGAGAAAATTTAAGTAGCTTCAGTTTTCTGACAACTTCATACATAATAGTTTTTAAATTACTTGATGATTAGAACTGAATGATGAATTTTAATAGTAACAGCATTTTATTGTTAAGTAGATAGCTCATTACCAAACAATGAGCTGTAGGATTTTACTAATTCACTAAAAACAGATTACAATTGTAACCACCTCTATCAAACTTACAAGAGAACACCACCACCTTGCACTAATCAGCTGCAGTGTACGGTTCTCACACACTTTTTGCTTTACTCTGCCTGTCAGCAGCTTTGAAACTGTAAACTAAGTAAGAAGTCAGTGTAAGATGTTCAAGAGTTTTTTTCTTCTAGTTTAGGGATTTCTTAACTCTACAACAACCTTGTGGTCTAGTCTTCAGACAGTGGAGTTTTTAATCACTAGCCCCTATTAGATACAGTATAACTGGACCTCACCCGTTTTTAAAGTGAATAACGTGGGCTCTCTGCAGGCCAGTCTCCAGAAAATACCCCAGTTCCTGGTCTTGGGCTGTCGGACCCGGTTTTGGGCTGCGGTTCTGCATCCCTGCAGACAAAGCCTGGAAAAACACAGAATTAAAAAGAACAGAAGTCACAGTTTTTGTATGTAATGTCTTTTGCCAGTTGGCTGTAATGAGCGCTACTGTGTTAGGCAGATTGTAGACTATTTGTAATACCCACCCACAGATGGCAGAGTTTTTGAGCTAACAAGAAAGTTGGAGAGTGTTCATAAAAATAGACTGCTTCACATGAGGGATAAATGAAAAGAACAACTAAAGGCACACCTTTTCAGCCTCTTGCAGATAAAGCAGAGCAATATCTCCTGACTTCTCATAGCAGGTGATGATGTCCTGCTCTCTCTCTGTTGTACCTCTAATAGATGATGGAGAGCCTGTGCTCCTATTGGCCAGAGATGGAGAGGAAGCTGGCACCTTTTCAAGACACAAGCCTAACAGAAAAATAAGATTTAAAATCATAGTCAATATGAATAATTGTACTATAATTCTGTAAAACTCAATTTGTAGGTTGTTAAATTGACAAACTAAATGTAAGTGTATTTGAGTTATGTTCCCAACTAATGGTTAGCAATAGCACTGCGCTACCACCATGTGGATGAACACTGAACTACAGAGAATTGATGTTTAACAATGAGAGCACTTATAATATTAACACTTATTTTGTTGTTTACCTTTAGTGGCATAGGCCTCAGCTATCATAGACAGCCTATATACAGGAGCCCCTCCCAGCTGCAGCTCATCCAGATTGACCTTGTTGTAGTGACCTAATATTTAATTTAAAAAATATCAATCACATTTTTAACAAACATTTAAAGTAAACCAATCAGATTTATTGGGTACAATACCGACCTAAGGCATCTCTGTATTCTCCTTCTACATAACATAGTTTGGCCATCAGCAGACTGGCTTCCTGTAGGTAGTCAGGTTTCAGATTCCCCCTGTCCAAAGCTGCTATGAGGTGTTTCCTGACCTCCACTAGTTTTGGTCGTGGGCCTCTAGGACTGGCTCCCTGTTTGATGGGATTCTCCTTCAGATATGTCTGCAGCTTACATTCCCCCAACAGCAGCTCCCCAAGGTCATCTATGCAAAAAAAGCAATATATGAATTGTATTTAGGAAATGTTTAGCAATGTACATAACATAGTAGCACATCTCGCAACAATAAAAATCATTTATGATGAATTTATAAAACATGTAGATTACAGAGTAGTTTAAGCTCAGTTTTACAGGAAACATCATGACCACAGGAAAATAAAGGTTGCATATGTGGAGAACCCAGGGAACTACATACCAACCAGCATTATGAACAATAACAATCCCCTTGAGAGACTGAGCTTGAGTTCAGGGGTTGAGTTGGTGAAATGACCACTAATCCTGTTATTAAAACTGCTTCAGTAGATGACCAGAGTTAAAATGTGTGATGATGTGCTAAAGTACTTTAAATTAAAACATGTTTAACTATGATTTATATCAAAAATAACTGTTAAGATACTCTTGCTAGATTGCAAGCACACATATTTACCAGAGAGGTATTATATACAATCACTGACTCAATTCCAATTAAAGAAAGCTAGCAGCTTCCAATTACAGTCCTACTACTAGCCTAAAGACTATTATCAATGACAAGTGTCTGAATATTTTGCTTTACTTGATTTCAGATGTAGGTGGTCTCTAGGTCGAATTTTAAATGTGACTTTTATATATACATTTTTTATTTAATGAATAAGACTTGCCATGAAGACAGCCAAATAACTAATCTTTTCAAGCAAATACTTATCTATAACTAAAGCTTAATATTTTGTTGAGTTTCCGGAGCAAGACCAGCAGCCATTGCACCTTTTTAACCTTCCTCGCGAGGAGCACATCAGTCACACAGTCGACTTCAACGCTTCATATAAACTGTTAAAAAGCGGTCCTATATTCAACAAAATGCTGTTTTGTGTGGGAGGCACACATATGAGCAGAGTACTAGAAAAACGCTGCCAGTGTCGGCTGTGCTGTCAGGAAGTACCGAGGACGCACGCAGTGGAGAAGGCCGTGCGCGCTGAATGAACAGAAACCTGTACCTTTCTTACCGTTTGAGATGAGTTTGGCAGAAAGCTGCCTCACCAACTCTGGGATTTTGTCCCATTGGGCCTCAGAACGACACCGCTCTATTTCAGTCTCCAGTCGTGAGCCAGACTTCTTCGCTGTCATTTTGGGCCGACTCAGCTGGATCTAAACAGCCAAAGGGGCTCCCTCTGTGGCACTAACAAGTTCCTGTTTTGTCTGCAAGATCCGGTTTACGTTTCAAACTAAAAGAACAGGTTATACGTTGCACAGCCACACCGCAAACCTGTGTAAGAGAGACGTATGCTTTATTTACAGCACACTTATCTCTATAAAATAAATTTGTAGCTAACTTTTCAGTAACTATAGTTGGTGTAAAACACCACACGCTGCAATCTCCAGGCCATTGTTCTGAAAGTATCAAGGAAAAACGATTCTAAGTAACGGAAGTTAGAGCCAGTCACAGCACAGTTAGCGTTATGCTTCAGGGTAATCGGTATGGCACAATTGTCTCTGTATTTGACTAATATAAACGTCTCATTGGGTCAAACTATGGAAACTGATAAGGTAAGTCAAAGCAATATTTTCGTAGCTTGTTCTTAATTAACATTAAATATAAACGTACCACATAACGTACCACTTTATGAACATAACTTCCTTAGCATTCCACTCAAATTAGCACAAGTAGCTTAATTTATTTTTGCAATGTTGAAGCTTTAACGCATTTAATCCATTTATTGTAATTGTTTTGTGTGTAACAACAGTTATAATAAATGATACTTTTCTTATTGTTGCATTTTGTGCTCTGTAACTGTTGGCAGTCTTGTGAGTGAAGTATGAGACTTGCTTTGGTGGCATTAAAAGCCTCTGATGTTTCAGGCTGTGGATGGGCCGACATGCTTGGAAATGCAAGACATGGGTCAAAAGAAGGTAAAGGTTCCTCGTAGGACCATCTACTTTGCCAGTGGAGAGACCATGGAGGAATATAGCACTGATGAGGATGAGGAGGTGGAACCCGTTCAGAAAGATGTCCTGCCCGTAGACACAGTAGGTCAAATATCAAAATACAGTTGCCTTTTCATGGCAGGATACATTCTTGTATTGAGTCTCATTTGTGCTTTAGTCCAAACTGACCTGGGGTCCTTATGTCTGGTTTCAAATGTGGAGAATGGCAACTTCCACTGTCTCAGGTAAAAAGCAGCATTAAATATCTTCAAACTGTTTGCTTGGCCTTTGAAATCAATTTTCTTTGGTGTGTTCTTTTTGCAGTATGTGATTACATGGGTGAAAAACTGGCTTCTCTGTTTGGCATCACTACTCCCAAATACCAGTATGCAATTGATGAGTACTACCGTATAAAGAAAGAGGTAAGCCCACAGCAGCTCTTTTTTGCATGATATACACAATATGCAATTTTTAATGGTCTGTGCCTCTGCAGGAAGAGGAGGAAGAGGAGGAGAACCGCCTTGCAGAGGAAGCAGAGCGACAGTTTGAACAAAGCAGACAGCAGGGTGATGCTGCCACCATTCAACAGCCGGAGTCATCATTTGTAAACATAAACTTTGACACTGAGTCTGATCATTCCCCTGATAGCCAGGACAAAAACTGCATTGATGGTAATTAAAACTTCTTCATTCACTGGGATAAACTCAACTTAGTTTAATAGTTGTAATAATGTATTCTTAGTTTCTATAAGTTCATATTGATTTAAGAACAAATGTTTCCTTTTTTTTCATTTTTTGTTGATCAGTCACAACAGAAGTTAAACTTGGTCTTAACAGATTTTTAGTTTAAGTGTAAAATTTAGGTAGATATAAAAACAGCTGCATTTAGTAACGATAAGACGAATATGCCATTTTGGAAGAAGATATTGTAGTGGTCAGCATTCACTTATAATTACATATTCAATATTTACAATTGAATTCATCCTTTAAGTGTCCTTGCTGAGTGTACAGGGAGTTGTCATAAGCCTATTAGTACACAGTTATTATCCACAGACATGAGATTGTTGCATGGTAACTATAGTTCAGTGGCTATAGTTCAGTGGAAGTGAAGCACACATTTCATAACCATAGCCTTGTGATTTGCCAAAAAGTGTCTATTTCTAGTTATCCTTTTATAATAAATAATTTATTTTTTTTAATACACTTATCATTCTTTATTTTACAATACATTAAGTAGGTCCTTAATGCTTTTGTGAAGTTTTTTTTTTTTTTTTTTTTACTATGGGAGAAAAGGGAAATGTGATGGGATCAATATAACAGATGAAATGTTGTCACAGCAAATATTTCTAGTGTTTTTGAGGCTGGGTAAATGTGAAGGACATTTTTGTTTTATATAAACACTAGACAAATGGGTATCAGAAGCAAACCATTTTATTTAACTGTATTTTACATCAGATTGTATATAGTAAATATTTATTTTGTGTCTTAATAAAACCCTCAGAAATTTGAGATTTTTATTTCCATTTCTAAACCTAAAAAAAAAAAAAATGCATACATGCTATACATGCAAAAGCATGTATAGCAAATAAATAAATAGGAATGATCTATTAAAAATAGTAGAAAATGGGTAAATGTTTTTTTTTTATACAGGGACAGTTCACAAAACCCTGTCAAAGTCTTAGATAATTTCAAGTGTCATCGAGGTCACCAGTGTTGCTACTACTGTTGTCATTGGCCACCAGGACTTCTCTGTTTTCATAAGTCCAAAAGCCGTTAAGATCTATCAGTATGCTAACAACAGTGTCTCCCTGGCAACAATTCACCAAGTCCTGCAGGGTGATTTTGTAGGGATCTTTGGGCTTCACCATGTCAAAGATCTCGTCCTGAGAAGTGGTAAGCACAGTCACTGTTTTGTTCTTAAATTAACTTCACCTTAAAAAGACAATTTAGTGCTAACTTTACCTTGACGTCTTGGAAAGACACAGGCTCCTGACCATGAATCTTCATCTGCTCTTGGATGGCCTGTAAATAAAATAAAAAGTGTCAAACTATATTTGCATAACAATGCCTAAAGCCACATGAGTTTGGCCCATACCCTGAAAAAATAGTTCAGCGAGAAGACATTGAGGTGTCCTTGGTTCTCCATGTCCAAAAGTTTAAAAATGTACTGTAATGCAGCAGGTTCTTTTCTGTTTTCCAAAGCCAAAACAAAGTCTAAATATGTCTTATAATCCTGTAAAGCAGAGTACAAATTAGAATGATTGGAAATATAGACACAATGCATATCATAAGATTTACTGAACAAAAATAAGACAGATTCTGCCAGTAGTTATTGCCTTTAATAACTAGCTTAGATTTTAACAGACAATTGACATTTTCAAAATATCACAAGAAAATATAAAAGCCTTGGCTGCAGTCATACCATTTCTCCATCATATGTGAGGCACTCCTGAAACACTCTATTAAGGAAGACCGAGGTGAGAGTGGCTGTTCCATAACGAGAGAGCTCTTCTTTGCTCAACATACCGTTGTGGTCCTTATCCAGATTAAGATATTGGCCTTTAGAGACGTAATGGTAAAAATGATGTAACTGGCTATGAAAAGCGTAACAGCACACAGTATTTTATTTTATTTTTTACCGTAGACTCTAAGAGCAGATGGGGCGGAAAACCAGTTTGACTCCTGGCTCTCTTTGGACAATTCCTCATCTCTCAACTAAAAACACACAAGAAAAAGAAAACAATATCAAAGGTGTCTTGTTAATTAACAAAAATAAAAGTCAATTACAAATGTCAACTAACAAGAGATAGAGGTAGTATCTATAAACTGTCAAAATAAAAATATTGATTGTACCTCCAACAAGTCATCCAAAAAACTACAGGCCAAGATGTCCTGGATTTTTATCTTTCCTAGATACAAAAACAGACAACATTTTGTGAAAGCTGTATTTAATAACTTGTTTTTAAAAGATACCACTATTCAATTGCTGTTTCACCTGTTCGTAGAGGGTCAAGGAAAAAAAAGAACTTGCGAACAGCAGTACAGACATAAAAAGAGTAAAAGGACTTTTCCAGTCCATCAAGTTGAGGCAGAGTGGGGATCAGTTCCAAGATGTAGTTCTCCAGATCCTGCAAGTATTAAGAAAATGTTTTGTATAACCCATGGATATTAATTTAGCAAATTCATAGCTTTTGTGGTGCATTGTTAATTGAGTTTCTTCTACCATAAATGCTCACCGACTCTCTGAGATAACCCTGCCCTGCGACATCATACAGACTCAGGCCTATACGAGTCTGATGCAGCCACACTGCAAGTACATAAAGAAAGATAAAAAAGTAGTTCACTGAACAGATATGTAAACATGGATACAATTATGAAATTGAAAAATTTGGACAGACCTTTCCTCATGACATAGTTAAAGAACTGCATGATAGAGATTCTCCCATAAGGATCACTGTGGAGCAGCTTGGCATAAACTCGGGCAGTAAAAAACTTTCTGAATAACAGGCAGAGAAGGAGAGTGCTTTTAAAGGTAAGAAAGCAGCATGTCAGTACTGTGCTGTAGTCTGCTTTTCATACTTGCACTTAGGGCCGGCTTTTTCACCCACTTGTAGGTAGGCCTCATAGCTGATCATAGCTTCCTCTCCTGTCACTGGAGGAACTTGATGATTATCAAGAAGAAACCACAGATTCTACAGAAAGCCAAGGAGAAAAAGATGACACATACACAGTATACGATTTAGCTGATATACGTAGTTACTACTATGTTCTACCTGCAGTTCTTCGTTATCTAGAAGTTCTCGACTCTTCCTTTGCAGAAACACTGCTCTGGATTCCTCTCTTAGCTTTTGGAGCAGTAGTTCATCTTCTGCTGGAAGCTGTAGCATAACATAACAACAAATAGTAGAGTACCACATCCAAGTTGCAATGTATACAGTACTTCATAAAGTGTCACCATTTAAAAATAATAATTAATTTAATTTATATAGTAATACAAGTGTATGTAATTACTCGGTAGTAAAATCGTGGGATGTTTTTGTAGGACGTGTCTTTGTCGCCTCCCCCCTTCCACTCTGTGTAATATTTTGTGAAGAGTTCCATTTCCTCTGCTTTCTTTTCCTCCTCGCTTCTCTCATCTATGAAGCAAACAAACAAGGTCCATAGTAATAGCATTATGATTATAACAAGCAAAGGCCAGTTCTAAGTCAAATACATTTGAGCTTTTTTGTTGTTGTAATGGTTAGCCATAGTTAGCCGTTTCTTAAAGACTGTAATTTCTTACCTATAGTGACATTTTCCAGCCTCCTTTTTAGTATGTCGGACCAATGAGGCGTTTTTTCGGTTTCCATTTCGCCTTGAAAGCTCTTTATTGCTAAGTACCAACGTAAGACACTAGCAAAAATAGTAAATAGTGTTGCTTTGAGCTAAGCTAAGCTACGGAAAAGTAGAACACCAATTTAACGGAACAGGAATTTTGTTTCCGCTCGGTCCTTCAGCATAAACACACATACACCCCAGCTGAACGCATACATATAACACACTTTGCCACATCTTTATGACACGTTGTTCACAAGTTTAAAATGTTTAACAGTCACAAAATAAAGAAATAAACAAACACTGAAGTGTTTTTTCGACGTAGGTATTTTCATTACACCCGCGTTTATTGTGAAAGCGATGCCAACTTGACGCAGCTGTCAAATGTTGATGACGTCGAGGTACGCGACTCAAAACATGCCTCTACTTCAGTAAAATGTAAAGACAGTTTCTAGGCTAAGATAATTTTAACTGTGCTAAAGGAATAGTATGATTTACAGAGCCACCAAAAGAAACCCTACGTGGAAAGCTTGTCTTCAATAACAGTATGGGTACAGTACAGGTTCTTTTACTTATTCGACTTTAGTAGTAAACTTAAAGCTGTGTTATTTGCTGTTAATTGTCGATGAAATAATTTTATCAGGGAAATGACATTATAATTCACTAGTCTGACGTTCTGTACAGCCATGGGGTCAAGCTTAATGTGCAAACTCAGAACTTGTTCAGTTGCCTTTAACCCTGTCTTCTACCATGGGAGTTCATGTATTATGAGGATAGAAACTTCTCTCTCTTCAAAACTGTGTTCCCCCACACGCTGCTTAAGCTCTAAAGAGACTTTTACAAAAGGCAGACCTACAGACAAAAGCCAAAGTAAACCATCAGAGAAGCAAAGAGGGTATAAGACAGGCAGGGACACAAACAGGAAAGAGGACTTGTGGGAAGGTGGGATAAAGGAAAGAAGTTGGAGACACACTTCACTGCAAGGGCCCTCTTCCAAATCTGTGTTTGCTGCGGGGACTGCAAAAAGAACTACAGAGATGCTGAAGAGAAAAACAGCTCTTGTTTCTGGGATGGAGCAAATGCCTCTGGATGATCCCACACAGAAAACAGGAGCAGGTAAGTGGAGAGACTGTTACATGTTGAGGCCATAATACAACATTAATAGTCGGTCCCCATTTAAAAGGTAACATCTGTAAAGTTTTCAATGACTTATCACTTTTGACAGAGAAAGTCAAGCTTCCTGAGCGGCCGTTGTCAGTTGCAGAGTGGAGAGAGCTGAAAGAGTCTATGGGTTATGTCCAGCGCTTTGATATCTACATAATGTGTGGGCTGTTCAACTCTTCAGCAGATCTGGATATCGCCAAGTGAGGATACATTTCTGTATGATTTCAAAATGCCTAATACATGTTGACCCAACTTAACCTATGTTGTTTTTAATCTTAGCTCCTTGTATCATTTAATACTCTGCTGAGCTAGAGTTTGATGTTGCTGTACTATTTTCTGACACAGGTCTTTGTTGACTTTTGTTGTCACTGAAACGGGAACCCTGTCCTATGAGCTGCTACTGAGGTATCTGACTCTTTGTGTGATGGGTGGACATGACACTGAGGTGTTTGACGTCTATGACATCATGCGGGCAAGTTTCCCTTCTCTGGAAACAGGAGCCTGCAGCCTCTTTATAAAGTCTTTCTGCCGCACAGAGAGGTGGAGCGAAGCCCTTGTCATCTTGCAAGAACTCAAAAAGGTGAAACATGAAGACACCTTGAACAGGATTACTTTGTATTTCAACTGCTCTGCTATATAATGTGGTTGTACACAAGGTGGCAGGCACTCAAATATTTTCCATAAAAATATTGGGCAATAAATTTAACATCAAAAAAAGGAACATACCATTACAATATGTTTTCATATAGCCTGTTACATCTAGCTTGTTTCTCATTTTAAACAGGTTTTTACCCCATCAGCACGTAACTATGGTGACATAATATCAGCTGCAGTTCAGCATAATGACCTGACCACTGCCTGGGGACTTTATGATGAGCTGATAGAAAGAGGTCTGAGCCCACATGCAGAGACCTGGGAGGCACTGTACACTAGAGTGAAGAGGACTGAGAAAAAGGCAGAGGAGGAAACAAAGATGATGCCTCAGTCTGAGCATGAGCAAAGGCTGCTGGGTATTCTACACCACATGAGGGATAACCAAATCTATCCTCAGAAAAACCTTGCTGAAAGCATCAAGACCTGGTTTGGAAGGTAAATCAAGTTGTTAGAGTACGCAGTCTCATACTAATGTAACAATATAAGGGATAAGTACCCATACTTTATTATGAAACACGCCAGATACAAACTGTAAAAAAGAAAGGTACACAATTCGCGCAGGGTTTCCACAGGGCATTGAAAAGTTTTAAAAGTCATTAAATTGATTTTGCTAAAATTAAGGCCTTAAATGGCATATAAAAGCATTTAATTTTATTGCAACAGGCATTCAAATGTTTAAATAGTTTTGAAGTAAAATTGCTGACATTATTTGCTTTATTTGTGAATTTAATATGTATTTATAAATAATGATTTACCATTTTCGTAGCCTCCATTAGCATCATAGACGGTGGAGCGAGTTTTCTTTAAGCTGGACCAAATTACCCAAACATCAGATGTTTGATTTGCAACATTATTGGTACTTTATAAACTGTCTTTAACAATACCTAAATATATTTTGACAATTTAAGTTGCCGTGATTTTATGTTTGTGGTAAAATGTTAAAAATTGCATTAAAAAGCGTTAGACTTGCTGATACCTGCAGGAACCCTGTTGCAAGAAGCAACCCCGCATTTTGATTCTAATATATTCTGTTTTCAGTCTCACCGACCAGAAATGGGAAGGAAGATGGACCACTGTCTCCCCAAAGTAACGTTTTTTGACTTAATAGACATATCAAGTTGGAATTGAATGTGTTTATTGTACACAGTCCCATCATTGTTAATTACGGACACAATGTTTGTGTTCATTTCAGAGGTGTGTGCAGGTGTTGTGGGACTGAGCTTGAGTCCATCCAGCTGACACCAGAGGAATACAAACAGCTCAAAGATAAAGTCATGGTCAATGTCATCCAGGGGCCAGATGTTTTTAACAAGACTACACCTGAGGTTGGTTTACAAATTACTTTATTTTAACAAAGGACAAATAAAATAATAATCTCTGACATAAAACAGTACCTGAAATATTAAACCCTATATACATTTTGAAATAATACTCTACAGTTTAGATTTTGTATATCAAGAGGCCTAAAAGGTTTCTATTAGAGAACTTAATAAATAAAATGCAAGACTGTGAGGACTGATTAAAGCGAAGTCAGGCAACTTCTTCCAGTTTGGAGATAAATGGGAGAAAATTCAGTGTGTGTCTCCCCTTTGATGAACTGTTGCTTAGCTTCAGGCAAGTGAGTCGGCTGGACCAAGGAGTGATTTCTTGCAGTTGGTATGACACTGATATTTAGTAATGAGTTTATTTCTGTATTAAAAATAGCAAATCCTTTAGTCTTTTTGCTCTATGTTTTCTTGCAAAAACACAAATTTCACAGATTAAAAATGCAGTGCAGTAATTATCTGGACCATGACTATTTCCTTCTGAGCAAAAAGATAGAAAGGAGGATGGACAGGTCGGTCTTGTCTATTAATTACCACTGTAAGGTAATTTATATTTAGATAAAGAGGCATCCTACATCAGACTACACAAAGAGTAACAATAGTAACAAGATAGCAAAATCTAAGCATAATAACCACACATTGAAGAAAAAGTCTAGCAATGTTGTGTGTGTATACATTTCTTGTAAGACTATGCGTGGAATAGCTATCATACAAGACCCTCTCTATTATGCCATATTACAAACTCCATTCAAATGTTACTTAGTATAATACGTATCATGCTGCCTGCAGTACGTAATTCAGGTCAGTGGTAATGGCCACGGGCAGGTTTTCAGAATGCTGTCATTCTTTGTGTATAATAGTGCATAAATGGCACTATCATCTTATGTATGCATGTGTAGCCCTGTCTGTGTGTTTTAAGCAGTCATATTACCCACGGCGGCACAATGAGCGGGTTTCACATATCAGCTCTGGAAAGTCCCTGGATAATTATACTGGATTTTCTCTCTGTCTGCTCTGCCTTTTCTTTCATTCTCTCTTCCCAGTTTCAAGTTCTTTACGTACTGTGTGTGTGTGTGTGTGTGTGTATATATATATATATATATATATATATATATTTTTTTTTATGTATTTTTTTTTCTCAACCTTTCTTCAAACCTGTATGTTCAGTCACTATCATATTGAGACACCCCCCCCTCTTTTCATGCCTAATACATTTTTTATATCTAGTATAAAACAACATCAGCATTATTAATACGGCTGCAGGAACGTAATTCAAACAACAATGAGAAACTGTGTGTCAAGCATCAGTGAGAAATATTGCAAGCTTTTTAACATTTACATTGCACAGCGATTTTACATCTTCATTTGCAATTGTGTACACAGTTTCAAGTCCAGGGGAATTCACAGGAGCCTATTTCCATACCACTGCTATCTAAAAGCGAAAGTACCAACAATTCCTGTGTACCAGATGTATTTATAAGCACCAAAGTATGTCTCCTATTATGGTACAAAGCCGGTCAACTGTGGTCCTCATCTCTTATCTTTTTTCTTATCGAGCAAGTCAGATTACTTCTACTCGATGTACATAAGATCTTTTCAAAAATGTCTCAAAACTTCTATAGAGGAAGTTGTAACTACATATAGTTCTTTTTCTGGTGTGATTTACAGTCAGCTGGCAGCCATTAGTGTAAAATTTTGTCCTCAGAACTGCTGTACATTGACCATTGCCCACAGTGAAGCTGGGAGCTGGAGCTCTGCCATCTGACTGTCAGGAAGGAAAGGCCAGGTAGATTTATTATCAAAAGGGCTTTGATCAGTCAGTGAGAAGAGCAGATAGCCAGCCACGACTAGTCAGCCTACCACCAAAAAGAGAAGATAAATGCAGTTTTTCATGAAGTATACATTACAGTTACTGAATTTAAACAAAAAATTACAATGATCTACCTTTTATTCAACTGTAACATATTTCATGCACATAAAACTCTTGAATTTACACAAGATCTTTTTAATTGTGTGTGTCTGCATTTACTATGTTGTGTTTCAGGAGCTGGAGAGATTTAAAGCATTTGTGAACAGAAGGCCTGCTTTTGATGTGGTTGTGGACGGACTAAATGTTGCTAATATCAACAAAGATAAAAGCAAGCTCTCAGAGACGGTAAGAATACAGGCTCAGGTGTAAAATAAGTCCGCTGTGAAAGTTATTTGTCTGCGCTATGGTGATTTTAGGACTTCGGTCTGTACCCAATGAAGGGGCTTTTCTGCACTTTGTACTATGACTAAAAAAGCTCCAGTTGACAATGTGGGAGTGAAAGTCACCTTTAAAACTGGCCAGTATCTTATTTTACCATTTGGCCTACTCGTCTGCCTGCCCACATTATGTCTGTCTGACAGGATGTGTGTAAGTTTCAACAAACCATCCATATTCAGCTTTTTACATTTTTTTTAGTTAATACCCATTAAAACATACCAACAGATGTGAAAAGTGTTTGGTATTTGATTTTGCATGCATAAGTATTGGTGGAATAAAATACTACTGACTGCACATTTTTTCAGATGTACTGTCAGTGTCTTATCTCTTTTATTCAAGTAATGAAGCATATTTGAATTGACTCTATGTTAACTCTGCTCTATCAAAAAAATATGCTACCTATTTCCGGCTCTTGCAGTAAACGATTATGCCCAATATTAATAATGGTATATTTTGATATGTAGAAACAGCAGATATTTGTGTTTCAGTTGTTGGCAGTGGTGTCAGAGCTTGTGCATCAAGGCCTGACTGTGCTGGTTTTGGGGAGAAAACACATGCTGAGGCCATCCAGATCCTGGGATAGAAACAACATGAATCTTCTCCAGCAGAAGGCGCACTGTTTCTTCACTGAAAACATGTGAGCACCTGTGACACAATAAGAATAACTGGGCTTGTTGCAAAGTACTGTCACACAGCAGCTAATCAGGGTCTATTTATAAAAAAATACTTGGTAATCTGTTTTTAAATGCATCAAGTAATAAAATTAATACAATTGTCCCATTAGTATTAATTCCGAACATCTAATCAAAGCCGCTTTCAGGTCACAAGTTGGCTTTTGTTCCAAACCATTGCAGCACATGGCCTTACCATCCAACAATGTGGAATGAAACGTCCCATTTTTAATCTTTTCACAGCTCTGAGGATGACCCCTTCTTGTTGTATGCCGCTTTGCATTCAGGCAACCATTGTCGGTTTGTGAGCAGGGATTTGATGAGAGACCACAAAGCCTGTCTGCCAGATGGAGCCACAAAACGGCTCTTTTTTAAGTGGCAGAGAGGACACCAGCTTGTGGTTGATGGTTACATTACATCAGGCAGGAAAGTCCAATTTCAGGTAAGCCTAATCACAAGAAGCACAAGGAACCAAAGACTGTAAGGAAACGAAAAGGTTTTGTATTAGTATAAAGACCAATACATTTTCTGTTTATTTTAGGGCATTCCCAGTTATGACACTATTGTCCAAACATCTGGAGGATCATGGCATGTCCCCTATGATGACTCAGAGGACAGAAGCACTTATGAAGTACCTCAGAAATGGCTGTGCCTCACCAGTCTACACTAAAATATATTTCATCATAATTACTATGTACAGTAGTACCTAACCCTGCGACAAGCTGGCCCCTGTCCAGGCTGTACCCCGCCTATGGCCCAAAGTTACTGGGATAGGCTCCAGTCACCCGCGACCCCTAACGGGAATAAGAGGTAGAAAATGAATGAATGAGTATGTACTTTTGTATGTCAATAAAACCATCGAAGAATGTGTTCCTTTACTGTGTGATTATGTTACCTTTTATAAATTGAGATTTGTGAGCTACAATAATAAGATAAGGGCTTTTCCTTACAGTCTGCCACTGGAAAATATCTTTGTGTAATCAGTAAAATTTAAGAGCACTTCACTAAAGTGGGAAAACAAAAGAAATTCTCTAAAAGCTCACTAAACCCTGCAGAAGATTAAGGAAAAAGTGTGTTTGGCACATGCCAGAGCGTGCATGTGACCATTGTATCTGCGTCCACTTTGAGCCAGAAAAGATTTTGTGTGTTCCAGGATTCTGTCAAAGACTGGAGGCTAGTGCATTGTCTGAGTCAAAGAAAGGCAGCCATTTTGCACCTGTCAGGATTTCTTCTAAAAGGGGATACATGCAGGTCACTGCCTTCATACAAAGGTTTTAGTGGATGTTAGGGTGAACTTTACACAGCGCTATGGACATATAAAAGGTTTTTGGGTTGCTAACAAAGCATGTTAGAGGAAAATATGACATGGACAGGACTTGCTATTTATAACTTATTTTCTAGTCATTTATTGTATAAATTGAAATGTGGCATATGTCTAAATGTCTTTATATATAACTATGAAAATCCAGGTGTCTTTTGGGCAATGCAAGAGTAACAACTGTTATCCAATAAAAAATACCTTAATTGATGTCTGAATAATGACTGCATCCAGAGAAGAGGGGGAGGGAGATTGAATGAAAAGTGTGAATCAAACATCTAACCTGTCATTATTACATGCACTCTTTACTTCCCAAGTCTATTTAACGAACTGGACACTCCAAACATTTGAGTTCAGTACGCCTGGCTCCCAACTAATAAGTTAGCGTTTAATAGGCCCAAAATGTCTTTTGATTTATTCCATTATGATCAAAACTCCCTTCCTTCCCAACACGGGAGTTTTTTACCGAAGCATCCTGTTGTGTCGGAATGCTGCGAACAGCTGAGCGTTCTGTTCCTGGGAATTTCCTGTCACTTCCTCACAGACCCCACCCTCCCAAAAACTTCCTGCATTGAATAAGTGCCTCATTCTGCGCAAATTTCCCAAACATCTTATCACTCTAAATACACACACACACAGCAGGAGGAACTGTTCTAAAATCTAATGTCTTCCGATTTCTCTGAAGTAGTGAAGACTGTCAGGCCAGAATAAGACTCATGCTTTACAAGTGTATTTAGACCTGCACTGTATTGTCTTCCTTTTTTATACTGTAACAATATCTAACACGTCAAATACCTTCCTGTGTGCAGCTACTCAGCTTAACCCTATATACAGAGTAATTATATTGACACAAGTTCTGTTAAATATGAGCGTTTTAATTTAGTGTGTTGGACTGTTTGCTGCCTGACATATACAACTTGCTCAACTGTACACTTCACAGCTTCCATAAAAATACATCTTTTTATACACAGCATTTACAATATACAACAGAGCCGTCGCAGGTACATCTGTTTTAGTGATGACAATTTACAGCGTCCACAGAAAACAATTAAGTGTCTGTTTATTCAAAGAGCAATACGAGATCCCATCCTGTGATTTGTAGTATCTGTACATGTCATCGTCCATCATCCTCCGCTCTCCTGCAGCCCGGGGCTATCGCTTTTATGCTTATTCCAGCCAGTCTCAGGAGTGCCTCTGCAGCTGCCTGTTTGCTTTGTCTTGCCCAGTCTGTTGTTGTGGGTGTTGCTACAGGAAGAAATGAACCCCAGCAAGCTTTTTTTTTGGTTATTCTTTACCATCAACACCAGTTTCCAGCCTCTTTGACAACTGCTTCTAATGCCCATTCCACTGGATGTCATCATAACCCACCTACAAACAAAAAGCAAATCATTATTATTTTTATTTTAATAACTTTCTTGCATGTTTAGTAACATTTCTTTAATTTCTGACACACACCTCTTCCTCCTCCTCCTCTTCTTCTTCTTCCTCTTCACTGTCGTCTTCCTCACTGTCAGGCAGTTCTCGTAGCCCAGGTTTGGTCAGTGAGTACAGCTCCTGCCTGATTTGCTCATTGTCCCGACCATATGTGAGGTGAAAGGGCGTATGACCGCCGGATGTGAGAAGATTCGGGTTAGCACCTTTTCTCAGCAGCAGTTGTACCAATGCGAGGTTCTGTTGGTCTACAGCAAGATGTAGTGCCCCTCTACCACTTCTTTGCTCCTAGAAAAACGGGAGGAATATAGATTATTACAATGTCTGTGGCCAACAGCTGGATTTCTTTTTTGTCTCCGTGCAGTCTGTGAGTTTACCTTGGCATCTATGTCGGTCCCTAAATCCACAAGGTTTTCCACTAGCGATAAAAAGCCATTAACTGAAGCCAAGTGGAGACAGTTTTGACCTGCAAAAAATAAAGAGATTTTACAACACTTGATGACAGGCCATTTCCTACTTTTTAGTAAGGCTTTGATGATAGGAAATTCTCTGGTTCTTCCAAGCTCAATAATTGTGGACAGCAAAATGACTCTTAAATTTCTACTTTTAAAACTGCAGTTTAAACTTGCTGCAGAGTGGGCAGCATGTGGTTTCCTAGTGTTTGGGCAGGGTTGGACTACCACACAAGGAGTTACCACATGATATCATAAAACACAACCATATGAAACATTATATTTTGGACAACCTCTAACATAAAGATGTTTTTTCAATGTGGAAAAATTATATTAAGTATAGACTAGTACCAAAACTTTTATAACCTAATAATTGTTCATAGTAGGCTCTCTCATTCTTACCGTGGTAGTTGTAGGCAGCCATTGCAGTGCCTAAATGCTGGGGTATACAGTTCTGTGTGATCACGCTGAAGCAGGGCAGGTTTCCGTGGCGGCAGGCGATGTGGAGCGCCGTGTCACCGTTGCAATCGACGAGCGTGGGGTCACAACCGGCTACGAGGAGGCGCTCACACACATCCGCCTGATTTGTTATTACTGCTAAGTGAAGAGGAGTCTAGAAAGGTAGAGCACAGAGGCAGGTGACTTAGATGACCCAGTGCTGATGTTGGGATAACTGTTTAAATATTCTTCTGGATGAGTTACCAACCTGTCTCTGGTCGTTCTGTGTGTCAATAAAATCTGTGTTCCTAGAAAGCTCAATTATTTGCTTAATGTAGTCCTTGGCTTCGTGGATGACGGCCAAGTGGAGCAACCTAAAAACACAGGTCAGATAAATTACTCCACTTTGTTCTCCTCCAGTCTGGCAGTAAGACACAACACATTTAGTTCAGCACTATAAAAGATTTTCTGTATTGCTCTTGCACAAAAAATATAGATCCCATAAAACCTTTCTTATGAAATGCTCATTTATAAAGGTGTAATTGTTTACTTTTATTATTGCATGCATAGCAAGAACAGGATTTTCCTGAACCCCATAATCAACATGATGTAGTTTCTTGCATGTTAAACTATTTACTACTAATATAATAAATAAAAGCTAGTTCCTTGTAGAAATATTCTGATCTTTATTTGCACCAGTTGTAATGTATTTAATTACTAATAATTTATTCTTTTGAGGTACTTTTCTGTTTTTCGTCCTTCTATGTGGTCGGGGGCGCGCATCGGTCGGATTCCTTGGCGGCGCGCCTGGGACTTTCCCAGCCTGACCCGCGGCCATAGTAGATTCCCTCTTGATAATAGTCTTTTGTTTATGTCCAATACCAGCACGTCTGGCCGCAGCTAAACCCATTATTAAACCCGGACACAGCCAGTGTGCACTGTTAACGCTAAAATACTGAAGGTTTGCCAAAGTTAGGCTTCGGTAAAACTCTGAGGCCCAGGCCTGCGCACTGTGCACTGTAATGACAGGCTACAAGACATTCCCCACAGGAAAGGGATCGTATTACCTCCAGGAGCAGAGCGAGGCCTACCCCAGCAAACGGGAAACCTAGCTCTAAATATACCCCAGCTATGTCCATAACGTCATGCCTTATCTAACTTACGTGTCTCCGTCTTCGGTGATCTGTGTTGTCCAGGGGAGCAGGTCTCCGGTGACAGCCGCTTGTTTGGGCTCACTTTGCAAATGCAGCGCACGGATCTCGGCGGCCACAGCCTGATACTCCTCCTCCTTGAGCGAATCTAAACCACTGTCGAGCCGCTCTTCTGTCGACGCAGACGGCTTGTCCTCCTTAGAGTCCCGGTTATAGTCCATTTGGTTGTATATACTTGTCCGATGTAGGTCCATGGCGGTCCTTGGTTGCTCGGAGCGATGTGCGTATGGTTGGTTTCTAAGTGAGTTTGAGGCAGGCTGCTGTAAATGCCCTCTGTGTGGCTGCGGCGGGGCGGGGCTTACAACTAGGTGGGGGATTTCCAGAAACTGTCACTCAGAATAACAGCGTGTACAGATCTCTGGCTCCAGGAGCAAAAGGGGCTTTCTTTTAAGGCATGCACACATACACACTGTCTATCACTAAGAAAGCAACATAAATTAGGGGCTTCAGCTTCTGCAGCTAATGGAGAGACTGTATATTCAAATGCACAAATGCACAGTGTTCCAGAAACTTCAAACCCAAAATGAATGTCCTCTAGTACTGATATTGAAGTATTGGTCCCCATGCGTCACTTCTAGGTTATATAAGCATCATTTGGGGACATATGGCCTGAACACTTTTTTTTTGTTTTTTTGCCACTTTGTTCCTTTTCTGTAAAAGTCACCTTTTTCCACGTTTAGTATTAAACTTACAGATGCTTATTACTAAGGCTCTTTTTGAATTGTTCCAGAGGAGAGTTTCTGTTTTGACATGAGTGTGGATTGGACGCATATGGAAAGTCCTTAAACTGTACCTTAATTAATATATCTACATGAATCATTTGAGCAGAGTTAAGTGTCACAGCCCACAGTAAATCTGCAGTGTGCACAGGAGTTTCCGCTGAAAGTTCATTTGTGACTGCAATGTGATTTCACTTTGTTTATCTCACAGTAACATGATAAATACAAGGAGGAACTAGCAGCAGGGTAGTGGAGTTTCCCTAAGACACACACAGCCACTGAAGAGTTCAGGTTCTTAAAGACACACACACTCTACAATCACAAAAATAGTAGGCATTTTGTGTATTTGGACAGTCAGGTCACTATATAAATATATGGGAAACATACCTTTATTTAACAAATACAGCACAGAATAAACAACCGACAACAGTGAGTCATGTTTTAAAGATTATTTTTTACCATTGAGGTCACATGCTTCACACTACTATTAACTGCTACAAAGAGGTATTTCCAGGTACAAACCCAGATTGACCGGCTTTGTGTAAACTGGATGTACTCGAAGTCTTGTGCAGATCTGTGAGGCTTCACTGGGCTGTGACCTATCCTTTTAAAAACAGACAGCAGGTTGGAGGCCTGGGGGAAACTCCAGCCTATAGTTTTACCTCCCATTGTTTAGACTGCGTGACCAGTTAGACAGAGCAGGCTCAGGCTTCACTCTCAGCACATGTCAGTATCCCCTTTTCAGCTTTAGCAGTTCAGCTTTAGCCATTCTTCAGCTCCAGACACACTGTAGATGTTTTTTGTTTTGTTTGTTTTTTTTTATACATTTTGATGTATCATTTTTAAGTAAAAGGATGGTGTTTTAACCATAATGTATGATGCAATGTATGCAAAGTGAATGAAAACCGACTCCAGAGTAAACCGTTGTCATTTAAATACTACCAAATACAGAAAGTAGAGTACAATAAGCTACACGCTTGCACAGAAGCTACAATATTTGAATAGTAGTTTTTCTTGGGCCTTAACCCTAGACTCTCAAACTGTGGTACCAGTTCTGTTGGTGGTACTCAGGAGTCTTTTGCAATTCAAGTCTTTATTTAGAGACAGTTTTATTTCTGGTTGAACTCTTGATAGTTATCCTTTGTGCCCCAATGAGGACAAAAGTGCTCTTTTCATTTTTTTTATTGGTTTTTAACTTTTCTATGAAATGTGGGTCAGGTGTATTTTATCACAAATTTTGATATTCTAAACACAAATCTTATTATACTTATTTTTTTCACATTTGTTACATCATTGCCCCCCACCCCCCACCCCACACACACACACATATAAATGTCTTAGTTGACTTGTGCACCTGTCATAAATATTAAATGTTTTATTATTTTTTGGGTATGTGAAAAAATACCAACAACACTGATTTAAATGGATTTGAGATGTATTTATTTGTAGTAACAAAAAGTTACGTTGTTACTGTTAAGTATCAAAAACGTTCCCATAAACAAAGAGCATTGTATACGTATTAACAATAGCCTATATTCTATAGTTTTTATATTTTTTTCTTTTTTTACATAAACCTTTTAATCAACATGTGCCCTGACAGTTATGCACAAAAAATACAAATAAATATAAAGGTATACACATTTTTTATTATGTTTTGTGGATGGTATTAAGTTACAGCCAAATCTGATCTGAACTTGAATAACATTATGAAATATTTCTCCATGTTTGTAGGAATTTTCTGGATTGTTATGGGACTTTTTAAAAACACCACCAACATGTTCTGGGGCTGGGAGAAATAAGACCCATGAGGAATCTCTTCTATTGTTGTTTGCATGTAAACAAAGGTATGTGCAGTATGTTATGTGTGCGTCAACCATTTGTATAATACCTGTTGTATAAGTAGCTGCCTTAATACACATCTACAAAATTACATTGTTCGTGTATCTTTGGGAATCCCTGGGCTTTCTGGATGTTATTAAACATGTCCAGCATGATGACTAATTTTGTGTGAACTGTAAATGAGTCAAAATCCATCCAGGGTCAGAGTAAATGATGAGTCACAACATCACATGCGCTGATCGCAGACCGTGCAAAAAGCATGACACACTCAAAAAGCCCCACGAAACGTGAAACAACAATGGCTTTGGGTTTTGTCTACAATAGTTTTAGTTTATAGTTTTGTTTATTCTCTTCTCCTCTCAACACTTCCCGCTTTATTTACCAGACCAGGCACACATTTCTGGTCTGAAAGACTGTGGAAAGTTTACAGGAGGACCTCACAGTCACATGACTTAAACTCACATCTATAATGTGCATTTTAGAGGCAGTGTGTGGGGAAACCCATATTAACAAAATAAGAGTGCGCCTCCTTTACTTTGTCTACAGAGAAATGAGATATTAACAGTGTTTCCTGCAGACAACAATTATGCCACCAGGGGGCAGCAGAGTAAATTGATTGGTTTGAATAGATGCCCCCACTATAACTAATCATTAATGTGTTTGTGAATATAAAAAAAAAAAAAAAAGTGACAGTACTTAGACTAAACATAACTCAAAGACAGACAGAATGGTAAAATCCAGAGGCCCACCCCGGTGCATGGTCTGCCTGCACTGTGTGTAGGCCGGGGCCTGTTTATCCCCGAGGTGCCCATGGCCTAACCCAATAGAAATGAAATACTATAATAAAAGAGCTACTTCCTAAAAAATGAGATAGAAGAAAACATTCTAAACAACATAGGCCCACTTAATTTTACCAGGTAGGGTCGATCACAGAGAACGTTTGGCTAGTTCTTCATTTGTTTTATTTTACTTGTCTTAGTTTTTATGGTTTATTTAAAAAAATAAGTGGCTATGAAATAAAATCCTGTTTAGGTTTAATGTATTTTTTAATTATTTTTTGACGTTTGATTATTCCTTGAGAAACCTGCCCGTGGGTTATTGATCTAATTTGACCAATAGATGGCGACAAAGCAATAGGCTATTTCACACCACGAAAGCACATAAACCAATGTTGAAGGGACAAACATTAAAGTCCCAAAACTTTAAAGAATTCGTACATTTACTCTTTCCCCCCATGTCCTTGCTCCACGTGACTGTGTGGGACTGAAGGCACAGATCAATACAGTCATTTTCCACAGTCTTGAGGATTATCCAGCTCTCTGCCAGTGCCAGCTGATGGGATGTAAAAGTAAAGTAAACAAAGGTCCTTCGCCTGCAGCATCAGAGCCCCATAAACAAACCCCTATAGCCTAGGTGAGAACATGTAAACGTAAGCAGTGTCAAACCGTACACCTCTTACACAGTAGCCTAAATATTCAGTTTTTATTTTATCAACAATCACAACTCAATCTTATAATTACATATTGACAGCTATTGGTCATGTGACACATGCCCACTCTGTCAGAGGGGTGCAGGTTAACGTTTTTCTTCTGAAGAAAACACCAGGCAGACCCGGTGCCTAATTGTTTTTTGTGGGGGCCCTTATGCGGTGATCGACTATTCTCAAGAGGATTCTCTGTGCGATTCTCATCAAGCCAACAGCGTGACCCCAAAGCCTGTTCTCACGCTCATCCACCTTGATTGATTTCCAGAGAGCAGGCCGGCTGGCTCTAACCCCACTGGCCGAGCTATCGAGCGCCTGGCCCGCATTCAGGGGCCGACCTTACCCCGGAGACAGAATGGATAGCTGTCCCTCCGATCTCTTATCAGCCAGAGCAGCTTTAGTGGGGGCAGGCCGGGGTGAATAGAGAATGATCAGCATCACACTCTCAATCACACTATTGCACTTAACTGCACTCAAACCCAAAAAGATAAGCCACGTCCGAGATATTCAGCACTACCAGCAAAAGCTCAATAATCAGACACTTCAGCCGGACAGAAGAGGGACATTGGTGCGCTTATATGTGATCTGTAGGCTTTCCAATTCCCTATAGTGCTGTTATAGCCTGCCTCCAGGCTCCAACACAACACAAGACGCTGGATGCACAGCGGTAAAGGACCGACATTTTAACCAACGGGGCTACATTTAAACATGAGGATCAGCCGCAGTTACGGATCAGAAAAGGATTGAAGAGGTGCAGGATGCGTAGAGTCAAAGTCTGGAAGCTCAATTAACTTCAGTGGCAAACTTATATGATGAGATTTTCATCTATCAGAAATGTGAGGTTAAAACGTGAGTCCTTTTGGTTTGATAGACGTTTATGAGTCTAGATGAGTCACGGCTGAGCACATCTCTGTAAACCCAGACTTTGGAGCTTTGGACAATGCAGAGCGCCTTCATGGTGCGCTTGAACAATTGACTGATCGCTTGTACATGATTCTATTTTGGGAACAAGACAAGTTTCCGTATTGCTTTTGTAAACTCTTTGCATGCTGCTGATGCTGCGCGCGCAGGTGCTGGATACAGTTGCATCCAAACAAACAGTGGACAGTGATGTGTCCTCCCCTCGCGCTCTTAAACCCCCTCCCTCTACGCGCTACAGTCTCTCGTGCGTATGCTCTTCAAAGCTCTACTTCAAAGTCGCTTCTTGACAAGAGTTGTCTTCTCAGTTCCTGTGCGTCATGCCTCGAGGATTTTTGGTGAAGCGTAACCGGCGGAGTCCGGGCTCGTACCGGACCCGCAACCACACCAAGCCTTTACCAGTAGACTGTCACGAGAAGGACGCGTTGAGTGAGCGCGCGGAGGGACTGTCTCCAGTGCTCCGCGAGGATGGTGCGCGCGTGTGGAGCCCACACGTGGAGCCAGCACTAGAGGCTGAAGCGGAGCAGCGTGCGCAACTACCGGACACAGAAGAGCGGGTAACAGAGGTAGATGTTTTAACTCCGGACCACGACTCCTCGCGCTTCTTCCCTCCTCTGCCCACACGTGAGGGCTCTCGCGTACCTGTCCCTCCGGTGGGGACGCGTGTTTTAGAGCAGCTAGAAGAAGATGACAGCAGCTCGCCGCTTTTCCGCGGGAGATGCGTGACACCAGAGCTGCCGTTTCTCCTCAGCCCCACTCCCGCCTCAGTTCCCTTCAGTCGTCCCCACGTGCATCCCTATGGCCACGAGTCCACCATGCACGCGCACCTGTTCCCGTCGCTCTCTATGCTTAACGAGAGCCAACAACACGTCCCAAGGAAGCGCTCGTTCATAGAAACAGAACGCAGACCAAGCAAAGCTGGCATTACAAAGAAACCAAAAGTCAACCGAAAGCTTCACTTCGAGGACGAGGTCACCACGTCGCCTGTTTTGGGGTTGCGCATCAAAAAAGAGGCGCCAGACTCGAGGGGACACCGGGAGAGGTCCGTGAAGCAGCCGCTGGGCGAATTTATCTGCCAGCTCTGCAAAGAGGAGTACCCGGACCCCTTCTCCCTCGCGCAGCACAAGTGCTCTCGCATTGTGCGCGTGGAGTACCGCTGTCCCGAGTGTGACAAAGTTTTCAGCTGTCCAGCAAACCTGGCATCCCACAGGCGATGGCACAAACCGCGTCCCGTGAACAACAGCCAGGGTCCAGAGATTCAAACGAAGAGCCAGTCCCGCGGCGTCCTTCCGCTGGAGACGGACGGCAAGGAGAATGAGTTGCTGCGCACTGACAGGCATTCCAACCGTGGCGCACCTGAGGGCTCCCACGTGGTCAGCATGGGCCCCCTGCCCTCTGTACCCCCTCACTACCGGACCCACGCGGAACAGCAGCACGTTAGAGCGGCGGACAGCCCTCCCTCGAGCTTGCCATTACCGTTTGTCCAAAGTTTACCGGAAGAGGAAGTGTACGAGTGTCGCTGCTGCGGGAAGAAGTTCCGGCGTCAAGCGTACCTCAAGAAACACCTGGCAGCACACGAGCCACCGCTGACCACCTACAGCCCGGCGCGAGACAGCCAAGTGTTTCTGTGTCACATTTGCGGGGCGCGCTTCCCCTCCGCCGAGATCAGAGACAAGCACCGGCTCTGGCACGCGATGCGGGACGAGCTTTTGGCGGGAACTTTAGCGGGGGCCGCCGGTGGAGACGTGTTTCACGCACACAGAGACTCAGAGAGCAGCGCTGGAGACAACGAACAGCAAGACGCACAACACCCGTGCAAACAGTGTCCGTCCACGTTCTTCAGCTCACCGGGGCTCACGAGACACATCAACAAGACGCACACCGCAGAGGACAGGCACGTGATGCTGCTGCAGATGAGCGTGCGGCCGTGAAGCTCAATGAACTACTGTGAACAGCGAACTGTTGCTCGTTTTAATAACAGCATCTCCACATTTGGTGTAGAAACATTTACGAAAGGTGAGGGCCACGCTCTACGCTCGGTGCCTTTTACCAACAGTCAGTCTTTTTGATATTGTTTACTGTTTCAAAAATATATATAACTCTTAAAACGAGGCACTTGTTGGTAGGCTAAATATTTCTCCCAGTCTGTCAGCTTTCCTCGGAGCTGTCCGCGGTGCTGAAGCTTGACTTCACATTGCACTGTCCATGGTACTAATCCAACAGGTGGCAAATGAAGCCACTAACGTCTTTGTTATTCGAGTTATTCATATTCTTATCTTACAAAGTGCAACAATTATGCTTGCATTTTCTAGCCTATGCATTATTAACATTTAAAGATTTTCTTTATGACAGCATATTGCAGAACACTTTAATTTAATAGCCTAAGTGCTTTTTCTTTTGGCTTTGATGCCTACATAGTTACGTATTAAAAATTAATATAAATGATTAAGTAGTAATAACTCTATAATAAAACAAACCGCAATACATATAGATATATACATACATCTACTATAGTTATAAAGTTTAATCAGAGAGGATCAGTCAAACGTAAGCAGGGACTTTCATTGATTTTCAATATACCTTTATGTATGAGCCATGTTTGAAGTCTTTTGTGGTGGCGAAATTAAATTTGTCTAATGCTCATAAGCAGTGCAGTGGGGTTCATTACATTCTGGACAAATACAAGCTTAAAGTCATCGATCTATAATTACATTTAGGAAAGTGACTGACTGATCATTTTGCAGACTTTATATACAAAACATATATCAGAAAAAATACATCACATTATTACCTTAATCGTGTCACTTCATTTAATCTCTCATGTATTTGGATACAAATATTTAAATGTAATGCTAGCACACTCTTCTTTATTTATTATTGAAATTATCCTGAAATGTTTAGATATTTGCTGAAATACTTTCAAACGCTACATTGTGACTGATTATATAAAGCCTTTATAATTTTGCCATGTTAAATGTAAAATCTGAAATGTCAATAAACCATTAACAGACCTGTATGCATTTTTAAAAACTCTGGACACTTCTTTTGGTCAGTGTTAAGAAATTTTATTGTCAAACGTCACACATCCACATTAGTTTGTTTGAATGTGTTTTTACATACGGTTGGTTTTGTGGAGTGAGTGTGTTCATGCTCAACTGTTACAGGGTCAAACACATGCACTTAGCGCTGGACTGGGGCCATGCAGTGTGTACAGTCAGTAGTTACATCCACTTCATCGCAAACTCAGTGTCTGCACCAAGGCCAAACCCACATCTGTCACAGCATCCAGCTTCTCCAAACAGCCCCTCAATGTAAGTGAAAATACCTGTCATTATGGTGGCGGTTATGGGAATTTGTATTTATTTATTTTTTTAATCTTTATTTACGATAGGTGTGTTTGTAGCTGAGTGGAGCATAAATGTACAAGGAATACATCCAGCTTAGTTGCATAATTGTACACCTCTGTAGCAATGTACACGTTCAGGTCAATAAATTAAAATTATGTGGAAAAGTGAAATAATGTTAAAAAGAGAAAAGCTTTTATACTTTTAGTGCACACAGAGAAAAAAATTCAGGCATTTATTCATTTTAACTGTGATGGTAATATCCTAATTGTACCAGATGCAGAATTTTAGTTCACTCTAGGCCATAATAACCACCACAATAAAATAAATGCTTTAAATATTTTACTCTGCGTGTTCTGAATGACTGTAATGTGCTTCATTTTGAATTGGACTATTGGCATAAGTAGACTTTTCCACAATATGTTAATGTATTGATGTTCGCCTTTTTTCAAAACAATTGACAAAATCACGCACACTTAAAAAACTGATGCTGAAGCAGAAAAATAATGCCAGCATTTAGAATTTGTGCTACAGCATGAGACCCCAAATCAAAGGGAAAGTCAAGGTCGAGGAGCGATGAAGGACGGGGTTGTGACTGGAAGGCGAGTCGTTTGTCTACAAGTATATACAGCATGTACACTTAATTCCCAGTATACACAACTAGACCACATGGCTTGACCAGATTCAGGACCATTAATAGCAGACTTCAGGGTCTTCATCAGTAACATGATGGTATGAATGGCAATTATTTAAAAAGACAAAAAAAATGCCCACATAAAGAACAATAAAACATACCTTTGATCTGAAATGTTATGTTCAGTTCCAACAGGACAAGTGAAGTTACAAAAACAAAAAACAAAAACGTCTTACAATCCCTTCTATGCAGAGAATATATGGCTAAAAATACATATAACATTGACATGTAACAGATAATACAGTTGGCAAACAGTGAAGCGGTATGTAAAACTGGTGGACAATGCAGAAAATAAGCAGTTAATGTTAAATTAATGCAAAAACAGTCATCTTTTAATACCACAGCCTTTGCATTTACACACAAATATTCATTTTGAGGTTGGAGCATGACTCCAGCATGTTTTAGGGAAAAAAAACACTGAACTACTGTAGTGTTATTGTTCTGTTTTTGAATATATGGCTATTAATAAATTCAGCTCTGTTGGACTTGTCTTCCTTTGTTGTATACAAGAGCATGACACGGTTTTTGCGTTTCCTAATAACACTAAATGCCACAAGACTTACATTTTAATACCTTTGTAGTTCTTAATATAAAAATGATTTCTGATCCAAGCTGTCTTTGGCCTTCATTACATCTGACATTTTTATGTTCTTGTCTATGGGATTGGGCCTAATTAGTAATCTAGCTGTGTTACTGATATGTTAAGACAAAAACATTAATGACGTACAGTTAATGATAAACTTTTGTAGTGTCAGTCCATGTTTAGCAGATGTGGTCTGAAGGTAAGACCACAGTTTGGTTTTGGCAGCAACGCTCATATAACAGTATATACACAAGAAGCCTTCTCACACTGTACATATTCTTATAGTTATCCATATCCATCATATATATATATATATATATATATATATATATATATCCATCATATATATATATATTTATATATATATATATAAATATATATATATATATATATATATATATATATATATATTTATACTCATACATATATAGATATACAGAATACATGTATACATACATACTTGCGACTAAGAACAATGAAACATAGCTGTGGTTCTCTCGCACCAAATTAACTAAAAAAAAACAAAAAAACAAAAACAAAAAAAAAAACATTCTTGTTCAGGGAAAACATTTACAGTCACGTTAAAAAAAAAAAAAAAAAAAAAAAAAATCAGGAAAATGCAGTGATTTCAGTGCTTCTTACTTTTACAGCATCAGCAAAACTTACTGTGTAACAAGTGCTTGCTTTTGATCAGCAACAGTCTTTAAAACAACACTTCATTCAGAAGCAACACAGCAAACTGAGGATTTTTGGCATTTCAGAGGCCATAACTTCAGTTTACATATCTCATATTTAGCAAACCATCATGGCTATTTACATACAAATGAGGGCTAATACAAACCAGAACCCTATCTTTACAGACCCATCGGCACACTGACCAGAAAAATAAACTTTTGTCACTGTATCTGTGCTGCTTTCAGAACAATCTAGTTTCTTTTTCTATCAAAACTCAGCTCTCTGTCTGTACATCCTTGGCCAACTATAGTACAAATATACAGCAACTACACAGCACCTGTTGTTTCCCCTTGCAGTGTGCTCTCTTACATTGGTAGGGACACAAAGTAATACTCCACTGCTCGGGGCACACTTGTCCAGCCATTTCTCAAATGCAAAGCTGAGAATAAACAGTAAAGAATAACGTATCAGCATTGACCACAGCTCAATAGATGTTTTTTTTTTCGGTACAGTGTAGGATACAAAGAGAACTATGCTGACACAAGCACTATTTAGTTATGTCCTAACTGTTATTTGTGCAAAGTCTAACTTAAGTGGAGTGACTATTTTCTGCGGTATTGTGAAGTGGAAGCCTTGTGCAGCCTGTAAAGCCTTATGTCTTATTGGCGGATCCAGAGGAGCGGCGCAGCTTCATCGACATGCGGCTCTTGCTAGTCCGAGGAGACATGGGGGACGCCGAGTCGCTCCCGGCCTCCCCAAGAGCCGGACTTTCTCCCCGAAGAATCTCGAGGCAGGAGCCTGATGTGAAGGGTTTAAGGGAAGGGGTTTGGCGTGAGATATGAACAGAAGGGAGAGATAAGTGGAGGACGGGGAATATACAATAAATGTACAGTAACAAGAAATTACATAATGTCAATAATCTGCTATAGAGCTAGACTCATGCACTCGCACACACGAACTAAGATGGCGACAAAGAAAAAGACAGAGGCTCTAAAGAGGTTTCTAAATCTAATACTGTACTACCTAAGTTAAACTAGTCACATGAAAGCCACTAAACAAACGTAAAACAATAACTTAAAGTCTGAGCCACAGAGACAAATCCCTATATGCAAAATCCTACACCTTAAGTGAGAAAAAGACATCCTGTTCAATTCTGAGACACCCTCTGAGACTGTATGTGTCATTAGAGGCTACACAAATAAACCTGACATCAATAGTTCAACACCTTCTTTTGCAAGAGATAACAGCTGATGACGCTACACACATGAACTGTCTGTGTAGTTTAAAGGAGATGATGAAACTGATTCAAACAGCCATGATGACAACCACATTTATTTTACATGGCCCATGTGACCAGACTAATCTACCACTACACACTTGTCTATGTATCAGTGCTCTAAAGCATTACCATTCACAGCTAGCATGAAGGACCTTCTGCTTGAGCCCCTTCCCCTTCACCCTGAGAAGGTTCAAACTGTCTACTGGTTTAGGGACCATGAGGTACATAGCACTATGCTCCTCTGCACAAAAGTGGATCAATGGAAGCATGGAAAGAAAAGAATATAATAAATAAAAGAAAAATAAATTAAGCATGATCAAAACAACAACGAGAATGACAAAGTATAATAATGAATAAGAGAAATGTTATGTGAAGCGTCGTGTAGACACAAAAGGCATCATAAGTATGCACAAACTGTGCACTGACAGATAAATATTTAATTATAATGAATGTAGTCTGAAGGTAAAATCTTCAACCTCTAAATAACAAATGGGCTTTTTTTTAATTTGTCACTAATAATGGTTTTGTTGAAGTGTCCAACTTTCTCATATATTAAGTTTAGCCAAGGGTATCCGACAAATGACACTGATCAACACACAAAATTATTGGAAAATTTTGCGCTAAAAATATTGGTTCACTACTTTCCTCCTAACATCTAAACTCAAAAATATATATACAATACTAGAATAATTGAGAAATCAAAAGCTACTCGTCCACTAGGGTAAATTAACTTTTTTCCAGCTGAAATATATGAATAATTACACTCAGAAACCAACAGATCCAACTGGTCATCTTTTGCACCAGGCATGTGGATATGTCTGCGTTTGTGTGCACTGCTATAATCCTACAGAGGGAAACCAGGAGGACAGGAACATACAAAAGGTAAAATGTTAGTTTCACCACATCAGTGTCTGACAATGCAGGTTAATGAAACAACAAGTCGGTGATGTGAAGAAACACGAGTAGATGTTATAAAAAGGGAGTATCACTCATTTTCTTCAGTGCAGTTTGGGTTACTTTTTTCCCTTTTTGGGATAGTTCTTTCCTGACCCAATCCTCTCCCTTTATCTGGGCTTAGGACAAGCACAACAGTACACTGGCATATGATATGTACATGATATGTATAGTCATTTTTGTAAACATTTAATTACGTACAACCAAACTGCACTGTCAGGTGGAGTGAAAATTCCCTTCATCTTCAGAAAAGTGTTCTGAGACCTGCTTAGACAGTCAAATCCACAGAAGAAGAAACAGGGGGTCAGTAAACAGACACAGGTTACAAAGAGATATTAGGAGTAGGTTAGGCAGAAAACATCAGTTGCAAGAACCAATCAGAACAGGGCATGTCAATCATGTGACCAGGCTTACCTTTTTAGCAATAGGCAAGTGAGACAATACGATCTAAAGGATGGGGGGAAATGGGGGAAAAAATAAACAGAAATAAAATAAAAAGGGGAGTTTTAGGGGAAAATAAAAAATGGGCAAAAAGAAGAGACAAGAGTGGTTGATCACTGTGCTGTTACGGGATTTGTGAGTTAACTTCAGGGCAGGGAGGGAGACAAAATAAGAGAGGGTCTTCAGTATTATACATGATATGAGAGCACAGGGTCAAAAAACATAATGGTACATTTTAAGCAAAAGCCAATTGGTGAGGTGTAATTTTTGATGCTGTGCTCTGAAACATTTTGGAGCTGAACAACACAAAAACAGTGATCCGTAATATCATATCAATATATGTTATTCAGCCTCAAAGCAAGATGATTATTTTATAATAGTTATTGTCAATATTGTTTGAGGCACATTAGCTGGAGAGATTAGCAGCAGGAGTAATAACAACACGTGTCAAAAACACAGACACACTTAAAGACAGTCACACCTCAGCAGCAGCCTCTCCAACCCTGCTTAACCTCATTATAGATGAAAATGTGTGGCTGTTGCTTTGATAATTAAGAGGGTGCATTACAGGAACACAGAATAAAATATTATACATTAAAATATAATGTAAAACAGACAGGGCTGGGTGTTTTATTGTGATGTATCTATTGCATCAGTTTATATTTAAAACAAAATACAAAATTCAGACCACCTTCAAGCTGCAGCATATGAGTGGATGAATATTTAGTGGAGAAAAGGCCATACCTGTGTCAGAAGGCAAGTGTGTGCAGGGAGCTGGGCTGTAGACTCGAGCAGCGTAGTCCTCAAATGTGGTTGGCTCCTGGTGATGCTGCACAATGGTCTCTAGGTAGCGGGCTCGCTCCTCATAGCTGATGTCAAAGGTTAAGGTGACAAATTGCAACATAAATGAAGCATAAAAATACAACTAAAAGCCCTTGAAGAGCTCAGAACAGGTATTACAGTTCCACTCCCGAATCCAGACCGAGATCTTTTCATTTTTTCATTTGTGACCTTTACTGAAAGTTCAAGAAAATTTGAAAATACGCCTCGCAAAGGTAAACAATCTTTAAAAATTATAAAGACTAATTTCTTTTTTCCTTGGCACATAACTGACCTTACCTAAAGTGTAATCAAAATCTCAACATAACTTTTTGAGTTATTATTTTACTAACTGACAGACTAAGAAACAAACCAACAGAAGTATTCAATTTAGTTAAATTTGAATTAAAAACAAGGTAATAAAAAGCTTTGCAATGTGGCAATTTTTACAAGATTCAATAAATTTTAAAATACTTTTTCTAGCCTATGTCCTATGTTTCCTATGTCACTTGTATGTACAAACTTAGCTGTAAGTTTAAAAGAAGGCCACGTGCATTGAGAATGAGATACCCCTGATAGCGATGAATGACATTTTGTCACTATTCTATAGTCAACTCCAAACCATACATCCAGCTGTAATGACAGCCAGGTGCAGCTGTAACATACTGCTGAATACACACATAACTCAGCCCTATTAGCTCC
Organism: Bostrychus sinensis; assembly: GCA_020698575.1. Classification (NCBI taxonomy): domain Eukaryota; kingdom Metazoa; phylum Chordata; class Actinopteri; order Gobiiformes; family Eleotridae; genus Bostrychus; species Bostrychus sinensis. Next base: position 17,028,366 of record CM036258.1, read on the forward strand.
CAATAGTAGAGCCATTTGCTACAATAACAGAGATTTTCAATGGCTGCGTGTATCTGTATTTGATAAGGCTGGGCCCCAGAAATGGGAGCGAATGAGCTTTATGACCCACTGTCTATGTAAGTGCATGTCTCCCTGCTTAAATGGGATTAGGCCAATGAATCTTCAGAATGAAATCTGTGTGTTTGTGCCTCAATGTGTGCGTCTGTGCTGTGAATGGGGCAGCCATCTGTAACAGCACCCATGGGTTTTCTATTGGGTTAGAGGGGCAGTCTATGGGTCTCAGAAGGAGAGAGGTTCAGGTCTAATGGTAACAGATCCAGTTAGAGACAATGATAATAACAACAATATGGCTCCTTTAAAGTGAAGGGACAGACTGCATGGCCAAAAAGTAAGGAAAACAGGCTGGGGTTGGGGGAAACTGAGTGGATAGATTACAGTTGATAAAAATAAACAATTTAACTTCATTCCCACATGTTTTTTTTTAAAAACTTTTATAACTTTTATTTATTATGTGAGAGTGTGCCTTTCTACAAACCTTTCTATTTGATTGACGTCCAATTATTTTAAAAAGCAAAGTGTGGCTTCCTGATGCAGAGAATATAATTAAATGACACAAGTCTTAAAGTGTGAATTAGTCTAGAGGTCAGCCAATATATCATGCTGATTTTTGCCTATTTTAGACAATTCTTGCACTTTAATGCAGATTTTTGGTCAGGCACATGTCTGGGCAACCATGTGACTGAAGGACCCCAGCTTCCTCAACCATCTTATAGCAGCTCTTACACTGCAGTTAATTCGACACATCCAAAATTGCCTGAAAAGCTCAAAACTCAATAAAAAGATTTTGCTTGTTTCTCTGGCACAGAACCTTGTAGAACAAAAATTCAAAATGCATTTTGTAGCTCTCCACAAGCTCCACTCTCACTGCAAGTTTGACTGCAATGGCCTTCGGTTTTCTCAAAAAACTCATCTCATCAGTTCTCACAGCCCAATTCTAACACATTTGTCTTTGTTTTAATAAACATTACTAAAAGAAGGGGCTATATTAAATGAATTTCTTTTGTTTAAAAAAAAAAAAAATTAACTGTTTATCAGCTATTGGCTGAATTTTAAAAATCGGTATTGGCATTGGCCATAGATAAACTCATATTATCTATCATTAATTAATCAGCCTCTAATTTGGTCAATGTCTGTGTTGATTCTGTGACAATAATACACCTGTGATAGTAACACTGTATATTGCTGACACTGCTGTGTGATATAGCAGCACAAACCTAAATCCTGATTTTAGTCAAACTCTTTGATTCCCTCAAAGTAAAAATAGCACTTTTTTCCTCATTTAGCATAGTGCAAATCACAGTGGCATATAAAGGAAATGAAGCGGTTCAGAGGTGCAAAGGAAGTGAGCGGAAGACAGGGGCCGACTTGTAAAACAAAGTGGGAAACAAGGGGGAAGGAGTGAGAATCCCTCCATGGAGGCCAGCGGTTGAGGCAGGGGAAGAGCAGCAGTCACGCCGAGGCTCCATGTGATCTCACTGTTCGCCTTTTCCTGCTCCCCGCTCCCCCGCATCGCACTTTCCCCTCTGACTTCTCCATGTGTGTCGGGCTGTAATACAATTAGGAAAAATAATTATCCATTTTCAGTGCCGTTGTTACTGCTACTGCGCCACTGTTTGCAGGCCCGCGGCGAACAAAAGGGTGAAAAGGTCAAAAGAACTCAAGCAGAAGAGACTAGTATCGAGCAAAAAGTAAATAAGTGGATATTGTAGCACCGCTGGGATAAATGACAGCAGCATCTTTATAGTTCTGTTCCTCTTTCACTGTCTATTTCCTTTGTCTCTCAGCTTTTTCTTCTTCTCAGCGTGGGCTTTCTGCATGTGGCCCCATGTCACTGTGCCACAAACAAACTCACACTGAGCGGCAAGGCAACAAGACACAAGGCGGAGAAGCACTTCTAACTTTGACTATATAACTTTTTCTCAATTAGAGAGATAGAAGTTTTCAAGTCATCAGTATCTGTAACATGCAATTTCCTATGTATGTTTTAATATACAGAATATTAAATAACTAAATCTATAGGCATTTACTCAGTGTTCTTTCTGTAGTTATTTTGAGCCCAGTTTAAATAAATATATGCCAAGATACTAAATGTTTAGTCCTACAATCCATTTATGTTAATATCCTTCTGCTGCAGCTTACCAGAAAGACACTGTGTGGAAGAAAAAAGATTTGCAACCAAACCAGCTTGACTGCTTAAGCCTTAAAATAACTTCACTGATTCTGCACTACTTTTCCACATATTGCATTATTCAGAGTTTAGTGGTGCCTATTTGTGAGACTTCTTGACCAAGTAGGTAGCTTTTAAAAAACATTTTTGGCCACTGTCATGTAGCTTGGTGGGAATATCTCAGTAAACATCTCTATAGGCAGTGCCACACAATAAATCCGACATAAAAAACTATGAGGTCAAAGAAAATCGACTTGAATCGCATTGACGCTCCAGCATCATTCCCTCCCTCCCTGGTCTGTACAAATAGTAGCAATGAAATGTGCTGTAATTGAATTTCAGATGGGCCCTCTTATTAAGTCATTAGCAGAAAAATATCTCGCTTTCTGAGAGAGAAAGAGGAAAGATTATAAAGGGAGAAAGAGTAACAGAGGCTGGGGAGGGAGAGAGACGAGAGAGCGGCATCAGTGGAGAAAGGTGGACGGAGAAAGATGGGCATATAAAAGACTCTTTTGTGTGGAGTCAGAAACTCATTTTCTTGGCGCAGTTGAAAAGAGTCGAGAGAGCGTTGGTGCCTCCTCTGGTCGGTCTCTATCCATTTCAGTGCTTTTCTGTCCCTCACTCTCCCGCAGAGCTGTTCATTGTGCTGATGTTCGACTCCTGCGATTGCTTGCGACCGAGGGAGCAGGAGAGGAGGCGAGAGGAGCAGAAGGGAGCTTGTTAGCGCATTAGGGGCCGGACTGACTGCTGTGATGTGTGGTTTTGAATATTTAACGATATGTTTCAGAGACTACAATAATATTATACAGCGTACAATATAGTAGGCTATAGATACTGCAACTTACACAATACTTCCCCCATACTACTTCCTTTGGGCTTCCTCTGAAAAAATTGGTTTGGTGTAAATTTTATAACAGCTGCAGTTTTTACCACAACCCTTTCCATTTGTCTGGGCTTGGGAGGGGCACAAAAAGTACAGTACACTAGCCTGCGATCCCTTGTAGCTGGAATTACCCAAAACAACACGGGGACAGTTTTTTTTTTACATTTTGTTAACAATTCATCATTCAAGCATACTACTTCTAAAAGTCCCACTATAAATACATTAAGAGAACTACAGGAGAATCCACTTGCACAAGTTAATGTCACTGACAAGTACCGACTTTGTACTAACTGCATACAAATGGGAGTATTGACAGCCACTATAAAGCTTGTGAGCGCAGATCAATAATGGTCGAGTGAGCCTCCTCAAGCAGAAGTTGTCTGTGAAGCAGCCCTGCAGATAATGTCTTAGATTACTTTCAGGTCCAATTGTCATGTCCCCAATGATTAGGCAAAAACATGTCATTGTATATCAGTGTGATTTTTTTCCTTCCAAATATATAAAATGTGTCTTTTGTATAAAAATACAAATGTACAGATGAACTGTGGCAAACTTAAAATTGTGCATTACCCATTCATTTCTATAAGATTATTGTCAAAGATAAATTGATATTGTAAACCCCAACTTTGAACCTAGAAAAAGCTTGTTGAGAATATTCACTGCCACTAAAGTTAAAAAAAAAAAAAAAAAAAAAAAAAAAAAAAAAAAGAATAAAGAAATTTATTTCTGAAATATTTTGTTTTTACCAACTTTTGGCCTTTTGGATACTAAGGATTCATTTAGTGTGGGACTATGTTGTAAAAGTCACATGACATTAAAGCTACACTAGTTCTACAAGATACTCCGCTCTCATATTTGCCATATCTCGGGCCGCATCTCACCAGCATATCGTGGTCCAGCCTATCTGTCCTCTCCACCGCGGGCATTGGAACAGACAACAGAGAGAGGGACATCAGAGGGATAATACAATTGGAAAAGCTTTACAGCGTGTAATGATAAACCTGTGTGTGTGTGCGTCCATGCCCAAAGGAACAAGCTAATGGGTTTATATCTTTCTGTGATAGCAATGATATGGAGGCTTTGTGATTTCATTAGGGCTGCGTGTGTGTGTCCATGTACGGCCCGAGATGGGGACAGAGATAGGTCACTCTAATGCAGTACTTATTGTTAGGGGCAAGTGCACACACCGACACAATCATATTTAGCCCTTTTTATCTGCTCTTTAAGCCAATGCTGAAATGGGGAGGAAAAAAAAAGTCTCGATACATTAATTGTCTCTTTGTCACTTTACTATTTCGCCCTCTGCCATGCTGAATACACGCACACATCCATACTGTGTGCTCTTCAGTCGCCACCGGGGAGCCCTGAAGCTGCCAGCACAATTACAAGCTTTATTTAACAGAAACACACGCACGGCACAAGCGTTGTAATAATAATTCTTCGATTAGACAGATGAATTTTATTTCTTTCTGGAGGCTCTAAAACAATATTCTCCCTCACCTCACAGACACAATGTTTATGGGCAGAATGAATCTTCTAACATGTATATAAAGACTGTCACAAATCATTTCAACAATGAAAGATCCCTTAAGGTGGAAGAGTGATGTTCTTAAAATGTAATATCCAATTTGTTGTTTTATGATATGTCAGTGTCTATAATGTGTGTAGTAACACTTTAGAACAAACTCACCACAATTAAGCAGGAAAAAGCATTATTTAAACTATAGTATTTTATATAATTTTTTAGTGAATAAACAATTCATAGATAGTGTATTAACACTGGTGTTTATAATTTAGCACTGATTTATGAGGTTAATCCTCAAGAATAAAACATTAATAATAATGTTTTTTTTACTATTGTGTTTAATGATGGAGTATGCTTTGCAATTGATGAATTAACTGGTTACTAATCCTTCACTAATGTTTTTCTTTACCTCTAACTTTTATAGACAAAGGTACAGGCAGCTATTAAAGCCAGTGCAACACACTTTGACTTCAGATGCATCTTGTCGACTTGGTCATCTGTGATATCCCTGCCTGAATCTTAAACAGCTCATCACTTGAAAATGCTTACATTCACGGGGCCACCTGACAAAGTGCATCCATGTTCTGGGACGCATAAGCGGCGACACACTGCAGATTAGCTTGTTTACCAGTCGGAGGGGGGTCTGCTCCGACAAGGTGTGATGAAGCCGCTGATAGCTCCAACTCATGTGTCAGCACAGCTCTGTGTGACAAGGCAGCGGACGTGCGGGCAAAGACACAAACTGACAGACACAAGTCATTATGGGAATCATACATGTCGAAAATTAGACCAAAAAACATGATGAGCTGTATGGGGAGTAATATTCACTGATTTCCCCATTTTTTCCTCAGACTTATTACATTATCCACAGTGTATATAATAGTTGAGTCAGAATTAGTTTTATTCATCTAAATAAATAACAAAAAAGTTCACCAGCTCCCGGTTTAAATTTTATAGACCTTCTGGGTACTGGGTAATTTGTAACATAACTGTAGGAAATAGTGAATGCTTTATGTATTTTTATTTCAAAATGAAATCTGCAGCCCAAATTGAATGATCATAACAATAAAAAGTAAATAGTATGAAAAGTGTCTATTTTAATGTATTGTCACGGTTACGTTACATAAGTGAATCTCTAGACTAGAGGTTTATTTTTACTCATTTTAATTCAAATTTATTTTCAGCATTTTACTTGTGCTCAATTATTACGCCCACACACACACACCTGTAGTGCAAACCGTAACATAGACACAATTCCCAAAGGAGACGAAGAAGAGATAAGCAGTGACCCTCCTCCTCACCCTGGCCTTTTCATTTCCTCCATTTACACAACGGGAAACAATTAAACACGAGGACCTCCTCCTGCCTGCATTCACACTCGTGAGTCGTAAATATTTATTCTTTTGACCTCAACCTTATTACATCTTTAAGCTTTAAATGTATAATGTCAGGCCAATTTGTCAGTTACGTTTCTACTTATTTATATTCCTCAAAGGCAAAGTTAAAATGGTTCCTTTATCTCATGCCACTACAGATTGCAGAGCTCACACTTCAGAAGTCAGAAGAAGACCTCCTTCCACAGCGAATAGGTGCAGAAGAGTTAGAAGGAGGATAAAGGATAACATGACCCCATTTTAGCATCGCCGATAACAAAATGTCTTCAATTTGTAAGGTTTTGCCCTCACCTTTCTACTGTGGCGAGGAACACACACTCCTCGTCACACACAGCAGATTGTAGCCTTACTGGGACAATAGAGCCTATTGTGGGAGCTGGCAAAGAGAGGCCAGGCAGGCCGGTAGGCGTTTGGCTGCTTTCACACTGTGTGTCTATGTGTGTGTGGATATGGGGGATAATAGCACTACATGCCCAGAGCTGCCATCATTTCACTGGGAACAGAGTGTGAAAGAGAGACACGCACAAGCCCATAAAGCACACACACAAACGCAGCATCGCTATCACACTGAGCCATATGCTGACCCCAGCCTCAGCACAGCTATCTCTGCCAATCAACAACTAGAGGGGATGTCCCACACACACACCAGCAGGACCAAACACAACAAAAAGCTCTAATCCAAAAAGTCAAATATATAGGTGTAACACAGGCACCATGAAATACATAGATGTAAACATATGGATGACATGCAGTGGACACTAATGCCCACCAACACTTGCTGGCAGAGTGGAATTATCTGTGCATGTGTAAGTGTGTGTGTATGTGTGTAGGAGCTTAGCATCTTTCCAACATTGTTCCCCAGAAGCACAATCACCCAGGAGCAGATGGAGGGTGGCCACACACACCGACCAGCGAATATCCTCTCACACAAATATTCACTCTTTATACACTTGTATGGCCATCAGATGGCTGAGCAGCTGCAGCAGATCCAGACAGGTGAACCTTTGCCCAAGTTGGTGACTAGATCACAGTGACTGATCTAAGAACGTCTGGTCGCAAAAACTGCATGCACTACTTTAGGCCCTGTAAATTATGCATTTACGTACATCCGTTGACTTCAATCAAAATGCATCTAGGCCCAGACAAGATAATGAATAACAGCCAGCAACAACATTCAGCATGGCAAATCAAAACTTCTTCCAAATCCAAATAAATTTAAATGTCATTTTAGAAAAGTAGAAAGCCCTTCATTCTGCAAATTTAGTGTCAATAGTTTATACATTTTAGGAGCACAAAAAGTACTATAAGGTCAAATTCTTGATTAATCAGAATTATTCAAGGTTGTATTGTCACATTATTTGTAGTAACAATAGGTTGATTGCTTTAATGGTCATCTACTTTAAAGTACTTTTCATTCATTATTCATTTAAAAGGCAAGTACATTTTCACTTCCTTCTGGGCAAATACCTCACTGGTAAAGCCAGACTATGTCAATTAAATTCAATTATGTTTGTTTGGTTCCATGTACAGTATCTGACTCACTGACAGTAGCTGACACCATCTAATTTAGGACCATGCTAGAACTGGGCATATACTGTATATTTATTAGCCAAAGTATGTTGCATTTCTTGCGAGGACATTTTTGTAGCATTGTAAATATTACTGTGTCTCTTGTAAATGTTTTGGACTGCTTTTCCTCCTGCGGTGAGTTGATATGCAAGATAGAGCTGTGCTTACAAACAACTGCCCCAGCAGCCTGGCACTGTCTCTGTGTAGTGTGTATGTATCCATGTGTGCTTGAGAGATTTTGGATGGTTCTAGTCATGGTGAATGAAAGATCAGAGAAAGAGAAAAGGCAGATGGACTGCCCTGAGGGCCAGGGGACAGAAATGAGGGAGCAGAGGAAGACAGACAAGACAAAAATGCCAGTTAACCAATGACACACTTAGCCCTGCCAACCTTCTTTCCATATTTCCCCCACAAGCCTCTGTGTCAGACCATCAATGCACTCGGTCATGCTGCTTTTTCAAGCATTTGAGTGGCCTGAGCACAAGGGCACATAACCTTCAAATCATTAAAAATCGATCATCCAACACAGTTCCTTAGAGCATTGGATCAGACTCCCAGTCTAATACTGTACTATACTTAGTCTATACAGTGCACTTCAAATACATATGAAATCTGTAGATCATTAGACACACCTGTGTCTGCTAAATGTGGTATAGGCTTGGTAATATACAAAAATATTAACATGCATATTATTGCAATAATACTTTAATGATACTTAAATGGTGAAAATTTAAGTTTTACATATAACATATTTCTTTGGGAGAGCAACAAAGTAAAACTGTAATAAAAAAGAATCTGACACGTTTGCTGTGAGATAAAATAGATTATCCTCATTGCAAAAATGTAAACATATATAAAGTACAATAGAATATAAAAAGCAAAAACAAATGCATAGAAGTATATTGGGCACCGCTCTGCAAACAGATATGAATGAAGACAACAGAAGTAAAAAGTGAATGAAAAATAAAGTAAAAATATCTGGAAAGATATAAACCAGACATCAGATAATAAGAGAAAAACAGAAACGCACTGAGATAAGGATGGGGCTGTTAAAGAGACAGGAGTCTAAACAGGGGCAAAATTGGAGAGAAAGATGAGAAATGATAATATAAGGGCAATGTGGTACGAGCCACAGACAGAAAAAACACAGCACAATGAGACAGGGATGTCTGAGACACAGAGCCAGAGGGGATGAAGAGGGAAAAAAGTGACAGTAATAGGGGACAGGAAAGGGAGTGCGGTGGAGTGACCGAAGAGAAGAGTACAGAGGTGTGTGTAGCCCTGAGATGGGGAGTCAATAATGACTGATTACTGTAATTCAGCCTGTCAGAGACATCGACCTGCTGCTACTACCAATCAATACACACCAGGACACTGGCAGACACACACAAACACCTTTAAACCAGACTGACCACCACATGTGTGTCGCTCAGCATGTGTACATGACCACACACAATATACAGCTGTACAGACATGTCCATACACTTGGAGCAGCCAGCAGGATGCCAACATAAAGCACAACTGGGACAAGTATATGTTCAAGAATCTCCACACCCAGTGAGGTTACAGTGTTAGCTACAAGATACAGCCTCACACTGAGGCAAACAATCCTTCAGTCTCACTGGGGGGATGCCTCCTCCTCAGCTCCCAGTACCTCTACAACTAGATCTATAGGAAAAGAGGAACAGAAATGTTACATTGGAGGTAAAAAAACAAACAAACAGAGAAACAATCAGGAGGTTTGTAGATTATTTGAGTGGCATTTTAAAAAGTGCAGATTAAGAGGACAGTTAGTAATGGAAATATCAATTTAATTTAAAATGCAGCAGCTTTCTTTACATGTGCTACAAATGATAACTCTTTCACTGCTGATGCCAGCCTGAAGAAATTAATATAGACAGACAAAATGTGAATGTTTAAACTAATAAGTTAATTGATAGTTGATGAACAGCACTATCTTACAATATGTTGTATACTATGCTGCATTGAAGTGAGTAAATTTGAATCTTTCTAAAAACACAAATGGATAAAAGTTTGTCTACTTCATAAAAATGAATGAAACATGTACACTGGCATGGACGGGTATGCTCACATTTGTGAGTCCAGAGAGCAAAGCCCCTCATTTGGAAACAATGTTGGAAAGAGAGAATCATCAATAAGTATCGACCGCAGGGTTTGTTCCAACTAAACTACCATCGCATCGAATCAGCCAGGCAGACTGTACACACCTGTCTGTCTGAACCCCTGACTCTCTCAGTATACAGCATCTCAGTATGACAAACATACTTTATATACAGCACTTCAAAGTGATCCTAATACACTCACAAGCACTTTATATTTTGAAAGCCAATAACTGTGGGACATTAATCTGCTTTTCCTAACACTGTAAGTAAAGGATAAGTGGGGCTCACACTCACAATTACGCAACAATGGTTATATTTTCACAAAGAGAAATATAAGTAAAGATGGGCTTATGCGTGCTTGACTTACCAAGAAAATGTATCCTGACATTTAAACAATCTCAAAAGGATACAAATTTTGATATAGAGGAATGAGAGATTTCAGAGCTCGACTGGCATTGATGGCTGTGGCTCTGACCATTGTGGGTAAAATCTTCATGTCCACTATAGCACCATCGAAAAGCGGACCAAAGAATGGCACCTGCAAAAGAGAAAACATAAAAAGCGCTATATTATACATAGTTTAAAGTTCATATTTAAAGGTACTGTAAGGCTAAATGAAAACAATGGACTGTGGGTTGCCAGTCTTTTCGCTTTTCTGATTGGACGATCGGCAATGCAGGGTATTAGAACCAAAACAAAAAATGTAAACAAAAACAACTTGGCTATTATGAATAATATATTTTTGATTGTTAATAAATCAACTGCACCATTGTTATCATTAAACTAATATTTGATTGAAATATGTTTACCTCATATTTTGGCACACATGTGGGTAATTTTTTTTAAAATATAAAAATATATACTTCTCATAGCACCTCTAATGCATACAAGTATAGATTTTGTGAGCCAAGCCTGCTAAAAAGGACCTGATTCTTAGAGAAAACTCAACTATTTGATTCAGGCTGTGGTTTACTGGTTTATTCAATTGTTTGCTAGTGGAATCCACCATAGACTTTAATGTCAGGGCTTTTATTGAATTTATTTGTGAACCAGATCTCCAAGCCATGCACTCTGTGACTGAGTACAGTGCTTTCAGGACCACAACAGAGAATATCTCATCTAACTTGTTTTAGGATTTATGATAATTCAATATTTTTGCTTGTAGAATGAATGAAACAGAATACAGTTATGCTATTAGTGCTGTGGTATCTATGTCACACAGAAAAAACACAGTATTTTATTGTGTTAAGTCTTGTTTGAAATAGAGTTATGGTATTATTGCTGTTGTATTAACGTCTGTGTGTTTTAGACTGAAACATTAAACAGAGCTCAAGATTCAGGGCCAGCGTCTTTCATCATCAAAGCCATATCCAAAGATCCGTATGTATATGACAGTGTTTCTCAAACTATGGTATGGGTACCACTGGTGCCACACAGGCGCCTTGCAGTTCAAATTCTTATTTAGTTTAATTTGGAGACTGTTTTATTCCTGTTTAGTCCTGCTCTGGTTGAGGCCTAAATTTGAAGTGTAGACCACTGCTTAGATCTAGTAGAGTCCTGATTAAATGCTGGTTTAGATCTGGTTTGGTCCTGGTTTAGTCCATGTTTAGGGCTGATTTAGACCTGGTAAAGTCAAGTTTTAGACCTGGTTTTGTTGTTTTTCAATCTTGGTTTAGACCTGTTTTAGTCTGTGTTTTTCTTATGTTTAAACTCTGTTTAGTCCCTTTGTTGTCATTCATTGGTAAAAGTAAATTTAAAAGACACTTGGAAAGGCAAATATATTAAGAGGTAAAAGTTTGAAAATCACTGGTCTAGGATATACGTTTGTATTATGGCAAAATGTTACATTTTTGACAGACATCTAACATCACATCTTAGTTTGCATTCATTGCATTATTACTTTTGTGACTTTGTGGCACATTACCTCTGGTTTTTTGAGTATGTGGATGGAGTACATGTGGTTCTTCATTGGATAGATGACAATTAGTACATCTCCAAACTCTGTGGGGATGATTCCCCGCCGGTAATCTCTGGAATGTTCTGACCAAATGATATGGACCTCATCATTACCCAAGTGTCTAAGCTGAAAGAGTAAGAATAAGAATAAGAATAAATAGAGGAACTCAAAACAAAGTACTAGAATAAACATTTAGTATGTTATAAATACACAACTGTAAATCAATGCCAGTGTATAGACAAAGGGCTTTTAAACAGGCTGGGTAGTCAGTATCCATCATGAAGCCAAGGCTTGGTATTATGTGTGTATGTGCTATAGGTGGCCCTGGGGGTGATGGAGTGAGCGTGTAAGGGACAGAGAGTGGAGACAAGACAGAGTGAATCTGCCCAAAAGATTGAGTACAGGCTGGAAGACCGATGGGATCAAGTCCAATGCAGTGTGTGTAGCGTTCACTCAATGGGCAACCGTTAGCTCTAGTGACAGCTTTGTCATTAACCTTCATGTCTACAAAAATGTACACACACCCCAATCCCCACCTGCTTCTGATATACAAGAGAAGGGCTGTAGGTCTCCATCATCAAGTGAAAAGGTAAAAAGGTAACATTTTAAATGCATGCATTTTCATGAATAAAACCTTGGTAATGTCATTCCTGTAACTTGTGTAATGCAGCTTTAATCCATAAGCAATGCTTCAAACATGTTATGACAGTGACTAGAAATCTGGACAGATGCCCTGTAACAGGCTAAAAACTCACTGCAGCACCTGTGTGTATGTAGAACGGCAGAGGGACAAAAAGATAAATGTCTGCCAGAGTATGGTGTGTTGCTTTAACCTCTCGTGCACATAAGTTTAAGTCTGATAGCCTGTGGCTTTAGTTTCTACATGAATACAAATGCAATTGTGCCCACTGACATGAGTGTGTATGGTAGGGTTAACCACAGCTGTGTGTGTGTATGAGAGTATGTGTGTTTGATGGGGCCATCAGCTGATCACGGAGACGGATGGTGTCAGACCAGGCGCTGATAATCCAATCAGCAGCCTGAAGCGACATGATAGGCTGAGAAGCAGGAAGTATGATCTGATTAAAAGGACATTATGGCCATGTGCAGAGCGCCTAGTGCCTGGGGGTTGACAGGTGTGCACATAGCCACGTTCACCGCGCACTCTCACATTAACCATGCTACAAAGAATTATTGGAACATTTGTATACTTAAAATAACATAAAAATCAACAGATGTGTGCAAAACCATGTATATATAACAATATGTGTCATTTGGGGATTGCAGGTGCTTTGCACCCAAGAGGCTTATCAAATAAGGTTAGGGTAACTCTCCATAAAATGAATACAATTCAATAAAGTGTGTTTAATAAATAATAAAACATCCTGAATGAATGGGCATACTGTATTTTCAATGGCATTTATAGTGGAGTGGCCATGAACAATAAAAGAGTAGTTTGTCCTTTGTGCAATTAATGTAGTAACTCTTTTATTATTCTCATGACATTATTCAGCAGGGAATAAGCAGCAGTTACTGTGATTTTCCCAGCAACAGTCAGAGTCAAGTGTGCATTACCTTTTTGGTGAGATTGTGGTCCTGATCGTGAGGCATGCGAGTAGAGACGTGGTAGATCACCTCAGTGGTGGAAGTGGCATAATACGGTGTGGTCTGGCCTGTGCTGCGATTGCGCTGGAGACCTCCCATGAAGCCACAGTGAGTAGTGAGGTCCACCTATGCAAAAACACAAAATATGCTATAGCCAGTCTAAAAACTACAGAAGTGTTATTTATATTGGATAGCTTTTATGTAAATATTACTAATTTCTTCACAATTGTCTCCATGTCTTTGGTTAATTTATATTTTCACTTAAAAAAACAGTGGTTTTACCTCCCAGCCGAGTCCAGAAACAAAGTCTTCGTAAGCTTGGCTGCCTGCTGTGTTGGTGAGTATGGAGTGTTTGTCCTCTTGCCCCTCTGCTACATAAAATACTGCTATTTTATGTGTCTCACGGCTACAAGACAATGACAAAAGCAATAATAGTCATCAGGTTAATTAATAAGTAACTGAAAAGTCACAAAAGCTTTGTCCAAGCGCATCCCTCTTAACCCTGCTGCTGGCTTCCAAATTGCCCACAGCCTAGAGTTGCTCTTTGTAAAGACAGCACAAGATAAGGTAAAAGCCCTTTCTATAATATTGGCTGGGTGAATGAGGTGGTGGTGGCGGGCCCGGGATGTCTTGTACTCATTACAAGAAGCGGACAATAGAAAGGGAAAAAAGGGGAAAATCTGTTCCATTAGGTTGTGAAGGAAAGACATTCTTTTATTCTTCTTCTGTTTTTAACCCACAGATTACACTTAATTGAACAAATTAATTCAACTACTAGTAAAAAGTTACTGACTGCCTAGTTGGACAGACAGGGAAATGGCTAAGCAGAAACTACAGTTTGTTTTATATTAGGGCAACATTTGATTTTTTTAAATTCAAGCCACTGAAACACTCAAAACTGAGCATACTGAAATCTCTGCTACAGGAATGACTGAGGATGTTAAAAGGAAAAGCAGTCAAAGACAAACAGACATTTCTCTTATTCTTACCACTGGCGTGAATCCAAGTTCTTCAGCTCCCTGAGTAACTTCTCATTTTTTCTCAACAAATGAAAGCTACTCCTGCAACACAGAATTTCAAATAATATTAGGAGTCATTCCTACCCATAATTATGACCTTCAATGTCTACAACTATCTGGAGAATACAGGCTTTGTGGCTAATTCATTAGTTGTCTGTTTTTGTCACTGTTTCTTGGAAGAAAACAGCTGGTTGGGATCCAGCTAATAGGACATGGTGTAGAGCTGGCAGAACTTCATGTGAAAGGAACCAAAAAGGGAAACAAAAACAAAAGAGCACATTTAGATTTAAAACTCTTTAGAATAAAGAAAGTCAGTGTAACTAAAAACAGTTTCTTTGTCATCCCTCCAGTCTTCAGTAAGAGGTATATCAAGGGATTTTACTGTTGTAGATCTAGATTTGTGTCTTAAACTCATATTTATACTGTTTATTATCACTAACATTTATATTAGTAAAGTGCAAAAGTGTAGAACTAGACCAGACTTTTGAAAAAGCTTCCAGGAACCAGTCGCCAACCTCTGCACCCCCCGAAATAAAACCAAGACTCGATCAGTAAAGCTTGGAGTGGCCTGATAATGACACATCATTCTCGTTGCTCTTTGAGTGAGGAGAAAAAGAGAGAAAGAGCGGGAGATAAAGAGAGGGAGAGAGAGAGCAATTTGCTCTTTATTAAACTGATACTTGGTAATGGCCTCATTCTCTGCTTTCAAAGACTCCATTTACACCCTGGATTATAGGGAAAAGCATAAAAGGGGACACACGTGCAGACACACACCAATGCTGGGGTGAATGTCAGAATCTCGTGTGGGTAATGCCCCATATGAATACCTTGAGAGACAGATGGGGGCAATAACACATAATTAGTTAATGTCTCCTCCTGTTTTCTCATCTAAATACTACACATTTTCACCCCTCCTACTTTTTCATATTCTCTTGATTATTTTGCTCCATTTCAATTTTTGTTTTTCTCTGTCATGATGAATACACGCGTCCCATTCATCCTAATTCACCACTTCTCCCTCCATCATTCTTTTCTTCAACTACAGCCTTTTTATCCAAACTCTAAATGGGTTGAGTTTGATCAATAGCCTACTGTATTCATTATCACAGTCACAGTCTCTCGGACATACACACACACACAGGCATAAATGCATAGTGTTAAGAAGCCCATTGTGTGGGCTCAATGCGGGCGGCGTAATTCTCTGTGTAAAGTATGAAGAGCCACGAGTGTCCATTAGCTGGCTAGACACATTTATCATGATACCTTAACATTGTGCGTCTTAACCCAGAGTCATTGAGCATATGAAATGTAACATGTGAAAAGAAAAGATGAGGTCTAATTAGCACAAAAGTTTATCTTCACCTCATTTGCACGTAAGCACAGCCGTACAAAAAAAACAACTCCCACACATCTACCGCATGAAAAAACATAGAAAAGAAAACAGCATTTTTATTATGTGTTCTCTGCATTCTTTGTGCAAATATTACAAAAAGTGTCATGACATGTCTAATTCATCTTACACAAGGAAACTAAATTCTCTCAAAGGTAATGATGAAAATGGAAGTCGCTCACCTCTTTTCCCAGGAGTTGAGGCCCAGTATGTTGATCAATAATCTGCAGTAGTAAAAGGCTGACTGTGGTGTCTCTGTATCAGGTTCAGGATGTGGCATGGCTCTCATGTTCAACTCCTCACCCCTCTGAAATATTTCACAATTTCCAATTAGTAATAAAAATACTAATATATTATTGGAAAATGTATACCTTAATTTCCACACTAGTTTCATTTGTATTAATATATAGTAAGAAATAAGGTCATCATTAAAGGATCTAAGTCTAGTATTGTGAACAGTACATACATTAAGAACAAAATCTCTCTCAGCAGCACTCTGCTTCAAAATAGCATTTATCACATCATTCTCCTGTTTCTCTGAAACACAAGCTGGAGGCGGCGCTGGAATGTTGAGTGGCATGCCTGGGGAAAATATGGAAATAATTTAATTCAAAACAATAAAGTGTTTCATTGATTAAATTGCAATTTAGGTGAGTTTAAGTAATGGAATCAAAATATACAAGCAATTCATGTGATTGTATTTCTAACCATCTTCAAAATTAATAAAAAAATGTACCGGCTCGCTGAAGACACTCAGGGCTGGAGTATCCCAAGTATTGCAGCATTTCATCCAGAGCATCATCTCCTTCTCTTAGTGAATCCCACGCTGGCACGGCCTCTCGACACATGCGCTTAGCCAAAGGTGGTGCTAACTGCTCCAGCCCCGGTTCACTTTTATTGTCTTCATTATTCCCTCCTTGTTCCTTCTCATTTTCTCCATGCTGTTCATCTTCTGCTTCAACCCCTCTTTGGTCTCCTTTCTCCATTTCAACAACTTTGCTCTCTTCTTCCTCTCTCTGAAAATCATCACCATCCTCTTCTTGGCAACCTTCTTCTTCCTCTTCCTTATTAACTTCCATTCTTTGGGGCAGACTACCTGAAGGGGTGCGTAAATGAAGATTTGTGGTGTGTGTTGCCTGTATGTTGGACAAAAGAGTATGTGCTGGGCTGCTTGGGGAACTAGGTGGTGGCCCATAGAGGACTGCTGAGTCCCAAGAGTGTTTCCCAGCTACATCTCGGACAATGACGCGGACGCAAGCAGGAGCAGAGGACAAACCAGCTGTCATACCACCTCCTGGTACACCTGACTCTGAACGGATCTAGGAAACAAATGAAAAATATACATACGGTCTATGTGATAAACCACTGAAGTTTCTTTAAGATGGACATTACAAGTCATCAAAAAGAGTCAGCAAAGCAGAAGCTGTACGATAATAACATACCTGAAGTACAGAGAGTAGTGTGGTGCCATTCAGAACTAAAAACTGTAGATTTGGTGAGTGGAAAAGTTCTGGTCCGAGGTCTGCACTCTCACAGTATGGATTGTCATGGTTTTCACACACCTACCAAACAAACAGAAAATTATTACTAATCCAATCATAGTTTTTGGTAAAGCCAATCACAGGGGGGTCAAAAGCCAGTGAACTCCTTGTGCTGGTCCCAAGCCTGGATAAATAGAGAGGGTTGAGCCAGGAAGGGTATCTCGCATCAAACCTGTGGCAAATCAATATGCAAAGCACTTCATGCTAGCAGGCAGACGATTCGCTGTGGTAACCCTGGAAGGCAAAAGCCAAAAGTAAAAAGAAAAAATCATGTTTTTTGCAGGGCCTAGACTTTAATAAATTAATTATAATTAATTCAATTAATTACAAAAAAATGCATTAAAAAATTACCATATTTAATCACAATTTTCAATGGAAACTGAGAACTTTTCTAAATTCACTATTTCCTGGCACACAGTAACCAAAGCTGGACATCCACACCGACCAAAGGCGACTCTATTTCAGCTTTGGACAGTTGTATATACAGTATGCGTGAGCCTATACGAGCGCACTACAGGTAAATGTGGTTCCTCTGAGGTCGTCCCGTCCCCGCACATCCAGCAAACAGCTTCACTACGTTTTCTTTAACTTTCCAACATTTAAACACGCTTCTTCAAGGTGCCCCTATCCCTAACCCTAACCCAAAGATAAAAGTGCAATATACACAAAAAATGACAGAAGACTAACAATGGCAGACATAAGACATTCACAGATTTTTTTGTGAGTGTAATAAAGCAGAAACTAAAGGTATTTCAAGTTATGACCATGTTGATAAATGTGGATGTATTAGTTTTCATGATTTAAATTTGATTCGAGCAGGAAGGGTAGGCATGTGTGGGAATGAAGGGAGGGGAAAGAAAAGGATAAGAAGGTAATTGACATAGGTAAATAAAAAAATAAAATACAATTATAAAAATATAATAAAAATATAAAAAAGTATATTGATGATCAGCATGGAGAAGAGGAGAACAAAAGTCATATAATTGACAATTGAGAGTTTGAGGCATAGGCCAGCTGATGGTAAATTTGAATAAATAAAAGAAGGGAAAAAAAAGCTTTTGTATTTGTATTCCCTTGTATTTCTTTGCCCGTCTGTATTATTTATTTATTTATTTATTTTTTTTCAGGTGTTTGAGCAGAGGCATTACAAAATCAAATTACACAAAAGAAAAAATGTAATAAATAAAAATAAAAAGTAGCTTAACAAACCCTCCCACCACTTGTTTTTTGGTGACAATTAATTGCACAAAGACATTACCTGACTGGACAGAGTAGCAGGTCCTCCAGACATGGGATAGTGCCCGAGGTGGTTGACCAGGTGAGTTATGACTGTCCTTGCTGCGATGGATACCAGACCCTGCTGGATACGGCTCCGAACTGCGAAGATAAAAATATGTCTCAGGGAAAAAAAAAAACAAAAAAAAAACTTTCTAGTTGAGAACTTTGAGAATTTCTTCAGAAAAAAGTCACATTGAGTTTGTACATAGTTTGTCCCATGCTGTGAAGAAGCCAATGCCATCACATACTGTGCTGCCAGCAGATCCTGGCTAATCAACATTATTACACACACAGTAGGAGCAAGCTTTTCAAACAGCTCCTTATTGACAAGAGTGTGTGTAGAGTACAGATATGTATTGACCAGACATTCTCAACGACCCCCTCGATCTCAAGAAAAGCAGAGAAAGGACTATAGAAAGAAAAGTCAAAAACAAAAATAACTCCTATTAAAAAAACAAGACGACAACGATGCACAGAATCGGGTTAATTTAATTTAAGTGAAGAAGAAACACAGAAATAAATTCTAGAGAATAGAATCTGAAGACAGGAGTAACACAGGGACATGGTCTATCCAGGTGCTCCCGTCATTAGACTAGTCACTGTGTCTTGGTGGATCCCAGCAGGGGACAATACACAGTCTCACACGGATCCACACAAGTGCAGCCACATACATACACTCACAAGTAACTCCCTTAATCTTTAGTGATAGGCAGTGGTCTTTGTAGCTGTGGGTCACAAAGTCTCAAGTGTCTTGCTTATTCATGTTTGACTCAATTGTTTAAGTGCTACATATAACAATATTATAGTGAAATTGGGCATGTTTTTACAGCCTTTATCTTTAGACCTTGAAAGTCTGAAATTAAATAAAATGTGCACAATTCTTTTATGCATTTTTACCCTCGGTGACAGGCTGCAGTTTGGTGGAGCGCTCAGAGTCCGGGCTGTGGAGTGGCTCTGGTTCTCGAAGACACTCCAAAGGCAAGAATGGGTCGTAGTCTGCAGTGAACAGGTCAGACAGCTGCAGGGGGTAATACTTGGGACTACTGAAAGACTGCGCTCCATACACACAGCCATGCAATACCTGTATATATTTAAAACACAAGTTGAATATTAATATTATTATATCATTTTAGTTGTTTCAGCCTTTTACAGTATTTTACATTTATCAAATTTATGCGTACTTTGTAAATACAGCTTAGAAGGGTCTTGGTTGGCTGGTCTTTGTCCGGGGGGCTCCTCGTGTGAACAGGCTGAAGGAGTATTTTAGGAGGTAGAGCCATGACCCAGTCCAAGAGACACAGGAGCAGAGATACTACCAGCTATAACAGACAACACATGCACATAATGTAAATATTAAGATAAAAGGTGACAGAAACTTGTATTAAAACAAACAACAAATAAATTGATTACCCTTTTGTCAAGTTCATGAGGGGAGGACTCAGTAGACGGTAGCAAGTATGTGATTGTGGCAATCAATATCTAAAACAAGAAATGTGACAGAAATACACCAAAAATTTACAAATCAGGACTAAGCCTTAAGACAAGGATTAGTAAATGATCTATTAAATATATTTGCTTAAAATGTTTACTACTTAAACCTTACCTCAACAATCTTCTTTGGTGTGTCAGGGGGGAATTTCTGAAGATGATCCACATAGCTGATGAGAAGGTGGAGAATGTCTGAGGCCACTAATGCTACATTTTTGTTGGGATACTGAAAGAAAAAAAAAAAAAGGTATGAATGCAAATATGTCATCTAAGCAATTATAAAACACTAATTCTTTTATGAATGTTTTAAAATGATTTTAAAATACAGGAGAGTGTTTTATTACTACAATACTAGAGATTAAATTTACTGTAGTCTACTGTATTTAGTAAATGTCATGTTACTTCTGTAGTTCAATTCAAAGTAAACATCATATATTCATTACACATATGTTTCACTTTTAAAACAAACTAATGAACTTTCACTTTTCCGGGATAATTTTTAATTTATTGATTTGCTTGTGCATATATTAATATTTAGTTAATCATCACTGACTCCAGAAAATGCACAACTTGTATGTAAGTACAAAAGGAACAGAAATAAGTGGCTTTGCCTGAAAGTATGATAATCCCTTGAGTTGTATGTATGTGTGTGAGTGATTGTATGTGTGCATATTGCCCGAGTCCATGGCTGAGGCTACTGGCTGCTATAACAGCAAGAGATTCAAAAGTGTGTGTGTGTGTGTGTGTGTGTGTGTGTGTGTGTGTGTGTGTGTGTGTGTGGGTGTGTGTGTGTGTGTGTGTGTGTGGTACACAGCTTGTGGCACTCCCTCTGGATTAGTCTCCTATCTGAAGGAGGACCAAACATATTGATGGTCCAGGGTTTGCTCCCAGGAGTAAGTGAATGTGTGTGGTACAGCAGCGTCTAACCGGGCCATTGGCTGCCGATACACAAGCTGGGGATTCCAAGGTGGAAAAGGTATGTGTGTGTCCATCTTGAGCCACTTGGCGACAGATGAGACAGCAAATGTTGGCCTGTATTATTTTGAAACTCACAATACCAACTGAGGCTATTTCCCCATTTCTAAACATTAGCAATAATATCCAACTATGTTTCCCAGAACTGGAAGCTTAAATTTTCAACCCATAAATCTTTCATCCATATTGAAGCATTAGCACAAAAGCAGCAAGTCTGTTATTAATCAAAAGCATAAAGATAGACTATTAAAAATAAACCATTTATGCTGTGCCATTACCAAAGAAGGGTAGCACAATTAATTTCTTTTTCGGGTAGTTAATCACAGAACAGTGAAAACCGACATTTCATTTTAAAAAGCAATACCCACAATAGCATTACATTACAAATTAATTATGTTCAATGAGTCCTAATTTATTCAATTTCCCCAATGCAGACAGGGAAGTAACAGATGTTTAGAAACTTGTGTGTATTGTGTATCAGTCTGACAGTCAGCCAGTTCTCACAGCTTTGATCTGGAATCATTGCTTTGGTGTGATTTCACTGGATCACAGTTGAAAATGGAAAGTACTACAGTCAACTGAGTTTGACAACAGCCAAAGGCATCATGTTGAGTTGAGTGATAAATGCTCCTTCCTGTGTGTACGTAACAATATACATACGATATATTTGTAGCTGGATAATGTAAGCGAGGTCTAACCTTTAAAGTAACACAGATGACATTGAGAGCGTCTTTAATCTGAGGATGCTGGGTGCCATTTGCCAACTCTTCACACAGCCAGATGCCCAGACTGCACAAAGCCACACACCTACCCAAAAAAAAAAAAAATACAAGAAAAGATGTAA
Source organism: Bostrychus sinensis (assembly GCA_020698575.1). NCBI lineage: Eukaryota > Metazoa > Chordata > Actinopteri > Gobiiformes > Eleotridae > Bostrychus > Bostrychus sinensis. Next base: position 17,050,184 of record CM036258.1, read on the forward strand.
AATTTATTAATGTACATATGTTGTTATATTGACTTAATTTATTAATTTGTTGAATTACATAAAAATAGAATTTTAATTTTGTTTTTATTTGCACATCAGAAAAAGAAATTTTGTAAATTAAAGTGGTGGCCAACACATTATGCCTCAAAATGTATAACTTTTACGTTAATGTCATTTATGCACTGCATTTATAACCTCTAAATACTTCAAAAACTTTATCTAACAAAAACATGGCATCACAAAAGCATCAAAGTTTATTTTTTTGCAAATAAACCCATTAATACAGCTATATACTGCTTCATATAGCCTACATTTAATGGCAGTCAAGGTGGCGGGTGCTTTAAGTCAAGAACGACACCTTAACTGTAGAGTGCTGTGGGAAACACTGCTCATTACACAGTACAGATCCCAAGTATAAGGAGTGTAATCATTTTACCTAGCGGGAGCTGAGGGTTCATCTCGTGCAGAGGTCAGGATCGTTTTGATAATGTGTTCCTAAAACACAAAACAAAACAGGTTACTTGCCAAAAAAAAAACTAAATTGTTGTCTAAAAGCAGTTAGAAATGCCCTGTTCATATAATTGTTGACATAGTTCTTAAACATAATATTAAATGAACATATTAAAAGAATGATTAAGTCTGCAAACACATTCAAAGTCGTCGTGCCATACTCAGTACTAATGACCACATAAGGATTCTTACCAAGTTTCTGCCTTGCAAAAAAACAGTGAACAGACCTGAGATACAGCCACGCATGACAATACAGAGTTTACAGAGCTAAGACAACAACAACAACAGTATAACTCCCATAGCTCTAGACTGTTACACGAATTGCTGATGAGACATTAACCTATTAGTCTGCTTCAGAGAGAGACTGTGTTGAGGCTTGGGCTGAATGTCCACACACAGCAACACAGTTAGTTTGAGAAGGTTAAGCTGTTTTTGCCAGTGTGAAAATGAATACTTTTGTAACATAGAAGCTGAGTGAGAATTATTACTGATAAATTATTACCTTAACATCTGGAAATTTGGTGATTACTATATCAGCTGTGGTTGGATGCAGGGCTGGAAGCTCTCCATAAAAGGTGGGAAAACACACAAGAGACCCAAGGAGGATCTGGGCCTCAACTCTGGGAGCCTGAAATGTGAACAGAAACAGAATTTAAAAAAATTCTGATAAACATAAAACAATTCTTAGAAGTTTTTACAGTATTGTTAATACATGCAAATGATTGTACAGGTTAATTACATTTAGTGATGAACAAGCGGTCACTCTAGAAGCTGCAATAATGAAGTCGATGATCAGCATGGTGGCTCCAGGTAGACCAATACTGAAGAACCTTGGACTACAGTGCTTTATGATGGTGTTCACAATGTCCTGGATGAGAACAGGTTCATTGTTTTTTTTTACATTAGAGATCATACATTTTGTTTCATTGTCATTTTTTTACATTAACTACCACCAGTAAACGCAAAATGCTTTATGGTATGTAGTCATCATCTTTCCAGCATCTTCACTTTTTCAATTCAATAGTGCCACAACACTAGAGCCAACACAGTACCTGGTCTTGATGTTGCAGCCCTTGATGCATGATGTTGTAAAAGTGTGTGACAAAGTCAGTATTTGGAGAAACATCCTGCCGCCTCTTCATGATCCTGCAGATGAGTTTATAGGCATGAAGCTTTCCTTGTTTGTACCGCTCTGTCAGCATGGTGGCCTGTAGGAATACAGTTTATTTTTAAGATGATGTCACTTGTTGCTTGTGTATATTTTGAGTTATTTTCTTAAAAATTTTGTGTCTGTTGGCTTGTTGTCTACCTTGAAAAGCCATGGTGTGAGAATTCTCAGAGGTGGGATCAACACAGGAGGAGGGGGAGATGACTGGTTGTCCAAAGAAATTCCTAAATTATCTCTTATCTAAAAAGAAGGAGAGCAATTTTTATAAGCAAGGTGCACTTTGCCTCATATCTTTGGAAACAATTGTTAGTGTTAGTACACACCTTGGCCAGACTTTGCCACAGTTCACACAAATAATCAAAAACCTGAGCATGGATCTCTGGGTCTTTGATGGTATTGACATCCCCGAGGATACCCAGCATCCGCCTCCACATTACCGTGGCAACATCAGCATGCCACCCAGTTAGAGAGCCACCTGCCATTACGCTGCAGTCTTCACTCGGAAACTCACTGGTTTCTATAATTAATATCAAACATTAAATCTTGTCTCTCATTTGTATTTGTAACTTTTCTTTCATAGCTGCATTATTATTACCAAGGTCATCAGGGGTTTGTAGGACAGAATTGTGGAGCTTCTGGTCCAGCTGTAGGTGCGCATGTGAGTGGGAGCTTGTGTGATCGGTGTGATCTGTAGTCATTGTGGCAGGGGAGGGTGTCTGGGAACGAGAGCCTCCAAGGGAATGCATGGGAGATGCACTCTCTGAACCTGGAAAAGCAAAATTAGGGGGAAAAAAATCTGATATCTAGAAAATGTGAAACTCACAATGGTTTGTGAGAATTTTCAGAAGAGCCTACCAGTAACAGTGACAGTGTGACTTAGGCTACTTGTCTCTGAGTCGATGTGAAGCGTGGTCAGACTGGCAACTTCATGTTCTTCACTGGCCATGCCCCCTCCTAAACTGTCTTGGTCCAATGAGCTTCCTCTGCCTCCTCCTCCAGACCCCATTGCACCTCCTCCACATGACTCAGAACTAAAAGTGAAATCTGACAAAAAATGTTCAATTAATATATCAGCCTTGACAATACTAATGCAACATACAATAATTTATGAAATTGGATGTCTGTGAATAATAATCTTGTATTTTGTACTGTCAAACTTGCAGGTAGAATACTGGAAGGCGTTGAAAGAATCCGACTGGCTGTCTGAGCTGACAACATCTGAACCGCTGGCACTTGCCGGTGATGTCCACTCAGAAGGAACACCTGGGTCATCAATAGGCCTTGGATCATCCGAGGGCCGAGAACCTGGACTCTGAGCACCTTCAAGGAGCTCAGGCAAATCCCTGGGAACCTCCAGACTGCCTGGACTGCTGCCACGACGACCCTGAGTGATTAAGAGGAAAGCCACAGTCTTACGAACACGAAAACCCGGTTCAGTTGTACTGTCTATGCATTATGCCAATTATTTTATAATTATAGTTTTGCACTGACCACATTTCCTTTGGCTCTCAGCCTTTCCTGAATAAACTCATCCATAAGGTCTGAGAAGTTGGGATTGCTGCTTCCGACATCAGTGGAGACAGGACGAGCCTTCTGGATCACCTCCTCTTTGTTTGCTATGCAAGCATAAAACACACATTTTAAAAATACATTTAAAAAAGAATAGGCCATGACAATGACTGTGAGACAAGTACACTCACACACACAAATGATGGAAAATGGAGATCGACACAAGATGGTAAAATGGAATACACCAACAACTGACAACCATACAAAAAGCACAAATATAAAACTACTGTGTCTAAACTGATTATTTTAAGTCCACCAAAGTATGCCATCTGATTTCAGATTACTGTGATATCTAGATTTGGAATTGGAATTAAACCCAAAATTAAAATAAATGTTGTCTTGTAAAATAAATAAAACCTACATGATCAACAAACCACACCTAATACTAAATAAAACAGTAAGTCTACGTATTTGACCCTGCCGTGAATGTACTGCAGATGCTGAAGTTAGCAAAAGACTAATGTTAAAAAGAACCACAGCAAGCACATCAAACTTCACCAAAAAAGCAGTGCAGAAGTTATTTGACACCATGCACAGAGACAGACACACAGACAAGACCAAATGAGAAAGAGTGGCTACCCCTTGTTAGGTCCAAACAAGCAGCATACCAAAGGCCTGTATTAGTGTAGCAATGTTACTATGGATCATAAGGCTGTAAGCAATGGTAGAGTCCAGTGTGAGCATGTACACAGGTAGCATCATAAACTGCAACACAGATGAGGTATGTATTTGTTCAAGTTTTTAACAAGCAAAGTTGTATATTTTGAACCTGTGGGTGAGAGCCAATACATTACATTTTTCAGCAGCAAACAGAAGTTAAAAATATTGTTGCTGCCATCTAGTGGATGAATTCGTTGTCTGTTCTGGCTAGAATTTATTTGCTAAATTACTGCATACTGGTTATTTGCCATAACACACCAACAGCCAAGAGCAAGACAATATTGGACAAAGTGAAGGCAGATAAAAGGTGATATTATTCAGTGCTGTGAAATTAGCATTTAAAAGGTGGACCTTGTTTTCCATGGACACTAATAAACATGCTAAGCTGTGATGTTTAGCCACCAGCATTTGCAAAATATCAACTTAAAGCCAGAGTGACAAAACGTGCTTGGAACACAGAAGGTTTGGTTTTAATTTGCATCAACTATCTGATTGAAGAGCTGTCTTAAAAGCATTATATGCCCAAACACATAACACACTCAGTATCTTTCCAAACAATCAAAATCATAATACTGTAGCCCACTAAATACTAAAACAAACATCAAAAACAGGAAGTAGTATGTCACAAAGGCAACCAAGGATGTTGATTTAGCCAGTTTTGTGTTCAATACCACATGAGTATTTGTAATATTGCTTCTATATATTAAATACATTGTTTAATTCTCTGAGAATTAGAATGAATAGAAAAGGGATAACATTCAAATACTAAATATTAAAAATTTATAAAATAAAGATGAAGTATGAGCTTCAGTTTACCAATTAAGAAAGTTATATTACCGTTGGGAGTGTACATGGCAAATAACCCTTTATTATCCATTCAAATTCTGTGTATATTACTGCATACATGTCCAGAAAACAGACAATACTGTAATGTATTGCTTTCTAAATAACAAATATGACTAATGGTAAACTTTTTGTTGTTGTTGTGGGGCATTTTTTTGCAGACATGTGGGGCATTTTTGAGCAGTATTAAGTTTTCTTCTGAGCGACTCAAAAGGGCTAAAATCCAGGGAGGAGGCGGATGAGGCCGCATGCAACTTCAAGGAGAAAAAAGAAGAAGAGGTGGAGGGTGGAGGAAAAAAATGTTAAAATCCCAAAGCCCTTAGAAGTAATAGGACAGAAGGGTGGGGGCTTCTGAGGTATAGGAAAGGGATGGGAGTAGCGGGGGTCCGTAAAAAAGGAGGCAGGCTGGAGGGGCTACGTTCAAGAGAAAACACATGAACAGTTTACATTTCAGTCCGGCAGCAAGATGATGAGTTTCAGCCAAAAATATCATTCCATCAGAACAAACCAGTTAAAAACAGCCAAAAAGAAAAAGAGTTGGTGTTTGTGTGAGTATTTTTCTTTTCCAGTTTGTGGTTGGACTTTACAGGTGATGTGTCCATTTTAAGAACTTCTTTGGTCACAATCCTCACCTGGAGTGGTCGTCTTTCTTCCAAAGTAGCCCAGGACATGGGAGTAGAGATCCTTTAGCGATGCGTCACCCATAGTGGCCCGGCCCTGTCGCTGAGGCGACGAGCCTTGTGATGACCCCTGACCACGGGGCCGGGGCTTGGATGACAGAGCGTGAACAACACTCTTATAAACACCACCAAGAATAGCACCTTGGTGATGGCGTGAGACAGTGGTGCCTGGCTCCTGGGAGCGTGAGCGGGAGGCTCGCGACCGCAAGGCCGAGCGTCCTAAACGGCCACGAACCCCTGATGACACACTTGTGCTGCTGGACAACTCTGAATGTACATCAGAGCTCAGTTTAGATCCCAGTGCAGGACACTGCTGTCGGTCCTTGTCCCCTCCAGGTCCAGTCCTGTTATCACTTGCTCCCTCAGCCCGCTCAGTCCCAGCTCCACCTCTGTCGTGTGCCCCTATTTTATGGCTAATACCAGCCACAGACACAAACTTACCTGCTCCACCTGCACCCAGCCTTCCACCTGACCCAGACACATGCCTGTCTCCAGCTGAATGACTGTGAGTGTGGAAGTGGCTAAGGCGTCGCAGCCTTGCTTTCCAGTGTGCCTCTTTGCTCTCAAGAGGATTATGAAACTGGATCGACTCAGTAGAGGGCCGGAAGCTCACATGGACACCACCAGAGTGGAGCCCTTTAGAGCCACGTTTCTTATTAGCATCTATAGGTTCATTTAACTCAATACTAGATTCTGTACTATTTTGGTCTTGTGAGCCGATACTGGATCTCTCATTTGGTTCATCATCCTCTTTCCCTAATCCTTTACAAGAGTCAACCATTTCCCTCAAAGTATCACATTTTTCTGTGTTCTCTCCCTTTTTCCCCTTGCTCCCAATATGTCTTTCTAAACTTGCACTACTCTTGACACTGGGTGATGGCCACTGACACTGCAGCTCTAAACATTCATAAATGCTTCGCTGATCTGATTCAATGTCCTCTGCAGAATCTACACTGCTATGCCGAATACTTTTAATTATGTGCCTGCTTTCATGGCCAGTCTGGGCCTGTGTCACCTGCCTAACCTCACCTTTCTGCCCTGCATATTCAATCTCTGTTCTTGCTATGCCAGTTTGTACAGGTATATTTACTTTATTTTCTAGTGTATGAACAGACCAGTTCCTCTCCTCTACTTCCACTTTGCTTTCACTTCCCTTGTGAGTGAGGTAGTCCCTTATAGAAGAGAATAAATCGTCATCTTCTACCCCAGTTCCCATTTCACTCTCCTCTGCATCCACTTCTCTTTTAGCACAAAAGATAAAGGCAGAATCCCAGTCCTTTACCCAATCAGAACTTAAATCTTGGCTTTGAGAACCAGCCTGGTCCCAGAATTGGTTACACAAATTATCATCTTGTGTCTCTGAAGATGATGTAACTACATCATTGGAAAAGGTAATTGGGGAGGCAGAGGGAGAGGAGTGTGGTGGAGCAGTGTGGCTATTGGCTGAAATTAAGGAAGTAGTTGTGGGGTGCTGGTGGGGAAGATTCAAGATTGAACAGGCATCCCTTTCAGGTTCTTCACCTTTGACCCGTTCTGCGATGAAGGGCTCCATGATGTCAGATGCACTGCTGCTCCGTGCAAGAGAGGAGGGAGGTGGGCCATCCAGATCACATGCCCCACCCTGGAACACTTCGCCACAGGACACAGGAGGGGTCTCATCACTTTGTGACGAGTGGCGCATACGAATTGGCCGGTTGGTCAGTGTAATTGGTGGGTCCTCGAGATCTGCGTGAAAAAGGAGAAAGGGGAGTGGAATAGTTAGCCTATTTCTTTGATATAGTAAATGTTCTTTACCATACAGTCACAGTGGGGCCACAGAGGATAAAATTATTCTATTTACAACCATAAAAAAACATATAAAAAAAGGATTAAGATAGGTACACTCACTCATCAGGTAATGTGACATACTTGCAAACATATATGAAAGATCAAAGTACAGTCAGTCAAAAGGCAGTAAGATTAGGAGGTGTAAAAGACAAGCCGTCACTACGTTCAACTATGATGATTTTCATTACTAAAACTAATACCACATCTTGAAACTATTGTCATAAAATAGTGTAATACTTTGTGAAAGGGAGTAAACTTTCTAGTACTCTCTTCAGACAAACATGCAAAATTGATTGACATTTATGTTTTACCTTTAGTAATAGGTCAATGAAAAGGCTTTCCAAAGAAAACAATTTCTAAATTCTTGTAACAACATGCAAATTGTTTTGACAGATGTGTCATCCAGTCCAGAAACACAAAGGCAGGCACACAGGCAGTGCAAAGATCGTGTACCTGCCAACTGGTCAGCAAGGGGGGGTAGTAAAGGGTGGTGGTGGTGAAGGAGGACAGGAAGAGGCGGAGCCAGAGCAGGAGCACTCTTAGCACTGCGGATAAAGGCTGAGGACAGCAGAGAGTCCCCCGTAGAACAGCTACGCAGGGCTAGGGAAGGGGAAGACAAGATAGAAGCAAGAAAGATGACCAGGGAAGAGCATTAGAAGAGGGAAGAAAAGATGACAGGATAGATAAGAAGTGAAAGGTTTTAAAAGAGGAAACAGATTAGGATATAAAATGTGTTTTAAAGTAGAGAAGAGGATTTGTGTAGTCTGTGACTCACAGGTTGCAGAAGAACAGATTGAAGATGAAAAAGGGTTAGCTTTGGAGGTGAGCAAGTGAGTTGCTAATTGGTGCTGGGTAAACCACTAGAACTACTACTTGGAAATAGGAATGCAAATTTGACTTTGTGACAGAAACAAACCAATCAAAAGTTTTTTTATTTTATTATACTCACCCACATTGACATACTAACCTACAGTCTTCTGGCGGACAATACTCCTGGCCTTTTCAATGCCTGGTGAGCCAGCAGTGGTCGCACTTCTCTGTCTCATGGCTGCAGCCTGGCCTGGCTGGTCTCTGCTCCAACCTTTTGAGAAGGACCGGTCAACAATCTGCCGCTGGCTCTCTGAACTGATACCTGGAGAAGAGTTTTGGTAGAAAATGTGTCACAGAAAATGTGTATTTTATTGGCATTATATCCTTGATCATTTTACTGTTTGCTTGGACTCTCATGTATAATGAGAGCTTGTTCTCTTGCTCATAATGTTTTGGTAAATAACTGACCTTTTCCTTTATGTTTCTTCTGTTTTTGTTCACTCAGTTTGTCCAAAGGCAATTCATTTAGATCAACACTGTACAGGTTCCGTGCCAGCACCTATGCAATAAAGATTTTATAATTTTAATCAAGCAAAACAAAAAATATTGTACCATGAAATAAAACGTTCATGTTTTTATCTTATTTAACCTTTATTTAAGCACGTAAAAAAACAACAACACTGAGATCAGGATCTATTTACTAGGGTGACATGGCCAAGAGGTCAGCAGCACGTCACAAAACATGATTACAATATATAAAAATAAACAATTAGATTAGAATCAATACTATAATAAAATTAAAGTGCAGCAAAACAATCTGATGTTATAAAGTGCATTAGATGTAAACAGTCAGACATAAAGTGTGGTAGTTGAAAACAGTAAGATGTTAAAGTGCAAATAGTGGTTGGTGGTGGTCGGAGGGTCTGTTGGCGCAGATGTGTGCAGCCGCGCTTCTGTCAGTCTACCCCAGGGGAAACTGTGGCTACAAAACGTAGCTTACCACCACCGACTATGGAGTGAATGGAAAAACCCCTTCCCTTCTGTGTACAGCGCTGTAGGTGACTTATGTCATAGGGAAACCGCTATATAAAAACCATTCCATTCTCATTCCCAAATGATACAAGGTGCACTAGGTTACAGTAAAAAATTTAAAACACGGGCACTGACTGATGGACTCTTTTTGCCTGTTACATAGAAGGGAATGGAAAGTTCTAAATGAAACAAGTTCAGACATTTTCAGATCAATTTGGAGAGAGTTCCAAGCAGAGGGAGCAGAAAAACTGAAGGCTTGTTTTCTAAATTCAATCCTAAAGCAAGGAACATGCAAGTGATAAATGTCTCTAGAGTGCAAGGCATAATGACTGGTGGTTCTTCGAAGAAGACAGCAAAGGTACGAAGGAGCCAAGCCAAGCAGAGCCCTATAGACCATAGTCATCCAGTGAGTGAACCTTTGCGCACTCGGAGAGGGCCACTCAGCTTTGGTGTACAGTTCATAATGAGTGAGGCAACTATAGCCAGTCACAAACCTCAGAGCACAATGATATACAGTATTCAGTGACTGAAGACAAGTGGACGAGGAACTCATGTAAAGAACATCTCCATAAGTAAAACCAGAAGTTCACTTTTAGTTTGTGTACCAAATGAGCAATATGCACTTTAAAAGAAAGCTCTGTATCAAGAGCAAAACCAAGGAACATGTAGATATCAACTACGTAATTATATTGGTTTACAATGTTTCAGTTCATGTCAGTTCATGCATACTTAAGAGGAAAGAAAAGCAGTATTGAGCGACTTTCTTCATTTAAAAACAAATACAAGCACTACAGAGTTTGGCGTCACAGGACTTTGACAGAAATTCTCCTTTGATAAGGCTAAGGTGTTGTTAAAACACAACACAATCATAAAAATGCATATTAAAACATAACATAATGCACAGGAACAACTGAACGGGCTTATTTGTTGCTGTTCAGGGTGGTTATTTCAGTGGAGACGAATGAATTTTGTATATGTTTTTGTAGTGCCTGCCTGATGGTAACAGTGTGAAAGAGTCATGTAACATGGAGGGCTTAAGCAGAATTTATGTCAAGACAATAGAAGGCCACACAGTAAAGCTTGGGTATACCTTGGTAAGGGTTTCCATGGTGAGTGACCACTCAGTGACCAGCTCCTCCCAACAGGTCAGAGAGGAGAGTACAGAGAGGAGGTCATCCCACAGATCTCTGCTGATGTAGACATTTAAATTTCCCTTAATCCAGGCAACTATAAGTGTCTGCAAGAAACAAAACATTGAAGATCAACTTCATCATACAACACTATTGAGAACAACTGTTTGATGCAATTAAACACAAGGATTCAGAATGACATGAATAGTGTTAAAAAATTGATTGTACCTGAAAAATAGGTCCTGCTAGTCTGCCTGAAAGTGTGTTGTTTTTTTTGCCTTGAGGCATAATGGATGGAGGTCTTTTCATCACAGACTCTGTAACTCTCAGTAAAACCAGCAATATTTGTTCCCTATAAAGCAATACATGGTGTGACAACTGTTTCTTAACAGATCCAAATCTATTTGCAAGTTACTGCCATATTCATACCATGTTTTCTGGTCCATAGTTTCATGCATTACAAGACTGCGATAAATGTTCAATACTCGTTTGCACATGTCCACATGCTCCTCCAAAAGGATCTTAATGTCGTTGGCTGGCTCCAGGAGGAACACATTGGACGAGTGGGTAATAAATACCTATTAATGAGACGAGCAGTCATAACAGACACAAAATGGTTTAAGGGAAAGTAGGTAAAAACTGCGAGCGGTGAGATGTAAGAGCTTTGCCTATGTCTGAAAAAGCACCTGTAGTGTGGTTTGAATCCCAGCATGAACACTGTACTCCAGCAACTCACTGTCAACACCTTTGTTTCCCTAAAAGTGGTTAATACACATGTTTTAATAAAATCAGCAACAACTGCCTTTACTTTTCAAACCAAAGACACAAAAGTATCATTGTATATTGGCTTTAAGCAATTTGTAAATAATATCAACCTATATGCCTCTACCTCATCCTCTTTGTCTCTTGAATCTGGATCTGTAGGATAAAGGCCCTCATCTGGATCTTTCATAAAGACTGGCTTATCCTCCATTGAAATCCACTCCTGGTAAACTCGCACCACTTTACGCATAGCTGCTGCTTCACACATGGGGAGAAGGAAGGCCTATGTTTGGGAAAAAAACTAGACATTAGTATGAAAAAATAGACTTTGTAACAATATAACATAAAACGGCTTCTATCTCACCTGTCTGAAGATTTCTGTAATGAAGTTGACATTGGTTCGAGAGCTGGTCAGAACCCTCCTCACCACCTCCATGTCTGTTAACTGCTCCTCATCTATGGAGCAAAGGGAGGAGGAGCTGGGTTCCCTCTCTGTCAGTGTAGATGTGTTGGAGTGGCTCTGTTCCGGTTCACCCCCAAGTCCTGGAGCACCGATGACCTCCCCTCGGACGCCGCCAGAGCCTAAAGAAGAACCACTCCCTTCTAGATGGCTGTCAGATCGAATCCCACCTCCACCACTCTCATCTGAGCTACCTGCAGAGCGGGCTGCTAATCCTGCTGCTGCACGCTGGAAGTGAGAACGCCAAAAAACAGTTATAGAAAATAGTCCAACTGTGTTTTATTACGGTTTGATGATATTTTGTTACTTGTATATTCTTGGGGACGTTTTCTCCTTCTATTCCTGGGATTTGTGTCTGAGTGTTGGGCCGTGGTTCAAGCCAAAAAGAAACCAGCCAACGAATAAAGATAACTCTAGCCTGGAGGAAGCTCTCCTTGGTGCAATAGACTGTCTCACCGCCATCTTGTTCTCTGCGTACTACACTGTAATAGGGCTTAGGACGCATTGGTGGCACATCTGAGGTGAAAGAAAAATTTAAAATGTACATTCAAATACTATCTTGTACAGTACTTTAATATACACAAGAATTATATCTGACTTGAGCAAGGCATGAAACTAGTAGTATGCACTTATTGATACTCACCAAGTATAGGGTTATATAGACTGGTTTCTGTGGCAAAGTTGGGGAAGATGTGAGGAAGGTAAAACTTTCTGAAGTGTCCAAAGAGGAAGCTGAAACCACGTTCATGGTTCTCCTTACTACGCCACTCAAGGGATTTTGCCTGATAAATAAATCCAAACAAACAAAAAGCCTATGTTATAAAGAAAGCAACACACACACATAATAGGGTCAAGTGGAGAAGAGCACCATTGTATCATTGGAGAATGTGTTAGTGTCTGTCTGACTGCATGCATGTGCATGCAATTGCAACTATTTTAGGGGAATTACCACAGCAAATGCCACCTTATGTCAGTAGAGGGTTGTTACTTGATCAGCATAAGCTAGTTAAATAAAGAATAAAATGCACAACAATTTCCTAAAATAAATAGATACAATACCTGGTTTCTCCCATTAGTGTCATTAGTTGTGTTAGTAAGAAAATTGATAATACCTGGTTTACCATGTATTTGAGCAGAGCCTCTAAAAAATAAGCTGTGAGGTCTTCTTGGTTCTTGTCACCTGACTGTGGAGGAACCAATGGGGTGATTTCTTCTGGGGTCACTTGAGCTGCAGACAGATTTTAAATTAATAGAAAAAAAATCTTGGCTGAAAGAAAACAAACCCATTTCTTTATACATGTAGTTATTGCACTAACTCTCGGTCAAGCTGAGTGGCGGGTTGATCAAAGTGTCCAGTGTGCGTGGGGTCCCATGGAGAAGAGGAGCTGGAAAACCAGGAATCAAACAGGCAAACATGCAGAGCTGCTCTCGCTCTGCATTGCTCTGTAAAGCCTGCATCCACAAAAGGAACAACCGCACACCTTCACGGCGGATCTAGATTATAAGAAAACAATTTGGAAAGGTGGGGCAAATTATACAATTATTACATTTGGTTTTGAATTTATAATAAAACAATTATCATAAGCCCACTTATATCCAGAGAGGCATTAGAGCTACTGCTCTAAAGACAAGGAATTAAAAGGATTCAGTACCTTGAGAGAGTTTCCAGTATGTAACAGTTTTTTGAGGATGAGTCCTACATAAGATAAAAAGATAGATTAATATGGCTATGTTCAATATAAGTAAATGTTTTTTTAAATGCATACAATGTTGTAATTTTGGCACTAATGTTAGGTAAGTGGTACCAATGCTGTGGAACTGCCATCGGTTCTGGATTCTCTCTGGGAGGAGTTGAAGAATTTTCTAAAAAAAAAAAAAAGTTATGCCATTATGACAATTGCATTATATTTTGTGCAATTCGGTTTTAGGGTATTCATGGCTCTATAGTGAAAAACAAAATATTGTCAATGTGCAGTAACATTTAACATAAATAGAAGCTACTGGATAAGTTTAAATATCATAATGTATTTCAAATGAATCTTTAAATAACCCTAACCCTAAGCTTTTTTTCAATTGAATGCAAGTAATGTGGGGACAATGCAAAAGCAGGTTAACACAGACAAGCTAGCAGTCTCTGTTATCTTATCGTGGCTTCACTAACACCCATATTCTGCAGAGAGTGTTGCTGAATGCCAATGATATTAGGCTAAGGGCCATATTTGCTGGTGTTGTGGTAAGTGGGCCTTGACCGCATTATTACAGCTTGTAGTTTAAATAAATAATGCAGTATTTTCAAACTACAGAAAAACTTGGGCACATTTGAGTTTACATAGACCACAAATCATAGATACTATTGTGGCCATCAACTTATTCTTTATCATATGCAGTTTTAAGTTAATTACCAATACCAATTACCTCAAAGATAAAGAGAATAGAGTCTAGCTCTTCCCTCTGTGACTTGTGACCTGAAACAAAAAAAAATTAAGAAACTCCTGTGAGAACTTTTGAATTTCCACATTTAGTGTTATATTTTGAGTACTTCATATACTTGACAAAAGTTCAAACTTACCTTTTTGTTTAAGGCTAACTTCAATGGTGACAAAATTCTCAAAGAAGACATAGTAGATATGGGAGTAGTTCACATCAAAAAAATGCTTCAGATCAGAAGCATCTGCATTTTCTAGAAAATGACAATAAATTTAGTTATAAATTAATATAAAAACTGTAGCAAAAAATATAAAAGTTTTGAATGTTGTTTTTGAAGAATAAAATTCAAGTTTGTCTCAGGATCACAATTCAGTCACACACTGAAAATTTTTCAATACTTGCAAGGTTATACTTTGTGTGGTTGGAAAGTATAACCACGCATTTTAACTCAGGAAGTAAGTAAAAGCCACTTGGATCTCTAACCAGTTTTTCAGCCCACTCCTGTTAAATGTACTGGACTTAATGACTTCTGGGCTAAAAAATTGAGATAAATCACTGCAAGTCAAAAGTGGGGGAAAACAAGGACATGCAGCATTATTTTAAAATCTGAAATGGGCACTTGTGTGTGTCAGATCCAGAAAAACTAAAACAAAAGAATCACTGGTGATAGTGTTTTGGATTTGTTTACATAAAGACAAAACACACAGAGTAGTTGCCCTTGTAAGGTCTAGCTAGGCCCAGCAAAAGATAGCCCTGAAATTATACCCTTTTTACATCTGCAAAAAGCAATACCTCTATACTAAAGCTTAGACCCTAAAACATTTGTAGAGCCCGTGATTTGCAGCTTAATAAATAACAATAGCAGTACTTAATGCTAAAAGAGAAGAAAACATAGTAAAAGTATTTTGTGCATTTCTTGTCAAACAGTAAGCCTACTAATGTGTTTGTCTTTGTGATTGTTATCAAGGGTTTCCTCTAGCACTCAGAAGGGGCGCACCCCTGTCTGTCTGTGCTGCACTCACACACATAGGACCCTGCAGTAGCCCTAACAATAGCAACAGGAAGTGGGGCTACTGTACTGGACATAGAGGAAATAGTAAGCCTTTTTTTCCCATTCAAGTCAGTTCTGTATAGGTTTATATATGGGAACAGTAACTGTTGACTTACAGAAAACAGGAAGAGGCAAACACAAACAATTACAACTACATCCATTTTTGACCCCACCACATTTGAGACCACGTATTTTTTTGCAACATTGCAGTAGTTGTGTTGTGATGTAGCACTTGTTAAAATGTTTGTCATGTTCAGTCTTTGTTCAGTCACAGGCACACCCTCAGGCGCCTTAGGAAGACTAATACTATCAAAAGTATAGCTATGAACCAACTATATAAAAGATCAAAATAATAGCGTAGCAAACCACTATTGTAATGTGCAAATATAATTTAATGCAACGTAACACAAATTTTCCATTTAAAGTGCCGTTGTTTAAGGAAAAATAAACAAGACAAATGTACCAAAAAACAAAGTAATATAAGCTCTATATGGGCGGTGCTGCCGATTTACACCATGCAATTCGGTATATTCACCAGAACTGGAATAAATGTAATTATGTGAGCTAGACTCAAATTGCATGCGTGTTAAAAATGACTTAAAAGAATTTTGACAAGGGATTGGCTCTCTCCACACTGAAGCTAACCTGTTAGCTGCTCATAAAGGATCTGTAACTTACCTATGACAATCCTTAGATGTTTCAGTCTCGTTAACACGTCCTTCTTTGGATCCAACACTTTCTGTGTTGATTTTTTGACATCTCCATGAGGCTTTTTTGAAAACATGCCTGAGGCAGAGAACCCAAGACTGCGATGGTAGACAGCAAGGAGGGGCTAGCTGATTGTAGCCACCTAAACTGTTTCACCTAAAGGTAATCTTAGATATTAACAAAAAGGTGATCTTTTAAGAAATATATTAACGCCTCGCTGCTAAATTGTAGCTCTCCGTAGCCGTGGGAAGTACATAAAATGACGATGTAAGTCGAATAGGGATCATTTTGTATAATCTTGGATACATTTTAGCCATAACGTAGCGGGGTGAAGCATCCATCCATTGCAGCCCTCTTTCAAAACATTCCGCAGGCTGACGGCTAATCTAGCAACATAGCTTTGCTGCTAACTTAACATCATGGCGGAGGAAGTAAGGAAAACAAAGTAATGGATAACAGAGACATTCAACCGTAGCGCCCATCCTCCGTTTTAGCTTTGTCACAAAATTGTCGCAGGTTTTATGAAGCACATCTTGTATGGGCGTAGTTTACGTCCGTATTACCAAATAATAAAATAGACATTCTGTTTGTAATCTGTGTTTATTTAACGCTACCACGTGGAATGCTGGGTAACGTAGTTAGAAGCAAACACTTAACTCTATTCGCCTAAGCTAGTTGTGGGTGCTAAAAACTACACTTCCCTAGCTGCGTAAGAGCGCCCGGATTTGTTTTTAGCTTAGCACGAGCAGGATTGTTTTTGTGAAGTGCAGCAGTTTCAGCTCCAGCTTTTAGCTCTCAGTAGAAATTCGGGTAGGTGCATAAAATATTCTCAGCTCATATATTTATAAAGTAGTGGTAAGCTAATTAGAAATTGTACAAATCGAGTCAAATGTTTGACAAAGGACAAACTAAACGGTTAGCTCGACGTTGTTGCACGCTCTGCGCTCCAGTGGTGCACGGTTCTGTGTTTTTATTATCTTTTTTTTGTATTAATGGGAAGTCTTGTTTTAGTTGAGAACTTGTGGATTGTTAATAGATTTTATCTTTATCTTAACGTTTTTTTTGTTTCGTTTCCCGCAGTGTTATGTTGTTCAAATGTGCAGTGTGCCGTTCATGAACTAATTAAATGCTAATTAAATACAAGTTTACAAGACTTCACCTAGTAGCAATATTTTCTACAGTGCAGGGAATGTTGGTTATGTATAATAAGACATCCCAACGATTCATTACTTTAATTTCACTGAGTAGGTGACATGCCCGTTCATCGTGATCGTGAGAAGAAGGAAAGCACGGCAGAGGAGATGGAGGTTGAAGAACATGAACATGAAGCGTCCAGCTCGGATGAGGACGATTCTGACACCTCCTCTGTCTCAGAAGATGGCGATAGCTCAGGTAAAGAAGAAAAAAAGGCGTAATAATTTATTGTGCCCGAGATCAGATGACAACATTCTTTCAACATACACATATGAACCTCAAGCATCACAGCATGCACCTTTATTTCCAGAAATGGATGAGGAGGACTGCGAGCGAAGGCGGATGGAGTGTTTGGATGAAATGTCAAACTTGGAAAAACAATTTACAGATCTTAAGGACCAGTAAGTCAGAAACAGACTTAAAAAATGAGGGTATTATCTTTCAAAGTCAAGCTCACAAATGTTTTTTGCACAGGTTATATCGGGAACGTTTAAGCCAGGTAAACAGCAAACTGGCTGAAGTAGAAGCTGGCCAGGCATCAGAGTACCTAGAGCCTCTTGCTGTATTACTTGAGAACATGCAGGTCCGCACAAAAGTGGCAGGTAACTTGAACACATTTATACACTCAGAATAAGTCAGAATGTTGTGAATGCTCCGCTGTTTTCTTTAATGCTGTGTTCTTTTGTGTTTCAAAGGTGTCTACAAAGAGTTGTGTCTTGAATCCGTGAAGAACAAGTACGAATGTGAGATCCAGGCAGCAAGCCAGCACTGGGAGGTTAACTACAAATAATTATACAAAATCAGTGGCTTCACTTACTGTTGTCATTCTGAGATATGATCTTATTGACTGTTTTTTTTTTACACAGAGTGAGAAGCTGCTTTTATTCGATACAGTACAAAATGAACTGGAGGAAAAAATAAGAAGACTAGAGGAAGACCGTCACAGCATAGACATTACATCAGGTAATACAAAGATTAATGTGAGAAACAAAATAATATTTGGTAACATTTGGTTTATCCCTTGTGTTTCTTTAAATTCAGAACTCTGGAATGACGAATTGTCTGGCAGAAAGAAAAGGCGAGATGCTTTAAGCCCAGACAAGAAGAGGAGAAGGCCTTCAGTGGTGTCTGATATCCTTGTGCTACAGTGGCTTCTTTAATATAAATTCCTAATGATTAGTGTGAAACAGTTTTACTGTATGTGTTGTTCTTAACCGGCTCACGTCCATATATAGTCTACATGCTACCTGACCTTGACATTCTGGAGGACTGGACAGCTATCAGAAAGGTCTGCACAAGCATGTTTTCCTTATGTTTTATAATGTTTGCTTTATTTAAATGCCTATGTCTTTTTGTATTGTTTATTAGGCTGTGGCCACTCTCGGTCCCCACAGAGGAAAGACAGACCCTGACAGCTCTGTGTTCCCATTCAGACCAGACAGAAACAGGCCTATACTCAACTGCTGAATCACACGTGTGTAACTAGCGTCAAGCAAAAAGGACGACCACAATCACTTTTTCTGTTACCACAACACTTTTCTTTGAATCTTAGGGAGCACTACATTCCTCAGCTAAGCTAATGGCTGCATTTTTTGTCAGTTTGCGCACAGGGATTCAAGGAATTTATTCTTCAGGTAACAAGTATGTAATACTGTTTTTAAAACTTAAGCTCACTCATATTTTGTGACAAGAGCGTCCTGTGCCATTAAATAATTACATTTTACATCCTTGCTTAGTATGTAATGTATAATGATTAGTTAGTGGGGTTCTTGAACAGTGTGTTCACCTTCTGAGATGTCAATAAGCACTCGACAGTGGCTACATTAAGCTCTGTATGATTTTACTGTTATTTCATCATATCAGTCAGGTTTACTGTTTGTCAATATTGCTACAATCAGGTTTTCAGCTGTATTCAGTTTCAAAGAACACATTTTAAAATATTTAGATATTGACAAAAGGATGCAATCCACAAAGTATTATAAGATTTACTTTTTAAAAATCTACCTCTTGCTCTTACACAACAAATATACAAATGCTTCCGATCGTATGCGTGACTTGGCAAAAGGTATTTTATAGAATTCATGATTTGTGAATCTGAGTACAGTGTGTTTTCATACACCACATTCAAGAAAGTTAAGCTATTTCCACTTTTGCTTGTAACAGATCTAGAGACGACAGTGGCGCAGTGGGTTTACCGTTCACCAACCAATCGGTGGGTTGGCAGTTTGAACCTCACTCAAAGCGCAAACTGTCGTTGTGTCTCTGAGCAAGACACTTCACTCACATTACCTACACCAGTCACAGTGTGGCTTGTTGGAACAAGAAGGGCATCCATTGTAAAAAAAAAAAAAAAAAAAAAAAAAGCAACCAAATCACTGTGCGACTGGTTTGCTGTGGCGACTCATAAACAAAGAAAAAAATGTACTTTTTTACTGACCTAAATGTGTGGTAGTTAATTTTAATGTTGTACAAGCATTCAGTGTTGATTTATTGTGCCTCAAGGTTTTACTCAAACATACGCACTCTTTGGAATCACAAAGTTCGTATGAACTCATCAGATTCTTTTCTATAAAATGCTGTCATGAATTTTATTTCTTTTGTATTATGCTGTATCATCTTAAAGCTATGTATTCTTACAAGGTAGGATTACTCTTTAAGGATGAAGCCAGCTGTCAAACTATTACTCAGTAATTATCTGCATAGTCCATTGTGTTATTTTTGCAAATAAATGTTTTCATAGAGGCTAAGTGTGCTGTTTAGTACATTTACATTATAGGTGCCGTCAAAGACCCTGTAGTGTGCTGCAAGAATATACAACTACAACTTCAACTGTTCTAATCCCTATCCTATAAATGACCCTAAACATAATTTTCAGAACAAAACTCTTTGTAAAAACATTAAAATTTCAATTGGTGATATAAGTTACCAACCACGTTAAATTCCTGTATGCTTTAATAAGATTATACAACATTTCAGGTTGTGGTAATAGAAGCTTGATGTTTACACATAAATTAGACTGTACAGCCAGTTCTGATAAATTAGAGCAAAAAGTAAGGAAAAAATTAACACAAAACATGTCTGAAATTACAACTGTGTCTGCTGATAAAATTTAATTTTATTTACAGTATCAAATATGTCTTTATCCATGGTGTCAACTGGTGGTTTAGTTTACTACATCATTTATGATAAACAGTTACAGGCCTTAATATTTTTGTTTTCTTTATTAATCTACAATTATCACTTTACATAACTGACAAAGTATTTTTCTGACTTTAAAGGCAGTCTGTTTTCAAGTTTTCAAGTCCGTTTTAGTCATCACTGACCAAAACTAAAGTGGCCACTTTTTGAGCGGGACATTGTAACAAGATGACAGTATGTCGAGTAATGAAGGCAAACTAAAAACTTGCCACATAAAAATTGACATTTAGTAAAAAGTTCATCAAATGTCCTATTTTGTCATATAAAATATACTGTGTATACTGAAGGCCCTGTTCAGACCTAATGTGACATACCACACTTGTCAATAACAAAAAACAAAGCTTTTTTTTTAAGATATGAGGACAATACTGACAAGACCTATCATAAAAAACAACACTTTCACTTGGTGCATATTAAGCCTGAGGCTAACATCTCTGTGAATCTGTGAAATGTTGACCCTAGTCCTTTTGTCACACCATGCAGCCCTTTTTCCAATTGTAGAAAACCATGCCAATCCAGTTACATTACGATATTTGTAAATCCTAACTTCAAATATTTGAGGAATAGCTGAGCAACCTGACTAGGTAAAACCTTGACATTTTAACGTATGCCTTACTGCCACAGTCCTGGTCAAAATCAAATGATATCTTGAGGGGATGGTGTGTGCTCTTCTGATGACTGCCTTTGTGCTGGAGCTGGGAGAGGTGGTGGAGGAGGGCCCACAGATGGAGGAGGATGGCCATCAGGTACAGAAGGACGCATGGGGGGACCGCTGTATGGGGGCATATGAGGTGGAGGAGGTCCACCTGGAGGAAAACGTGGAGGAAACATCATCCCAGAAGGTGGAGGGCCCCACACTAGAAAGGAAGAGAAAGAAGTATGATGATAATATACATTTACAATAACCAGTGCAAAGAGTACATACAGTGCCTGCAGGAGATCATATAAACTTAGAATTGCTTACCTGGCATAGGTGCCCCTCCTGCTCCTCTTGGAAGGAAATAATCTGGAGGTGGTGGTCCGTAGGGGGTTCTACGAGGAAAGGGACCATCTACAGGACCCATCACAGGCCCTGGATGTGGTATACCTCCCATCCTTGGATCTGTCTCAGGGGGAGTTCTTCTTTCACCAGGACCAGGCTACAAGATTCATAGAACTGTTTGTCAATTACAAGGACAAGCTCCAATAAATACATATCTGAGAAACTGATTACCTCTCTGAGATCCTGTTCACCAGGTCCAAAGCTGTTTTCTCTGTAAGATCCATCTGCAATGTAATATGTGTGTTGTTTTATAAAGCATTATCAAAACATATCCAAAGTGCAACTGTGGCAATTTTGAATATTAGTATCAATAATATTATGGTACTCACCTGCCATATTTGGAGGTGGTCCTGAAGGTCTGCCAGGCGGGACAACACCCCTGGGTGGGAGTGATCCAGGAGGGGGATGAAGGCCCATTGGCCCTGGAGGAGGTCTTCTATAAATGGGGCCTCCTGTTTCAGGAAAAATGTAACCTGCAAAAGTAGAAAAAAAAAAAGAGCGTTGACTGTAGAGTAGAAGTTTTCTCAGAGATATCCTGCAGTCGATGATAAACCAAACTGAACCTGTTGAATAATTATTTGATTGTTTTAAATGTACCTTCAAGACTCATTTTTAAATCCAGGACCCAGCACAATGCACTAATACATGCAACTGCATTCAAAAGCATTAGGATTACATGCACACAAATTTTGTCGTGTCTTCACACAGATGCAACAACTCCAAAATTTTACGTTCTTTTTCACTGATTCTCTCATTCAGGTTATACGATCCAGCTATGGCACGTTTTTCCTAAAATACCATACCTCTTGTGCATCTACCTCATGTGCAGAATGTTTTATCCTAAGAAACAACAAAATCTGACACACATTGCAAATCACTTCTCTGTAATGTGTAAGAAAGCATCTCACAATCTCTCAAAGGTTCTCTTATAACAAGGTATGATGTAGGATAACATTCCCAACACATACCTGGTGGTGCCATAGACCCAGGGGGCCCCATCAAGGGTCCAGGCATAGGTCCTGGTGGGGGTCCAGGCAGGGGTCCTGGTATGGGGCCTGAAGGGGGGCCCCTACGATCTCTCTCCCATGTGGGAGAAATAGAACCACTGTCTGAATGCGGACCTCCAATCCGCTCCATCTCTCCCTGGGGGGGCTCCAATGGACCACGCATCACTGAGGAGGTAAGAAGACAAGCAAAGGGTCGAAGAGCGTAGAGTGCAATATTACTTTTCTTCTGACTAAAATGAATAAATGGGATATACACATAAAGGCATCTATTCAAAAACACAAAACAAGCAAAATTACAATCAGCACTTTTCTGTGGTAGCTTTCAAGTGAGACTAAGGCATGCATGCATACTCTTTAGCATTTGTCTAAAAACCCCAGACAAGTTCACAACTTTGCACATACACCTAAAATCATGCAACAAAACGTTACATTCAACATGCTGTGTGAAACAGTATATCTATATTCATGGCTACCTCTAGGAGACAGTCTATTGGGTGGTCCATCCATCAGTGTGGGAGGAGAAAGGAACGCTCTAGTTTCAGATGCAGGTCGGCCCAGTGGAGATGGGCCATAAGGAGATCTTTCAGCTAATGTAAAAAGTTTAGTGCAAAATAAATAATTAATCTGATGATTGACACTATCCAGTATAACATTTTTATGTTAATATGAATGTTGTATGGAGAAAGCAATTAGCCCCACTGTACCTCTAAAAGGCAATGGTCTGGCCAGACTATCCAAAGCATATGGGTCCTTTTCAATAGCTTCTAATTTGAATTGTGTGTCTGTAAGTCTGTGGGAAATTTTACAAAAACAACATACATACATTTAAATTAGCAAGCAAAGGGGTAGTAATTTTCCCTTCAACCCTGCAAGGCTTACTTCTGTCTGAGGAGGGCATTCTCTCTTCTGATTTCTGCTAGTTCTCTTTCTGCTGATCGGGCTGCCAGCTGAAAAAGAGCAGTTATCATACAGTACATGATATGAATGGTGCAAGACAAAACTACCACTGGGGACAGAAGTTATCTGAAGCTTGTAAACATTTTCTCTGACTGCACTTACCCAGTTATTGTGAGCCTTCTTTTCATGTGAAGAGATTTGAGTCTGGTACGATTGTTTCGTTTTGTCAAGCTCCTCCTCCATCTCCTCTGCTCGTTGTCTATAAAATAAGCAAAGAAAACCAGATATAGTAGACACGGTTTGGATTGTTTTTATATGGCGCTTCACATTAGTCCATTATTCATTCACTCCTCAGGCTACACCTACAACCACCACCAAACAGTCACACTGTCACATTCATACATAGACAAGGTGGAAGAACACAACGACAACATGCAATGCCAGCAGCGCTCGCACCGCCAACCTTCGGGTTAGTGGGCGAACGTCCAACTGTGCTACTGCTGCCCCGGTCAAGAGTTCCTGAATGTTTTCTGTATAGTATTGTACATATGACTAATTCAAAATATTTTTTCAGGTACTGTACCTATAATTATTGAGTTCTTCCATGGCCATTGCTATATTCTTATCAGCTTTGGTCAGCTTCTCTTCCTTCTGCAAACGCTCTTTTTCTTCAACTGTCAGCAGCCTACAAACCAATGAAGGTTAAGTCTTTTACAGTCATTTTGATTATTATTTATTTGTTTTTTTGTGTGTGTTGTGTATCTATACCTGTGCAGCTTGAGTTCATTCTCTTGATACATTTCTGTCATAATATGGAGCTTCTGTTGCAGTAGTTGCACCTAACCAAATGAATATAAAAATTATAGATGTATACCAAAATATAAAGAGATATATAAACAAACAATTGTAATTACCACACACTTGTACCTGATCAGTGTAGTACTTTGTGTCAGACTGTAGAGAAAGCTTTTCACTCTCCAAATCCTTTATGCTTCCTGGCATAGTAAATATAAGAGTATAATGAGCGCACACAGTTTATAAGTTATCCAAAATTATAACTAAAGATTTTAGTATTTTTAGTCACCTTGCAGGTCTTCCTTAGCTTTTTCTTCATCATTTAATTTGGCAAAAACCCTGTCTTTGTCTTCATCTACTGATTTGAGGTCTGCATTTAGCTAAAAAAAAAAACATTATTAAGTGTTAATTAATAAGGATTAAGTGAATTCATTATGATGTTGACGTTAAAAAAGTTCTGAAAGAGGCACTGCTTTAATAGTGTAAATGTGTGCACCTTAGCAGCATGAATGAGTTTCTGGACTTTTTGGAGATGTCCTTGTGGATCTGTAATTTCTCCTTTTCCATTTGTCTCTATTCCTTCTGCTGTTCCATTGGGAGTCTCTCTTTCTCCTTCTTGAGCTCCTTCTGAATCCCATGCTTTCATCTGCAGGAGCCGATCCGTCAAAGACTAGAACCACAAAGCACAATCTTTGTTTAAGTAATTTATTAACAACCAAATATTCAGCTGATTAAAACCAACAACTACGTTGCTGTGATGCTTTACATTTATTCTGCCAAAAAACAAACCATTATGCGTTCATCCTTGGTGGCCACATCTTGTAACATCCCACTATGGGAATGTTCACACCTTCTCATCTCTTCCTCTAATTCACTCACTCGCTCTGCCCATCCTTCCAACTGCTGCCGCAACTGCAAACAAGACAACCAACAAGCAGAGAAGTTACAGCCTATTTGTAATACGGAAAAGCAGCAAATGAGTGTTAAGGTGTATAATGATTGCTGGGTCCTACATGAGTGTTGTTCTCTTGCAGCAGGGCGTTCTCCTCCCCAGCTGTTTCCACGTTCCTCTGTAGTCTGTCACTGCTCATACTGTACACTTTAAGGGTGGTTTGTGCCTAAAAGAGAATGAATATGAATATTTGTATTGTAGTATACTCTATAGTGTAATCAAGTGGCAGTGAGATGAAAGACATAGATAGACTGAATCACCTGTTCCTCCTGAGACTGAAACATTTTTGTCTCCTCTTCACACGTTTTTATGTTCTCTTCCAGGGCCATTATCTAAGAATTACCAATATATTATATATATTTCTCAAAACAATAGTAAATAATAGAGTCAAGTGAATCTGACTAAAAGATGTGGTTGTTACCCTTTGTTCTTGCTCTAGCCTGTGCTCTCTTTGTTGATTCAACTGGTCCTTCAGTTGTTCAAGATCGTTCTCAAACTCCTTTTTAGTATGTTCCAACTGTTTTGCTTTGGCCTAAAAAGAACCAGAAAAATTCTGAAATCTCACTTTATGTAAAAAGAAATATGCATTTACCCATTTGTGAAACATTTAAACAAAAAGACAGTACATGCACCAAAGACACTAAAATTATTGCATTTGAAGCCCATTAAATGTTTTATTGCCTTACCTCTAACTGTATTGTCTTTTGGGTTTGGGCTAAGACACCACTGTCTCTGAGTGAATCCTCTATATCATCATACTGCAAAGGACAATACAAGGTAAATATGTTAGTAAATGTAATACTAATTACATAGTTTTAATTTGACATAATTAGAATTTAAACACATTTTAATAATGTACCTCTTGCTGACATTTACTTAAAGTCTCAAGAACTTTACATTTCTCATCTACTAGCTGTGCAACCTGTTCAGCCATCCATCGTTCCTTACCTGCAAAAGAAAGAATACATCCACATTAAGAATATTCTGTTTTACTGTCGTAAGTAATTTTGTGCTAAGAAAAATGGCTTACTTCGGTACATTCTGCTTTTGACCTGGAGAAAAAGATAATACAGTTTACTACATAGTTTGAAAAGTGGCAAGCAGGTGGGCAGTTAATGTTGTGTAAATACTTACTGAGCTATAACATCTACAGACGAAAACTAATATTGTCACTAGTCCCACCAGACCAGAGACAATGACCGGTTCCCATGGGACTCCATAGAGGTCTGGCCCAGGTCTTATATCATCAGGCAGAGAGGACACAACCTAACAACACAGAACAAAAGAAAGTGTTGTTTACACAGAAGCAGGATGCAATTACATTGACTTAGCAAGACTTAAGAAGGTTAATTTGCTTTACTAACTTAATAAAGAGCAGGACACTATTTATTTTGTTTGAGTGGAATTGAATTTGAATTATTAGACCAGAGTTTTCAGTAAATAAAAACCTAACTTCATTGACTTAACAGCAAACTTATGTATGTCTAGTATTACTTCCCAACCACAAAACCCAATAAAAACTACCAGAGCTATGACAGAATAAAAACTGCGTTAGGTGCTTTAGGCGGTTACAGCTTTGACAGGCTACACAACACACAATTTAAGAGCAATTTAAGTAGCATTTCTATCTGATCTAAAGCTATCTCTGAGGTCTCAAAACATCTGAGAGCGCCGTAGAGCTGTCACAACCAACCAGCTGGTTAACACTGGCAGGGCACACAGCACAAAAAGGACAGCTTTTATTTCACTAATCGAGAAATTACGCCTTTATGAGGCTATAGAAAACATAATTACGTCATGTTATTATTTCTTAAAATGCTAGTTAGGAAATGCTAACAAAACATGACACAGTAATGCTACGTACATCCTTCACTTTCTCTACGGCAATGCTGTAGTAAGCCTCTGCCGTCGCCTGAAACGCCGCCGCTTTACTGGCTAGTAGTTCACTTGTCGGATGATCCGCCATATCCCTAACTTTTTATATAGTAATACTTTTAGAAAGAATTTCGTCATCTATCTCAATGTTGTTACTAAAACTGAAGCCATCACCGGGCTAGCGGCGATTTCTCATCCTTTTCACAACACTGACGCTCTAGAACGGAGCACATCCTGTTGGACGTCGTAGGGGTGACTTAAAGCAGAAATTACAATTCAGCTCCCCGTATTACGTCTCTGATGTTCTTTTAGTGTGAATAAAGTCAAGGGTATGTCCAGTCCTTACGTGTGCAACATAAATATTCTTACAAATGCATTTCGGAATCCTAATCTTAAACTGTCATAAAAATACTCCCCTCCTTTCACAGTGGTACATCCCCAACGTCACCAATGGTGGAGCGCCACACTGCCACATCGGAGCGCTTAGTAAGTGACACCAAAATGAAACAGGTGTAGTTTATGTCAAGTTCAATTTGTAGTTCTATCTGTGATTTTGTATCCACCTCTGACACATTATAATATAAACAAAAGTCTCCTTCTCACGTAGCGTACTATTTGTCACCTGCTATTAGCCACATTTAGGGGTTTAGCAGCTAAGTAGGGCAGGGGTTAGACTCTTGGCCCAAGTTCATTACTTAGAAATTTGTCAATGTTCAGAAAAGGCTACTCTTACCGAAATAAATTCATTCTCGTCCATGGGAAAGTGGAGATTCACAGGCCCTCTCGAAACATTTCATGCAATTTGCTATTCCAGCATTGTCGCCTGCCAAGTTGGCTTGACGTGTGTACTGATGATATACCGAGCCTGAATAAGGAATGTCAGTGATGTTGTTGGAGCTAAGCCTGCTTGACAACTGAGATGAGAAAGTCTTCAGCCAGTAACTTACAAGTGCCATGTCTTAAAGAACCACACACCACACCACATATAAAACAACAAAAATCTACTATAGGCCCATATAGAGCCACTACATGGTAATAACGCATAACAGTAACTCCACCCAGCACCATGCCACTTTTTAGGTGACAAATAGCATAGTTAAGTTTCTTCATTACCCTTACCTGCGCTGAAAGCCAGGTGAGAAGTTCCAATGTTGAGTTGATTTGAGTCTGTGAGTCTTCAGCCATTTTGTCAAGGAGGTCCAAAATTTGATTTATCACTGCTGAAGGGTTAACAAAACATGAAAGTGTTTTCAAACAGTTATAGTTTTTATAAACCTGGTTTAGTTTCTCAAATGACAATAGTTTTTACCTTTTTCCATGTCATGTTGTAGGTCGCTCTCAGGTTGTGTATCCCTTTTTGTTTCTTGTCTTGAACCCTTATTGCCATTGTTCATTTCTTTATCTCTGCTTATGTTAATATCTTGATCTGCAAAATAAAATTACAGTATATTTTTAAGTCTTTAGACAATCTGACTGAGACAAATAAAAAACATATTATTGTCAAATATAGAATATAAAGTACGTATAAACTACCTTGTTCTTTGTTGAAATCTGATATGTTTGGGTTATATGATGCTTTCACTTTTTCCAAAACAATTTCGAGTTTCTGCAGCGCAATAAGCGTCCTGGTTTTATCTTTATCCTCTTGAGGTGTATTATCAACTCTTACACCAGGAGCCATCAACGTTTCCATGTGGTAATGCAGAAGTCTTTCTATATCCAACAATATAGATATATCAACATCATAATCACCAGTTACTGTGTCAAGGCTGCCCAAAATGTAATCCAAAAACTGCAGTTTGTGTTCCCCAAAGTGGTGTATTAAAATTGCTGTCTCATCTGCATTCATGTAGTTAAGAATGTTGCGGTAAAGTTTGTTGAGTGTTTTTAGATTGAGGGTGGTCACTGTGGTGCTTGGTCCCAAAGGTGACTGTGTTGTGGGAGAGACTGTTGGTGAATCCTCGAGATAAACATCTTTTGAATCACTTACAAAGTCTGTTTCTTCTTCAGCTTTAACATTGGCTTGTGGCTCTGTTGTCTCGGCTGTATTTATTTCTGGGCCATTTTCAGTTGTTTCACTATTCACTGTGTTGCTGAAAAAATGTATGGCATTGTGAAAAAGCCCAAATGCTTTTCCATTTTCACCTTGTTTTTTGTCACCATCAGCTGACCTGCCATTGGGTTCATATGACGCAGAGGTAACTGTCTTATCTAACACATTTAGAGAAGCTGCAACGTCTGTTTCCTCTTCTGCCTTGTAGTCATGGGTACTGCTGTAATTATCTGTCAGTTTATTGGTATCTATGTTTGCATCACTGCCATAACTTGGGTTCTCTCTATTCACTTCCAAGTTTTTCACATTTAGCATTTCATCATATTCTTCAGCTGTTTGATCACCCAGTTCAGTAGCACCTGACTCAAATTTCAAGCTCATTGATGAGTGATTCAAGTCTTCAAGAAAATATTGTGTTCCCTGTTTTTGATGCGACTCTATTTCCTCCAGGTTTTTCTCTGTTTTATATTGGGAGTCCGGATTATCTTCGGCTACAAGCTCCGCCAGCTCCTCAATATGCATTTTCTCTTCCTCACTGCTATCCTTCACCAGCCCTTCATGTTGCATCTCATTTTCAACGTCTTCTACCACAAGTACTTTTCTACCCTCTTTTACTTTCTCCTCAGTGTTTTCATTCTTCTCAATTATTATATTTTTTACTTGATTTGATATGTATCCATTCATTGTATTTATTTTTTCCTCACTATTTTCCCCTACCACCTCCACCACTTCCTTTATCTCTTCCACATCTTCCCATTTCACAGCTTCTTTTACCTCATCCACCTGCTCCTGTTCTTCTAATAATTCCTCTTCCTCCTCTTTCTGTACTTCCACCTCAAATTCCTGTCTGTTTTCTTCATGTACCACCTCCTCTTCATCACTACCTTCTTCAGTTACCTCTTGTGCATAATTTTGCCACCCTTCAGGCTCTGTATCTTTTACATGATCCAGTTTCTCTTCCATTTCACTTTCCTGTACTTTATCAGCAGCTTCCTGTTTATCATCTTCCTTTATCTGTCCTAATTCCTCCTCCTTCTGTGTCTCCTCATCTCCATCATCTTTTACCTCATCACGTTCATCTTCATGCTTCATTTCAGTGACTTCCTCACTAATGCTTGGCTTTTCATAAACAGCTTCCTGGATGTAAATGTCCTTTATTTCATTAACTTTTGCCTCTTGGTTCTCCTCTACCGTTTTGTCCTCTGCTTCCTGATTTCTGGTCATGTGTACACTTTTAATCTCATTAATCCTTACATTTTCCAAATTATTGACACTTTCATCATAAGTCACTTCTACACTGGTCGCTAATTCCGTCTCTGGTACTCCTAACTTTGACCCAGTTTGAGTCAAGTCATGTGTTTGTGAGTCTGGTGTATCTCCAGCTTCTTCAATGGTTTTCTGTCCCATTTGCAGCACATCA
The DNA here is from genome assembly GCA_020698575.1 of Bostrychus sinensis. Taxonomy (NCBI): domain Eukaryota; kingdom Metazoa; phylum Chordata; class Actinopteri; order Gobiiformes; family Eleotridae; genus Bostrychus; species Bostrychus sinensis. Next base: position 17,080,254 of record CM036258.1, read on the forward strand.
ACATGATCAACATTTTGATCATAAATATCCTCAGAGTAGGTGGGTTCACCGCCGTTGGTTGACAGAGCTGGATCTTTGTTTCTGATGTCCTTTGTCTCTGTGTCATCTGTAAATTCAGTGCTTTTGTGTGTTTTATAGGATAAGCCATACTCCAGGAAGCTTTCGTCAGTGGGATGCAGCTCTTTTTGCTCGTGCTTTGCTTCTGGGTTACTTGTATTGCTGTGTATGACAATATGTAATGCAGATGAAGTTGTATCTTGAGTATAATCATCAGTAGATTCTTTTATGTCTGTGTCCAAGTGGGTGTTGATGCTGGTATCTGCTTCCATTTGTAATATCTTGTCCTCCATTAGCTCTGGTTGTTTTGTTTGTTCAGCCGGTGGGACATCATGGTGAGCCTCTGGGTTTTGTTCTGCTGATGAATCTTTTTGCTCTTGGTCATTCATGGTCTCCAGGGCCACATGTTCGTCTCTTCCTAGGCCTAACATATCTGTAATACCAACATCAAACCAAGAGTTAGACACAGGTTTTGGCTCTTCCAGTGTTTCTTCAGATTTTGTCTCTTGTCTAGAATCCTCATTAGTCAAGCCAAACCCCAATGTACTTGAAATCCCACTTCCAAGCCAGCCCAGTGTCCCAGTGTCTTTGTTCTCCTCTGGATTAAATTGGTTACCTTCAAGATCTAGCGCAATTTTCCTACTCCTAAATATATCCACAGGTTTGCCGTCTTGTTCATTCTTGCTTTCATCTTGCCCCTTTCCATTCGCTTCACCGTCACTGCCAAAGCCAAGCCACCCAGTCATAGTGGAGGTGAGAGTGCCAGAAGCTTCAGTATCTTGTTCTTTCGCTTCTTTACTGCTTTTCGTCATTTCATTCACTTTTGCTCCGAACCCCAACCACCCTGTGACTGAAGAGGTAAGTGAGGATTCACGCATCTCCTTTGTTTTGTCCTCTGTAGGTACAGTAACAGAATCAAGCCCCAGCAGTCCTGCCACTGAGGAACTGAGCCAAGAGGAGGAACCCCCTTGTTCATTTAGAGTTTCATCTTCCTTACTGTCATCTTTATCTTCACTGGTTTTGGTTTTTGTGACAACATTCATTTGGTGAATTTCTTCTGAGGGGCTTTGCAGTGTTGCTGGTTTAGTTTGAGTAATTTCTGGTCCACTGATCTGGACTTCACTATCGTCTAGTTCACTTGTGTCGATAGGATAGCCATTCTCATCCATACAGAAGAAATCAGATTTCTGAATGAAACACAAAGGCAAATACAAACAATTGGTAGACTATTTACTTAAAAACAGCATTTAAAGAGCTAAATTATCACAACACAGTGTAATGAATCAGGAAGCATATGTAGTAGTGGGGTTTTACAGTATATATGCAACCTGCTTGTTTTTTGCATTATGTACAAAGAGCTCTGGAAGCATGTTTACCTGTGTTTCCAATACTTTCTCAGTTGTTGCATAAATCTCTTCTTCTTTGACTGCATCCTTAGGAAAATAGCCAAACTTTCTATCAATCTGATTTGAAAAAAAAAAAAAAAAAAGACAAAATACATTATAAATATATTAATGGTAATCAGGCATATGTGAAGAAGAATGTTTTATTTGGTCTTTTTGTTGTTTTCTTATGTAAAAGGCACGCAACAAGGGGCGTTTCATAAATGCTTATCAATAACTTTGACAAATTTGAAAATAATGGGAAAGACATGGTTCTTTTTAACAGAAAGTATGATTGCCAAAGTAAAATACACTGGTTTTAGGAGAATTGATCAAGATGGCGACTAAACAAATTTTGTCATGTGGTATCATTATTAGCCAGGAAGACAATGGAGTCTGCATAATCTTAAAAATGTAACGATGTGATGCAATTACTTTGATTTGTAATACTTATTTTACTCTGTCTAATCCATCAGATTAGTGCATCACACAGACATACACTGCCTGCCCAGAGGTCCTCTCTTTTTCCAGTCAGTTTGTGGTATACAAAGATTATATCGCCTTGTCGGAAGCTCAGGAAGCGACAGTCCTTACTGTGGTGACCCCGGATAGCTTGCACTCGACTTATCCGACCTATACACACATATACGGGAGTTAATTACACAAAATTTTGGCTTATCATATTATGATCAAGTTCCGGAGCACTTACTTTCACATTCTGCATCTCCACAGATCTTGTAGTCAGACAACAATCCAAAAGTGAAATGAGTTAACGTTACAATTAAAAGACATATAATCCAGGAAACTGTGGAAGCAGCCATATTCTGATATAATAGTAGTTCAAGAGAATGTGTCCATATTGAATAAAACCCTATTGAGACCAGTTGTTGTGGCAAGTGGACATTGTCTCTTCACTGCTACTGTCATGAAGAGTCAATGGTGAGTGTGAGAGCTGAGATAAGATATAAGGCTAGCATGGGATAATTATTAACAGAAAAATGTTGACAAAATGCTGTCAACACAGGCATGTTATACAACTTAATTAATTTACTTTTAATGTAAAAAATACGGAGTTGCTTAATTTAAAAGGTAATTAAAATAGAGTCGTTTAGTCAAGCTTTAACTAAAAATATTTTTAGACATTTGACCTTTAGCACTTTAACGCATGTGTCGCTATGGTAACCAGCTGTGTGCAGCTAGCACGGCGCACAACTAAAGCGTCATCAATTGGCGCACAAAAACAAAGATGGTGCGCTGTTGGGTTTGTAGGTTGGCTTGTCTGTAAAAACGTAATTCTCGGTTAATTTAGCAGCGTTGATAAGAATCATAATGAAGTCGGACGTGGAAGAGCTTATGCCCAGACTTCTGCCCGTTGAATTTGGAGACAATAACGACGAGCTGGATTTAAATGGACCCCCAAGAAACCCACAGGAATACCTGCGGCAAGTCCAGTACGATGTGGTATTTTATTGGGAACCAAAACAATACATTTCATGTTTTAATTTCAGTATACAAACGAACATATGTGGGTTAGACGTATTTAGTTTACTAATTTCCATCACACGTCCCAATTTCTTCTTCCTAGTTTGGAGGCGTCAAAGTGTCCTGATGTGGTGGTTGCCCAGATTGACCCCAAAAAACTAACAAAAAAGCAAACAGTCAATGTATCTGTAAGTTCGAGCTGGAAAGTTTTGTGCCATAACTGATTATCAGTGCAGTAAAGCTGTACTCAGTTGCTTCCTGCTCTTTCAGGTACCAGGCTGCCATGCTGCTCCCATAGGTTTTTGCCCGAGTCTCAGCTGGCAGCAGAAGCAAGTCAGTAACTTTTCAGATGTCAGACAGGTGAGTGGTACTACTTCTGTAAAGCCCTTTGAAGCGAGCGACTGTTGTTGTGATATTGGGCTATATAAATATATCGAATGGGGTAATTTATTACTTTGTCACAATTACATATATTTTTGGAATTAGTTTAGTCACTAGCCAAAAATGATTTTCTCTTTTAGAGCATCACTAAAAACAGGAAACACTGGAGCAGCCAGACTCTAGATGACAATGTGCTCATGGTAAGAAGATATTTTTTGCACCACCAAAAGTTAGATTGAGAATCAACTCGTTGTCTTACAGCCAAAGGTCACTGATGAAGAGGGCTGGAGGAGATTTTGTCTTGGAAAGGGAGTCTGTTCAGGCACATCTTGCCCCAGAGGTGCAGATTCGTCTCCTGAACTCGATTATAGTCAGGTAAAAAACATAAAATTAACATTGCCAGCTTAATTTTTAATCTTCACGTAAAAATAAAAGCTGATAGTTTGATCTCTGCCTAGGTGGGCTTTCCTCCGTTTCTTAGCATTGTCAGCAGATTCAACCAGGTAATACATGTTTACATACCTGTTTCTGGTCATCATTACCACAGCCAATAGCCCATTTTAATGGTCTTTTTGCATCTTTGTTAGTCCACAGTACTGGTGGTGCTAGAGATTCTCATTAGTTGGTTTGAAGAAAGAGACTTTGTTCCACAGTTGGTGAGTTTGGAATTGCTCACATATGGTATTACTGTTTAAAATCTATGTAGTTAAATGCAATGGTGAATTGTAATAATTATTGAAATAGTTAAATTAATGGTTAAGATTGTAAATATAAAAGGGTAATTGGTGTGCTTATGTTTTAGGGTTGCTGGTTGTATGCATTATTGGCTTGTTTGGAGAAGCCACTGATACCTGAAGCACACTCCTCTATCAGACAACTGGCTCGAAGATGTGCACAGCTACGCAGCACACTAGTAGGGTTCAGTGCGCAAGCAACTATTGATGTTGCTAAAATTTAGATTTACCATTACCTAATGCTTCTTACAGGAAAGTCAAGATGATGAAAAACTACCAGCCCTCAACCTGCTAATTTGCCTTGTTGCCAGGTAATACTTTTAGGAACATAAAATGCCTCTTTTCACAGCATTGATTTATAAATACCTTTCTTTTATCCTGCAGATACTTTGAACAAAGTGACCTTGCCGACCAGCCAGAAACTGATAGCTAAAGAGTGGCCATTGGATGATCTATCTCTAATCCTGTAAAGTGTACCGTTTTAGACCTTGGCTTTAGACTGGTAGTGAAAATAATGATGATGCTTCAGATAACTGTTGCTCACTGCAATTGTACTCATTCATTAGTTTGATTTTTTTTTTTCTATTAAAGAAATAGTTTCTCACACATTTGTTTGTTGTATTCAACTTCAGGACAGGTGAGGTCTTTAAACTTGATCCATATGCAGTCAAAACAAAACCCACAGCATTTTACCAATACTTCACCTTTAATTTGAAGCTGATAAATCAGTTGGTACAAAAAAGGGACAACATCTTCAAAAAAATCATGAGCAAATCACAAATGTACAAGGGTTTTGACATCCATTTAGTATGAATGAAAAAAAAAAGGCAATGCCATGTACAGTAGATTTTAAATCAATGTCTCTGGTACCACGTTCCACCTTGTGGCATTTTGGATAAGACGAGCATAAACATCAAATCTTGGTATCACTGAATCATCTGGAACTAGTTCAAGTGACCAGGTCTTAAAATCCTCAGCCACTACAAGCCTGTTTAAGTCATAACAGTGTTTTCGTACAAGCATTACTGGGACTAATCTTTTAAAAATAACCAATTTTATTGTAGTCTAAACTGAATAGATTATCAGAAGGCATTTAAAATGTGAAACTTGGTGGTGAAAAGCAAGTTAAAAAATTTATCAGCTGAAGTCTTAGGTTGTTGTTTAGGAGCACTTCAGCGCCTTTTGTCTTTCCTATCTCTGTCTTTATGCTCCCTATCGCCTCGGGAAGATCTACTCCTCCCCTCCTCACTCTTCCTCTTTCTTCTATCCTTGGACCCCTTTGAGTCTCCCCCTCCACCTCTACTGCCTCCTCTTTTGTGATGACTTCTCTCCTCTTCCTTCTTCCTGTCTCTGCCCTTGTCTGATGGCCTCCTCTTGCGTTTAGCGCTGTCACGGCTGCGGCTTCGACTGCTGCTGTTGGATGATGAGGATGATGAAGAAGAAGAGGAGGAGGAAGAGTGACTGGATCCAGAGGAGGAAGAGCTGCCACTGGAAGAGGATCCAGAGGAGGATGAAGAGGAGCTCTTGCTGTGACTGCGGCCCTTTCTGGGCTCCTTTTCCTTCTTCCTCCCTCTTCCAGTATTCTTGTTCTCATTTGTAGGAGCTGCTGTGTTGCTGGGCTCTGCTTTACTCTCCGGTTCTACCTCCTGTGGTTGTACTTCCATAACCTGGTTGTCAGTAGCATCACTGTGTCCTTCTAGACCAGGTATGACAGAAACCTCTACATGGGATTCAGCCTGTGGATTGGAGTCTGGGGAGGGTTCCTGTGTCTCAGATTTATCAGTTGTCTCCTTGAGGAAACTAGGCTGTTGACTGTTTAGGGTATCTGGGTTGGCAGCAGCTGTTTCAGATGATGGGGAGACTGACCTCTCATTTTGCAGCTCTTTAAGCTCTGGTTTTCCTTCTGATTCTCCCTCTTCCTCTTTACCCTTTTCCTCATGTTCAGAGGTTGCCTCAATTTCTGATTCTGGACTAGCATTTTTGTTACCTTCATCCTCCTGCTCTATTCTGCTCTCACCTGTCTGTTCTCCATCCTTTTTCTCCTCACTACTTGTCTCAATACACTCCATACTCTCTTCATCCTTTTTCAACACCTCCTTCACTTGTTCCCCTCTGTCTTCTACCCCATTGTCCTTCTCCTCATCCATTTTCTTATCTCCCTCCTTCTCCATTTCCTCTTCCTCCTCATCTTCCTCATCCTCTTCCTCCATCTCAGCTATGCTCTTGTTACCTGTCACCTTGGCTACCTGACCTGCTGGCTTACCCTCAGCTGAGTGGTCCATCCCTGCAGCCACTTTGGTGCCATCCTGGTCACGGTTTAGCTGACGCCGTGGGCGAGACTCCATCTTGCTGAGGTGTTCGGCAAATGCCTGACACCTTTCTTCAAACACAGCTGTTAAAGAATATAAACAAACCCTTTACATTAAAGAATTAAGATTTAAAAAGGTATTCACTGTACTTATCAAAAACCTTGACTGACCATTTAGTTTCTTGGTGGAGTCATCGAGGAGTTTCTGTGTTGCGGAGCACATTTTTCCAGGCAGATAAAAGATATGGGGCTTTGACTTCGTGCGTATATATTTTACCAGACGGTTATTGTGATTGGTCCACTCCTCTTGCTATGGAAAAAATAAAGCTTTTATGTCAACCTCTATTGTACTTTATTAGCAACTGTGAATATGTAAATAATTACCAGCTGAGCTAATTCAACTTTTTGTTCCAGCAATCTCAGCTCAGTCTGTTTGGCTCTCCTTTCTTCAAATAGTTCTCTTTTTTCATTCTCCACCTTCTTTCTTTCTGCTTCAGCCTGAACTTCAAGTTTTTGCTCAATTTCTGTACGCCTCTTTTGCTGTATTAAGTAATTAAGGCATTCAGTTTAGACAGTTCAAGTTGAAAGAGAGAATAGTAAAAACATCTGACCTTTACCTTTTCTGTACAAACATTCGACTCCTGTTTAAATTTCTGCAGGGTCCCCATCAGCAGCCCAAACATGCGCCGATTCCTAAACACAAACAAATTGCGGCATGATTATTACCATCTTCAAAAAATGAAAGAATTTTAAAAGGGCTGATGTAAATACTACCTCTGTTTGCCCTTTTCATCCATAGTTTGATCTTGAATGAGGTCTCGGCGTGTTCTCTCCTTGGAGGTAGCTACTACAGACGACTGCAACGCTGGCTGTGCAATAGAATATGATAGTGTATAAAAACTGAAAGTATAAAGTAACAGACCAATGCGAAAGTTAAATACAGTACTATCCGCTATAAACATACCTTTTTGACATCGTCATCATCCTCAGCGTCGCTGTCGTGGCGCATCTCTCTCCGGGCCCTCTGGTCTCCTCCTGCCAGCCTGAAATAACCAACAATGACATCAGTAGATAATAATAAAAAGGTACAGGATACAAGGCTAAGCTCACAATACTGGCATTGCAGTTGCAATGTTAATACATACACTTGAAATTAAGCTCAACTATTAATCCTTGAGATGAATTAATTGTCAGACACATTTACCTCATAAGGGCTCCTTCTATGTCCCTCTGCTTGGCAGGTGGGCCACCAGCACCAATGTCAGAGAGACTGCGCCTGGAAATATACACCAGCAACATTCTCAATTATCTTATCTTATCTATCTATTTTATTTGTGTGTGTACACACACATACATACATACACACATATATATAGTTAAGGAGTTGTGTCACAAGTTACAGATGGTTTGCATGCCTTACCTGAGTAAGTTGATTCCCCTGCCTCTACCTCCTCCGGGGCCTGCCATGGGGGCGCCCAGCCGGCGGAGCTGACCCGGTCTGCACAACAAAACATACCAAATGAGTATTAAATTTAACAAATTATAAACCCTACGTGTGTAAGGAACTCTGTCGAAGCAGCTTTTACGAAATTGATACTTTAATGAGATTGCAGTGTTGGTAACCATTTACCCGACTAACACACGTCGCCCAAGGCCCAGTATGCTAATAAGCTAACAATGTCCAAATAAACCTCACGGTAAATTTCCCACACTAAATGACTACTACAACTAACGTTACTTGATTAAGTGTAGCATGCTTCTCAACATTGTACAGTTAAAAACAATCACAATGTGTATGCACAACATAAAAATGCACAACATAAAAAGCCATGAAAAGGTTTGCTAACTACATCAGCGGCTAAAGCTAAAACATGGCAGTGGTTTGGTGGCCAGGTTGCTGTTGCGTATGCACATGACACAGCTCCAAAAATCAAATATTAACACCGAAAAATAATTCGGGAGTTTACCTTGATTCATTAGGGTCGCGTCCAGTTAATTTACGAATATTATCATCCACACTTTTCAGGCTTTCCTTTGCCTTTTCGAGCTGATCTTGCAAGCTCCGCACTGCCACCGCCATCTTGCTTCTTGTTAGCGCGGGTCACGTGTACTTCTTCTACAACTTTCCTCTTCCTCGTTTGTTCTGAAGGCAGGCGGCGCCAAATCATGGGGTACGCCCTGCAACTTAATTCATCGGTGGCCAGAACAAAAGCGTTGTTTCATTGATCTTTCTCAGTTCTGTTAACATAAAAACTGTCATCAAATGTCAACAGAGCGCCCTAATCACTCAATTCAAAGAAGATGAGGTCTGTGTCTTACTGTGGAACAATGTGTTTTAGTTTCAATTTAATTTGCATAACGATATAGAGTTACCATAATGAGAACAAGTAACTCTATCTGAATTATTGTTTTTTAAATGCAACTCTTTAAAAAGCCTACCAATCGTGCAATTGCTAGAGTGAAATATCTAACAAAAGAACAATAACTTTTGGGACTTGATATAAACCACACTCAAAATGTTATATGTGGATGTGTGTGTGCAGAAAAATGAAGAAAAGGAAGAAACATGTGTCTTTATATATATATACTTTTATTCACTGACTAAAAGAGAAGCATTCATTCCACATTGAGTCAAATCATCATCCGGCAGGTTGACCCCTCACGTCTTTCATCAGTCAAATTTTAAATGGAGGGAATATGCTATGTACCAACATAGATCAACTCTGCTGGGAAAAAGACAATCCCCTGTAGGCTTATTCACCTTAAAAGAAAAACAAGAACAAATCCAAAACAAAACAATTGGGGAGGTTTCACTTCTATTTTATACTGTATATAGGTTTAATGGAAATGCACTTTTACACACCAATTATTATCACCAACAAAAGCTCTTTATACAGACAAACAGATGAGTAGAATTGGATATAACAAGTTTGATAATGTTTAACCAGATTAAGTTGTCTTAAATGTGAGGAGTCAAAAATGTCACATGGATAATTTAAAACCACAAACTGATTGCTTTGAAATGGGTTCTCTTCAAAAATCTGGCCCAGCAGTTTTGGGGCAAGTCAAGTTCCCTCCTCACAGAAATAAGGTAAAGCCCACTGCTATGCATTCACTTAAACACAATCACACAGAAAGAGAAAGCTCTTAATATTGAACATAAAAGATGGTAAAATTAATCTGCAACAAGACACAAGAAAGTCTTTCATTTACAAAGTTTGTAACATACTTCATGTTCATTAGCTGAACCTGGACGTGTTGCATAAAAGTAGATCAGGATAATGCATTATTGAAACCTATACAAATCTGCGCTGTGTTTGAGCTAAACAGATCTATCTATACAATTTATACTTCTTCAGCCAGGCGCTGTCAGCACTGCTTGTGCCCCTTTGTGGCCACTAGTAAAACTGCTGTTATTGCAAACGGTCTTGATTTTAAACAAATGCACAACATTCGTACCACAATAAAACTGGGGCCATCTAACCAGTCTCACAGAGACTAAGAGTGAGCCCGCCGTCATCGCCACTGTCACTGGGCTGGTTGATCAGAATCAAATGCTTTTAAAATTAAATGACAAGAATTTATAAATTATCATAAGGCCAAGTACTGTCATTGCAAGATCTTAATACTGTGTTTATTTTTAATGTGTGACAGTGAAAAAATAAAACAAAAATGTAGATTATATGCATTCCTTTTGCATAGTTTGGAGGCTGGACTAGGCAGAGGCCAGTATGCTTGGCTAATTACAAGGTCATTGGCTAACATTGAGCATACATATCAAAATATTTATACCCCTCTTAATGGCAGGTATCTCAGAGGAGGACTAAATGTGACCTCGCTATGGTATGAACCACATTTGTAGAGAACTAATAAAAATGTGTCAGGTTTGGAATAAGTTTGAGGTCTCTTGGTGAGCTAAAATCCATCTATATTTTTCTAGCAGTGCTAAGAACCTATTTTTTTCATCACAATATAAATTTCTAGTCTATTAGCAGAAGGCCTTAGTCTTTAGCTAAAATGCCACAAGACGTTATAACCATACGCGTCACATTGTGTTGACAGAACTACCTTGTTTCTATACTTTTTCCAGAAACAAAACCTTTTGGATGCTTTTGTGTTTTCAGTCTTAGGATATCACAACCGGTTTTCTACAAGACATAAAAACGTCTGAGCGTCTGAGCAATCATCAAACAATAGATAAAGTCTGGTTTGACTGATGCTGATATGACAATGCTGCTTTGGTACTAAAATAACACACACTCATCAATCCTTGTCAGTGGTTTGGCTCAAAGAAGTGGCAGCCTCCACTTTAAATTTATGTGCGACAGACATTACAAAACCATCGTACATATACACTTAGCTAATCACCACACAGATTTCATTTGCTGTCAACAGTCTCAGATGGACTACATTAGAGACCTGCTCTTGGGATTCAAATACCCCTAAGTCCACAAGGGCCCTGCCATCTTACAGGATTTCTTTAGAAATGTTTTTAATGAGGACAGAAAATTTGTACGGTAACTGCTGGTGAGATACTACGGAATAAGAATCCATCTTTCCCTAAACTCTGAGATCAATCACCAGTCTGTGTGTATATACAGTACAACAAAGTCAAACAAAAATACCGCTCTCCAGAAGCTTCTGCATACCTCTACTAAAACAGAGTAGATATGGTCACACTGAATGAAGATTCAGCTACTGTGTTATATATTCAAACAAATGTAGACTTTACACACATCTGCATGGACTCAAGGCAGAGAGTAGCTTGTCATCTCAGTAGCAGAGTAGGCTTCCTTTTGTGTACCTGACACAAGAGGTTACAGAAATGGCCTCTGGAATTTGTTAATAAGACAAAGCATACAAATACAATGAAAAAGAGCAGCTTTATAAGTCACTTTTGAATGGGATCACACTTCTACTCGCTCAGACCAGCTGATAAGCTGGTATGACTAGTCAGTATTATCTGCTTGCTCTTAAAGAAAAAAAACAACAACAATTATATAGATTTATATACTTATGTCTATATTATTCATGCAGAGTTTTGAAACCAATAAACTGTTTTCTTGGCAGATAGCCTGAGCAACTCCCATGTGGAATGTCCTGTTCCTAGTCCATGTCTAGCAGCAAAACTTTACAGCACTAAAACCGGGACTAAACACCTGCCACAAACCTGTCATTTAATATTTCATGCACACTGGTTTTATGGTACAAAGACGCCTAGATACACGGCTGCCATGCAGTAAATATTTGATTATCTTATAACTCTTAAACCCCAGCAAAGAAGCTCCAATCAGCAGCCTTTAACTGGGTGTTTAGTCCCTGTGTTTTGAAATTGAACTGAACTTCTCACCTAGTTGCATTTAGCTTTACATTCACTCACTCCTCACAGTTGTTAATTCACAAAATAAAAGGGCACAAAATAAAAGGGCAAGAAATAAGGGGTAAAATATTACTCTTCTGGTCCTTTACATGCTACCACAGACTTTTATACTATACTGCACTCAACGAAAAGCTTGCTGTTCAGGTAAATTTGAATGCCTTAAATGACTGTACAGTTTCAACACAGATTATAGGTAAAACACAAGCTTGGCCATACCTTGGCCATACCTTGCACACTGATCTGCTTTGGTACTTGAAATGTCTTTCCGCCCAGCTCAGCACAGTAATGTTAATACAGTCTAGTGGCAGTAAGCAAAGCTAAGGTCAACAATGAATAAGTATAACATGAACTTGTGAAAATGGGAGAGGTACAGAGTCGGCGCAGCCTCCTGCTAGCGTTAGTGCGGGCACTTCAGACAGACGTGTGTCTCGGTTTGTTTTACTATGGTCTTTGGCAGCTCAAAAAACGAGAGGAGAACAGATCCAGTGACTCCTAAAGCTAGAGGCCTGAGTTATTGTTACGTTCCCTCCTCCTCCTCTCTTTGAAAACCGATTTAACCCTGAGATCGAGCAATTTCTGTTCCTGCTTCGTGCTGCACAATGAGAGATAAGACTGACACAGAACACTAGCAAGCCCTGTCTAAACAAAAACACACAAGAATGCACTGCAATGGCTGCACAGTTGATACTCTGTATTCCACATTCATACTACCATAGTCTAATAGTCATGTCTAATAGATACACTATTCAAAAATTACAATTTGCGCAGACACAAGCACACTCAACAAGAAGTTTTAATAGATATACAAAGTGTGAAACTGTAGCTACAGTAACTCCTAATACAACAACCCTAAAGTCTGAACAAGCAACAAGGACCACAAACAACACAGCCAGAAATCTGGGGAGATAAAAAAGGTTTAAAAGCAGTGAGTCTTCAGATGCTTTTAGGCACACGTTGGATCACCGTTTAGCTTTTAGCAATTGAATTTAAATCAACTGCTACATGCTAAAATGTGGCTTGTGATCTGACTTTCAATGAACCCACTGCCCCCATCTTCTAGAGAAAATATAACCACGAAATACCTTTACTAGTCAGAGATAAAAACAAACTTAAACAAATGTTTTGCCTTTATCTTCATTTCTCCATTGTTGCTCCTTAATAAGGTTTTTAAAATTATGAGACCAATAATCCCCTAGTACTTCTACATAAGGAACTATCTTATGTATGACTTATGTCTTCAATCAGAGAAAGGGCTATATGGAAAATATCATTACCATGACCATTCTATGACTATTTAAGCATGTTAAAATCAAAGGTTGTTAAAAATAGTCTGTTAGGCTTGGAAATCTACATACTTCATGACTACATTCTGTTACAGCTTGTCGTTGACCTACTCAACCTTATAAAAGGTCTTAACTAGATTCTATCCAATACACCCAACAGCCTAAAACCCATACATTTATGAACAAGTTTAACTCTAAAAAGAGAGATGAGAGGGAAAAAATTGTTAAAAACCAACATGGTTTGGTTTTTAAGAGTGGTAATGTTGGTATTGCTTTTCCCCCAGAGAGTGTATGTGTACACCTCTATAAATAGCCACAGGTGGCCTGTAAAAGTAACTCTTGGTACCAAAGTGCATTAATCCTGAGATATAGACCACGGACTTGAGATTATCATGGCTAAACCATTGTGGTCGACGAACTATCAGGCAAACACCATAGGCCCAACAAGAGCAGTTTATGGTGAACCAAGAAAAGTGCTGGCACATTGTAAATTCACTCACTCAACCTCTAGCAGCCTTGATATGGACCATCATACTCTATACTATCTCCCCCGGGCCCTTAAAAACCACAATGTGCATGGCAATAACTGAGGTTGTAACAATTCAGAGGACCAACTGTTAAAATCCCTGCTCAGGAATTGTCTTTACCAAGACACAAGTGTTATCCAAGTATACAAACAGTCACATATTGGAGCATCAGATGGCAGAATACTTGGCCCAATCATTGCCTGGTGCAACATCAGCATGGCATTTGGTAACTCAGCAAGTGTATTTGCTGCACTGACAAAGACCTTGAGTGTTTCCAAACCAAAACTGTTGGCTAATGACATCTTAAAAGACACTCAAAATATCAATAAAGCTCTTTGTCCAAAAAGCAGTTCACTCCAGGACTACATTCAGTTCATTTAGCCAATAATTGGGCCCAGCATTTCCACCATCTAAAACAAGGATTTCAATCATTCCCCAGCCCCACTCTGCACCCAGTAACATCGACTGGGGATATAAAACATGTGCAATGAGCAGACTGCCATTCTTAACCTTAATCTTTGAAAACAAATGTATGATTAAGTTTGCAAACCCTCAATAGTGGAGTGAGGTTTTCTCAAATGGCAAGCTAAACATTAAGATTAATAACATGCATCCAGAAAACAAAGGGGCTTCTGGCAAGGCAACAGTGACTCAAAATAACATAATTTCTCACATTGACTGATTGTTTCACATAACCGACAAGACAACACCACTTCATTGTTATGGTCATAGTGATGTGAAGATCCTACCTGAGACTGATGGAAATAACCTATAAGCCACAGAAAAGAGCCACATGACTGAATGCCATGTTGTGCTGCAAGTGCCAGTAATCAAACTGATGTCTTGGCTGTCAGTAAAACATGCAAAATCCAAACCCTGGCGGTGGATATTATGATAGAGCAATATTATATATTAGAGTCGGAACTAAAAAAGCACCCTGACTGGCCAACAGAATGATAAATAAGTTACATTCAGTGCATCCGTTTCATTGTCCCTATTGTTTACAGAGCACTTGAAATCCTCTGTAGAGAAAAACAGGTTTGGCTGTGCTGTTGCTGGTATGTATGCAACACCTTGGTTTGAAAGCTATGACAAAACAAATGTTTGTGTTATTTTAGCACAGCCTCCTGAAATGTCTGGAACTGGAGGTTTCACAAGATATATTTATGTATGGCATTGTGAAATAGCCATATCTATTACATGTGTTGCATTTCAGATCTTAACTGTGCACAATGTTTTAAGTGGATGCCCACAATGGCATCAGAAACATACAGACTATAAAAAGACTATTAATTAATAGGATATTACTGATATATTCATCTTGAATATATAAAATAGATGTGAACAAATCAGCTTATAACATAATAAAATAAAAAAGGGGTGAGTCATACAATGAAGGGGATGGAGTGATGTTTAGAGTTTGGCTATGAATATGAGTCGGAAGACTAGGCTCCAGCCTTTGTCAACTAGTGAGAACAGTTGAGAAAGTGAGCAGGGTGGGAAGTCTTTAGCAGCATCTATGTAACAATATCAGAACTCCATCAGCGAGGTGCATGCAAATCCATTTGGCTTTGAAATGCTACTGAACAATGATCGTAACCCTGAGTCATGGAAAAGACATGACTGTAGCCAAAAACTGCATTTGCACCAGCCATGGTCAATCAGTAGAAAATTCCCACCCTGCTGGCAAATTTCTCTACCTAGTAGACAAATGCAGAAAGTGCTCCAATCAAAGCAACAGAAAAAGCAGCTAAGATTATTACAAGGAAGTGACTGATTGTTTGTTTACCTCCACTTCTTTTGCTAGAGAGAAGCAGAAAGACTGACTCATGCCAAAAAATAGGAAAGATATTTTATAACTAAAGCAATCATCCCCTGCACTTATAGCCCCCATAATTCTATTTATTATCATTCAGCATGTCTGCCATGTCCTGTCTTCACTGTGAGCAGGAAGAATAGTAATATACTTAAAAACACACAACCTATAGGGGCAATGGAATTACCACACATGAAAAAGGGTTAAAAGCAGGGCAGATAGAGATGAAAATAGCAAAAAAGTTAACAATAAAGAGGCTCCAGAGGTTATTAAGGTGAAGGAGAGACATCAAGCTCCATTTACTTGTTGTGAACAAAACCAGGCCAGACTAGGGCAACTGACTCAAAACAAAACACTGAATGGCTGTCAGTAAGCAGAAACAAAAATAAATAATATAGTAAAATAAAACCTTGGGTGTTTAAGATTTACAGCAATCTGCTCTGAACATAGATTTGAGGTCTGATCTGTCTGACTTAGTGTGGCCTGGTTCTGACACTTGTTGGCTATTTAAAGTACAATGTGCCACCCTGTCTACATGCCCATGCTGAAGGCATGCACCTCGCGGTGAAAATGCTGAGTGGGTTCGGATAAAACCAGGTTAGAATCCAGACAAGGGTGCCAGACACGACCAAGGCCTAGCGAAACTTCTTTCACCAGATTATGAACTGGATCACCTTCCATGCATACAGACTGGTCAGGGTCAAAGTCGATACTCTCCTCAGACACAGTTAGGACCTGAAGGCTGGATCCTCGCAGGCGAGAGATGGCTACTAGGTTATGTGACCAGACAGTGTAACCTTTGGAAGAAAAAATAATATAAATGAGTTATATAAATAACTGTATTCATGAAAAGTGATGATCAAGTAATTTTGTATTATAACAAATACTAGAGAATAAGATCATACCGGCATAAACAGATAACAGTTTTATGTTCACAATATGAGAGTAAAAAATTGTAGTAGATCATAACTTTAAAATTAACTTTATGCACACTGATGGTTTTCTGGAAATGTTCGTCACCACAACTTGTACTGCATTACTTTAAATGTGAGGACACTCACCATGTATGACCAATACAGCCAGCTTAGTACATCTCCATGCCAAGAGGACCAGGGGGTCTTCATTGCGATTGATGCTGAGGTCAGGAAAGTCGGGGTCGTCCCTCAAGAGCAGGAAATGAGTCAGTGTTTTGTTGTACTGCTGTGAGATGAGTTCCAAAGTGGCATCAGTCACAATGGTGCTGTAGCTGTCCAGGTGGAGACGCTCCAAAGGGAGACTTGGTTTAAGGACCCTAAGGAGCTCTAAGCTGTCGACTTCCAGTGCCATGATGTAGACTCTCAGATTGCTGCTAACACGAACCTATTTGAAAATGGATATGAATATATGTATAAGCAATTTTCAACTAAGAAGGGTACTAAATAAACTGAGATGCCTTACTAGTGCTTTCCAGTCATCTTCTGTAGCTGTCCCTTCTAATGGTTTAAACTCTAGAGCAGCCCCATTAAGCAGCAGTGAGAGACGGTGCAAAGGAGTGCGACGTGGAGATGCCAGTAAACCACAAAGCTCTGATGTCAAATCAGAAAAATCCAGAGCCAGGGAATGAAGATTTGAGAGACGAGCCAACTCTGATGGTGAGATAAGGGGTCCTAAGGCCAGGAAAAAGAAAGCATAATAGATAGGTCAAAAATCAATTCAAAATGTGTTTAGCGTCAAGCCATGTCACCAAACTAAGACTGCATACACACCAAGCTGGTGGTCCAATAAACTGAGGTGTTGCAGGGTCTCTGCTGAAGGGTTGGACAGACAAGCTAAAGAGCTGGGTGTCACCAGACCAAGCATGAAGCTACATGAAAGCCACCTGAGCTGCCTGCTGTTGGACAAAAACTCCATGAACAATTGCTGGACTCTGTGGAAAGCAGAGGACATCAGTAATGAGGAAGGAAAGGATAAGGATTAGTGTAAATTTATTGTAGCTGCAATTAGATCCTGTGACAGTCATTTGTCAAACTGGATATGAAATCCAACACAGCATTGTCAAATTTACTTTAACAGTCAATGTTAAGTCAAGAGTAAAAATAGTGCAGTAGTTTTAAATTTAGTTCATTGTAGTTCCTCTAACATGTTTTAGACTGTGCAAAGGTTTGGTGTCTTCTTTGATTACTATATAATACAATGGTTTGACAGAATTAAACTATGAAAGTTTTAGAACAAATAAAATATACAAATGTAAATAAATAGCATTTTATAAGGCATAGCGGTATACACCACAGTAGATAAAAGAAGTATTTACAGATGTTACTGTGACTATCTACATGTTTTCTAGTGGGAAACATGCAACACACAAAAAACAATGTGGAAAGGTGCATTGAAACCATTAAAACCTGCTTACTCATTGATCTTTTTGTCACCCTGGTCAATTTGGTGGAGGTTGGAACTGTCCAATAGTCCCTCTTGTTGAAGAATACAAGTGTCCCCATACAGACTGAGCCGCTGGAGGTTTCTGGGAGTGTAACAGAGAGGGGAATAAAGTAAAAGAAACATTTTTTCTGTACCATCACACTAGAAGAGAGAAAACAATGTGACCATTTGTCCAGATAAACACATTTGTTTGTTTAGTTAAAATGCCTGGTTGGTCCTTGAAACACACTTAACGAGTAACTTCTCAAATAAAACTAATTACATAAAGTACATAGAGTATTTAGATAAAGCTGAGTAAAGACCATTTAACACTTAACTACAGGGTAAGATTTATTTTGAACAATTTGGAGTCAATCTTTCTAGAGTTCAAAAAAAGGTAAGCTTTTCCTCTAACAAAATAGTGCTATAAAACACAAACTTTCTTTTTTTTTTTTCACTTTCCCAGACCTTTACTTTGACTTTAGTATGAATGCTACTTGTTTGAATGGATTATCAAATTGCATATCATTTTGGCCTTTCTACAATGTAGTGGCTACATTCTGTAGAAATCCCACGTCAGCTGTAGTCAACATGTGAACTGTGAACATATGTTTCAGTTAAAACATATCAAGGACACACATCAATTAAATAACTATTATGTGTATTTAAAATACACATACTCGAAATAATTAACATTAACTCTCCAGTGTTGCTGTATACGTTGTGTATGTGGAAAACAAAATAGAGAAGAAAAATATAGAGGCCAATTATAGGAGGACCTTTGCGTGTTATGGGTATGATAAACAAATTAAAACAGTAAGCGTACAGTAACAGTATATGTACACGATGTAAAAAGAAAGCGCCACTGCAAAGACATGACCCCCGATTACGTAACAGCAAATGTCAGGGTTTGTTTATAGCTAACGAAGCTAGCTGCTAGCTTTTAAACTGCGCAACAAATACTCCCAAAATGGACAAATGAGAAGCGCGATTTTGAAAAACTGAAAATAAAAACTAGATTAAGAGGCGTGACTTGAATGTACCTATTATTTCTGATGCTGGTGAACACACACAACACCTGGTCCAAATAGGTGACCATGGCGTCTTTCCAACGCTCCGAGAGCTGCGGGTCCCTGTCTGCACCGCGGGGTTGGTCCATTCTTGTGGCCGACGGGTCGCTGTTCATGGGACTCAGATAGCCTTCTACTGGTGCAAGCTCGAGCTGCAGCTCCCGCACGAAAGAGCCGAACTTCCGCATGAGAAACTCGAGCCTAGGGGTCTCGTCGGAGCTGGAACCGCCACCGCCGCAACCTCCTCCACCTATCCGCAGTTTGAGCTCGGTCCACAGCGCGGGGTAAAAGAGGCACTCCCTCCAGCGCGAACACACGGATGAGGCCCTCAGCTTGTCTCGGTCGGACAGAAAGGAGAATATATGGACAATAAGCTCGCTGGGCAAAGCCATGGCTCCGACTCCCCCGCACAGAGCCATGGCGAGCTTAAAGAGGCGCTTTTCAACACCCAATATGACACTGAAATGCCGCTTTGAGCCGTGGTTGAAATGTCTGCCACAGCGGCATGTACCATCTACTCTTCCTCTCTGGGTAAAAACAAACCGTTTTTCAGCTTTGCCTTCAATACTATTGGACCGTACCATTATAGGTCATTGAGCGGGGGTAGAAACCATCTAACGGTAATATTTCAGGGTGCACTGCAAGTAAAATGCCACATTTATTAAGCTTATAACTTTCCAAATATAAACGTATTCATTACTTGGGTGTAACACTGGTAGCATGAGTATGAAAGCAATTACAGCCTTGTGTTTTTAAGTCAATGGTCTAGTCCCAAACTGGTGTTATTTTTGCCATGCAGTTCATCTCCGCGAGAGGGCAGTATTTACAGCAACAACTATAAGCCACACGTGATCTGTATTTTGGAGTTGGTTTCCAGCATCAGACACACCCCTCAGTCTTTACTCCCTGAACAGAACAGAACTCAAGTTGTTACTAAACCCATAATCAGTGGCAGACAGCAGGTAGGCCTAGCTATTTAAACTTAAGAGTAAAACAAACAAACAAACAAACAAACAAACAAACAAAAAACACTGTCAATATAGGACTGCCTGTATTGCATTGCAGAAGGCTAAATAATTACATTTGATATAACCAACAGGTCAGTAGGTTATAGCATGCAAAGTGAGGAACTTTTCTCTGTAGAGTCTGCATGTCCTTTCTGTGTTGGTTTCCAGCAACACAATCAGCCTTCTCAGTCTACTCCTCCCAAGGTGAGATATGCCTAGAAATATTCCTCCCACTGTCCAAAGGCATGCATGTTTAAGAGAACTTGTGAATCTAAGTTGGTTAACTATTTAGCTATCTATACACTGTGGTGGATTCCAAATTGAATGGCGTATTATTTTTTATTTAGCCTACTTTACTTATTAACCAGTTTTTTACTCTGGAGTGTGCTTAACTATGTTTTTTTAAATGGTCCTATACACTAAATAAATAGTGTTGTGGAATACCAACTTGCTGCGAAAAAATATGTCAAGACTATTTATGTTCTCTCATAAAAACAAACAAACAAAAAAACAAGATCTCCTGTGGATTGCAGACAGCATAGGCCATGTGTTGATAATGTAATGAGCATTCACATTAGATTATGTTGACAATAAATGCTTCCACTTTAATGAAGCCATGTCTGTAAAAGAGAACAAATGGAGGACTCGAGACACACACAAAAATCACATGGCTGCTTTTGCCAAATCAGTATTTTTGTTGACCAGTGGGATTCCGTGTCTGTCTCTGTGCTAGATGCATGCACCTGGTGAATTACAATACTTATTAGCAGATATTTCCCATACAAATGTGTGTGCATTGCAGTGGTAGAATGTAACAAATTAAAAGTACTTAGTTACTTTACTTAAGTACAATTTTCATGTATCTGTACTTTCCTTGAATACATTTTACAAGACGTACATTTACTTTTATGTCACTACATTTAAGAGCAGGTAGCTATACTTTTTACTACACTACTTTTTTAAATTGGTTTCAAATAAAACGTATTTTGTGTTTGATTTAAAATCATTTGTTTTTGCCAGGTCGTCACTGTAGACACAGTACATAAGTATAAAAGATGCAGTAAAGTAGTACTCTTCAGAGAAACCTCACCAACAAATTCAGTCTCATCTGTTGCACCATTAACCTTTAGTTTTCAGCACAGTCTTTCAGCAAAATCCCTCACATTTAACACATTCATTAGTTCTTAAATCTGTGCCAAATACTTTTTTATGCACAAGTACATTTGAAAGTACTTTCATACTTTTACTTAAGTAGACATTTTAATATGGTACTTTTACTTGAGTATATTTTTGCTTGTTTATCTGTACTTTTACTAAAGTGAAAAAAATTCTTCCACAACTGGTACATTGCCCATAGTGTGCTGTAGACAAGATGCAAGGTCCAACCAATCATGCAAAAGAGGAAACATGCATTATTATCATACCAAATTTACAGTATAAGATTTCTGTTGTGGAGTTTATAATGCATTGGTTATTCTATGGTGAAAATGACGCCTGCATTACAATTTCCTTCCTAGCCACTAGATGCCAGTAGAGCTCCACTCTTGCTGTTATCTCCCTGTATCTGCAAAGATGGGAATAGGAACAGTAATGACTGAGGGTTAATTTGAATTAAAAGTAGAAATATGTCATATTTAAATGTGGTTAGCCATACAGGGTATAGACATGGGAGTCTGCATAAAAGAAGGAGAAGTTGAGGGAGGTGAAGGATTTGGTAAAAAGAAGCCCTTGGACAGTTTTAAGGAGTTCCTAAAAGAGTCTGTGAGGACTGCACAGAGAAAGATTGCCACTTTCAAAGGGAGACCGACAGCTTCTTGACCACAGACAGAAGCAGATGAAGGGCTTTGCTAAGAGATGACTGACTGGAAGTTAGTCATCAAGGTGAGAGCTTTGAAGCCAAAACTGAGAGTGTAGGGACAGAAAAATACAGATTTCTTCAAACAGGATGGATATCGTCCAAGTCCTGTTTTCTTCAGCAAAAAATAACAAAGCATCTTGTGAAATTTTAGCTTGTAGTTCACGTCATTAATACACTGGATTATGGCAAATACTTCCTAATCCTATGACATATGTTTCTAGTAAGACAGAAAATGACTGGGTCTAAAACATACAAATGCCATGTAGAGAGACCAGTGCAGTTTTCAAAAAAAAAAAAAAATTACAATTAACAATTATATTACATCTAATATTGCTTATTTGTGGATAAATGCTTATTGTTGAATGATCAATATACTGCACCAGCATATACAACAACCAGGACAGGAACAAACATAATTTTCAAATACAAGAAAGAATGGTTCCCATAGTGGTAGCAATAAAAGAAATTTCACAATACAAAAAAGAAAGGTGTGAACTGCAATCTCTGGCAGTCTTTCAAGCAAGTTTGGCTGGCCTAACATCAGGCTAGATTTTAAACTAAGATCTTGTGTACAGCCTGGCAGCAGTATGAATCTGTTAAATGGAGGACAGATGGGACACATTGGCTGCCTCAGAGATGTTTGTGCTCCTATGCAACAAAGGCTGCCTGGATGTAAAATCTTCCATGAAAACATACCATGGCTCACAACAAACAACAGCTACAGCAAGGACAAAGTTTTCCCTCCACCCATGGGTCCAGGCCGAACGCTTGAATAAAAGCAAAACATCCTTTTCACTAAAGGTGTAAGAAGAAGGTGTAAGAAGGCCATAAACATAGACATTTATTATATTATGTCTAAAGCTGGAGAGCATCAGTGTGATTCAATGAATGATCCTCTCTTAAAAAACAACATTATCTTTTCTAAGCTACGACAGGATTTTGTGCAGTATTCCAAGTAATAGTTATAAGCAGCATTTATCACAAGATTTATAATAATAGAGTTGCACAATATTTTGATGCAAATTTGTATGTTGCAATGTCCTTAACGGAACTGGTGATAATGCAATATGATTTTGTCAGTGTATTGGGTAATCCTATGTATGAAGCATGTTAAGGTAGTGTCAATAGGCTGTGGTCATTATCTTGAGAATGGCACCCAAAGACTACCTCTAAAGGGCGGTGATAATTTATACACTGCTGAAGTCATGTCACTCCAAATATCACAGTGAGATATTCATATTGACAAATAAAAGTATGAATGATGGAGGACAGCATTTCGACAAATAAAAGCTTTATGAGCAGAACCTAATATAATTTGAAGCACACTTTTATGTGACACGTAAGTATGCTCAATGTGGTCTCATTAACAAATATGATATCGACCTTTCTGTTTTATGTGGCGCCGTAAATTTACAAAGTCAATCAATTCTTCACTGTGTGTGTGTGTGTGTCTTTGCATAGACAAGCTATGGTTCATATTACATGTAGATTAGCAGAACTAATTTGATTTCAAACTCCTTACAGTGGCATAGCTGTAAATGTATTTTTTTCATATATGCATTCTTGTAAACAGCATGTGCAGAATTACACTCATTGTTCATAAAATGGCATGGTATCCGTTTGTCTCTAAAGAAGGGGATTTACACATTTTTGAGGGCAAAGGAACAAGTGCAGTGGAATGTAGAGGCAACTGACATTTCATCCATTTATCATGTCAGTAGTCTGCCATCAAGAATATACACAAAGGGGGCTTGATAATAAATGATGGAGACTGGCTTTAAGTCCCATCTGAAGCCTCATGTATCACTGTCAACCTATCAGACCAGAGTACTGTTGTGGAAGGAGTTTGACAAGCCTGATATAGAATAAACTGTATTGAGTTGTGAAACAGTACAAGCTGTGACTGCACTGTCAGAGGAATATTCACTACATTTTTGACTCATGGCTATGTAAGTGTCAATGCATTTGCTACAGCTCCCTGTGTGTGACTTCATCATAATGACATATGACTTTTTTGTTGTGTTTCCTTAGTTACTTGGCATAAAATAATAATCTTTACGTAGTGTTTTATGCCTTTTGTATTTGCTGGCTCTATGAGGATGCATATTTATTACCAACGCTGAGGAAGTTGTTTTTGTTGGCATTGGTTTGTTGGTTTGTTTGTATATGAACTTGATAACTCAAAAATGAAAAATTGGATTTTGATTTTAAAAAAGTATTACATTAAGAAAGGTCAGTAATAAGCTTTTTTTTTATTATTGTGAGATAGGGCAAAAAATTATAACTCAAGCCACAAGGGGTCAGTAAAGGAACAAATGATTAGTATTAGGATAAGTATGTTTTTGAGTTAACCCCGAGCAGACGTTCCCTGGTTTATGAGCTAAATCCTTATGTATTTCAAAACACTGTCACCTCTCTTTTTGATGGGACCTGGGAGGTGAGGGCAGTTGTTCCAGCAGCTTGACACTGTAACACCTTTCTTCAGCTTGTAAATTGATTTTTGGGTTACATCAAAACTTGCAAGCTATACTTTTGACCTCCACCATTTACTGTAGCTGTGTGTCCCTCAAAAAAAAAAAAAAAAAAAAATTCAAAGCGTCTGTTTCCTTTTGCAGCGGCCTCTGTAGATGTGGTGTGAGCAGATCTGAGCAGGGCTGTGAACTTGTGTAGCTGTCAGACTTTGCCTGGTCATGCCAGCTGTGCTTTGTGAGTGCCATGTTGGACAACTCCCAGTCGGGCTTCAGTGCCTCTCCAGCATCAGTCAATGAGACGGCATTTTGAGTGTGTGCCTGCAACTGACAGTCTCCAGAGGTCCTAGCAAAGAAAACTGACAAATAGTTTGAGTTTTCCAATTTACCATATATTGAGGTGCATTTGTAATAAAAAAAAAGAAGGAATTTAATACTTTTAAGAACTGTTTCAACAGAAAATGGACAATCTGTCTCAAGTCCACTGTTAAAAAGTGGGAACATCAGGGGTTGAAGAGGAAAATACATTTTGGGTTCACTCTTTTCTGACAAAAAGATGATAACAAAAGAATACAGAGTAAGGCTGTGGTGTAGGTACAATGCTTTATAGTCAAGCAATTCACCCATTTGCAGTTGTTTTTGTGTCCGGGAATCACTCTAATATACATCATTCATATGAAACATAAAATCCTTAAATGTGACTTGATGTGTTTTTAATGCCAGCTTCAGCCTCAATGCACAAGATTATTGCCTTTGTGCAGCTAAAAAATTCTGTTGTTCCTATGAACTATGACAAAGTATTACCATATCTGCCACAAACAAACCTAGAAACACTGAACTGAACATTTTTTGCATGTTTACAAGTTATTTGTGATCATTTATTCATTAAAGTTTGAGAGTGGGAGGAATCTATCCCACCTATTGTCAGCTTTAGCCAGTTTACATCCTGGCACTATTTTGAGACACCTATAAAAGGATGGCTTCATAGGAGCAGAAGTTTGGTAGTTTAGTTGTTAGTTAGTGTTTGAAATGAAAAATACAATGAACATAAAGTATAGTTTAAACATTTTTATTATATTGTTAGAAAATGGAAGTGCCTGAACTGAAGACAATGGAAAGATCACAATATACTGAGACATTTGTGTGTAGTTCAACACATTCTGCAGCTGTTACAGATATAAAAACTGAGGGAAATCCACATGCTATACATATATGCATTGCTAGTTTTTATTCATTTATTCTTTTCTATCATTTGCCTGACAACAAAGTAAAAAAAAAATATTGCACAACTTTGAAAAGATATTAAAACAGTCACACATTCTTTCCAAATACACGGGCCAAGACAGAAATCAAATCTTTGAATCCTTGACTGTTTACTTGCAGGTTTAAGGCATGTGTAATGTACAGTAGCCTGTATTACTTGGACTACTGAATGGATGGCCAGTTGAAGTGTTGTGTTTATGATCACAAAATTAGAAAATGTCTGCCCTATTTCACCAATGCACACCAATCCACTTTCACCAATGCAGTATGTGGGTCAGCATATGTCAGCATCAAACCAGTGTCACTTGTAGCTCAATTGAAAGAGGTACTCCATGATGTTTACAGCACTTGTCCAACTCTGGAGCCTTCCTGAGTGCTCTATATGTGTTGAGAATGATTGCATGTGGTTAAATTAGGCGACCAGTGGCGCAAAAAGGCTCTTAGAAGCAACAATGTTTTTATGACAGTTGACTATAAAACTACACCCAAGGACATTTTATGCATTATCTGTATGCAGCTACAGACTCTCTCTACAATCTGACCATTCTGTATTGATATTTTCGCATTCAGGTAGCTACTGAAAACACCTTCTGTGCCCCTCTAATGAACTGTCTTTACAAGTCATGCAGCTCCTTCTGCTTTCTTGATAATGTTCTCCTCTGGGAAGACATCTTAGTTTATGTATTTACCCAGATTTGCAGATGTCTGATGTCTCTCTAATAAAATGTAAATGTAAACGTCAGGGCTGGCTGTAATTTCCATAAAATTGGAGGTTTCCGTGTATGAACAGCAATCATAAAGCAAGTATAATCTCCCCCAGAGGATGCATACATGCAAAAATGTTATGGGGTGATTGTAAGCGAAAGTGCCCAGGTTTCCTCACCCTTTTCGTTGTTCTCCCACATCGCCACTGCTTAATTGGCCGTAAATAATGGCTGTTGCTCGACACATTAGCTCCTGAATCCAGTCACTTCGCTCCACACTTCTGCAAGACCACACACAACCAAGGTGAATAGTCCTAAATTACTGGGGGTTTCAGGGTCAGAGAGGATGCAGAAGTGAATGAAGTGATAAGTGAAGACAATTTAATACCGCAACAGTGCCTGACAAGTAACTATATTTCTATTTTACACTGAATAATGAAGGGCTTGACGCATGACAAGGAAAATATACCATGGTAGCAAAAGCACACCTTGTTATCTACATAATCACTGTCTGTATAAGAAGACATTTTTATTGGAGCCTCTCAACGTATTCTTTATTTCTTCAACTGAATGTGTCACAAAATTATACGGCCGCTGTTGTATTGAGTGTCGTGTTGAATTTGAATTACTTCTAAGTAGTAGGATTGCTACCAGTACCATTGTGATTGGTTTCTCTGCAGTTTGTTCATAAGTCTTTATAAACTGATTTGAAGACATGGACACAATGGCAGAGTGGTTAGCCCTTCTGCCTCACAGCAAGGAGATTGTAGGTTCAATCACTGGGCTGGCCAATACATGACCATACTTGGTTTGGGAGTCTAAATGTTCTTCTCAAGTTACCGTGGGGTCTTTCTGAATACCTTTTGTCCAAAGATAAATCAAAATTGCTCATAAGAAAGTGAGAGAATAAATGGTGGTCTGGCAGTGTATTTCTCCAAGTACTGGCCTTGTGTCTAAGGCTGTTGTCCAGGCTGTACCCCGCCTCAGGCCAATAGTTGCTGGGATAAGCTCCCGCCATCCATGACCCCTGACAGGAATAAATGAAAGAAAATTAATCAGAGAACAGTGATGTAGTTTAGGCACATGATGGGTTGTCCTTTCATCATCTCAATCCTTTCTGGGGCTTGTAGTAACCATTGGGTCCCTGATGTTGACAAAGGTGAATCACTTTACTTTGGTTTCAGCATCATTTTATGTAGGTCTGTATCATCCTAGGCAACGGCCCATTACTGCTCCCCCACTGAATGTAGTGAAGTGGGTTTCTCAGCAGCTCCCAGTGGAGTATTTCATCTGGGAGCCAATGGAGTCAGTCCTCCCTCTCTGGAGATCTCTTTCTCTCCATGCCTTCACTGCTGCCACATTTGTCGTCAGTCTTTCTCATGTGTTTTGCACTGCCATTTTTTTTCTCTGTTGTGAAAAGGTGCGGGTGGAGCAAAAGGTTACAAAATACCTGGAGAATGGCGGGAGAGCAATAATGACTGTGTGTGTCAGCGTGTGGGTTTGAGCCCTCCTGAGACAAAATGTGGAAACCTATTAGAAATAGCTGCGACTGCACTCTGCTCCTGTGTCCCTGAGGATCACACCGAGCAACACAGAATCACACCCATTTATGTCTCTAGTATCATTTACATGAAGTGATTGTGGATACATTATTGACAGTTAGTTTTTATTTTTAACTCAAATCTGCCTTGTAGTGTGCAGCCATGTACATATTAATTGAGTGTAGGTTTTATGTCAGATGCCCTTCCTGACACAACCCCATCCATTATCCAAAGTTGGGAGTGGCCCTTCCGCTTATTCTTGTTAGGGGTTGTGGTTACTGGTGCCAGTAACTAAGGGCCATAGGCAGATTACGTCATGGACAATGGCAAGTTAGATGCAGGGCTGACACAGAGACAACAATGCACTGTCACATTTATTCACTAACACAACAGTCACAAGATGATTTCCAGAAATCATAAACAAAGTAATTAAACTTAAAAAGAAATAGCATATGTTAGTCAAAACTGTGAGTAATTTAAGAATAAATCATGCAAATAAATAAAACAAACCCAGTACTTGCACAATGTTTTGCCATCTGAGGTTATTACGAGACTCAATCATATTTTACAGTTGGTGGTCGTGAGTCATTATAACTGTTATTTTATGGGTCGTGATCTGAAAAGTTTCCTGTTTGGTCTTTGGACAGCGGTTGGAGGGGGGAGTACCTGGAGAGAGCTCATGGTAACACAAGGAGGACATGCAGATTCCACCCAGTGATTGCTGGCCCAAGGATTGATCTCATAACCTCAAAACATGCACTGTAGGCGAATCTTCCAGGCAGATGCTCCTGACCAGGACCCTGGCTCAAGATCTGGAGAAGGGTCACCGGGCGCTGCACCGCGGCTGCCCACTGCTCCTGACAGGTTTCCCCAGTGACACTGAAGGATGGATCAAATGCAGAGAATAAATTTCCCTATGGGCACAATAAAGTATACCTTACCTTGCCTTATGTCCTGTGTGAGACAAGAACACTGTCTGCTCTGCCATCATGCTCTCCTAAACATTATTTTATCTCTGTATCATGGTAGAATAACAATACATATATTCTGTGTAGCTCTAAAACTTAGCAAAGCTATGCAAATAAATGCAGTCATTTCTCAGGGATGTCGAGATAAAGTGATAGAAATTGTGGAAAAAAATAGTGATTTCAGGGTGCACATTTCTACCAACTAACATTCATCCAAATCACTCCTGCTGTTGTAATGTCTTGAGATGGTACTGCATGGAAAATAAAATATTCATGTGGCATAGATGTAATACTTACATGCTAACTATCAGCAGATTCCAAAAGTAAAAAACAGAACTTCTCACCAGTGATTTAAACTAATTTTAGTGTTGTATTCCCATCAGTGGTTGTCAGTCCGTATCTCGAGGCTGATGCTTCTGTTGAGAGGCTTAAGTGTAATAGGAGCCTCCCATCAGAGAATAGGCTAATGTCTTTATCAGTACGCTGCTGAAACTTGTCTCTCAGTGCATCTGTAGTTCTTCTTCTTCGCCTCTGCTACATATGCGTGTCTTTTGGGGCTGCTGGCTGCTATTAAACCACAGTTACTGACAGCTTCATTAACAGGCTCACAGAGTATCAAAGAAATGCAAGGCTGACAGAAAGGTACTTTTATATTTTTACATGTGACTCGACCATGCAGTGCAGTTTTATTAGTTAGACATAGGGGGCACTGTTGATCTTCACACATCTGTGCTTTACCCATGGGCTATCTTAATACTGTGCCAGGCTTCACTTCAGCTGTAAGCAATGTTTTGGCCATCTTACCCATTAACATCTTCGCACAAAAATGCTCAATTCTTTTCTTTCTACTAGCTTAAACAACAGTTTACATATACAACATAGCTACATTTAATTTAATTCATATTCAGAACTGGCATTGTTAATTTGGGATCGCTATACTACAGAAAGCTACTATTCATTGCATCAGGTCTCCAATCACCTGAAGATGCCAATCCAAATTTAATGCTAGCTCTACTGAAGTGGAGGTATTACAGAAATTCTGATTAGGACTCATCTGCCCCTAGCCATACTTCAAAATCCATTTTTGATAGGACATATCACATATACTGAATACTTTTGTTGGCCAGCCATCATCATTTTCTAAGAATTAGTCGGGTTCAAAATTGATGCAGATTTACACATTATGAATGCAACTAGAAAGACATACAATCAACCAGAATTTACTGGCAGTACCTACACATGCAAAACTGCTTTAGGACTGATGCAATAATAATAATAATAATAAAAAAACATATCAGTGACTGTATAAAGTACCATTTAGATAAATACAAGTTTTGAGGAAATAAGTTTATAATAGGAGTAAATCCAGATTCACTTTGCTAGGAAATGGGTTTTGCTGGTTTTGCTGGCCCAGTTAATGCCCTCTACTTCAATGTATCCTCTTTACTACTTTCATCTATTGACCATTTTTTCTATTCTTTTATCACTTAATATATTTTTATCCTTCCAGATTCCAGATTAGGAGTCACAAATCTCCTGCTGAAGTACCATCTGGCAATTTAAGTATATGGTGCAGCACAAACAAAAACTTATGTGTGACAGTTGTGAGAAAACCACAACAGAATGGCTCAGAAATGCTGTAGACAGAACATATCGAGAGTGTATTTTTCTCATGCAGCTACTGTATGTGGCGGAAAGATGAAAGATTGTGAGCTTTGCCATGTGCAATGCTGTTCTATTGTTCTATTTTGGGCAACACAGCTATACCTGTGTTAGATACAGTGAGACAGATGGAGCACTTTGTCAAAGCACTTTAGCTCTGTAGCAAGACCATTACGGACCTATACCACTGTGAAACACCACTGCAACATAGTCCTTTCTTTAAATAATAAAACATGAATTCACTGACCTCATATGGCCATGGCCTCCATAAGAACATAGCCTGATCAATAATACATATTTTTCCTTTGACAGTTTCACCCCAAATGCCACAACTGTTTTGATACCTAAGGCTCAAACTGACTTGTTCTATTGTCCATATTGATTTCTTCATAAAAACATGCACATACTTATGCCTTCAGGTGCACAATGGGTTTAATGTGTAAAAGTCCCAGGAAGTCTGACCCTCATTGTGTCTGAGGCCAGCTCGGTGTCATATCCAATAGTAGCTGCAGTGTGATGGACAGGCAGGAAGTGGGCAGCAGCAAGACAGGAAATGGACCCCAGAGACACAAAGTCAAATAGTGCTGCAGGCCTCTGTACATTGTGTCTGATTAAGCTCCAAGCACTGCAGTGTCTCCAGCTTTAAGTGACAGTAATAAACACAGCAAGAGCCAGGACATTATTACTGGAACAGGAAAGGTGACTTGTAGCTTCGCTATAATTTAGGGGAATGCGACAAGACAGACACCAAAATTGCAGTCAAAGTGGTTCATCTGAAACTCTTGTTGAATAATACAGTCACCATTTAATATAATGGTGTAAACATCTTGAAAAATATCAGAAATAGCACAAAAAAAAAAGAAAAAAAAAAAAAGAGTATTACAGAATTGTAAGCCTGACCCACTTTCTTGTGATGGTCTTTGATTGATAAAGGTCTAAGTGCATTCAGAGACAGTTAAATTTGCATCCATATGTTCTGCTTTTTGGAAATTCAACCCAAAACCAACAAAGTAACTAAATTGTGTGATAGTTGTGAGGAAACCACAGAATACAATGGCTCCAAAATTCTGTGGAAAGATTTTTAGACTATCAGAGCATACTGAGAGTGTATTTCTCTCATGCAGCATACTGCATGTGGTGGGGAGATTAAAGACTGTGGGCCTTGCCATGTGCAGTGCTGTTCTATTGTTCTATTTTGGGCAACACAGCTATACCTGTGTTAGATACAGTGAGACAGATGAAGCACTTTGTCAAAGCAGGTTCAGAATCATAGAAATGCTTATCATGTAATAATCGTAATCGCTAATCGTATAAATCAAATAAAAACATTTTTAATTGAATTAGTTTGTGGTTTTTTGAGGACAAATCAGCAGTTTTCACACAGTATTTGTGTATTCTAGTGTTTTTTTTTATTAAAACGGATATTTCTCATCATCCACTGTTTGTAATCCATGCAGACTGTGGGAAGAAGCTACAGCAGCATTAATCTCTAAAACTGCATTTATGTACTAACCTTGACCACATCTATTCTGCTGTACAAAGGTAAAATGCAGTATCTGCATATTTTGTCAAAATTGAGTTAAGATTGAAAACAGGCTTCATATCATGTGTTTTACTTAGGGACAAAGTTTTATGGTTCCATTGTGTTCAATTTTAGAGAAATCCTGTTGTTAAAATTGCAGTAACTACAAATTTCACACTGATACAAAGGTAAAGTGCGGTAACTGCAGCTCAGCTCTCGTTCTCACAGACAAATTCAGACACAGTTACTTCACTCTGCCTTTGTTTTACTGAGAGATATGTGCAGTTACAGCAAAATGTGGAAACAAATATTGTTCAAACTCTGAAATGGGAAGCAACTCTGCCATGAAACTGACACTTACCTTTTAGGACACCCCAAATAAAGTACTTTAATTCCACATTTTGGAGGTCAAAGGCCAAATCAGTGGTGATGGTTGTGACTGATAAAAAACTATTAATGACAAGGTACTTATAATAATACACTACCATTAATGTACCAGTGACAAACTTGGAGGGACAACATCTAAACTTTAAAGCCATTTTCTCAGTTTCTCTGTTACTGTAGATACTGCATTTTTCCTTTCTAGGGAAGTATTATTTCACTACAATTGTGAGAGAACACTGACAAACAAACAAAAATTGATTAGGTGTGTATATGCAGATGTATGATACTGCTATGTGTGCATGTTTGTGCATGTTTATGAAAAGTATTCATTATGCTCCTTTAATGTATTCACAAACAAGAACCTGGCTGCAAACAAACACAATTAACCTGCAATCAAAAGGCTAATATGGAAGAATCTTTGTTTTATGCAACAATGGTTGTAAATACAGAGAGGCCCATATGCTTTCACTTAGAGCTCATTAGACAGTGCATAACATTGTTAATTCCATTTTTGGAAGAGACAAAAGTATAGCTACACACATTCACTTAAATGAACAGAGATAAATAAACAGGTCACTAAGCATTTCTAGTTGGGGCTTATGCTTCTAAAATACAATTCTTACTTACAGTACAACTTGCTTACAGTACAACAAAGAATACAATATAGTCACCTTATTCAAAGAGAATGTGTACCTTTAT
The DNA here is from genome assembly GCA_020698575.1 of Bostrychus sinensis. Taxonomy (NCBI): domain Eukaryota; kingdom Metazoa; phylum Chordata; class Actinopteri; order Gobiiformes; family Eleotridae; genus Bostrychus; species Bostrychus sinensis. The sequence continues at coordinate 17,113,147 of CM036258.1, forward strand.
TTGTGCTATTGATTTTTTGGATACAGTTGTGTGGCGTCTTTAGCACTTGGAGGTACAACAGAGAAATTTGTCTTCCTTATAGAAGTGTTTACATTCCCTGTAATATTGTCCTCAGCATCAGCAGCCTCCATTCACCAGTGGGACAGTGGGAGAAATGACCCACCAAATGGAGAAAGATGATAACACAGCTGATATTATATTGAAGCAAAGAACACTACTTTATTTTTATTGCGGCAGGGAATGACACCAGAGCCAGTGTGTGTTATAACCACACATACACATACTTTAGGTTTACACTCAGCTCGGCGGTGTTCAGACTAAGTACAAGGACAGAAAACACTCAGAGGGAACATTAGTCCGCTCTTGTCTCTATTACACCAGCAAATTAGTCTGAAAACTCTGCGACTGAAAAAGCAAAGAGCACACAAGCTGTTTCAGGTCCTGAGCATCCTCAGACAGTGACGTGACATTATCTCCCATGCAGGCCGCCCTCTGGTTGGGATAGATTTAATCTGCTGAGAGGCACATCACTTATCATGGCTGCCCTATGACTCTGACCTAGAACTGAGCTAAAACACTGCAGATCAGCAAAGAGTATTATGCTATAGGTAATCTAAGCATGATCTTTAGCTCAGTGGAGGAAAGAGCACTGTAAAACAGGTGTAATCTATCACTTGCCATGCAGACAGATACCCTTGTGTGTGTGTTATCTGACTGGGATTATTATTATTTTTGCATTTTACAAACCAAAATATATGACATAATCTAATATATGGTTTATTTTCACAATAAGAATAATGTTATAACTGTATAAGTGTCACTGACAAAGGTAAAAAGATGCTGTTTACAGAACCATATTGTATGGTGTTAAATTGCATTTCACTATTGATTTGTGGGTGCTCCTTTTTGTCAGTGAAAGCGAAAATCCAGTGAGAAATACAATAAAGGCCATGACTTTAATAACCAAAAGTGCAGTGCGAGAGCATATACCTCGACTAAGGCTTCCCAGTCCTATAATTCAATAAACCATCCTGTCTCACTACATGATAAAAACATCCAGTCTCCACCTCTTTTATGTGGAGTGGTTATTGATCAAAATACAGATATAACTGATCTTTCTCCTAATCTTTCACTACATTTCACTGTCAGATAAAAAATAATAATAATGTAAGTCCAATTCTGTCCATATCATTTTATTTTGAAATACCTAACTTTTATTGCACTTTGTCTAATATGAAGGCAGTATGATCTATGGTAATACTCCTATTGGGAAATTTTGATGACCAAGCAATACCAATTACATGAATAAACTGAAAGAACATTTTACTGTGAAAAGAGTGCCCTTTTATTCTAGAAACGAGCCACAAACAAAGCTTGCGTCTTGTGTACACACTGTTCTTTTGCACAGTGTTCCTTTATTGGGAGAGCATCAACATTTGTAAAGGAAGTTAGAGATAGTGAGGGGCAGTGTGTGCTGGATTGTAAAGTGCTGAAAAAGCACTGTGATTGAGTTGAGGAAATAGCTCACTTATTTCTTCTGAGAGACTCCTTTCTTCAAAATGGGCCCGAAATGGATGTGAAGAAGCTTTGGTAATTCTGTATAAAACTGGTCAGTATCAGATTTGTTCTACTGCTTAATGCTCGGAGAGAATCTCACATCAAAACGGCACTAGGACAGCCAGATGTATAGTATACTTTTATCCACTGACAGAAACTAACTGTTGTAGAGGCCATAAAGACCTATAATCTATAAAAGCCTGGTTGATTCTGTAACAAAACAACAACATGGGGTATCCAAACTTCACTGAGGGCCACATATATGAAGAGGTGATGTATTTGGCCTCACCATAAAAAGTCCAATTTGCTTGCTCCCTATTTTGTCTAAAACCATTCCCTATTATCAGTCATGCTCATGTATACTTCTAGCTGTGAGTAAAAAGACAAGAAATTCAGTCTGTGCACAAAAAAGCCCAAAGTGTTGTGGCAGGTAACTTCAGTGTCCCTGTGTTTTTGTGCTTCTTTATCTTACCTTCACTCAGCTTCACTCCTTCATCAGTCTTTCCTTCCATTTTTATTTTCTCTCTCCAGTGAATGCCTCTGTAATTCCTATTCTTATCTCCTCGTCGGAGCGGGAATAAGAGTGCCTTTACTTATATGGCCTTGCTCTCCACGGGGGTAAGACACGACAGAGAAAACATTTTAAAAACTAAAATAACCTGCAGGGAAGCAGGGCAGAGGAAAAAGGGGAAGGATACTACAGCTGCATATGAAGAACTGAAGAAGACGCAGACTGACTTCTTTCTTTGGTTTATTTTCTTGTTAGATCATTTTGTATTTGTCAAACTTTGAAACAGCTTTATAGGCTCATTGGGACTATGGTATTGTCTTTACTTTGAAATATACACACATCAAAAAGTTTATATAGAAAGGTAAATCAAAACAACAGTGTATTACTGTAAATAAGTTTTACCACTGGGGATGTTATATTGTTGGACTCTGCCTTTAGAGTTTGATTGGTGTAGGGATTATACAACTTCTGAAGTAAAGTGATTTTTACTTGGTTTTGTCTTTGTTTTAGACGTACAGACTTCATGATATTGCTTGGGTGCATTACATAGTGAACCACTCCAAAAAATAACAATTTCTTCCTTCACCCATTACTTATCTCTACAAAATTTTTTATCAAAGTCCGAACAATACTTTTTGAATTATCTTGACTAAGACTGTCACTGTCACCTTAAGGTTTTGTGTTTGATTCCTGGACTGGGGGGGTGAGGCCTCTCTATGTGGAGGTGACATGTTCTCCCCTTATCTGGGTGGGTTTTCTCTGGGTCCTGCTCTAGCCAGGTACTCCTGACCAGGATCCTGGCTCGGATCTGGAGAAGGGTCCCCTGGCACTGCACAACGCTCACCCACTGCTTCTGACAGGTTACCCCAGCAACACACACACACACACACACACACACACACACACACACACACACACACACACACACACACACACACACACACACACACACACACACACACACACACACACACACACACACACAGTGGGTTGTCTGCAAGTATGGCTGGGCCCTCCAGAGGCTATCGTACAGACTGCTCATTAAAACATTTCATTAGATTTCAGTCAGGCCATAAGTAGGCCAACTCCACCATTATGGAACCATAATGTGACTGAAACATGACTGCAGGAGACATGAAATAATCACTGAATAAGTATGCATGCGTATGTGTCACGTATTCAAGAATGTCTGCAGGAAACACAAAAAATGAATCACTGTTCTCTTTTCTGTTCAAAGATTCATGTTTGGTTTGCACTCAGCAGATTTTCTCCCAGTTTTAAGTATAACATCTGGGCCAATAAGCAGGAGGGTGGTTGTGGATATGAACAGTGAATTTACTGAAAAAGTGAGATTAACAGTAAAGCTAGACAAATCTGAGATTGTGTTGGCTTTCTGTTGAAACTGAAGAAGTTGTTGATAATGTGAAAAACTTTGCATTTTCACATAACAAGACAGCTAGAATAAGAAGTAGTTTTTATGCAGCATTCCTACATCAATGGGTCCGAACCCAATTATGATTGCCAAGGATTTTATTTGGGTCAACCAAATGTGGAAGTTGTTGGACCTTAAATGGTCCAACAACAGTGAAATGGCAGTGTGCGTCATCAAAAAAACACAAAAAAAGAAGAAAAACATCATGTGACTTACAGAAATAGCATTAAATTTATATCTAATGGAAGGTTGGGTGTTCAAATCCCATTATCCCCAGTTCATACTCATTGTGTCCTTGTCAGTGTGATAGTGTGAAGTAGCTCACCACCACCAGTGTGTGACTGAGAAGTGAATTGGAAAGAATTGACTTTGAGAGTCTAGAAAAGCACTAAATAAGCCTGATGCATTATTAACAGTAAACCAGATTCCTTTGGTTTTTTAAATTATGCAGCAAATGTTTGAGTAACACTGCTTTAAATTACACTATATTTTTCTACTGCCTCCTAAACAGTTTCTGTAAACCTGCTTTGGTTAGGGCTTCACAATTTCCCTGCATATAGAGCAATAAAATGATCAATACTCAGCCAGTGAAGAAGCTGCATTATCAACAAATAATATCACTTGTCAAATATTAATTTAAGACCACAGAGATAACTATTGGAATAGCTCTAACACAAGAGCCTATCATTCGTAGCAGATAAGTGAATTAACATGAATGTCCACTCACAATAATTAAATAAATAGAAGTCATGAAATAAAGCTGCAAAAATAAAAAGGATGAATTGATTCTAGAATGGGATAATGGTGGATTTTATGAACAATGTGTCTGTATTCAGTGGCAGCAGCTGTTCATTTTATGATTGCAATTTCTTATTTTAATGTCTTCTATAGAAACTATTCTGTATGGTATAGTAACAATAAAAAGTTGTAATTAATCAGTATCTCTCTGATTCTAGACATTGACCCAAGGAGCTGCTTTTTAATATATAAAAGAAAAACAAAATAAAAGGAATTGCAACTGTGATGAATTTCTAAAGCATGGGAATATTTCAAAGCACTCCTTTTGTGCTTTGGGAGGTTCAAAGGGGGCCCCAATGGGACAGCAGTAGCCTACCCATGAGGATGAGCTGGACCAGTGGTACAGCCAGCTCTCAGGGGGCCAGCGCTTCACTTCATGTGTGTCTGTTTTTGATTGCCCTTGGGAACTGCTGTACAGACTTTACTCTTGACTGGCATATGCAGATTCATGGGCGAGCCAAACTTTGACTGAACCATTATTCTGTAAATGGAAAATGCATAGCTGATGATATGTAGCATTAACTTTTTTCACCATTCAGCACTGCTTTTGGACCAATCCTTTCACTGTTTCCTATCTATGGGCTTTATGCAATGTTTTATTTCTCTGGTTGAGACATTTTCTTCCAATTATCTTGGTAGTGCCTCCTTTTGTTCAACCCACTGGAAGTCCACCTCAAATCGAAAGGCACCAGACTTAGGGCCTATACATACTCCACCAGAACAGAGAAATCTGTCCTCGCTCCCGGGGCTACAAGAACAAATGCACTTTTGTTCTTGCAGGCATGGTTTGGGAGTTCTTGCGGCTTCTTCTTGACACTTTTTTTCTTGTGTAACTGGTCAGAAATGCAAAGTGGGCGTAACCAATGAGATGGGAGAATAGTAGCTATGACAACAGTGGGTAGGGCCTGGGAGTTCTATGCTCGAGTTTTTTGTGAAGTAATAAATGTCCTGTGCATTAGTAACTTTGTTTTTGTTCTTAGGGTGAGGTTTGGAGTATGTAACCATCTTAATTCTAATGGAATAGAAAGATCTACAATGACTGACTAGAAAATGTAAAAATATAACAGCATGTACAGAGAATTAAATGTACTCCTGACATATGTTGTGTGATGTTTTTTGTCATTACATCACTTTTGTGGGGGACATGGTGGCAGAGCGATTAGTGCTCTTGCCTCCCAGCAAGGAGATCATGGGATGACACACGAATTCTCAGGGTGGAGGGAGGAGCCATGTTTCTGTCAGCCCTGCAACGAGCTGGCCCCTGTCCTGGATGAGAGTTACTCCACAGAGTTACTGGGATAGGCTCCATTACCTGCTACTGCTAATGGGAATAAGCAGAAGAAGATCACTTCTACATAAACTAGAACACAGATATCGTGCTCAGATATGGGGATGTTCTAGTTTGGGGGTAAATGCTCTATCCATTGAGTCACAAAACCCTTATAGTATGTTATGGAAAGGAATGCTCTAAAACTAATAATTTATTCCTTTACTGACCCCTTGTGGCTGGAGTTAGCATCTTTAGCCCATTACAGTATTTACTATATTTTCTCCCAATGGAACAGAATTTTTTATTCATTTTAGTCTCACTAAAGACTTTTTCTGAATATGTAATCTAACCATTACATTCAGAGGTATCTTGCTAAAAGTCGAACAAGCCAACACCAGTGAAAATGTAACCTGCTCGATAGAGGTTAATACTTACCTTTCAAACTTTTGAGTATGAAATATAATAACCCTAACCCTAAATTATGAGGCTACTGGGCTGTAGCAATGGGAATCATAACATGAAATAGTTTGTATTTACACTGACATTCTGAACAAATATGGCAACCCTGCAGACTGTCTAGGAAGGCTGTAAAATTTAAGACCAACTGTGGGTACAGCATACAGCTTATGGTAGAGCAGGTTGTGTACATTCCTAATAGGCACATGCGCTTGTTGAGGATAGTGCATTCACACTCATGCTGGACAGGCAATTACGAAGCCAAGCAGCTGCGCCTATCTGCAGAACTTACTTTCCTTACTGTAGATATTTGATTATGAACCAGAAGGCAGTACACCAATATGAGTGCCATCACAAACAAAGAAAAAGGACCACAATATAGCACCAATATTTGAAAACAACTCTTAAATCAGGCCTGGGGTAAACCTCTGAATGGATTTCTGTTCAAGCCCATTTCCTCAAGAATAAATAAATACAAATAGATATATATTTAAAAACAATACTCCCCCAAATATCTCGAGGGCCTCTGGAGTCTGAATAATAATGCCCTTTGCAGCTATATGAACATATGGTGGCTGCAGGAAGGAGCTCACCTAGACCGGAGCACACATAAATAACCAAGCCCACCCAGTACAAACTCTGAAGTAATGCAAGGTGACAGGATTTGGAATGGGAAAACACAGCTAAACAGGGTTAGATCTGATATGGGGAGAGCAACTGAGGAGAGGAGATGGTAGAAATAATAGGATAAGGGCAAGAGGAAGTGAGTCTGAGATGATTATTAGGGAGGAAGATGAGGATATATACAGTGATGCTTAATGAAGAATTGGAATAGGGGAGGATATGTAAAACAATCTGGGGGATATGAAGATGTAAGAGATTAGAGGAAGACAAGACAAAAGATAAGATAAGAGGATACAGGAAAAACAGGGAGGCGTGATGGTGTGATATCATTTTTATATAAGAGAAATGATTGGAATAAGTGCAAATCCTACCATGGCACATTTCTAAAAACTGAAGAGAAGCAGATACACTCATGCATTCATTCATTTTTATCTGCTTATTCCTGTGAGTGGTCCTGGAAATAAACCATTCACTCCCATATTCACACTGGGCAATTTAGATTAACAAATTCTTCTGTATGTCCCTTTCTATGGGTGGTGGAAAGCCAGATCTGTCAATACAGATTATTCACTTACCCAATCACTTTCTGTGCTAATCAGGTATTCTAAGTAGCACTATATATATATAATAGTGTGTATATGTGTGTGTGTGTGTGTGTGTGTGTGTGTGTGTAAAAGTACAGAAGAAAAATGGCTCAAAAGAGAGGTAAGGCTCTTACAGTTGGGTGACATGATGGCACTTTTACACAGTCTTAAGGATATGCACTGTTGTTTGGTGGCATTTCAGTGGCATTTACGCCCACAGTAAACTGCAAAGGGCTTCAGTTCCTCGGGTGACTGTCACATTTTTGAAGCGGACCTTTTAAACCTCTCGGTCTCAAATGTGACATGAAACATTGAGCCAAGCATCAAACAGGCTGCTAACACTTGTCAGTCTGATGTCACAGGAGTATTTGGAAACCCCTCGTGTGACAGCAGTGATCTCTGGGGAATCCACTTTGTCAGAAAGTCTGCAGTCTGTCCCTAAAGGGGTTTTAACACTTCACACACTGCATTGACCACCGCATCAGAAGGCACTGCAGTGAAATTTGAATACTGGCTACAAAAGAGATGCCTGTAGCATCCAAATTGCTTTAAAAATAGTTTCTATTTGGATCAAGATGGCAGCTCAAATGTACACAATGGGTCAATGCTTCCTTTTAACTTGTCAAGGTGTCAGTAATGGGACAAATGATTAGTTTTAGTGGACTCTATTCCATACCACTGTGAGATATAAGAGCTTTGTGGTGTCTTAATAGTGAATGAATGTGAGAGAAAAATGTCTGTCATTGTTTACTGACTTCTGCTCAGTGCTACACAGGTGAAGGCTGCAGAAAATATCTTTTTGACCAAAGCAGGATCTATTAAAAATGTATTTTATTCTACGGTAGCCCAGCCCATAGCCTCATATTTCTTATAGGTGTAAATAATGGTATATTGACATAATAGCCCTAACACACCAAACACCTACAGTTAATCAGACATCTTTATAAGCACACCTGGTCCACTGCAACTGCCCATGTAATCTCATTATTCCATTAATTGTTCATAAGGTAATTTCTCTAATAGACTAGAACAAGACAGTGGCTTACAAATGGGCCGGTAATCATGGAAAATATAATTAAGAGCACCTGCTGTTCCTCTAATGTGCGGCACACAAAAGGACATTGGGGATTACAGTTCAGCAATGTTTGCCCACAAAAAACCTCACTTATGTTTTAGGGACTCATTGCTCTGTTGGCCCGTGGCGATGGGGTTGGAGGGGGTCAGACAGATATTACTGGGCCTCTCCTTTCTCTGCCCTTGGTGACTGGACAAAGTGCAGCTGCTCGGCGCCTCCCCTGACACAGATTTACACCTGCAAATTGCTTAGTTTAGCAACAACTGTCAGCCATGGCTTAACATCTCCGCTGGGGCTTGGCTCAGGCCATAGTGACTTGCACACAAGTAACAAAACACATTTCTTCCGAAACTATAAATAGTCGCTGCAATTTAGAATACTGCACGATTTAAAGGGATATAATGTGTACTTCAGTCAAGGAGGTTTGTTTTTGTCTGCAGTATTGTTAGGGCAGGGTAACTCAAGAAGTACTTTAGATTTATGGTAGATGAAATTTTCAGGGAAGGTCTGCAATGGGTCACGGTAAAAAAGAAGGTGCGGATCCAGGATTTTAAAAAATGATTCTGAACCAGATAATATATTGAATATTGAACTAGAAAATCTATGGTTTTGAGTCTATGCCCAGGCACTATATCTTGCTGTACTATTCAAGACCTTAGTGACCCCCCCCCCAGAAATATTGTTATGACAAGACAATACAACAACACAAGACTCAGTAGAGGACACGTACATTTTTGGGCAGCCAGTGTTGCCATATTTTTACCAGCAGATGAAGTTATGAGCTGCCATTCACCTTCAGACAGGCACAAAAGCAGGGTTCCCTATTAGAAAAAAACTGATCAGAGAAAGTGTGCATAAATATTGGCAATGCAATAAGGTGATGGTGTAGATGGACCTGTTTTAATGCTGAACTCATGGGTAGAAGTTCTAAGGTAAGCATCTGTTGTATAATATTGCTATAGCATGTCTTTTTCTATGTTTGGACAACTTTTGTTTTCAAGCAGATCCATTATACTGTACCTAATCCTTTGCCTTCAATGGATCACTTAATCTCCACTAACCCTCCTGTTTATGTTAAACACTGACTTTATGCAGAGTCATATCTGTGGCCTTACATTTGGAGCTATTTCTCCAATAATTTTGGCTTCACGTTGTGCCGCTGAGCCCAGAGAGTGAAATCTTCCTCTGAGGGATTAGGAAAGGGCAGTAGAGAGGTCAGGGAGGTGGATGGCTGGCAGACTAAAATGTGCTATGACTAAGAAATTCTGAGTGGTTTTAGTTACATGGCCAAGGGTTACAAAGCTGCTTTCCTGAAACTGAAAATGTCTCCTATTGTCCAATATATCTCAGTATTCTAACCCTTCTAGCCTAATGGATCCATTCTTCATAGATCATTTATAAAAGTCTGTTGTAGATTCTCTCCTCTGAGCGCTGGGCTGACGTAACTCTTCCTCCTTCCCACCTGATTTTGATCCCTTCTTTATCCTTCCACTCATCATCCATTCATATGTGCTTGTCTCTTTGTATTGGCTCCCTCTGCAGATATCCTGACCTTTCAAACAGCTGCTGTAGCTCACTGGCTCTGACACACACAGCCCGTGGCCTGGCATCAGTTTGCTGGCATTAGGGAAACAGCTTTCAGTGTCTGTGCCCCGTGCCACGCTGTTGACATTTTGAGCTCAGAACACTCACACTTTTCAGACATGTGCCTCAAACAAGCCCTTTTTTTATTTTCACTGTTCTTGTTCCACTTTCAGTACTACAAACACCAAACATCACCTGACCATTCATTCATATCTCCAAGTTCTCTGCTCATCAAAACACTCACTTTTTTTCTTGATATTCTTCTTGGTGTTTTGCAGTCATGACCAAAAATCCTGGCTTGTGGGATAGCCAGAGCCCGAGGTCAGTTTTTATGCCCCACAGCATGCATTTCTGGTGTGCCAGCTGGCCAACAGCATTTCATAATGCTGTCGTCATTGCTGATCCAAGAGATGAATAAAAAACTTTTTGGGAAATTGGCTAATTAGGTTTGATGACAGAATTTTGGCCCTATGTTGCAGTGATCAAGATATGTATAGTGGCCAGAACTGGACTTGAACTTGGAATCTTTTAGTTCTGGGGTAAATGTTTTATTAATTTGAGTCACAAGACGTGTTGGCACATGTCAAAACATGTCAAAAGTAAGTAAGTCATTGACATTTACATTTTGTGCCTTTGTGGCTAGAAATAGTATCTTTGACACTATCTTGCAGTGGTGCAGAATTCTTGGTCTCTTCCTGGACTCAGATGGTGTTTCGGATCCACTTTGGCCCATTACTAAGTATTTAAGGCCCTTCTTACTCAAGATAATATTAAAAATGTCTTAAAAAATGTATATAATCCTCACTAGTGTTAAGGTTTTCTTCATTTAATGACATAATGCAGTCTTGTTCCTGGTGCTACAGCATTTATAATGGGCTGCAGCTTGATGAACCCTTTGTGCTGGTGTCCCGTTGATATCTTTACCATGTGCTCATTCAACACTGCTATTGAACGTAATTAATTTAAGGCAGCTCTACCTGAACTCAATTAACACACAATCCACAGGGTGCAAACACTTGTAAGCCTAATTATTCTGGTAAAAGTGTTACTGTTGCTTAAGAAATATAACTTTTTACCTTGAGTCACAGTGCAGTTCAGAATAATTGTACATTTTCAGTGCGGTACTGTATTAGTAGTAGTAGTGGCAATGCTAATAGAAGGAGTATATGTATTAGTAGCAGTACTATATGGCAGTTTTTTTAACAGTACTACTTCCACCTCTGCAGAGAACCACCCATACTGCAGTGGTTCAAGTCTGAAGCCTCCGTCCAATTTTTTGCTGTGCCCCTGTAGCTTGGCTCTCCCTCTGGTTTGGGGATAATGTATTTGAACTAGAGCAGAGGGAGCAGGCCAGTCATGCTCTGTTGTTATTTAGGCCAGCTTCACTTTCTATAGCTGTGCTGCTGTATTAACTCACAGGCCAGCTCCTGTACGGGGAATTTTGGTGTTGCAGAAAATCTCCTGTTTAATACACAGAGGGAGGATGTATCAACACTATTCTGTCAAAAGGTATTACCTCATTTGGTCCAAACCTCTTGTAGATATTCTAGAGGCTCTGAAAGTGGGTAAACAGACCAAGGGAAGAAGTTTTAAGTAAACCTCCCTTTTTTTGTTGACTGAGCTTTTAGAAGTGTACCATTTTTATCAGTGCTGCCCCAGGATTTAGTGCTGCACTGTTACAACCAGTACTTAACTTTTGGATCACATCTCAACTGTCAGTTTTAAGAGTGCAGTTGTTTTTGTTAGTCATTGTCTCATGTTTCTTTTTTTTCTGTTGGAATAAATAAAAAATCACATCCAACTGAAGCCTTGAGATAAGTGCAGATGTACAGAAGAATTTGAAGACTGGCGAGTTGTCGTGGATTCATGGGCAGACTGAGAAACAAATGCACTAATGATTAACAATGATAAAAAAGTAACAACCCTTGAGAGGATGGCCCTGGTTTCTTGACCTTAAATTTGTGCAATATTGAATTTGTATGAGCCAGGAGTATCTCCCTGTGTCCCTGTGAATATAATTGAACAGTGGGTCTTACTAAAATAATACTAATAGTTTGCCTTAATTCTGCTAAACAGTTACACAGCACACATGCATTTTCTTCATTTTATTTTACTACTTTTTAAAACTATTTTACTTTTAGATTATTTTTTTTGGTTCAAATTTATTTTAAGATAAATACTAAATCAATACTATTAATATTAACCACTACTACAACTGCTTATATATCCTGTACACAGAATTACCAAAGCCAAAAGAGCTATTTAGTGCAATGCTGGCAACAGTAGCAACAGCATATATGTAGAAAATGCAGAAAATGACCTGGACATTATATGAGCTAGGATTGACATTGGACTTTATGGTGCAGAGTTGCAAATTTTCTCTTGGCACGTTGTAATCATGAATCAATTAACAAAAGATACCAGCTACAAAATGCAACAAACTAGGTTCAGAGATAATTTTAGAAACAGTCTGGACTTGTACCCTTCAGCATGTAGCTTTCTGTCATATGCCAAAGCCACTTGCCTCAGGTTTCGCTGAATAATTTGTTTTTAGATGCACAATGGGGATGAATGAATGTCGAGCTGGAAAGAAGATGAGGGCTCTGTCTACTACAATTACCATTGTTTGGCCTGGTTTGGTTTGCAATACAGCATTTCCTTTCATGCACGTGGGCATGCAAACCAGCAGTCCCAGAAAAAAATGTCTTTAATATCAAAATGGCCCATAAGCTTTTGGAGGATGGCAGTATGAAAGAGATGGCCATTATAGTCATCCCATGGGCATAGGCCAATCAGAATCAATAAAACCACTCTGTAGCCAATGGCATGACAGTTAATTATGAAACACTTTCGCCAAAAGCACAAGCAGGCCCAGGCTTCAATTTAGCCCCAATCCATTCAGCTTTAAATACCACTTTTATCCCCACTGCTCATTTGCGATTTCATTTGGGACAGTAAATTGCCAAGAGTACATCTGTAATTGCATGGCGACATGATAATAATTAATCAGATGTGCTCTTTGGGTGCCAACATCTCTGCAGAAGCTACATTTGTTTATTTGGCCAAGAAATGTGCCCCAGAGTAACCATTTGAGAACGACTCAAAGGAATTAGGCATTTGAGCCCAACATATTTCTAAAAGCATAACGAGCACAAGTGTTTCTGAAGCATGTGTTTGCAGAAGCATTAAATGGATAGACATTTTCTCTGAGACTTTTTTATTTATATATTTCCTATTTATTTTCAATGCCTACAAAAAAGGAGAAAAATGAAAGAAAGAAAAAATTCAACTTAGTAAAAAAAAAACAAACAAAAACAAAACAAGAAACAAAAACAAATCAAAACAAAAAAAAAAAGTTCTTATCTTGGCTCCAAAAGTCCATTGTGCACTGCTCTCTACAGTCGGGCATTTTCCCAGTTCTTTTAAAACTGCCGTTATAAAACCACTGTTAAAAAACATAATTTGGCCATTAGCAACTGTCAACTAACATCAAATCAGCAATTTTTCAGTAAAATTATAGAAAAGGTCCTTTTCAATCAGCTGTACAATTATTTAACAACAAATAACCTTTGCACTGAGACTGCACTTGTTAGAGTTTTAAATGATGTTCGGTACAACTCAGGTAATCTATCAGTTCTTGTTCTTTTGGATCTAAGTTTGGCATTTAATACTGTTAAACATGAGATCGTATTAGAATGACTAAATAATTGGGTGGGATTGTCTGGTCCTGTTTTGAATTGGTTTAGTACCCATCTAGAGAACAAAGATTTTTTTGTTGCTTTAGATCAAAAGCAACATACACTAAATATAAAGTAGACAAAACCTATGTGCAGAAAACAATAACTATGGTAACAGTGGAAAGACATCAGCGTAGTGGCACAGATACTGACAGCAGCTGTTATGACACTGCAAATGACAGTAAAGTGCAAAACAGCAGTTTTTAGTGTGGATTAATGTCATAGTTTTCAAAAAGTACCTAAAAACATTATGTGCAACAGTTGCAAGGGCCATCTGTGAACAATGGCTGAGGTAGAGGTCTAGTGTGAGTTAGTGTCCAGTGGCAGGGGGCAGAGGGGGCAGAGGGGGGAGGTTGTGGACAGAGTTCAGCGTCCTGACAGCCTGGTGGACAAATCTGTTTACCAGTCTGGTGGAGCGGGCCCGGAGGCTCCGGTACCTTCTTCCTGAGGGCAGGAGGCTGAGGTGGGAGTGTGAGGGGTGGGTGGCGTCACCAGCGATGCTGAAGGCCCTGTGGGTCAGGCGGGTGGTGAAGATGTCCATGAGGGAGGGCAGAGGGGCACCAATGATCCTGATGGCAGTTTTTACTATGTGCTGCAGAGTCTTTCAGCAGGATGCGGTGCAGCTTCTGTAGCCAGTGATGAAACTCTCAATGGTGCCCTGATAGCACATGTGGGAGATGACACTCCTGCTCTCTTTAGTTTGTGGAGGAAGTATATGTAACCCTGCCACTTGGTCACGTGATGCGCGAGTGTCACGTGTATTCACCTGTTTACATCACGGCAGTTCAGTCTCTGTCAGGCGTGGGGGAAGCATGGTGCAGGGCTGCTGCAGGTCACACTGCAAAAAAGGCCTCTGCAAAAATAAGAAAAATAAACTCATTGTGTAAAAATGTCATATTTTAAGTAAAATTATCTGCCAGTGCAGTAAGAAAATTGCATTTAAGTTTTCTTGAAATAGGAAAAAATACATAGGATCTTTTGGAATGCTAAAAGTCTTCATTTAAGAATAAAATACTTGTTTTTAGTGTTTAAGGTAAGATTTTTAACACATCTGGTCTTATTCTAGATAATTATTGCTTGTTAAATGGATGCAAATGTGCTCATTTCTAGTACATTATAATCTTAAAATAAGATAATATTTCAAGACATGTTCTAAGAATGTCTTGTTTTAAGCATCTACAATAAAAATACATTTAATACAATAAAACCATAAAGAACAAGAAAGTGAATACTGTATGAAACAAGTCTTTTTATTTAGAAAAGATATTTTGCACACTTTCAATTCAGTGCAACACATATCACCTTTAACATGCCTTCATGCAAGTAGGATTTACAGAACAGTGCCATTGGTGAGATTCTGGAACAAATGTAGCAGGTATAACCACTGATTAGAAGCAGAGGTGTGCAGAGGAGCCGTTGTTGCAGAAACAATGCAGGGTCCTCCAAGGTCTAGGAGAAAGAAGACAGGGGGGAAAAAAATCAGTTTATTGTGAAAATTAACTAATTATAACCTGTGAAGTAACTATGTGGAGAGTATGTACAAAGAATGCTGAGATCATGGAATCAACGCAATTTTTTGTTATAACACATTTTATAAAGTGCATTACGTTTTTATTTTACTTTATCCAAGTCCCCAAAATGCTATTTATAATGAAAGATAAGGCTGAATCTAAACATATGTTTATGCATAGGTGCCTTTGTTTTCACCAACAAGCAGTCATACAAATTCTAAAGTTTTTATTTTTCATTATTGATTTCTATTTAGAAAATGGCACCCCCTGTGTTTTGTCATGATTTGCTTCAACAGTAATAATTTGTTATAAAATGTGTTAAAAAATATTACATGTTGCACTTAGGCAGCTTAAAGAGCAAGTCAGCTCTGGCCCAGGACTTACTCCACCCACCTTCAGAGACTGAAAAATGCTGGAAAAGTGGTCAGAAACCGGGCAGAGACACTGGGGGAGAACTGAGGGTGGAGCGAGGCCTGGACCTGTGACTGACAGCTGCCAGAGCATTTTGATCTGAGGTTACTGCACTTGGTCAGGTCTGGGTTCACAAACGTTCTGTGCCCAAAGAATGTGGTCAGCTGCCTACATAAATATACTAAATGACCAGGTTATTCCATCAGTAGATTTTTTCTTCATCAGTCCCTGATGGCACTTGGTATATTCCACAATGGAGAAGCTTCTCGAAACACTGCCATAGCAAATGCGTTCCGTAATCAAAGCAGAAGGTGGTCCAACAAAATACTAGTGTGTGACTTATTTTTGGGCTGGGCAGTGCCATGTAATTACATAATGGTGATGAGCAGAACAACTTCATTTTGACTTGTGCCATTAGATAAAATAAATGTTAGGATGTTTCCAAACCAAAATCTCACCAGCTAGACATGGATGAGTGCCTCAGAAGCAGTGGACATCTTCTTTGGAAGGGCTGTGCTTGGCAGAATGAGAATTGGAAGATAGGTGAGCAGCCCAGTAGCTTGTTCCTCTGGTAAAGAAAAAATAAACTGAGTAATGACAGAATTTTCATTGTAGAGCAATTTTTCCTTGAAAATCTATCAGCGCTCTCTTAGGTCTTTGACAGTCTTGCTTTCCCTGGCAAGCTCATCAAGTGCCTTAAATTTTGACAAAAAGAGCAAAACCAATGATCACAAAATGTACTTACTTATATTACCATCATATGTAGAAAAAATATTCCACGTTGTCATTATTGCATAAAGCTATAAGCACATTTACCATTTTTTAAAGAATTGGACATTATTAAATACACTGATCTTTAGCCAACAAGGCCCCGATACCAGGACTGAGCCTGCAGCACAGACAGGTCTAAACCAGGTCTACACTTGGACTGGACCAGAGCTACAACTAAACAAAGATGTTTTTTATTATAATTGATATACTATGTCATTTTTGCTCTTACCTTTTAAAACAGTCACAGTCTGTCCATTTTCCTGTTAAGAAAAGTAGATTGTCAAAAACATGCCTTAATTATGGCATATTAAATGCACATATGCTCATCACAATACACAGTGTTATTATAATTAGGTCAAATTATTTTTTCCAGTACCTGTTTAATTCTCCCCACGTATGCATGGCAGTGCCACTCACATGGCTCTGTCTCTGTGACATACTTCTTCCCACTGTCTGCTACACATGCACAATTAACGTTAGCGCATAAAATTAGCATTAGCAACTTTATCTCGGCTAAGCTAAGTGTTCACCTTAATTTCAACTAGGAAAGACAAATGTTTTAGTGTCAATATACGTCTCGTGTAATGTAACCACTACTGTGTTAAACCAGTTTAACAGTTAATCAAAACTACTAATAACTAGCCTCCTTTACATTAGTTAGCTAATTTTGGCAACTTAGCTAGCGGGCTAATTTAGTTGCCCATTTTACCGGCAAGTAAATTAGCTGATATAACTGATCATTATGGAAATGACAAGCTGAGCAAAATAGCCAGACATATATTACCATTTTCACCAAAATAACTGATATCCATGGGGTTCTTGTTCAAAGTCAGGCTAACGTCTCCTGGTCAGAGGGAAATACCAACTCTGCCGAAATGGGGACTGGCCTATTCTCTGACCCCCCCAAAAAATATTACATGTTGTTAATGTGGTTTCTCACACATCTGTAAACTCAATATAAAATTGTACACAATATCAGCATTTAGTAATAAAATGAGAAATTATGTTGATGCAAAAAATAAACTATTAGATTAACTTACCCCCCATGTTGTCGTTATGGAACAGTCTCCCGCCCAGTATTCTGGGCAACTACTTTGGGAGAGAAAGATGGCGCCTGTGCTTGGTTTTGCCTCTGCTCCCTCTCTGCTGTCTCGCATCTTTATGTTTTTTCTTGTATTATATTTGGCCTTGTTAGCCCTGTCAACTAAACACTGTGTATCAGCTGTCCTGCATTATGACCGGCACACGTTGTTCCGAATTAAGGAGCTTATGGAAGACTTTAGTGTTACCTGGGCCAGGTACGCTCAGTTTTTCCCTCCAAAATTTGAATGCTCTGCGTCATCATACGAGCACTTGTTGCTAGTGAAGCTTCGGGGCAGAAGAAGGAAACGGGGATGCAGGGCTGGTGTCCAGGCCAAGCTGAGGAAGTGGCGATCCCGTGGACAGTCTTTTGGGCCGGGCGTGTCTGGATTTGCCGGGGGTGACCGGTGTCTGGAGTCGGACTGGGACTCTGCCTGTGAGCCACGGCCTCTGTGGAGTATCTCCGACCGGATTTTCCCGACTGGACGTGCCCGAAATCCTATTCCTCGGGAGCGGGTTCTGTGTCCAGTTATCTGTCAGTTGGATGATGCTGTCCTATCGCCGCTTCAGCTGGTCAGTGCGCACCAGTGGCCGGCCACGCACGTCCCATTAGGATTGCACTGTTTAACGCGCGCTCTATAGGGAATAAGGCGTTTATTCTCAGTGACTTCTTTATGAAAGAACAGTTGGATTTTTTTGTGCCTTACGGAGACCTGGCAGCGGGATTACCTTCATCTGAAAGAGCTGTGCCCTGCAAATTGCTCGGTGTTTGGGACCCCGCGACTCACGTGGCGTGGAGGCGGACTTGCACTCGTCCACCGGCACTGTTTCTGCTGCAGACTAATGAACCCAGACTCGTTTAACCCCTTCGAGCTGCAGATGTGTAAGGTTGGAAATACTAACTCTTTCTACTGTGTTTTAATTTACCGACCTCCCGGGCATGCTCGGTTATTTCTTGACGAGTTTTCTGAGTTTTTATCATCTATCATTAAACTCGAAAATGTTTTAATCCTCGGGGATTTTAATCTTCACTTTGATGACCCCCCTTGTAACATGGCAACGGAGCTATTGACTCTCATGGACTCATTTAATTTTGCACAGCATGTTTCTGGTCCCACTCATAAAAAAAGGCCATACTTTGGACCTGGTTTTCTCTCTTGGATTAATCATTGATCAGCTTTGTGTTGAGGACATTCAGATGAGTGATCACTGTTGTATTTTATTTAATTTGTCTTTTGAAATTGTGTCCTCCACTTGCAAAGTGTTGGCACAAAAACGTTTTATTAACCAGTCTGTGATTGAGGGGTTTTCTGCTTCGTTTGACCCCAGTTCTTTCTCTAACTGTGACAATATTGAAACTTTTATGACATGTTTCAGTAGCCATTGTTTGTCTGTCTTAAACACTGTAGCACCTTTCAAACACACTGTAGGTCTTTATAAAAAACCCTCTCCATGAATAAATGAAGGCATTTGTAGCTTTAGGAAAAACTGCCGTAGAGTGGAGCGTTTGTGGAAAGCCACTAAATTAGAAGTGCACAGACTGCACCATAAAAACATGATACTGGAGCTAAATGAAATGATAAAACAAGCCCGATCAACTTACTTTTCTAATATTGTTTTATGTAATAAGAAAAATCCTAAAGTCCTATTTGACACCATTCACAGCCTTGTGTCAACTTCAGCTCCTCAAGTGCCTGTGTTCTCACAAGAGGACTGTAATACTTTTTTAAAATTCTTTGTCAACAAAGTGCAAGACATTAGGGCGAGTATCAACACTCCTTCAAACAGTTTAACCAATGGTTCCTTACCTGTGTGCTTGTGGTCTTTTACTCCAGTAAGCCTGCAGGATGTGAAGGTTTTAGTGCACAAGCTAAAACCCTCATCAAGCCCTGTTGACACTGTACCAACGTCTCTGCTTGTAAATGTGTGATTTATTTGGTCCCTGGATTGTGAAAATGATAAATCTTTCTCTTGAAACTGGCTCAGTCCCCAGCTATTTTAAACATGCTGTGGTGAACCCTATTCTTAAAAAGCCTAACCTTGACCCTTTGGAGCCTAAAAACTATAGGCCCATATCGAAACTCCCGTTTATGTCAAAAATTGTGGAAAAGGTGGTGGCAGGACAGCTAACTACTTTTATGGAGCAGAATACATTTTTTGACAAGTTTCAGTCAGGATTCCGTAAAATGCACTCTACAGAAACTGCTCTACTGAAGGTCTCAAGTGACATTATGATGGCTGCAGACTCGGGCCACTATACAGTGTTGGTTTTACTTGATTTGACGTCTGCATTTGACATTGTTGATCATAAAATTTTGATCCAACGCCTCCAAACTGAAACAGGGTTTTCCGGGTCTGTCCTCAAATGGTTTTTGTTGTACCTCACTGATAGAACTTTTAATGTTACCATAAACAACATAATTTTGGATACGTCTGCTCTGTCGTGTGGAGTCCCGCAAGGGTCAGTCCTGGGTCCAGTTCTGTTCTTGTTATACCTGTTCCCTCTTGGTCAGATTATACGTTGTTTTGAAAATGTGTCTTATCATTTTTATGCTGATGATATTCAGTTGTACTGTTCTTTTAATGACACAGAGTTTCACCTTTTGTCTGTGCTGTCAGAGTGCTTGTCTTGCATTAGAAACTGGCTCATCACTAATTACCTCCAGATTAACACAAACAAGACAGAAACTCTGATTATTGCTCCTGTCAAAGTGATTCCTTTGATCACCTCAATTCACTGGGCTCCTCTGTTAAGTCCAGCCTCAGGAACCTGGGCGTTGTGTTTGATCAATCTATGTCTTTAGATGGTCACTCAAGACAGTTGGTCAAAAATTGTTTTTATCATCTGAGGAACATCTCTAAAATCAGAAAAAATTTATGTAACTCTGATCTGGAAATTGTTATTCATGCTTTTATTTCATCACGCCTCGACTATTGTAACTCTGTTTTTACGTGTTTTAATAAGTCAACTCTAAATCGACTTCAGATGGTACAAAATTCTGCAGCGAGGCTTTTGACAGGAGCCCCTCGAACAGCCCACATCACTCCGGTCTTATCTTCACTTCATTGGTTACCAGTGAAGTTTAGAATAGATTTTAAAATTTTAGTGCTAACCTTTAGAGCACTACATGGACAGGGTCCACAGTATATTTCAGACCTTTTGACCCCATGCTCGCCAAGTTGCTCTCTTCGTTCCTTCAGTCAAAATTTCATTAAGGTCCCTAAAACCCGTTTTAAAACTCGTGGGGATTTGTCCTTTCAGGCAGTAGCCCCTAGACTGTGGAACGCCTTGCCTCTGTTTCTCCGTATGGCCAACTCTGTTGATTCTTTTAAAAAGCAGCTGAAAACGTTTTTATTTAAACAAGCTTTTAGTTGATTTGGTTTTTAGGATTGTCCCCCTTTTTATGTTTCTTGTATTGTATTTTATTTTACCTGCACTCTGTACAGCACTTTGTGATTTTCTATCTGTGAAAGGTGCTATATAAATAAAGTTTACTTACTCACTTACTATTCTGATGACTTTTTTTTTTTTAATCAGTAAACGTAGCGGGCTGGCATTATGTCTTTTGCAGCGCTGCCGCTCCCAGAACACGCACGCATCCAACGAAATTGCGTTTGGAGCATCCACATGCATAGTTGATAAAGTGCAAAGTTGGTAAAGTGCAAACCCAAGTGAAATAAATAACCCAGTTGTAAACATTTAGCACAGTATGACATCAGTACAGCAGCAGTATTGGCAGAAGCATCAGGGCTTGTCATAATAAAGTGCATTAGAGAGCAGGGACATTTGGACAAATATGTGAGAGTAGTGACAGAATGCAGCAATGCAAAACCAGTACAGAGCTATTGATTGGTGGGTGTGGTTATTGTCCATGGGAGGGGGGCAGAGATAGGGGGGGGGGGGGGGGGGGGGGGGCAGTGTTCAGGAGCCTCACAGCCTGAGGGTACAGGCTGTTGGCCAGTCTGGATGTTCTGGCCTTTATGGACCTGTACCTTCTCCCTGAGGGCAGCAGGTGGAAAAGGTGGTGAGCAGGATGTTGCGCACTCTTCTCACACAGCGAGTGGAGAAGATGGTGCTGATCTCCGGGAGAGTCGTCCCAGTGATTCTCTCCGCTGCTTTCACCACCCGCTGGAGTGCCTGCCGGTCAGCCTTAGTGCAGCTGGAGAACCACACTAAAAATCCATATGTCAGCACACTACTGATGGCACAGTTGTAAAAGTTAACCATCAGGCGTCTGGGGATACCAGCGCTCTTCAGTTTCCTCAGAGAATAGAGGCGTTGTTGGGCTTTTCCCACGGCTGAGGCAATGTGAGTGCCCCAGGACAAGTCCTCAGTCACTGTCACCCCCAGGAACTTGAAACTGCTCACCCTCTCCACCACGTCAGTGCCGATGAAGAGAGGTTGGTGGTCACTGTGTCCTTTCGTGCGGAAATCCACAACTATTTCTTTGGTCTTTTTGGTCTTTAGAACCAAGTTGTTGTTATGGCACCAAGACACCAAGTGCTGCGCCTCAGTCCTGTAGTACGTCTCATTGTCATTGGTGATAAGTCCGAGCACTGTGGTGTCACTCATCTTCTCAGATGGTATCTCTAATGTTTTATTTAAAAACAACCTGAAAATACATATTTACTTACTTAGTAGGCTAGACCTACTGACTTTTTAACAGTGGGTGGGATGAAGGGAGAGGAGGCAGCAGATCACATGTGAGAAGTTCAGGAGAATTAGACTTTTATGTAGCTATTTAAAAAAAATCCTAATCATAAAATCATAATGGCCAAAATATTTATATCTTAAACATACTAATTTCTTGAAGATAGTCCATCAGTAATAGGCTTGTATACAGTGGTGTAACTTAGTATTGTGTAATAACAATGCACTGCTTGGCAATTGGTGCCTGTTAATTTGCTCAAATTTTGTGTGGGCTTATGTGCAATATGTGAGTTTGATCTTATATAGTTGTTTTTCTGAGACTTATTGCCAATTGGTGCCTGCTGCAGCTCTTTTTTGGAGATCATATATTTAATACATTCAAAGACATTGGGAATTTTCTTCTTTCCAAGCAATTATTCTGCTTCAGGCTCCCAAAAGGTTAGCAGCGGGCCTGGCCCAAAAAGAATTAGCTTGGCCTGTTGTAGCATTTGAACGTAGAGGTCCACTTTCCTCTTTTTAGTCATAAAATTTAGCAGTGCACTGATGCCGGACCCTTTCTCTCTCTTCCTTAAAGCTTAGACAAATACAGTGTAACTGATTTGATTTTACTGATGTATTCTTGTATAAAGAATGAGAAATGAGATCAGAACTAAAGATGCCTTAGCACATGTAACTTTATTTTTGCTTAGATATTAGTAATTTATTTATTTATTTATTTTTTTTGTGGTGCTTAAAATATTTTTGGTTTGCATATGGCATAAGTCAGAGACTCAACACAACCTAGGGTACATTTAAGGCAGAACACAAATGCGTATGCTGCTAGTTTCAAAAATAAAACTCATGCTGAATTGCCATTGTTTGAGCAGTGGTTAGGGTTATTAGGTTATTACTATGGTCTTTTTGAGATGTAGTGACTCAGTTTCTTATTACAATATATGGTACCAGCAAATACTCTGTGGTGTTTATTTGACATTGACCTCAACTTCCCTGAGTGAGCTTTAACCTTCCCACTCTAGCCCAAATATAGTTTATCACATTTATTACTTCCAGTTTAATTTTTTCCTTGTCATCATAGGCGCTTTTGAGCCTCTTGGCCAGCGATGTGGTGTTGTTGGTCCAGGAGAGGTCCTCAGGGATCTGCACCCCTAACTTGGTGCTGCTCACTCTTTCCTCTCGGTGGTCAGCGGGGGATACTTTAAAATACTTCTGCTCATTTATAAAGCACTGAATGGTTTTGTCCCCCATTATATCAAGGAACTTCTTGCCCCATATGCAATTCAATTCAATTCAGATTTATTTGTATAGCCCAATATCACAACAAAAGTCGCCTCAAAGGGCTTCACAAACAGTTGATCAAACATAAACACACAATCAGACTTAACACACAATCAGCACAAACAATAACTACACTAAACTAAATAGACCCAGGACACTCCTGTCCTTAGACCCTCCTTCTCGGTAAGGAAAAACTCCTAAAAAACCCAGGTACGGGAAAAAAGAAGAAACCTTATGGAGCCCATATTGAAGGAGAGATCCTCTCCCAGGACGGACAGGCAATGCATCTAGGACTGTTAGTCCCTTAGTTCATCTATAGGATCATAGATCAGCTCTGTAAGGATTCATCCAGACGAGAGTGGGTGAGATAGGTTGAGGAAGTCCATAGGATGCAGCAGGTGGCCTCATCCAGACAGGTAAGTGGGCGAGATAGGTCCGGGAGATCCGGGCTGCAGCAGGGACCTCATCCAGACAGGTGGGTGGAGAGAGATAGGTCCGGGAAATCCAGGATGCAGCAGGTGGGCCTCATCCAGACAGGTGAGTGGGTTGAGGTAGATCCGGGAAATCCTTAGAGGTGAGGTTGAGGGCACACAGGTCGGGACAGGAGCACAGATGGGGTCAGCTAAGATCCAATCATCACTGGGACATCTGCCAGCAGCCAGGCATCTGAAACAGTCCCCACTCCCCAGAGGGGAGCGGGAGAGAGGGACAACTTGTGAATAGCAATGAACTGATTGGAGATATAGAGTATTTCATTATATTAATCACAGTGGTAGAAGAGGAGCAGCAGATGAAACCAGAGGACAGAGGCTCAGTGCACCATACTTCCCCCAGCTTCTAGCTCCTGGAGCAGCCTAGCTTCAACTGTGGAATTAACCCTGTTCCTAGCTGGCCTGACCATAAGCTTTCTCAAAGAGGAACGTTTTAAGCCTAACCTTAAATGTAGAGACTGTGTCTGCCTCTAACATGAGCTGGAAGCTGATTCCATAAAACAGGAGCTTGGTAACTAAAGGCTCTACCTCCAACTGTACTTTTAGAAACCCTGGGAACCACTAATAGCCCTGCATTTTGTGAGCGCAGTACCCACAATATGCACCCACAAGAAGCCTCGGCTCTTTGTCCAGTAACCTCCTTGTTATCCCTCGCTCCTTCTAAAGTAAGCTTAAAACCTTTCTCTTTGGTCTTGTAAAACACATTGTGTTGCTTTTTGTGTGAAATGTGCTAAATAAATAAATGTTCTTCTTCTTCTTCATTAAAAAGCTGTGTTTGAGCTGAGCATTTTTAGAATACATTAAATCTTGGCAATAAAAAAAATAAAAACACAACACTTTCTACAGTAATGTACATCTACCCATACAAATGCATGAGAGAAAGGCACCAGTTTACCTTGTTGCACAGTGTATAATAATCTTGTCTCAGATAATCTCAGCAACATTATAGCAACAACATTATAGCTTCATTGCCCTCTTTTATTTCAATAAAAACTTAAAATTGAACTAATTCAAACCTTAAAAATACTAATACAATACCATCGTTTTAAAGCCTTACCTTAAAAATCTTTAATTTAGGCTTAGCTGGATGCAAACCAGCAGTTACCTCTGCCTTGTTAAACATATTTTAAATCAATTTCTGATATTTCTCTATGACATTTACCTTCCTTTTTTGTGCTGTTTCTCACTTTTAACAGACATAGCCAGCACTAAAATAAAGACTTACAATTAGAAAAACACCACTCTTCATTAACTATTAATTAAACAGCCAATGGGAATGTTTCTTATTGCAGTGTGTCAGTCTATTAAATTCTTACACATCCACTGAAAAGGTATTGTCTGCAGCTACCAACATTTTACTTTACTTTTGTACTAAAAGCATCCTTCATAAAACAACAACCAGAAATCTAAACCTGGTGTATTGCATTCATGTTTGATCGGTGCATCTTTGTGTTTTAAGGGATTATTTCTTACAATACAGTACCATCATAAACTATTAGTAAAGGTTAAACAAAGAAAGATGTCACATCCAACCTGAATGGCGATGAAGACTCTTGAGCTTTGCAACATGGGAGACATTCATATCTCTGACCTATGTGACTTCTATTCTGCAGAGAGAAGTCTTACCCTGATCAGCTCTCTGGAGATAAGAGTCTAATTGAAAAGCAGGTTGGATCTTTTGACCTTTGTAGTTAATTATACATTGACAGTGTAGATTATTCTCCCAGAGGTGTACAGAGTGGCAAAAATATGAATTTGGCCTTAGTTCTCCATAATTCTGGCTATGGTTTTGGCCAAAAAAGCTTGTTTTTGTTGGAATGTATTGGATTTATACCATGGCCAAAAAGTCCAACAATCCCAAAGGACCACAACTTACTTTAAATAAGTTCATGGACCGTAAATAAATACATTCACATTTTAGCATTCTTAATTGTTTCCGTATAAAACTGGTGTGGCGTATTCCCAGAGGGCCACAGGCAGCAGCCACATGTAAAGAGAAGGTTAAACACATTTACATCAAGTGTAAGTGGAACTCTCTGGGGAGGTCAGAGGTTAATTTCTCCACCAAAGACCACCCTAATAGCAACTGCTGAAGAGGGAATGCATTACTCATTTTCTTCCTCAGCAGAAGTCGCCTCCAGAGAACTTAACTTCATTACAAACTTTAAGACTGGGATAAAATATAGGGCTCTTCAAAGGTTAATTTCTATGCTTTCCCCAGAATTTATTACTTTTGCCATTAACACATGAAGCTGAATATGTTGACTGCATGAGATTTAAACTGTTCTTAATAGATGTTTATTTTAATTTGATCTCAATAGCCATAACACACTAAAATCAACGAGAACAGACAGACAGAGAGAGAAAATAGCTTTTGTTATTGATGTATTGGGAAAATAAATCACAGTCTTCCTTATTGAATTTATGCATACAGCTCCATTTTGTTCCTGTGGTAGAAGTAAAGTGCAGGAAATATATACTTTTTAGGACAGAGTACTGTAACATCCCAGTGACCATGAATGTAAAAGTAAAGGGTAGGTAAAGGAAAAGTTTATTTTTGTGTCATTACAACCTTGAGTTAAACAGGGATTGCTGCAAAATGCCCTTTGTGTGTTCAGAATAAGTTGTGTGCTCTGTATCTTGAATATATATGGTGCACAGTATAGCCGTGACAATTTATTTTATTTTATTTTCATTAGTTTACAAATACTACAGACCTTCTATTGAATAGCATCCTGTCCTGCCCATCTGTGGATTTGTTTATTTACATTTGACTTTTTTACACGCTCTTATTCAGCACAACCACAGTGTGCCCAGGCTTGCTTTGGCATTTAGCAGCAGCGTGAACTGCACCTGGCTCTTAAACTGATTTCCATAACAGACCATTATCTTCTGAACCAGGCTTGATGATTTTGGCAACTCAGAAAATGATTGTATTGTAAAGGTAGCAAAGAGAGCAACAAAGCTATTGACAACAAAAACTATTCAGCTATTCAGTTGTTTAATTACAACAAATAACTTTCAAAATTACTAGAGGAATATTATACTGAAGTAACAGTACTTTTACTTTTGGACAAAATGTACTTTCAATTTTCTTTCTTTCTTTCTTTCTTTCTTTTTCTTCTTCTTCTTCTTTTTTTAAATTTTTTTTTTATTTTTATTTTTTCACCTCTGCTCCATTTAAAATTTAATGTAATGTCCTTCTTGCCAAAAATGGGCATGTGCTGGTTTGCTCGCCAAACCAGTTTCCACAACCACAACCTTCTTTCTGTCACCTCAGAGTGTGAACAGAGACTTATACTTACAGCACACATAATTAATGGGGGGTATATGTTTGCATGTAAATGTGTGTGTGTGTGTGCAAATTCTCCAGCACATCCATTTGTCATGTTTTCAATCTGAGGAGGTAATACTGCTGCGAGACTCTCCAGAGGCTATAAATCCCATTTTGCTTCTTATGCTGCCATTTTTCTCCCCCTCCTTTCCTCCTCCCTTCTCTCACTTCTCCAGTACTTAAACAGCAACAACGTGCACATTTGAATGCATCATTGAAACTCTTTTTGACTCTGCTTCAATATTGCTTGCTCCTCTTCATCTTGCGTGTTTCACTTCTTTCCCTCTGTTGGTTAAAAAGACACATCGAAGTGCTCTCCAAGTAATGCAAATTAATGTGTGTATATGATGATAGAGAGGAGTTGAGGAAAAAGTGGATATAAATTATTCAGGCGGGAGAATGGCGGAGAATGAATGGCAATGAAGTCTGCTGGTGTTGTTTCATTTTCCTAATCAGGGTGACTGAATCACAGGTGCATGATGGGACTGAAAATGGAAATTGAGGATAATTTTACTTAAAACGTAGTAGGGTACAGTCTAGGGTACATTTATTTGTTTGGGTAATCTTCTCTCCTAGCTTGCAAACACTGCAAAAATAATTCGGAAAATGTGCTTTTAGGTGTTTTCATTTCATTCACGCTGTTTCTTAGTCATTTTTCTCAATCTTCTCTCTGATTTTTTTTTCTACTTACTATTAAAAGAAGAATAAAACATGTTTATTTTTCAGAAATGAGAATGAATAAATTTCCATCTTGCACTACAGAAAAGAAAATGGTGTGGCAGAATCATGTCATTTCATTTTAGTACCTTTGTAAAATCATGTTTTAGCCCTGAATTCTAACCACAGGTCGCAGAAAGACGTGATTAAAATGGCATTACACTTTCTTAGTATTCACAATTAAAACTTCAAGTTTATGCAGACGAAAAACACATCAACTGTCATCAATATTTACTGATAAACTATTGACATAAATATAGACTTTTGTGAAGGCTTAGTCCAGCGTAGCCACCATTTCTGACATCTGCTGGTCAGTCAGCATTCATTAATCCAAACCCTTTTCAGTTTGTAAGCATCTTTAATGTTACAAGACACATCTTCCCCAGTCACTGCTAGATCTAGTATTGATGTTGTGATTGTTAGTTTCTGCTCAGATGGTCGGGACATGCCTCAGAAGTGTCCTCTTCCCAGAACGGGCAGGCGGGGCCTTTCTGTGTGAGGTTTTGTCGTTCTCCTTGTGCTCTGACAGGTTGCCCCAGCAGCATTAAATGATGGATCAAATGCAGGGAACAGTGTTAAAGTGTCATATTTAAAATTATTCCATAGTATTGATTGGACTATAACACTGTGAGTACAGAAGGAATCAAAATGTAAGTCTTATTTGATGCTAAATGCACGCCCTCAAATATTATAACACATTCATTATTTAACCGCTGTATCAAAGTCACCAGGGGGAGAGAAGGTAGCTGCAGATGTGCTACTACTCACGCTGTTATGAAAATATATACATAAATAAAGGAGACAAATGGCTGGAGTCATTATCTCAGCAGTCACACTTGACACTCAACACCAATCACCAGTGATTTACAGTACATGGCTTTAACACCTAATTCCTGTGGCAGTGGAAGTCACCAGCACTCGCAGTCAATTTATTCAACCTAAATTTGACCCAATCAGTCATCCTAATGTTGAATTCCATTAAAATGACAGCTTCATTTGGACTCATTTATGGGTTCAAATTGTTGCCGTAATCACATCTAACGCTGGGTGGCCCCCGGAAAAAGCAACAGAGCAGCTCACAAATCAAGGTCAGTGAAAAAATACTGTGAAATTAAGGTCAAAATAAGGGCATTTATATTCACTATGCCTCTGATAGTCAAAAACACTGGGCTCATTTACATACTGTCAAAAGTGCTAGGGTTGCATTCTGAGGTGCCCCGCTAACAAAAAGGGGGTAATTTTTCATTTCCATACCATCTCCATATATTATCATAACCTACATCTACCCAGTTATTCAAAAGAGAACTAATACAATATTCAGTAGAAGCAGATGGAGTGGCCCATTCAAACCTTCATGTGCAAAGTGATATCAAACTTCACTCCTGAAATCAGCTGAAATCATTCATTATGAGCTCTTACAAAGAACATGAAAGGAAATCCAGTATTTAAAGGTGTCTGTGTGGAAGTCGATAAAGGGACTGTGAGTCATTGTGAAAAGGTCTATAGAAAATGCTGCATTTATCTTCAATTATCATGATTCACTCATGGTCGTCAGAAGTGGTACCAAACTGAGTAAAAGAAAAGTGATAATGCCAATATTCTATTGAAAAGACAAAGCTGAGTGGCCACATTTAAAGCTAAATTAAATAGCTAACTACCATAATTAAAAATGTTCATGCAAAGAGAAAGTAAACTATAGTCTAGGTGCAGATCTGTCTCTGGTTAGCTGAGAATTAGCAAAAATATAATCTTATTACACAACGAATGAACATTGACATAGTAATACATCACTTCATCTGCTGAAAAAACAAACAAACCCTAAATAAACCTCTGCTTGTAGCGCAATTTCCGTAAGTCCATGCAAGCTTTATTTTACAGGTGTTACAGGGGAACCAGTGCAACTTGTTTTGGTGACATTTTTCTCTACGGCCGCTCTGCCATAACAAACATCTAAGAAATAAAGCCATTGCTGGCTAGTTATGGGTATACAAGATGTGTCGCTTACTAACAAGACCTTTGACTTCAGGGACAGTGAATCCGTGCTCCTGTTCTTGCAGAGCCAGTTTTCCACCATGATACACCAAGAGGAGGTGAAGAAAGCTTTATTCACCAGGCTTCAACTCATTTAGCCATCACACTGACTCCAAAACTGTTTAATGAAGTTTAAAAAAGTTCACTGTAGTGCATTTCAGTTCCTTGGTCTTGTCTTGGTTGCAGTGCTCTTGTCTTGGGGCTGACTTGGTCTTCATTAGATCTGTGTACTATGGCTTTCTACTTCCATAGCACAAGAAAACATTCTAGTAGAAAAAAAATTGCAACAGTAACAGCAGAGTGACGTTTTTTCCTCCGCATTAAGTGGTTTAAGAAAGATAAATGCTCCTAAATGCTCCATTTTTAACTCTTACATGCTCTATAATGCAATGCTATCCAGAGCTGGTGTGATAGATAGGATTTTGCTTGCAGGTCTAGTATGTCTAAATAGATTGGGTTTGGGATATATGCAAGATTAAACACACAAGTTAGAAAGCTTTCTGTCAGTCTGTCCCTTCCATGCTTTTTCTGCTTACAGCTTTTCAGAGTTCAGTTCCCATTCCCGCTGAAACCCATTCAACATCATTTCCCCTTCACCTCTGTATCAAAGGCAACAATGGCAGTTAATTTGTCTGGGCGCTCGAATAGATTGCACTCACCATTGGTCTCAGTGTAGCCTCGCTCTGCTTCTCTGAGCAGATATGTGGCAGCGGCATGAGACTGCTTGATGAAATCAACATAAAAGTGGATGTGACTGCCAGGTTCAGGGGCTTATTGTATTGTAACAGGATAGATGAGACGGGCCAAGATAGGCACCCAACGAAAGCGAGAGACGAGAGGAGAATGCTCACAGACTGATGACGTTAGGGACACTGGGCCAGCGCTGGGACTAATTAAACTGCCATTGTTGGCTCCGATGCACAGGGAAGAAAAATGATATTGAGAATGATTCAGTGGAACAGAACTTACAACTTATGTAACTATAGAGCAGAGTGCAGTCTTTGTTGTCGGAAGTTCTCCAGCACCTATTTGGCAGCCAATACACACTGTCCCCTTTGTGCTGAAGTGCTGTATATATTTGACCTTGACCACTTTATTTCGGCAATTATGTTATGTCCTATGTGCTATAAACTGCACAGGAAGTCTACAATATATATTTTTTAATTTTTATTTTCTTGGAACTTGATGTTGTTGTTGTAAACAGTGGAGTATGCAGGGGTCAACAATCCTACCATTAGTCTGCCAGTAGTTTTAAATATAAAAACATTTCTAAGACTATAAATGGAAATACAAATTACCTGGGACAGAGGTCATTCGCTAACACCTTATCATCTTGTAACACCATAATGCAACATTTATAGCTACATAAATGGTCGGCATCAGCATCTTACACTTTATACACTGATACTGCCGTAACATCTGTTCAGAGAAATTGGAAAGCACTTAGAATAACAAAAGTTTCTAAATGTCAAAGGAGCAATGCTTTAGAGACCACACACGCTGCTAAGTTTGACCCATTATTTTGCTCATAGTTATAAGTTCCTTCATGCAATTTCTCACTCTGCTCTCCAGGGCCCCAGTTGTGCCCATCACCAGTGAGTTTAAATTAGTCTGGGTAAAGAACCACAGGGAATTAAGGTCTTCTTCTGCGTATTATGAAGTTCTGACATGAATAGCTGTTACACTGTACAGTATGAGATGCATTTCTTAGCATGGCGGATTGGGATTTGTTACAACGATACAATGCATTTATTATAACAATACATTTATACATGTGTCTTTTGATGGTGGGACAAGACCAAAGTGCCCAGACTGACATGCTGATGTAAAATATTACACTGAGTACAGTTCAGTGAGTAATCCCTTAAGAGAGCTTATTAAATGGGGAGTTGTGTTCATCATTTATGGATGCCTTTATCCCATTAAACATACAAACACCGTCTGTATTTATGTTATCATTTTGTCAGACTGTTAATCCATAAGAGATTTAAACAATTAACAGCTTATATTATATCTAATTATACACACAAAACCCAAATTAGAAAGATTAAAATGGAAAGGCCAAGGCAAATTAAAACCAGTAATCCCAGTGGAGAACTGGAATTAGAGTGCTGCACAATTATTATTTCTAATGATGAGTCTGTAACAAGGCCACTGGATGGATATTTCCTTTTGTGTAGTTGTTTATGTGAAAGAAAGGAAATTATTGCAGATCAAATGTAAGTTTTCTGGCAATGGATGACTGATGCAACTTAAGATTTCATTTAGGTGGAAATAATTAGTTATATCAGAGTATCACGTAAGTCAGAACGATGTTATTAATAATGACAAAAAGTAGTACAAAAGCATTAAAGTATGTATTTTGCTGGGTTTACAATCAGTGGACATTTACAGTACCCTGTGCTATGCTAAAAAAAACATTTTTGACCTTTTAACCATGTTGTAATGTTGTTTCCACCTCAAAAACATATCTGGAGTAGTATTTTGTTTCATTAACATTTGGTTGCGTTATCCTGCAGACTGAGTCTGTCCTCTTCTACTGATCTGAAAAAACTCAGTCTCACTGCTCTACGTAGACTCGTGAAACCAGGAAGTACTCCTGCGCGTTTCTAAAGCCACTGTCACAGGGCTCATTCTGATGATTTCAGCACTCACATTGCCGTAACTACAAAGCAGTCAGCTTATGTATATCTGTTAGTGTGATGCTGCTAATAACTGTATTGAATAGCCATTTTATTCTCTGTCCATTTCTCACTATTGCCAGCAGGGGGGGACAGACACCTAATCCAAGCGTCCTCTGCAAAGTCAAAGTAACAACTCCCCAAAAAATACATTTTCCATACATATATGTTGCATTACATTAAGTCATAAAACATATTTCAGAATATATTATAATATTTCTATTAAGAACAGTACTTTGTGGCATTGTGCACACTGACCCACAGTCATCTATACATATGCAAAAGTAAACGGCCAGTTGTAAATCGTAGTAAAGCCTATTGTTGTAATGAGTGACAACTATAGAGCCATCAGAGATTACTGTCATCACTGTGCATCTTACACTTTCACTCTCCCACACATTAACATTAGCAGTCATTCATAATGAAGCACGGAGGCTGGTGCAGTAATGCTCTGCCTCACTGTTGATTTTTCATTTCCCTCTCAGTAGTCAGGCTGACCTAATGACCTTCAAACTGTGAGTTCAATGCACACAGATTCTGCCTGACTGGACTTTTAATGGCCCTGAATGAGGATGTCAGCGGTCAGGAGGATGACTGTATGAACATAAGTATATTCACAGGGCCGGCTCTAGGCTTTTGGTGGCCCTAAACAAGATATTTTTTAAACTTAGAATTTAAGTTTTACTCTCTATTATTATTGGGGTTTTTTAACTCATCTTACAGCCAACTTCCTATTCATTGTTCAGAAAAAAGTATATTTATTGATATTAATAAAAAGTAAATATACTAATATTTTAATATACTAAATTTAAGTTAAGTTTTTAGTTGACATATGTCATATTAAGTGAACAAAAATTATTAGTTGTTGAAAACTTGAGATATTGAGTTATCCCCAAAACTTAAAAATCTTGAGGGATCCTGTTGCCTTGAGCGAATTGTTCGCTTCATTTGCGTCAAATGAGGGGCATGGCCGCTAGGGCTCCTCCCACCTGAGCCTGTCTGGGTTTGGTCTCCTGTGTCCCGTGTGGCTGCAGGACCTCTCCCCAGGACACTGCTGCTGTACAGCAGCATTAACCCCAGAGACAGAGCTGAGACAGTCTGGGGTTATTTCTTGTACATTAGCTCTCTCTAGTGGTTTTGGGGTCTAGTCCAGTCCCAGGCTTTCTATCAGGGCTGTTTTTGTTTCCTGTCTTCATAAAAGTAGAAGAGCTGCTGTAGGCTGCAGCTTTTATCTCCGGGTTCACTCTGAAGCCTCGATGATTGTTTTGCTGGATCTCCGAGGCAGGGATCTCCTCCTGTTACGTCGTACGTAACCACGTCATTGCTACAGCAGGTCCCTGATTGGTTAACGCGCCGCGAATGTTCGCAGAACTTCAAATTTTTCAACTTCCGCGACCAGAGCGTTGGACGCGAATCTGCGTTGTTTGCGTCTTGCACCGATTCGCGTCTCCGCCTATTCGCGGGATTCGCGCCGCGCTATTCGCGGGGTTCGCTTGATTCGCGTCGCGCCATTCGCGTCATTCGCGCCGCAGGACGCTTGTTCGCGCCTGAACGCGGCTTTCCATAGACTTAACATGGAAATCACTCGCGCCTGACGCCTGATTCGCGTCCGGTGTGAACGTACCATTAGTGTGAGCTGAAGTGTCCTGTTTTGTCACCTGTCCAAAAGGCACCATGCAGCCTCTGAGCTTCCTCCTCTTTATTAGCACTTATTGTCAGATGCCATACACGCTCCTGAATGCCACAAGGCAATCACATTTCTTGGAGCTATTTAACATGGCTGGACATTCTGAACCAAGACCTCCACAGAAAATGAGATAAAGTACATTTTTAAATCATCTAAGGCGAAATATTCTCTTTTTCTGATGCCCTCTGAGCTCTACTGCAGCTATAGAGGAGCTATAGAGTAGGTAGAGGCTTATTAATTATTCTTTCTCATATGAAAAAGTATATACCACACAGCCGACCTCCCAGTGATATTTTTTCCAGTGAATAAAGGAGATGGGGCTAAGCTTTGTCTACATTTGATAACAAAAGTTAAGCATAACTACTGGAAAACTACTGCATTTCAGACAGTAAACCAGTAGCCACCTAAGAAACCGTGCTTGAGATGCTAATCCTTGGTGAATAAATCCTATAGGTACAAGCTCTGTTTATGCAGAAAAACTATTTAGTGAGCGATAGATGAGACAGAATGTGTAATGATGCATATAAGCCAGATAACATACAGGTTTATCCCCTCGATTCATGTAATCTCATTGACTGGGGCTTTTGAGAATATGCTTTTTACATTCATTGTCATTGGCTGAAAATGGGATTTCTTGTAGACATAAGGTCTCTGTATTATGCAAAACCATATCGGGAAAACAAGAAAAGCCTCCAAAGGCCTAATATAGGAGTTTATACTGTCAACACTCATTTGTGGTGAAAAAGGGGTTACAGTAACACACCCACACACACTCGGCAGTAAAGCTCTCCTTCACTCACACACACCTCGAGTCCGCGCCGTGATGAATGTAAAATGACAGTTCAATTTACCGTCTCAGGTTGTGAAGGCCTCCCGTTCGGCATTGAGTTACTTTATGTGAAATAAGGTGCAAAACAGATAAAGAAAATAGCAATGCAGTATAGAGGAAACAATTCATCTATGTGACAAAAAAATAAATAAACGTATATATACTGAAGAGGAGGTGGTGCCATTCAAGCCAATGAATCACACTATTGTATAAAGAAAATAATGACAGAACCCCCATCCCCCCCCCAAAAAAAAAAAAAAAAAAAAAAAAAAAAAATCTTTAAAACAAATGGATTCCCTTTGGAAACAAATGTGATTATCCCAGAAAATTGGACGCATTTCTCCATTTCTTTCAAAGAGAATACAATTTTACATCTCGGCTTTTGATTAATGGCCTGCAGATGGGTATTTTTCACTGTGTCTGAGTGAGTGCCGTTATAAATATAGAGATTGCGGGAAGTATTTGACTGAGCGTGAAAATGGGAAGTATCATAAAGTTAGTGTGGCGTTGCAGCCGATGAGGTCTGTGAGGTGTAGTATACGCTGTACGCCTGTGAATTCTCTCTGTTAGCAATCCATCGCTTCAAACACTCACATTTCTTTCACTCTCATTTTTTTTTACTTCTTACTTTTTATTGCACCAGTCACTAGTAGTCTGCAGCTGTTGGCATGATGGCTTTACTTTTTACCGTTGCCATAGTGATGTGGCACAAATTTGTTGACATTTGAGCCTGGTTGAGACAGTAAAGAGAGTATGATGGGATTTCACTGTTCACTGTCCTGAAGTGACCCACACAAAACACTCAGATGCCACTGAGAGACACTTGGTTGGTTTAAGTCTTTAGCTTCTTTAGACTTGCCCTAAGGCTCTTAACGTTTCTGTGACTCAACTCGACGACCTTAAAAGTGCTGTGTACTCATTTCTTTACACTTTCTGCAAACAAAAACTACTGCAGTATTGGCTGGTCACAATACTTTATGGTTGGTACTGTAATAATTCTAGTATTTGCAAGCGCCAATCTTACAACTGCCAAATAAGGCATTACCCTTAACTCACACATCTCATAGTAAAGAACTGATATATATAAGTATTGATAGATAATATTTGCATTGAAAGAGGTTTTATTGATGTGATTGTACATCATAAAATCTGCTGGAAACCTCATGTAAGCTACATTAAAACTAAAATATCAAAGAGCATAGCAGTACTAGGAAAAACAAAGCATATTTTGGATTGTAAGTCATTGTTACTTTTATACTATTTGATGGTCTTTCCATATTTATCTAACTGTGTGGAAATATGAGGAAACATGTATGTATATTGCAAAAAAAGTACTTAGGATAGTTTATAATGTAGAATTTAGAGAACACACTAATGTTTTATTTTTAAAGTCAAAAGTTCTGCAATTTATGGATTAAATAAAGTTCAAAACTGCTCAAATAATGTACAAAGTGAGAAACATACAACACACGTTTAAAGAAAGAGACGGGGGCTACATTCTAAGAGGAGACTTAAACTTTAAAAAAGTAAAAGTACGCACAACAATAAGAAAAATGAGTGTAGGCATATGTAGAATAAATTTGTGGAATAGTCTTGAAGAGAAGTTTAAACAATCTCAAAACATATTTCAATTTAGTTGAGTGATACCTGAGTGAGGAAAGGTGTTAAGATGTTTTATTGGTATCATTACAGTGTGGTTTGCTTGAAAACAGCCTGACTTGTGTATATCCTGAAAAAAAAAAAAAAAAAAAAAAAAAAAATGCAAGGGCTAGAAATACTTTTTTCTGCTCCTTTTGAACATTAAATATTTTTCCCTTTAAAAATATGAAATCATTTTATGGTATACCTTAAACTAATGACTCCATTTCTGGGGATTTTTTGTTAATGTATGTTCAATAAATTCATTCATTCATTCATTCAAAGTACTCTGACTTGGATTCAAACCATGAATCTTCTAGTCCAAGCAGAATGCACCACCAGTTTAGCCAAAAGGTTTTATATCCTACAATGGTAAAACAAAAATCTATTAAAACTAATTATTTGTTTATTTCTGACCCCTTATGGCTGGGGTTACTATCTTTGGCCCTATCTCGCAATCCACAGAATAATTTAAACAAAATGACCAGATCAGTGTTTCAGATCCACCAGAGAAACTTTGGCAGAGGTCTTTTAATTATATAAGGTCATGTAATTTATATAAGACATGGTGCCTGTAAACTCAAAATTCAGTTGAGTTGTGGACAAGGTACAGAATATTTAAAGCATTTAACAAATGTGAGTAAAAACATGTGCACATAAACCTGGGACACACCTACACTACATTTTTATTTGTTTGTGGGTGATAATTCCTTAATGTTTGATAAAAGTATGCACTTAAATGCACAAAGGACTCACTAAAGCAAAGTGAAGAGGGGAATTACTTTTGTGCAACAATAATCGAGATATTCAGGATGCACCAGGCATGGTCACATTGTTAACTGTGAACAACAAAATAAATGTAAAATGCCACCCTGCTTTTAAGTGACTAACAATGTACAATACCTTGCATCTGGAGGGCTTGTTCCTTTCAGAGCTGTGACATGTTTTTAGCATAACAAATATAGGTATAGCCTACAAATCAGTCTTCTATGTATTGTGTTTCTGAACCTGAATCACCTTCAGTCGTGTGTATGGCGACGAAGTCATCAGATGGCTCCTGAATACCTAATTACTCTCTCTCTTCTGTGTGTGCGACAGTGTGACAGGCCGTTACTGGCACTGAGTTTATCACCCATTGCTTAATTAACCAAATAGGTTCAAATGCAGCTACCCCCCCCACACACACACACTCGAGCTCACACATATTGTCAACAGTGAATCAGCAGGTTAGTGAGGTGCTGCTGACCTACTCTAACGCCCTACAGCTTCAGTGTGGGTGAGAGAGTGAGGAGGTGTGAGAGGGAAACAGCTGCTCATGATTGTGTGTGCTCACTGATTGAATGTCCTGTCTAATTTAGCGTGCTTGATGAACTAGATCACTGCTGTGCTCTGACACACAAACACACCACCTGATTGTTTAACTTAGAACAGCGGCTTATTATTAATCAACTACAGGTTTCTTTTGTGTTTGATACATACTGAAAGCAGTGCAGCAGCAGCATGCTTTTCTTGCAGTATTGTGTCTGGGCAGATAAATGTGAGAAAACACAGCATGCCCTTTCCTGGCCTCAATAATTTAATTTATTTTATTTAGTTTAGTTCAGTTTTTTTGTAATTTTGCAAAAAACACAAACAGAAACAACTGCTGAGGAGAAGAAGGTTTTCTGATTCTGCACAAAATTACACTTAGAATTGACATGATTAAAAAATGAAAGCTCCTTGATGACAGCTATTATATTTCTTTTATTTGGCTGTTAAAACCAAGACGGCCAGTTTGATTAATACCACTAAGGAGAATATGTTTTGCCAGCATTACTTTGTGTGTTATCTGTTAGCAAAAGAACTCAAATGTAATGATTGTACTTTTATACATTTTTTCAGAAAGAAAAAGAATTTTTTTTTTTTTTTTTTTTTTTGTGGTTTCGGAACACAGTCTCGACTAATTCTCCACAGTTGCAAGATATGTTGGACAATTTAGAAACAGATCAGATCACTGTAGTTAGTGACCATGTTTAGCACAGTCAGGGGGATAGGATAGTGCTGTTATGTCCCAGGTTGGACAAGGATGAATGTGTTTTTCTTACTTTACCTTTAAGAATGTTTTTTTTAAACATGTCCTGGTGGAGGACTGCAATGCTATACTATATGCAATGCTATGCAATACTTTATTATAATTATAAATTCTGTTTTATTTTATAATAAGAAAGTAAGTTTTTCTGTTGGTCCCCACTGCACTTCTACTTGAATCTTAGTCAAATCTCAAAAAGTGGTCCAAAATGATTCTTATGCAACATGCAGACCATGGACTTTCACTGAGCTGAAGCACTGACTGCTTTTGTCAGACTGACCTGGTCAACCAAATATAAAACAAAAAGAACAAATAGGAAACTGGTCTACTTAAAGCAAGTTGCTAAAGCTTGAGTAACATACAAGTATACATTTCACTGTAAGTTCAGGACCATGGACAGTGCCCCCTGGGGACAGGAAATGCTGTTCTTACACAGTACCAAGCCTTATGTTTTGCAGATAAACACTTTACATGTAGGCGTAATACTGTGACCCAAGCTTTTACATCAGCGCTTATGACACATTACATTATATCAACAACACTCGTAAAATGTGTGTAATTAGACCTTTGTGTCCAGAGGCCATCTGTGTCTCCATCTGTTTATTAAAAACAAAATGAACTCACAGAATGGAGCCAATGCAGTGGCCACAGAAAACCATAGAGCTGACCCAAGTTGAGAGATAAAATAGTCCTACTTTTCAAAGACACATTTAATGCCATTGAGACACACACTCTCACACAGTATGCCGTCTGATGTCGCCTATGTGACCTTTGAAATCTACAGCTTTGTGAAGAATGGCAGAGTTACGGCCCTCTCACACTCGGACCACGCCAGGTTGCAGGTGTGACATCACGGCTATTGTGCTGTCCGTGCCAGCGCATATGTAAGCGATGACCTTTCCGCCTCAGACTTTAAATGGAAGCTGGGTGTTTTTCTGAGCTGTCTGGCACCAGACTGTGGCACATGGATTTACACTATATTTTGTTGTTCAACTTTGCTTCTGAGTTAAAGGTTAACTGTTAATCAGGGAGCTGTTTTGGGACACGGACACAGGTCATCAACATGCTGTCTCATTCTGACAAAGCTTTGATATCTTTGCTTCAGGCATTGGTGATAATTAGAGAATGATAGCTGAAGGCAGAGGTAGGCTGCTATGTGATCACCAGAAGAAGGTACACCACTACATTTTGGTTGGTGGGTAACAATATGACACATACTCATCCAGAACCAGGTCACAGACGCAGCAGTCCAAGCACAGATGCCTAGACTTACTTTACCCCACACACTTCCTCCAGCTGTGCCGGGGGAATCTCAAGGCGTTCCCTGGCCAGCTGAGAGACATAGTCCCTTCAGCAGGTCCCCGGGGTCTCTGCGCAGTGGGACATTCCTGGAGCACTTCCACAGGGAGGTGTCTAGGAGGCATTCGAAGCTGATGCCAGTGAAACCTCAGGCTCCTCTTAATGTGGAGAAGCAGCGGCTCTACTCCGAGCGCCTCTTGATGACTGAGCTCCTCACCCTATCTCTAAGAGAGCACCCAATCACCAAATTTATCTTTAAGGAAGCGCCCAGCCCTCTCTTAGAGATCCCATAATTTTCCTTTTTTTTTTTTTTAAGTAAAAACAAATACTAATTCAATTCTCTCCGACTTTTGAGGTTTTAATTGCTAAAGATGCAGAAAGGTTTATGTAGACAAGCTGTGTATGAGGAGCAAAGGGTAATTTTATTTCAACAGAGTGTAATATAGTAGTAAATATGAATGCGCTACTATAAAAGCATGAAGCTGCGGTTCTGAACTTGGAGTAAAATGTATACTTCTCTATTACTCTTGTATTTTGCCCCTGTAATGAATAATGCATTTTGCTAGTG
This sequence comes from Bostrychus sinensis, assembly GCA_020698575.1. Lineage (NCBI taxonomy): Eukaryota > Metazoa > Chordata > Actinopteri > Gobiiformes > Eleotridae > Bostrychus > Bostrychus sinensis. Next base: position 17,153,817 of record CM036258.1, read on the forward strand.
TAGTCATTTTAAGTCATGCTGACTTTGAAGACTTTTCAGAAAGCTCCCTCCAGTATTCTAGCATCCTATCTGCCACATACAACAAAGTCGTACAACAAAAATGATGACCATCAAGACACATTACAGATACACCACAGCAAAGTTTTAAAGTGACAGGAGTTAATGAAAGTCTCCTCGGTGTACACTGTTGTTTTAGCTGACTCAGTGTGGGTATATTAAGGCAATACACATTTTACATTAAATTAACCTTACTGCATCTCTAGTGTTTGGTGAAAACCTCTCCCTGAGGTGATGACAGTGTGGCCAACATCTACTGTATACGATGTATGCATTAATAAACAGCAGCATCAACAGAATGAAGCATTATTTATGCTAGAATGACTTCCATTTTATTTACAACAATAAATACCACAGGCTATGTCCACTCTTGCATTTTCATTTTAAAACAGTTGCTCACCAGCCACACTAAATAATAACATAGTTCACAACATTTTTGTTATGTACATTGCAACACAAAAGAGATAAAAATTACCTCTGTCAAGAAGATTAGTTTTTTGGCATTTAATACCTGGTTGGTATTTTTCAGTTGGATACAATTTTTAGGAAAGGCCAGTAATCAGCAGGGCTGACTTAACGTATCAGTAGCCCCTATATTAGTTTATCCATATTGTCTAAAAAGATATTCAAATATTCCTTCAGGTCTAAAGATGTGACAACATTCGTAGGAATGCTCTACAACAGGGGTCACCAATTAAAATTCACCGAGGTCCAATTGGTGAAAATTTTCTCGCGCAAAGGTCCGGAGCATCACAATGTTGATTTGTACCTCAAAAATAAATAAATACAATCATTGTAGTTACATCAGTGTCTACATTATGGCAATAGCATTTTGCTAACATAAGCATCAGTTTAAAACTAGGGGATATCAAATAATAAAATAAAAAAGTTTTTTTTTCTTATGTTAATCAAATATAGTAAAAAAAAAAATCAAACAAAATGCTTTTATAATGGTCCTTGGCTCAGAACACAGGAGACACAGGAGTTTAGAGCTGACCTCTGTTCCTTTCTACATCTGTCTGTCTCATTTCTCCGCTGTCTGTCTCACAGTCACCGCTCCATATGTTTCCAAATCCTCAAATCTGATTGGTTGATAGCGTCACAGACAAGATTTTCTGTCTGCTTTTACGCAGGAGACGATTCACCCATTAAAACTAAAGTGGAACGTACTGCGCCTCAAAACACAGGTTTCCTCTTAATTCTCTGGTGAATATGAGGCAGCTCTGTCTTCTGTGGGACAGAGGGACAGACACCGAGAGGAGAGGGGTGAGCTGTGGGACAGAAGGACACCGAGAGGAGAGGGGTGAGCCTCGACAGAGGGACACCGAGAGGGGAGGGGTGAGCCTCGACAGAGGGACACCGAGAGGAGAGGGGAGAGCTGTGGGACAGAGGGACAGACACCGAGAGGGGAGGGGTGAGCTGTGGGACAGAGGGACAGACACCGAGAGGGGAGGGGTGAGCTGTGGGACAGAGGGACAGACACCGAGAGGAGAGGGGTGAGCTGTGGAACAGAGGGACACCGAGAGGGGAGGGGTGAGCCTCGACAGAGGGACACCGAGAGGGGAGGGGTGAGCTGTGGGACAGAGAGACACCGAGAGGAGAGGGGTGAGCTGTGGGACAGAGAGACACCGAGAGGGGAGGGGTGAGCTGTGGGACAAAGGGACAGACACCGAGAGGAGAGGGGTGAGCTGTGGGACAGAGAGACACCGAGAGGAGAGGGGTGAGCTGTGGGACAGAAGGACACCGAGAGGAGAGGGGTGAGCCTCGACAGAGGGACACCGAGAGGGGAGGGGTGAGCTGTGGGACAAAGGGACAGACACCGAGAGGAGAGGGGTGAGCTGTGGGACAGAAGGACACCGAGAGGGGAGGGGTGAGCCTCGACAGAGAGACACCGAGAGGGGAGGGGTGAGCTGTGGGACAAAGGGACAGACACCGAGAGGAGAGGGGTGAGCTGTGGGACAGAAGGACACCGAGAGGGGAGGGGTGAGCCTCGACAGAGAGACACCGAGAGGGGAGGGGTGAGCTGTGGGACAAAGGGACAGACACCGAGAGGAGAGGGGTGAGCTGTGGGACAGAGAGACACCGAGAGGAGAGGGGTGAGCTGTGGGACAGAGGGACACCGAGAGGGGAGGGGTGAGCTGTGGGACAGAGGGACACCGAGAGGAGAGGGGTGAGCTGTGGGACAGAGAGACACCGAGAGGAGAGGGGTGAGCAGTGGGACAGAGAGACACCGAGAGGAGAGGGGTGAGCTGTGGGACAGAGGGACACCGAGAGGGGAGGGGTGAGCTGTGGGACAGAGAGACACCGAGAGGAGAGGGGTGAGCAGTGGGACAGAGAGACACCGAGAGGGGAGAGCCGCTCACAGCCTGTGTCGCCTCCTCTCTCGCCGCTCCGTAAAAACGAAACTTAAGTCTGTTGTAAACAGAACAGTCCTGTCCCTCCGCACTCAGTCTGGACCTACTCCTCTCATTTTGTTGGACAGTAACAGAAAACACAGCTGATTTAACCCCGCACTGTTCATGTTAAAGTTTTAAAGCAGCAGGATACGATGCTGTTGACGCGCTCTGAGAGAGGCGCCGCTGCGCTCCCGGGGAGTGAACAGGCTGAACGGGTTCGGGTCCGCGGAGTGGGACAGAGGTTCGGGTCCAGATGGGAGGGCATCTTGGTCCGGATTCGGACCGCGGTCCGCCTATTAACGACCTCTGCTCTACAAAATGTCTAATGCTTATTGATTTTTATCTTGTTTTTTAATGTTGTACAGCACGTTGATCAACTCTGGTTGTTGTAAGGAGCTACAGAAAAAAGATTAAAGGTACTGTAAGCAGCATGTGCTCGTACTGGTTTAAAAAGGTACTGCAGTGTAAATCAAAACAGTGGTCTATGGATTGCCAGTCTTTTTGCTTTTCTGATTGGATGATCGGCAATGCAGGGTTATAGAACCAAAACAAAAAATGTAAACAAAAACAACTTGGCCGTTATGTAAAACATATTTTTAATTGTTAATAAATCAACAATACCATTGTTAGTAAAACTAATATTTGATTTAAACATGTTTGCATCTTATCTGGGCACACATCTGGGTCATTTTTATGAAATATAAAAAATATACACTGTACTTTAAGCACTTTTAATTGATTGATTACAAAACCTTGAAAAATGTTCAACAGTACAAGGACCCAACTTTATACTGCATACATAGGAGTGCATTTTTTTCTTGTGTGGAGCATTTTGATTTATGTTGAGTTGATAATATGCCCTGTCACTGAAAATCATATGGTGGATGTGCTTTGTCTGTAAAAGAAGTTTTATTGTTTTTTTTTTTACAAAGTTTTCATGGTTACAGCAGGTAACCATGTAATCAATACTACATAATGTACTGCTAAGTGTTTGCAGCTGCCGCTTTTCCACAGGGGAGGATATTTTAGTTGTTGGTTAAAGCAATGCAAGGTTTCTTTGTACAAAACACTACAATTACACTCAGGAGCAAAAACAAAACAAAACAAAAAAACAAAAAAACAACAACAAAACACTGCATACAGTTATGTACAACCCTAACCCATAAAACAAAAAGACGCAGAAGCAGTGGAGAAAGTTGGTGATGATCCCACAATTAAGTTACATCCCAACACCCAGTGGCAACTAAAATTAATTTCACTTATCTAGGATTAAAATGTGGCTTTAGAGGGAGCAGCATTTAGTTTCAAAGTTACTTTGCTGCAGTCTGTATAACTGACCATCCCCTGCTGCTTTAAAGCAAAAAGCACTTTCAGCGATGTTAAAAAACAGATAACACTTCCACTTTAGTCTGTCCAACTCTAAATTCACCTGCAAAATATTTCCATTGCCATCATCAGCTCAATGTCAGTCCTCTAAATCATTTCTCATCTCTTGTCCGTGTTCACCTCATCTCAGACTCTTTTGACCTTTTCAATATTTGACAGGCAAACATTTACATCAGAACTATTTAAATTTTGAAATTAAGCCAGATTTATGTTAACAGAAGTTGTATAACACTGTTGCCATCAAGACTATTGTGAATGTCAGTGTTGCAAATAGGAACCCCACTGTGTCAACAAAGGAAAACCACTTAACTCCACAGGGCCTGAGCTGAATCAGTGGCACGCAGTGAGCCAACAAGTACCGTGTTTAATACGGCAGGTACAGTGCCTGTAGTGTTGGTGATTGATTTTAGAGGTGAAAGTAGCTCAATCAGGGGCCATGGTACCAACACCAGCACACACACACTTATACCGGTGCATACATGTCTGTTTTTCAGTTTTCTGTAGGTTTGACCACTGTTTAAACACAGTATTTCCTTCCTGTAGCAACCCGCCACATACTGGGACTGAAGTAGGCAGTGTGGGTGAAGCCATGTGCCCAGGGACACACTGACGGTATACACACAGTTTAACTAAATCATTTGTTTGGTTAGGATGCAGGTTAAAATGTGTCTGTCTCTCTGTCTATTTACTTCAGCGCTAATAATCAATAATATTAATCATATTAGAAAAATAATTTACATTTTAACATTTAACATTTATAAAAATTACATAGCATTTATCATTTTTTATGGGTTGCTGCTTACATGTAAATTTTTGCATTTCAACCCACAACTCTGTCATAGTTTCCTTGCTATGATTTAGTTATTATCTTGTATCATTGAAGTTTTTATTTAATTTTATTTTTTTTCTTTTTTTTTAACCCTAACCCTAACATTTGTTAAGAAAACTTTCTTAAAGGTTATCTAGACCACCACAATCAAAATGGTTGATCGTGGTGGTCAATTAAACATATAACAAAAATATTACTGCGTTCAAGCAACTATCATATGTTTTGTGTATTTGTATATATTCTAAGGTCACATTTATTACTCAGAAAGTAATTATCATGACATCATGCAACAATGGAACAATGGATTTATAACTTAGGCATGCTTGTGTAGCTGACTATCAAATCTGTTCATACTAAATGATATAGATACAGTATATAGGCATATTTATAATAAACACAAGAATATTTAGATGTAATAAAAAAATTATAAATATTTATGATAATTCCAAAAATATTATTTTTAGGGAGCACTGTGGCATAGTGAATAGTACCACTGCGTCTTGGCAAAGAGGTTGTAGGTTCAATGTCCTCCCTGTGTTACTGTAGGTTCTCTCTTCTTCCTCCCACCATTTAAAGACATGGATGGATAAAGTTAATTGGTGTGCCTTAATATCTCACTGTGAATGAATGTGAGAATGAATAGTTGTATGTCTCAAAGTGTTAGTGTTAGTTAAAGTGTTAGAATGTGCCCTACCTAAAGTCCATAGTTGCTGGGATAGTCTCCAATCACCAAAAACCCTAACAGGTTCAAGTAGAAGACAATAAATGAATGGATGTGTAAATTTGCTTCATCATTAGTGCATGAAAGGGTTAAAAACATGTTTCACAGGAACAGAAATGGACTTTCCTCCAAAACCAACAGCCTTTCCTTCATACACACAAAAAAAGTTAAATATGTATTCGTAAGCTGAAAATCTTTTTGAGTTTTTGAGCTTTGTGACTGATTTATCAAGTGGATGATAGTGTGTGGAAATGATCGTTACGCAACAAAGAACGCTCGTCTCATGAGGAAAGCTGTGGCCATGCTGATGTGCTGGTGATTTTACATGGATGAGGAACAGATGTTTTCTCTTCCCAGTTGCCATAACATCTGTATGTTCGATCATGGATCAAGCAAGAAGTATTTTTTTCCAGTACAAGATAATGCCTTTGCCATATGGAAAGCAATGCATGACATGCCCTTTAAAAGTAGATGTACTGCTAGATTTTTTTCAAGCATGTTATGTTTTTATCAGCATCAGTCTGTTAGCAAGATAACTCCAAAAGCAATGGTTGGATTCTGATGAACATTTCAGGAAATGTCAGTAATCCGCACATATTTCTCCACATATTACAGTACACACAAGCCTCCTATATTTATACCATAGTTCTACATTCATTCATTCAATCATCTTCTTCTTATATCCAATAGGGGTTGCAGGTGACTGGAGCCTATCCCAGTAACTTTGGGCCTCAGGTGAGCACTTTCCAGTATGTTGAAGGTGGAGGAAATACTCTCTACTTGAGTAAAATGTCTGTAACTGAGTAAAAGTACCCTCTGTAATAACTTTTGTTAACTTTTGTATAATAATTCACAATGTGGCCCTGAAATATATAGTCTCAGTTCTCCTTAATTTACTGTTTCAGTTGGGAAATGACATTTCTGCAACCTTGTTCTTGTCATAGGTAGACATGACCTACAGATCAACAGACACTGCCTGCCCTCAGACATCACACAAGCAGCTGTTTCTGCTCCATCTCAGAGCCAGGAACAGCGGCGTGTCCAGCTGGAGGTGGGCTGATTGAGGTGTCCAGCCAGAGGAAAGAAAAGAGCTGCTTTAGCTCTTTCACACAGACCCTTATACTTAGAGAGCACAATGTGATGGGCTTCCACACGGCAGGGATCCCACACCCGCAGAGCAGGCACTGTAGGATGCTGCATTATAATCAAAAGAGCACTGAACGTACTAAAATATTGGGTCCATTCTCACAGTGAGCGTTATCTGTATGTCTGCTGAAGATCTGCATGTAGCGCTTTGACCATAGAGGTTTCTTTCACAATGAATGTGTCAGAATTTGTGCTCTTGAAGTTCATACAACAGCTTTATAACAGCGTGATGTTTGTATGTTGTCGTTTTATGATGGATGTTGATTTGTTGGTTGGTTTGTTGGTCTGTTAACTCTAAAAGTAGTGGTCAGATTTTGGTGACATTTTAAGGAAAGGTCAGGAAAGAAGAATTCTTTTTTGTTTCTGCTGTGGATCAGGATCTTTATTAAAATTCTACTGCATTTTGTACTAAAATCTGCACTAGTATTTAACCCTAGAACATAACCATTATGACATGTCAGGGCCCTATACATGTTTACTATTGCAAGATAGTGCCAGTGACTTGGTGGAGGTCTACGCTCTTCACAGCAATAGTTACAACAATTTAAACACAGCAACACCCCAGACTCACAAACAGAGCATTGTGGTTCAGTGCAGAGAAGAATGCAGTGATCTGTGTGTAAGGGGAACCCTACTGTAGTATAACAGTGTATAACAGTGTGTAACAGTGTGTAACAGTGTGTAACAGTGTATAACAGTGTGTAACAGTGTGTAACAGTGTATAACAGTGTGTAACAGTGTATAACAGTGTGTAACAGTGTGTAACAGTGTATAACAGTGTGTAACAGTGTGTAACAGTGTATAACAGTGTGTAACAGTGTGTAACAGTGTATAACAGTGTATAACAGTGTATAACAGTGTGTAACAGTGTATAACAGTGTGTAACAGTGTATAACAGTGTGTAACAGTGTGTAACAGTGTGTAACAGTGTGTAACAGTGTATAACAGTGTGTAACAGTGTGTAACAGTGTATAACAGTGTGTAACAGTGTGTAACAGTGTATAACAGTGTATAACAGTATAAAAATAAAAGTCCTGATCTATATTTGGTTAAGGTTTACTTTTTTGTCTCCATAGGGAGTTTTTTCTCTGCATTTGATTCATCCTTCAATGAGCCAGGATCCTGGTCAGGAGTTTCGGCTTGAGGATTAGCCTATTGTGCATGTTAACATGCCACGGTTATCAGCCATACAGTGTGGTTGGATAGTTTGACACAGTTGCTGATATGAGTCTGTTTGGTGTGCACCATCGGGCGTAGTATGGGACAGTTGGACCCAGTTCTGGCCAAGCAAACATGTTGAAACAGCATCAGGCGTTATGCTCGACCGAGGCTCTGATTGGCTGTGTGTCCCATTCACAATTTGTCAAACAGCTCACATTTAACATCAAAATAAAATTTGCTGAATCCCTGTAAGGAGACAAAGCAGTCGCTCTGCCTCTACTGACAGCAGTTGGGCATTGGGTTGGTGTGTCCCAGGCTTTTAGTCAAAGAAACCCATCCAGACATGGGGAGAACAAAGAAAGGCTCTGTCTTCGTCTCCGTCGGGAATCTAAACTGGGACTTTTGTGGAGATTAATGAGTTAAAAAGCTATATAAATGTTTATACTTTTATCATTGTAAGATTGGTAACATCCAGGGTTGACTTTCTTGGGCTTTTATGCTAAGAGTTACAGCTACAGTCAAGCTTTGAGTAATCTCTGTATGTTATTCACATTTTGCTGTTTATATGTATAATCAAGCTTTATATATTCATTATAGCAAAAAAACTTCATTGCTGTGAGTGTTTGCAGTGTCATATGATAATGTAATGCTATATGTTCATCTTCATGCAATCTTTAAGAAACGTTTAACTGTGAGGGAAACACACTGGGCCTCACTGAAGATAAGACTGTCAAGGTCATGACAAGAGAGGCAAAACACACATGATAGGCATGTCACAGGCTGCACCTACAGTACATCAGAGTTTGTATATTCTATAACATGATCCCAGTTTGTTCCTTTACTAACCCCATGTGACTGGAACATTGTTTATGATCATGCCATAAACAAGTTTCTTCCTTCCCTTTTGAGTTACTCACAGACTAACAAACCTATAAACCAGTGAAAATCTACCTAAGTGTTATAATGGATTGTTTTTTGGAGCAAGAACGTGATGAAGCTGTAAAGTACTAGACAGCTGCTTTGGAAAACACTGCTGACATTTTCAGCTTGACACCTGCAACATTCACACAGCATTTCAGCAGGAGACCAGCTTGATAGGACCTGCTGTTTGTGAAAAGTTAAACTTTATAATGAACTGCACCCACTCAGAGCATGAGGGACACATTTGAGTTGCCAGATAAGAGTTTGAAGATCATAGTGCTCCTATCTCTTCCTTATTTTTAGAGGAGTTACTGCCGTTCAAATGTCAAATTAGTTAAAGAGCAGTCTACTGTGTTCCTCCTGCAGTGTTCATGTGGAGAGATAATAAACAAGGGAGGTGTCAAAACTGTCTCCACATTCTCATCATACTTTTATGATAAATTGTAAAGTAACAATATGACCAAACAAACAAAATATAAGTTTAAAAAAATATTGATTAATATATAGTAATATTGTCAGTCCTTTTTTGTTGTTGAAAAAAAAAATAAAAAATGAGATCGCTGCAATCTGAGGAAATAATGTAAATGTAAATGTAATTTATAATAAATGTAAATGTATTTGTAATGTATAATGTAAAATGCAGGAGGTGCATTTATTTTATTAAAACGTACCATGTAATAGTAATTAAATAAAAAACGCATCTGTATTACAGCACCACCACTTGGTGTTTGAAACCGAGGCACCTCTGCAAAAACTGGCGGTGCAACCGGTCACAAAACTCAAAATGCCCAGTGCTTAAAATGCAAAATACAAATAAATAAAATAATAATAATAATAATAATAATAATAATAATAATAATAATTGTTATTTAGGCTGAAATTCAAATCCTAAAAATATAGAAGTGTACGAAGAACACACCCTATTTTGAATGGTATTACATAATGCACAATATTATTACTTAATATTTATATAGAAATAAATTGGCACCGCTCATATTTAATTTAACATTTATTACATATTGCTTTCAGGAAGTTAATTATATCATCTGTGAAATGATTACACAATGTGGGATTATAACATACTAAATAAAAATTATTATATTTTTACATAATGCAGTGTTATTATAAAAATGTGGTCTTGGTCCACCGCTGGACCTAGACCAAGAGATCCACCTCACAGTTAACAACAACAGACCATCAAAAGTCACTTGTCCCTCATCAGATCAGCTGTCTGTTGTTCACTAAACATGCAACACGCAACTTCTGATAATGTATGTTTTAATACTTTAAAAAATGTATGTCCAATTTCAGTATCATATTATGTATACATGTACATACTAGCATATTTTATTTAACATGTACAATATGTGTCTGAACAATATTTAAGAGCATTTTTTTTCCTGGTGCAGTGTAAGATGAAATACCATATTTTGTTACCGCCTCGAGACAACACAAGCATGAGTGTGACTACTTGTCATAAATCACACAGAAAAAGCCAGAAAGGTAATATGAAAGTGACAGGAATGTGATAGTAGAAATGTAAAAAGAAAGTGGAAGGAAGACTGCTATTAATGTGAATTCTAAAAATCCCAGGTTTGTCCAGTATCATGTCTTACAATGTTCTGCAAAATGATTTGAGTGTGAGCTGTTTGTGTTACACTGTGTGTGATTTGTCTTTTGTTGCTGACATGAAAACTTGAAATGAGATACAATGGTCTGGAGAAATCTGAATGCTTTTTTTTATTATTCGTTCAAAGCATTATTTTTTTCTGTTTTCTGTGAAAGGTGTTGCATTTAATCTGAAGGGAAATCAAAGCTGCTATTTCACAGAGACACACCAAAACTTTCAATCCAAAATACTGCACAAAAGATTAAAGGCATATGGTAATTTCATGTTGTGCAGTGTTGGATGACTAGAAAATACAAAAACAGTGCTATCAAATTTTATTATGCTTCTCTGATATTTAGACTTTTTTTTTCAATCAAAATGAATCTCCAAGTAAAAAAGTCCCATTAGTCCATACTTTTACTGCGTACTGGAAAATGTAAAAGAAAACCTGTGCTTCAGTAAAGTCACTTGGGCCTCCTGAGATACTGTGACGTTAGGCAACATTTGGATACAATGGTTGTGGAAGTGCTGGTCTATTTTTATATGCCTTACCCGTGGAAATGATTTTAAATGAAATCTGTGTTGAGCAGTATTTGATCTTAGGCTTAATTAAATTAAATTAACTTGCCGTTCAGGAAGATTAAATTGTCTCTGAAAACATTTTTAACTTTATAGTTAAATTCTTGTGTTCTTTTTTGACCAGAGTTACTTTCTCAGGAGTCTGACTCAGGTTTTAGGAGTCTGACTTAGTTTCTCAGAAGTCTGACTTAGTTTCTCAGGAGTCTGACTTAGTTTCTCAGGAGTCTGACTTAGTTTCTCAGGAGTGTGACTTAGTTTCTCAGGAGTCTGACTTAGTTTCTCAAAAGTCTGACTTAGTTTCTCAGGAGTGTGACTTAGTTTCTCAGAAGTCTGACTTAGTTTCTCAGGAGTCTGACTTAGTTTCTCGGGAGTCTGACTTAGTTTCTCAGGAGTCTGACTTAGTTTCTCAGGAGTCTGACTTAGTTTCTCGGGAGTCTGACTTAGTTTCCCAAAAGTCTGACTTAGTTTCTCAGGAGTGTGACTTAGTTTCTCAAAAGTCTGACTTAGTTTCTCAGGAGTGTGACTTAGTTTCTCGGGAGTCTGACTTAGTTTCTCGGGAGTCTGACTTAGTTTCTCAGGAGTGTGACTTAGTTTCTCGGGAGTCTGACTTAGTTTCTCGGGAGTCTGACTTAGTTTCTCGGGAGTCTGACTTAGTTTCTCAAAAGTCTAACTTAGTTTCTCAGGAGTTTGACTTAGTTTCTCAGGAGTCTGACTTAGTTTCTCAAAAGTCTGACTTAGTTTCTCAGGAGTGTGACTTAGTTTCTCGGGAGTCTGACTTAGTTTCTCAGGAGTCTGACTTAGTTTCTCGGGAGTCTGACTTAGTTTCTCGGGAGTCTGACTTAGTTTCCCAAAAGTCTGACTTAGTTTCTCAGGAGTGTGACTTAGTTTCTCAAAAGTCTGACTTAGTTTCTCAGGAGTGTGACTTAGTTTCTCGGGAGTCTGACTTAGTTTCTCAGGAGTCTGACTTAGTTTCTCGGGAGTCTGACTTAGTTTCTCGGGAGTCTGACTTAGTTTCTCAAAAGTCTAACTTAGTTTCTCAGGAGTTTGACTTAGTTTCTCGGGAGTCTGACTTAGTTTCTTGGGAGTCTGACTTAGTTTCTCGGGAGTCTGACTTAGTTTCTCGGGAGTCTGACTTAGTTTCCCAAAAGTCTGACTTAGTTTCTCAGGAGTGTGACTTAGTTTCTCAAAAGTCTGACTTAGTTTCTCAGGAGTGTGACTTAGTTTCTCGGGAGTCTGATTTAGTTTCTCAGGAGTGTGACTTAGTTTCTCGGGAGTCTGACTTAGTTTCTCAAAAGTCTAACTTAGTTTCTCAGGAGTTTGACTTAGTTTCTCGGGAGTCTGACTTAGTTTCTTGGGAGTCTGACTTAGTTTCTCAAAAGTCTGACTTAGTTTCTCAGGAGTGTGACTTAGTTTCTCGGGAGTCTGACTTAGTTTCTCGGGAGTCTGACTTAGTTTCTCAAAAGTCTGACTTAGTTTCTCAAAAGTCTGACTTAGTTTCTAAAAAGTCTGACTTAGTTTCTCAGGAGTCTGACTTAGTTTCTCGGGAGTCTGACTTAGTTTCTCGGGAGTCTGACTTAGTTTCTCAAAAGTCTGACTTAGTTTCTCAGGAGTGTGACTTAGTTTCTCGGGAGTCTGACTTAGTTTCTCAGGAGTCTGACTTAGTTTCTCGGGAGTCTGACTTAGTTTCTCGGGAGTCTGACTTAGTTTCTCAAAAGTCTAACTTAGTTTCTCAGGAGTTTGACTTAGTTTCTCGGGAGTCTGACTTAGTTTCTCGGGAGTCTGACTTAGTTTCTCAAAAGTCTGACTTAGTTTCTCAAAAGTCTGACTTAGTTTCTAAAAAGTCTGACTTAGTTTCTCAGGAGTCTGACTTAGTTTCTCGGGAGTCTGACTTAGTTTCTCGGGAGTCTGACTTAGTTTCCCAAAAGTCTGACTTAGTTTCTCAGGAGTGTGACTTAGTTTCTCAAAAGTCTGACTTAGTTTCTCAGGAGTGTGACTTAGTTTCTCGGGAGTCTGACTTAGTTTCTCAGGAGTCTGACTTAGTTTCTCGGGAGTCTGACTTAGTTTCTCGGGAGTCTGACTTAGTTTCTCAAAAGTCTAACTTAGTTTCTCAGGAGTTTGACTTAGTTTCTCGGGAGTCTGACTTAGTTTCTTGGGAGTCTGACTTAGTTTCTCGGGAGTCTGACTTAGTTTCTCGGGAGTCTGACTTAGTTTCCCAAAAGTCTGACTTAGTTTCTCAGGAGTGTGACTTAGTTTCTCAAAAGTCTGACTTAGTTTCTCAGGAGTGTGACTTAGTTTCTCGGGAGTCTGATTTAGTTTCTCAGGAGTGTGACTTAGTTTCTCGGGAGTCTGACTTAGTTTCTCAAAAGTCTAACTTAGTTTCTCAGGAGTTTGACTTAGTTTCTCGGGAGTCTGACTTAGTTTCTTGGGAGTCTGACTTAGTTTCTCAAAAGTCTGACTTAGTTTCTCAGGAGTGTGACTTAGTTTCTCGGGAGTCTGACTTAGTTTCTCGGGAGTCTGACTTAGTTTCTCAAAAGTCTGACTTAGTTTCTCAAAAGTCTGACTTAGTTTCTAAAAAGTCTGACTTAGTTTCTCAGGAGTCTGACTTAGTTTCTCGGGAGTCTGACTTAGTTTCTCGGGAGTCTGACTTAGTTTCTCAAAAGTCTGACTTAGTTTCTCAGGAGTGTGACTTAGTTTCTCGGGAGTCTGACTTAGTTTCTCGGGAGTCTGACTTAGTTTCTCAAAAGTCTGACTTAGTTTCTCAGGAGTCTGACTTAGTTTCTTAGGAGTCTGACTTAGTTTCTCAGGAGTCTGACTTAGTTTCTCGGGAGTCTGACTTAGTTTCTCAGGAGTCTGACTTAGTTTCCCAAAAGTCTGACTTAGTTTCTCAGGAGTGTGACTTAGTTTCTCAAAAGTCTGACTTAGTTTCTCAAAAGTCTGACTTAGTTTCTCAGGAGTGTGACTTAGTTTCTCGGGAGTCTGACTCAGTTTCTTGGGAGTCTGACTTAGTTTCTCAAAAGTCTGACTTAGTTTCTCAGGAGTGTGACTTAGTTTCTCAAAAGTCTGACTTAGTTTCTCAAAAGTCTGACTTAGTTTCTCAGGGGTGTGACTTAGTTTCTCGGGAGTCTGACTTAGTTTCTCGGGAGTCTGACTTAGTTTCTCAAAAGTCTGACTTAGTTTCTCAGAAGTCTGACTTAGTTTCTCGGGAGTCTGACTTAGTTTCTCAAAAGTCTGATTTAGTTTCTCAGGAGTCTGACTTAGTTTCTCGGGAGTCTGACTTAGTTTCTCGGGAGTCTGACTTAGTTTCTCAAAAGTCTGACTTAGTTTCTCAGGAGTGTGACTTAGTTTCTCGGGAGTCTGACTTAGTTTCTCGGGAGTCTGACTTAGTTTCTCAAAAGTCTGACTTAGTTTCTCAGGAGTCTGACTTAGTTTCTTAGGAGTCTGACTTAGTTTCTCAGGAGTCTGACTTAGTTTCTCGGGAGTCTGACTTAGTTTCTCAGGAGTCTGACTTAGTTTCCCAAAAGTCTGACTTAGTTTCTCAGGAGTGTGACTTAGTTTCTCAAAAGTCTGACTTAGTTTCTCAAAAGTCTGACTTAGTTTCTCAGGAGTGTGACTTAGTTTCTCGGGAGTCTGACTCAGTTTCTTGGGAGTCTGACTTAGTTTCTCAAAAGTCTGACTTAGTTTCTCAGGAGTGTGACTTAGTTTCTCAAAAGTCTGACTTAGTTTCTCAAAAGTCTGACTTAGTTTCTCAGGGGTGTGACTTAGTTTCTCGGGAGTCTGACTCAGTTTCTTGGGAGTCTGACTTAGTTTCTCAAAAGTCTGACTTAGTTTCTCAGGAGTTTGACTTAGTTTCTCAGGAGTGTGACTTAGTTTCTCAAAAGTCTGACTTAGTTTCTCAAAAGTCTGACTTAGTTTCTCAGGGGTGTGACTTAGTTTCTCGGGAGTCTGACTCAGTTTCTTGGGAGTCTGACTTAGTTTCTCAAAAGTCTGATTTAGTTTCTCAGGAGTCTGACTTAGTTTCTCAGGAGTTTGACTTAGTTTCTCGGGAGTCTGACTTAGTTTCTCGGGAGTCTGACTTAGTTTCTCAAAAGTCTGACTTAGTTTCTCAGAAGTCTGACTTAGTTTCTCAGAAGTCTGACTTAGTTTCTCGGGAGTCTGACTTAGTTTCTCAAAAGTCTGATTTAGTTTCTCAGGAGTCTGACTTAGTTTCTCAGGAGTTTGACTTAGTTTCTCGGGAGTCTGACTTAGTTTCTCGGGAGTCTGACTTAGTTTCTCAAAAGTCTGACTTAGTTTCTCAGGAGTGTGACTTAGTTTCTCAAAAGTCTGACTTAGTTTCTCAAAAGTCTGACTTAGTTTCTCAGGGGTGTGACTTAGTTTCTCGGGAGTCTGACTCAGTTTCTTGGGAGTCTGACTTAGTTTCTCAAAAGTCTGATTTAGTTTTTCAGGAGTCTGACTTAGTTTCTCAGGAGTTTGACTTAGTTTCTCGGGAGTCTGACTTAGTTTCTCGGGAGTCTGACTTAGTTTCTCAAAAGTCTGACTTAGTTTCTCAGAAGTCTGACTTAGTTTCTCGGGAGTCTGACTTAGTTTCTCAAAAGTCTGATTTAGTTTCTCAGGAGTCTGACTTAGTTTCTTAGTATTTTAATACCAATTTTTATACAGTATACTATTTTAGTGTTGTTTACACACAGCACAACAACACAAAACACCAAAAGGAAAATAGGAAAAAAAAGTGTAATATTAGTAATATTTGTATTTGTATTCACAAGATGTTTAACAAGACATATAATTGGAGTTTCACAGCAGTCTAACACCAAAATCACTGTGACAATTTTAAATTTTAAACTTGGCAGATATTAGTATTTGGTGGTGGCACATTGATCCATGTTATATTTTTATTAAAATAAAAGCAGGAAACTTAGTTGCCATTGGGACAAGGGGCATTTTAAACTAAATAAAAAACAAATCGGTAGTGGAACTTTAATGCTGACCTTATATTTTTGTAGAATAAATATCACCAGATGTTATCAAAGTATTTACATGCAGCCTTCACAAGTTTCTTGGACAAACAAGTGCACAGTAGAAGCACTTGGGAGTAATGGTAGGGGTGTGTCTTACACTCACACTTGACTGTGACGTCTTGTATGATGACTCATTTGACTGAAGGAACATGTTGATTAAGACATTAAACATGTGACGGGGGGAATATAGTCATTACTGAGAAAAATATGCCAGTGACCCGTGTGTGTTTAAATATGTATACTAAACACACTGCTGCTCGCACTCACACACATGCATAATGGATGGAGGGCATTATCAGTGTGTCCTTCCATAGCAGCACTGTATTCATGAGATGTGATGGCAGAGCAGAAGCAGAATGATAATATCTTCACACACACAAAAAAAAGTAAAAAATAAAAAACTGAGTCAATCCAGAGACCTGAAGATACACGAGGAGTGCTTCTTTATCTGTGTTAAGTCTGTTAACTGAATGAAGTGCATGCTCGAGTTCAGATACGTGCACCACTGACGCCGACACAGGTTCTTTGGTTATGGCGACAAACCTGATGAAATTTAATCCAGCTTAGTTTGACTGTGGGAGGATTCAGCACGTTTGCACCCTGACTTATAATCAGTCTGAATCACATTTCCCCACACAATAATAACAACACATGCATAAACTTGAGTCATGATGTAATCGTCTCAGCTCAGCTATAGTTTATATACAACAGAAAAGGTGAAAGTCTACTCGCAGATGTTATGTATAAAAATAGTTATTAGTTAGACCACACATTAGTTTTCAACGCCATATACGGTCATTTTGAGGTGTGAGTAATGATCTTGTTGTGACTTTAGTAGCACTCTTTTTAACCCCTTGTATTTAAGGAAATTAATTCAGTCAAAAGCACAACATAATAGAACTCATCTCTGAAAAAATAGACTCTGAGACTTCATCTGGGCTTTGTTATAAAGCATTTTTTGACAGAAATGGAAACAAAGCCGTTCTTTGACCAATCACATGCTCAGAACAAAGAGGGATGGTCCCAAGGCTGGCTACAACAGTTTACACCTAAAAATAAGAGAAAAACAAAACAAAAGAGACAGTAAAAACAGAGGCAAAGCACAAATCTGACATTAAATAATTCATAATGAAACACAAACAGGGAGGAACTACACACTACAACATTTTAGACAAAGCTATTTCCCATTCCCTATCCCTACAGCCAACACAACACAACATGACAACACATACAATGGCAATACAACTGAGTGAGACCGTAAAACATCATAAATACAGCAGCAGATCAATAATGTTTGATGTCTAACCTATTGTATTTTCAGATACATATACAGCACTAACAATGACTTGAATGATTGACAAAACTTAAATAGGAGGCCTAAGAGTAAGAGATTTTTGTTGCTGTGTTAAAAAGACATTTAGAAAACTGTCAATAATAAAATAAGAATGACAGCTGTGTTGTATTAGCATCTGGTCAGGTCAAGTTTTTACCAATAACATGCTTTATTTTCATAATTAGCAGAGCCTGTCATAGATATTTTTAAGATCCTCTTTTCTGGTAATAACTGGAATCTGGACAGTTGCTTATTTGTCCAGTGTGAAGAAAGAAATAAGTGGGTTTGGAAGGATGACAATAAAAGTATGTGACTGGTGACATCAGACCAGGAGCGTTACTGTGTGTTGCATCATGTTCATGCATCAACCTTCCTTTGAAAAATACCCTTGAATAAACATTAAACTATATATTTTCAAGCAAACAAAGAAACATTCCCATTAGCTTGGCTGCTCCTCACTTTTACTCTCTCACAAAAAGAGCATTAAAAAGTAACAGAGTCAGCCAGCTCTGGACTCAAGCCACAGATGGACCATTCAGCTCATTACACTACATTAACTTCATGTGGTTTTCTATCAGCATGGTTTCAACTGAAGTAGGTGCAGCCCATAGTCTTCACAACAGAACAGCCTTAAAGAGAATTTAAAAGCATAAGTATGCCACATGATTGTGTTTAAGATAAATGTCACTCACTTTTGCATACAGTAACATACAGACAGTGCTTCATTTGTAAATCAAATGATGCTGGAATGAAAAGTGCGCTTTGACACCGGAGTCCATAAGGCCAACACTGATACACACAACACAATGCACAGGCACACACACATCAGTACCAATCAACTGCTCATTTATACTCAATTTTAAGTTATATTTTTTCATATTTGTTATTAACATTATTATACATTATAGCCAGGAAATCCTATACTGTATCTTTGTTTAATACATCCCACACCACAGCCATGTCCTGCACTTTTCTCCCTGTCTCCAGGCAGTCCTGTGTCCTTTGGCTACCCATGACCTCACATTAGGGACCAGATTGAATTTGGACAAGGGGGGTCCAACAACATTTGGAAGTGTGCAGAGAGGCTTGGTTTAGGCTGCCATACACAGAAAGACAGCTGTTCACTCACATTAATTCACTATAGAGGCAACTGAGAGTCACCAATTCTCTAAACATGTGCATGTCTTCAGTCTTACAACCTCCTTCCTGGAAGGCATTTTAGACTCTTGTAGGAATTTATTCATAACAACAAATGCTCTACAAAGCTCATCCTTAACCTACAGAACGATTATAGTACTGCTTATTATGCGGGCATGTGTTATGTGGGCTAAAGGTGCCAATGTCTGTACGTATGCTACACTTAATATAAATATGAATAATGATAAGGGCCTGGATGATGCACAGATGGAGAAAGGTAACACTCTGGCCTATGCCTTGCCCTTACGTTAATTAAAAGCTAGATTTAAGGCTGACGGCCAACCTATGAAATGCACAACGTTAAACCACGACACTTATTGACTTCAGCAGTTGACGCATGACCAATTCTGACTATTTGGGTGATATACAGCATACCAGGCTCAAGAGAATGTCAGTATCCATGTGCTCTCATAGGTACCAGCCAAGACACAGTTATTTTTGTGTAAGAAAAGGTCACATCATGCGTACTGCTACCACACACACATTTACATATATCCGATATTTTATGTTTTCACTGATGGAAGTGCAGTGCGGCAGTAACTTTAATTACATCTGGTCATGGCATAAAAGTTATGCGGGTCAAATACAGGTCAAAGAAAATCAGAAATATGTCTTTTGTTTGTGCTCCTGTCAGCTTGACTTGCCCCCAGTCTGAAAATACCAGGGCTTTCTAATTCAGGCAGTGTCTCCTCTTATTACCGCAAGGCTTTTTTGGAGGACTGTATACAGCACTGAGAGATATGCCTCGGTACTTTCTCATCTCCCACGCTCCATTCATCTGTCGCTACTGATTCTGTATCTCGGTTCACAATCATCAGTCGTCACATTGTTACCTGTCACAGTGGTAATTATACACATAGTACAATGAACAGTTTTTAAAGGATATGAATGAAACTAAGTGAAAAGGGCTAGGGATATATTATCAACCGGGGTGAAAGTAACCTGTCAGATCGGAGAAATCAATGATAAAACATAATTTCATTGCAAAAAGTACAAATATGAGCTCATCCATGTTGTATTATACTTATATTAAAGTGAATAATTTAACAGGAATGCTATTGTTTGAGCCAAATATACAGCACCTATATATGCATCACATGTCAGATTAATTATTTGTTAACTCATTCATCTTCTTCTGCTTGTTCTTGTTAGCGGTCCCGGGTTGCTGGAGCCTATCCCAGCTATTTTGCAGGACTAATTCGGACAATGGCCAGTTAGTCGCACAGCAAACACTTAGAGACATATACAGACAGACAGCCATTCACTCTCACATTCATTTACTGGGAGCAACTTAGAGTCACCAGTTGTTGTATACAGCAGGTTAAGTAATCCTCCTTCCAAGAGTCCATTAATGGTAGACTCTTCATAGTAGTAGCTTAGAGTTTAATAGAGTTGTAGCAATAAGAAAAAAAGCCAGAGCAAAGGAGAGCTTAAATGGGCATAAAGACAGCGTGAGAGCAGAAGAGTTATGTCGACAGAGAGGTTGATGAGGGTCTAAAAGGTTGAAGTAAAGTCTGACCTTCAGTTTGACTGATGCTGCTGGCATTTCAACAGACTTAATGCAAGCAAATACACTCACAGTAAACCCTCTTCTGGACTGACCCACAGTACTTAGAGAGGAAGGTCTTCGTATCATCGACTGCACCCGCCCCATTGTATCATAGAGACCTCAGAGATAGCTCAGTCTCCAGAAAAAGCTCCTTGTGCGTTACAAATAAGAGGGTGGGTGGCGGCTGCTGAGTAAGTTGAAGGGTATACCTATCATTTTTTTGTATTCTGCAAATAAAAATGACTGTATCTGAGATTAAACTGCTTAAACAGGGCCTATTTTAGTCACCAAAACAAATAATAAAATCTCAACCTTTTCCATTTCACACAGTCCTACATAGTATGAAGTGTAAAATGCATTTTCTATACCATTGTGCCCTTATGCTGCAATAAAATAACAATACCTTTAAGTATATTGCTTGCCTACGAATAACCTAATTTAGTCAGCAGCATAGAGCTACATTGCCATAAAAAAACTATTAAAACACATCTCTGACTTTTTTGCAGTGGATAACTTGTTTGTTCCTCACAAATTACAAAGGAACAAAAGTTAATAATAAAACATACAGATATATTGTTTTAACAAACAAATTGATCTAAAGAGAGTGTTTTTTTTTTCCCTGAGGTTCTCAGCAGCCTTTTACAGGCAGCTTCTAATGGTTCGCCTTTAGTCAATAACATGCGCTGCGCTGGAGGCCAAATTGAGGGTTGGTAGATTGACTCTCATTAAACCCCAGCAGAGAAGCCAATGAGACTGTATTGAGAGGGCTGTTTCACACAGAATCACTGAGGAACCACTATACCATCCAATGTAAACTGAACACAGCAGAGAAATGAGTAACACCATTAAGGGCTCAACTGACAAACAACCTACATAGTTATACTTTTTTTTTTCATTAGGGGTCACCAGTGAAGCAGTTATTAGGCAGTATTTTGCACCCTTCCTGTTCCAACCAGCCACATACTGTGACTGGAGTAGGCAATGTGCCCAAGAGTCCAATGATGGCATGTGCTTTGAGCGAGGTTTGATCTGCTGGCCCTCTGGGGGCGGGGGGTGGGGGGCTTAACCTGCTGCGCCACTGTCGCACCATACAAAATACATTTTTACCATTCTGCCTGAACCCCACTAATTTACCGTCAGACCAGACACTTTCATTTCCTTTGTCAGCAGTTATTAATTCAACAGCCAATGGAAGTACCCATTATTGGAGTGTGCCAGTGTATTATCAGTAATAATAATCCATATATGATGGCTTTTTTTTGTTTTTACAACATGCTATTAGACAGATTAAATCGCTCCCTCTCAAACAAATACATAAATAAATAAGAATACATAAAATAAAATAATAAAAGATGTGTAGTGATCTGGAGGGTTGGAGGTATAGCTGTGTACTGCTGCAGTAAAATATTATCACATGGCTTTCTGTTTATTCTTAGCATCCTAAACACCAAACTGATAGAAAAAACTCAAAGGTGTCAGAGCACATGACTGTTATGAAAATTATTGTTTGTTGTTTCTATTTTAGCTCTCATTTTCACCACACAGATGATACATTTTAGCTCCAATTTTTACTAACCATACCCCTTTCCTGGTACCACATTGGAGTAGCGCAAAGTGCTTCATAGCCATTCAATTATTTAATACACAAGGCTGAGTGCTGAAGGTAAAATAAAAGCAGTTGCTTACACAGAGGTATGAAGCGGTGATGAACAAGATTGTTCTCAGCTCAAAAGTCTCCGCTTGCATGTTAGCTCTGCTGCACTGGAAAGAAAAAAAGACAGCAACAAAGCTAAAATGAAAAATGTAGGTCTGTCTAAAAGCTGAGGTGTAGAGAGAATGCCCGCCGAAAGTTTATTTACCAAAATAATGGGCATCCTACTGGGATCCTAACAAGCCCAGAAGGCATGCCACTTAACAAGCAAGCAAGGTTTTTTATTTGGATTTTATTTTATGTTGTGAAATCTGCTGCAAATGAGATGAGGAGACTGGCTTTTGCTGATGTAAATAGATTGCACTTGGCACAAAATGGCTGGTCTACATATTGGGTATGCCAGTTTTCTATTGAGGTATCACACACAAGGCTGTTTTCAGTAAAAGAACTGAAAATTAAATGACTTTAGGAACAGCAACCACTGCTCCTTGACAGACATTCAAAAGAATATTATTACTAGTGCTCATGTGGCGCTCTGAATTAATCGTAGGTACTCTGTAGATGATTTGGACAAGTATGCTAGGTAAAAGACATTTTAAGTGCATGTCCTTCTGCTAAAGAGAAATAATTTAAGCTAACTCAATGAAAATAAAGGGCTGGTCCTCTCCAACTTTGAAAGCCATGGCAAAACTCAGCCTGTGAGTGTTATTTCACTTTCTATAGAGGGCTTCTGCAGTATAATAAAAAAAAACAACATCAACCTCTTTCCACTCAGAATACAGCTGTAAAAGAAACTGGCTCCTATCTCATAAAACACACACTATATTTGAGTACCAAGACCGCACTTAAATAATTTTTATCGTTCCTCTTCAGATTAAATATTCATAAGCCATTGTTATCTTCCCCTGTTTTTGGTGCTGTGCGTGACTTTGTCTGCAAAACAGAGACTTATTTTTAGCATACTCTTACAGTGCTTTCATTGTTGCCTTTCTCAGCACTGTATCTTTCTTCCTATATTAGTGGGTCTAGATTTCGTCAGTGAGGGTGCTGTAACTCTATATTGTTTAAACACTGAACTGTTGCTATGTGAACTAGAAAGAGATGAAAAACACTCAACAAAATATAATTAAACAACAAACCTTTGAAGCATTTTAGATAATTGAGACATACAAAATAAATGATTAGTGCAGCCATTCCCAAAGTCTAGAGTGTCACAGCCCCCTTAAATTTCTAAAAATCGCTCATGGACTCCCCAACAATAAAACTTCACCATATTAAAAAAACTATGACATGTTTTTCTCCTTAGATTTCTAGAAAAACATTACAAAAAACACCAAAAATTGGCTAAAACATTTTAAACAAGCATATAATTGTAATTCATTCATTCATTTTCTGTACTTAATATCAACAACCTCTGGGGGCCCAACTGCAGTACAAGGGGCCCCAGACCTCACTTTGGAACCACTGGATTAGTGGATTCTGGATTAAGATACGGACTTTGTGGCTCAATGGGTAGAGCATTTAGCCCTGAACTAGAAAATCCCCAGTTTGAGCACTGTACTGTACTGGGCACTTCATCATTATCATTGTGAGAGTTTTAGTTTGTTAGCAAGATAACTCAAAAAGTGTGACAATATTTTCTGTAAAGGTCAGGATTAGGCTGTGAAAGAAATGATTAATGTGGCTCCAGGACCCTGACTAAAACCAGGAATTTTTAAAGTATTCCGTAACATTGCGAGACAGGACCAATGTTGTCTGTTAGCAACATTATTCCAAATGTTACACCAGTCTCAGGCGGTAGAGCATCTGCAGAACATCCAAGGTTAAAATCCCAACTGGCACAAAAATGCCAACTCCAGCCACAAGGGGTCAGTAACAACAAATGATTACTACCGATTATTATGATGCTTGATGAAAATTGGTGGTTCTTCAAGTTTTAGTTGGTTTTAGGAGCGGTGCATCATGGGCACACAGCATCTTAATGGGTCAGAAATCATCCATGCCACATTTAGTAATATCTGTAATGACTGAAGATATTATTTTCCCCATTCTTGTTACTGATAAAGTCAAAGCAATTACAATCTATTTGTGTTTACAACAAAATGATTCATTCCTTATCTAGAGTTATCTTGCAATCACTTTATAATTAACTCATAATTGTAAGATAGACAAAATACAGATAATTGTGCTCATCAGATTCATTATATCAATGTCATGGATTAGAATATTCATTATGCTGTATAATTATGCATACTGCCTTTCTGACTAGCAGGCTTCACAATTAAAACCTGTTACTCCGGCTGTTCAAGCACCAACACACACCTCAGCAGATGGCCATAATAAAAAGCTCTATTGAGAAAGAAAGTAGATGCCCAACATGTTGTCAATGCTGCATCTGCGCCCTTTAATAATAGACAGCTATCGTCAAATAATGTTTAAGCTAAAAAGACAAGTCAGCAAGTCTAATCGAAACCAAACCAGGGTTCTCTTACAATACCTCTGACACCAAACATTGTCTTTTACTTAAAAAAACAATACAAAAGCTTGCTATGGATTTCCTCTGCAGCCAATAACCATTATTCAGCCGGCTATAGCGCTCTGCAGTCATTTGCTGTATCAGTCTATAGAACAAACATTTCCTCCCAACCTTGTAATTAGCAAACATTAGCTCTCACTGCAAACATATTAGTATTAAACAGCAGGCACATTCACTCCAATTAGCAGTTAGCACCATACATTACGCTGTTCGAACTGAGAGTGTGTGTTTGGTTTACTTGTCCAGTCTTAGCTCTTGTGATATCCCTCTCCTGTATAAGCTCCCTCCTCTTGTTTTGTTTTTGGCAGTCTGGCTCCTTGTTAATCTGGTTTTAATTGCTGTTTAATTCTCTCCCCAGCACCCACACTGATATCATTTTACCACAGCGAGCAAGGACCACAATCTTTCACTTCCTCTCCTATTTCCTATCATGATCACTTCTTACCCATTAATAGTTTTCTGACACCTCTATAAGCAGCACGGATATGGTCTGGCAGTGAGGTATATGGTGCTTTGTAATTAACATTCTTATCACACC
The DNA here is from genome assembly GCA_020698575.1 of Bostrychus sinensis. NCBI lineage: Eukaryota > Metazoa > Chordata > Actinopteri > Gobiiformes > Eleotridae > Bostrychus > Bostrychus sinensis. The sequence continues at coordinate 17,178,441 of CM036258.1, forward strand.
AGCGGCTCTTACTTTCCCACTTTAGAACATAACACGATTGCCATTCTGATCACACCTTCTCTTGCCTCCTGCCATATTCATTACCTGTGGGGATGTATGGAGTTTATGAATGATACCCTTGTGTGCATACAGCATACGTTAACAATAAGTGCCAGGGAAACAAAGTCAGTGAAAACTATTAGCCCTGATGTGAACATTTGCTTGCAGTGACTGTGTAGAAAAAAAATCTAAATTATGAAAAACGCTATCATCCACCATCTGGGTGTATTGTTGGCTCACATAGTATTCTAGTTTATCCATCAAATATTGTAAATCTTACTTTAAGGGAGAGGGGTACATGGTAACACTTTGCCTATCTGCAAGAAGGTTGTGTGTTCTGGGCCAGCCATTCCCCCCATGCTACCGTGGGTTCTTTCAGGGTTCTCAGGACTTCACCACCAACTCTCCAAAGACATGCATGCAGAGGCAGAGAAATTGTCTTTAAACTGAAAGACAACTGACTTACAGCCTAAAGATAATTATTTACTACATGATACTGCTACTACTTGCTCTCAGGAACTAAAAACAACCTCTGGACACAATCTGGAAATAATTTAGCTTTTGCTTTGAACATTATTTGCAGAAGTACTTTCAATACTTAAGTATTTTTGAAAGCACATACTCCAGTACTTTAACTCAAGTAAAAATTTGACTTAGCAACTTTTACTTGTACTGGAGTAATATTTGACCAAGAAGAGCTATACTTTTACTCAAGTATAGCTTTGTCCACCACTCCATGCATGTGTAGGTAAAAGGGCGAATCAAAACTGCCTCCACTGAGTGAGTCTGTCAGTGTGTGTCTCTAAGTCTCAGCCCTGGAACCCGCTACTTGCCATTGCTTCTAACAGGAATTAATTATTGAATTGACTTCCAAATTAATTGGCCGTTAACTGAAAGTCTGTTATGTACAGTCACATCCAACTGCAACTTTTCTCATCAGAATGTACATATAACACTTTTGACAAAATTTCCAAAACCTGAAAAATGGATAAACTAGAATATTAGACGTGTTTAAATAGTATTCAAAATGTCCAATGTGGTACATAAGAAACATACTTTTGCTGCAATCTCATTTGTTAAATTTGGAAATTAGTCAGTTGAAGAAAAAAAGCAAAATCTTCCAATGATTTTCTGCTAATTATTCTAATTCTTATTCCACTAATTTTACTGACTTTTGGCCTATACACATTGGTGATTAAAAGATAATTATGCTATATTAAATATAAACTAATCATCTATGCTGTTTTAAAACATTACCAAAGCCAAAGCAGCCACAGACCAGCAAAAAAACAAAAACAAACAAACAAACAAACAAACACTTATATTTAGTACATTTTAGCTGGCACAGGTTTAACTAGGAGTGGCTGAATGTTACCTCGACTTTAAATTTCCAAAACCTTTCCAAAACTTTACACCAAAATATAAAATTCCATGACCTTTCCAGGTTTTCCATGACTGTACAAACCCTGTATATTGATAATGCTGAACCTTCTGTGCCCTATTTGTTATTGTTGTTATTATTTTCTTGGTGCAGCCTACAGTCACATATTTGAATATTCTATGCATTTCTTTCTCTGAAATGGTCATGTCCTAAGTGGCAGTGTTTTGTGGTCTATTCAGACTGATTGAAATGGGTATGTGTGCGAGACATGTGTAAGTGGCATCCTGCTGGCTCTCACAAATGCAGCATTGTACTGGTACGAGGTACAGGCTGTGGTCTTTAGGATTATGTAATTTTTTTGCATAATTGTTCCATTTTGAATGCAATCCCAGACTGTGTGCTGTAGAGTTGTGGGCTATAGGAGGAAGATTACTGAAATATCACCACCATATGTACATCTCAATTCATATTCATCTCCATTTATTGCATTATAAATTCTAAATCACGAGCTGAATCATATAGCATCTGGTGTAGCACATGTATTCTTTATTAGAGGTAAATCAAGCATCATTTATCTGCACTGTGCAACCACTTGTCCTGTACATTAATAGAGCTCATTTTGTAGTTGTCGATAGTCACATCTGTGGAAGCAGGAAACCCTGCCCTGTCCCTGAACTTCTATCTCTTATCATACATCACCTCTAACCTCTAATCTACTCTTTATGGTTGTATATTGTAGCATATTCCCATCTCCCGAGCAGACTGTGCAGATATCACCGTGATTACCTACTGTAAAAGATTGCCAGGGCCGACTGGGCGTCCAATACCTAGCCATCCTGAGTGAGAGGCTGTGAGCAGGTTTCAGATTAGATCTGGCTCTGTAATGAAACAGAAATGGATGTGTGGCTCGGAGTCAAGCATATTCTTCATATATAGCAATGATTTGGCTGATTTAATCCATTTATATAGACTTACTGTAGTTAGTCTACACACACATCACCTGTTTTTCCATTTTCCTTTTGGAGTGGCAGTTTAGTCATTGGCATACTGGTAGCAAAGACACATGTTACTAAGTTAATGGATTATTCCTGAAAAGCATGTGACTATATTATGATGATTGTAACAAAAGTGTTCTTTTTATTTTATTTTTGTTAGGCGCCATTGCAAACACATTAATCCTGTCAACCTCTATTAATGAGAAACACTCAAATCTATGGAATTAATTTGAAATTTAAAAGAAAAATCGTAAAATTAGGTAAAAGTACACCTTACGTTTTTAAAACATTTCCTTTGGCTTATCTTTTTGTATTCCAATGATATCATTTTAGTATTGCAACTTGTCAATCTCATCTCTTTCATTTAATCTCGATCCCTTCCTGAAAGTCCAAATGTCCAGTTGCAGTGATTGGCTGATGTGCTTAACGTGCTTTAGAGTCACAAAGCCCTTATATTTCATAGTGGCAAAGCATTTTCCTTTGTTGTTCCTTTACTGACCCCTACTGAATTAGGAGTGGGAGTTTTGTGATGGTACAGAATCTTTAAAAAACCTTTATGGATCACAACCTGGATCTGTCACTTCTTCCTTGGTCCATTGCTGACATTGCATGATCTTTCCTTTTCATCCATTGCTTTTCAACTCATCTGGCTAACCAACCAACCAACCAACCAACCAACAGACCAACTAACAAACACCAGCAAAAACACAACCTTCTTGACAGAGCTTAAAAGAGTTTCACTTTCACTTTGCCTCACTAGTGTGCTCACCTTGGTTTACCTCTATAAACACTACATCTACATACCCAGGGGGAGTGTTAAAGCTTTCATTTATTTATAGAACACATCCTTTAAATTACGGCTGCATGGAGGTCATTGACTAAACTGTTGTCTTATGTGTTTTAATAAGGCTCACACTTCCCCTGACTGAATTATAAATAGTCCCTTTAGGCTGCACAGTATATGGCTTCTTTTATGTATTCCTCCTTCTCCTTTATTCCCTCTGTGGACATGGGAGGGGTCTTCTGTGCAATATTTCACTTTATTTATTATCAGGTCAAACATTGTGATCATTGGCACAGTCATTAATCACACTTAGACACTTAATTCATTATCTGACTTTTGTATGGCTGCCAAGTTGTTGTCTTTTTCTGACTTTGTTCTGAGTAATTTTGTAAACTCAGAGTGTTATAGTTGATATAAACAACACTAAGTATATTAGCTTAAGTTGAGTATTCACTGTGCAATTTTTTTGTCTTAAAAGATTTATAAAAGTCACACTGCACGATGTGGAATGCACAAATTTTAAACTACCGCACCGTTCACACTGTGTGAGGTTGAATCGTGGCTACGACCAAAGTCAGCTGGAGCAAATTTCAAGCTCTGGACGTAGTGTGTTTACGTCATCATAGTGCCTGTGATCTGGATGCTAATGCTGCTTGCTATAGCGGTGTTTATGTAAGTAAATAAATCAAAAGGCAAATGGGGAAATGTGGTCAGATTTGTGGCTGGGTACTGTTGTTATGATGAGGATGCACTGATGTTTTTCTGTTGTTTACATGTCTGACAGAGATCATAGGTTTGGCCACATGTCTGACAGAGATCGTACAGTAGGTGCAGCAAGAGGTTGACACACTCTGCGAAGAGTCTTCTAAAATATTTGACACTGCCTGATATTTGTCACAGTCTTAGGGCGAGCTTTGTCCCTGTCTCCCTGTAAGACATACAGCCACCTTTTTTGATCTACAACAGACAATTTTTCCCATGTTTAGGACTCTTTCATCTGAGAATGCTGAAATTGTACAACGTAAACCTGACCTAAGTTTTTTAGCATTTAGCTATTAATAAATCCTAAAGCACCATTAGCCTGAGTGACGCACTGGGGACCCAGTAGTTCAGTTCTCTACTGTGCATGTAAACATGAGTCTTACTGTGAGGAAGAACCTGACTTTTTAGAATAGTCCGAGCATGAGTGTTGACTTAAAGCAACCACATAATGCACACAGCCACTATTTAGTCATAATTTGTTTGCTTTTTTTTCTGTTCACTGGGTCAGAGGGTGCACATGTTCGAGGATTACGTCAGGTAAACTGGGGATTTAGCAAAATGTGGGCCTTGCCTGTTTTGGTTTCAGCGGGATATGGGGGTCATATAAACATTGCTGTGGCATCCCAATCCACTGTGGGAGGAGGTGATAAGGGAATTAAAGGGGAATGAGCTGTCTAATCCCTTTAATTTGACTCTCTCTGCCTCCCTCCTGCTTTCACTCTTCCACTTACTCGCTTATTTTTCCTTCCATGCTGCGATTTAGTCTTCCTTATTCTCATTGTCTGCTTTGGTCTCGCTATGTTTGACCTTTAAGAATGGCGGAGAATATACAGCCTAAATTTAATTTTCCTCTGAGAAACCAAAGACCTGTTTAAATTTTAGTCGCCAAAGCTGCATTAGCCAAAGTCAAAGGGGCAAATGTAATCATCTTAAAAGTTGTAGTGGTGCAGAACCTGTAAAGTGCTAACAAAAAGTGGACTAATAGAAGTCGAAAAAGTCAGTGAATTGTGGCAAAGGCAGAGGGCCAACCTTTGGAGATGTGGTAGGGCCTCTAAATAATAAAATATTCAAATGTATTTTTTATTTTTATGCATCTGTCATCAGACTCTTTCTAACACTACTAACCCATCCCAGTGAGTGAAAATTAGGATTACTCCATATAGGAGTTGATTGAAAGAAAAAGGCACTGACCGTATACATGTGAAAAGGATTTGGCAGGTTGTTTAGGGATTTAGTGACAGGGAAGAAAGAAATGATGGCCAAATAGCTGTGCCTATGGCCTGCATAACCTCAAGGCTAATTTTAAGTTGTCTCTGTCTCTATGACATCTGCATTTTCAGCTGGTCAGTACACGTCCAAAATGTTGATCTTATGAAGCATAAATTATTTACATGAAAGTGTAATCAATTTACTGTATGTGCCATACAGATTGTCATAAAATAATTTATAAAAATAATCATAGCTAAGTAAAAACATGGACCACAAAAAATGATAAGAGATAAAAATGGTTTTCACAATCAGATGAATTGAACAGCTCTATGCAACACTATTGCAAGTCCAAAGATTAATTTGCTTTATTTTTCTACTGTACATAAAAGTGGTTAACATTTATAGTAAACGTAAAGGGGAGCTATATGAATGAATATTGCTAATGCAAAGACAAGCCACTGTGTTTACTTCCAAAGCAGTGTAAGTGCCCTGCTCTCTGCCCCACAGGTCGCAGCATATACACACATAAAACAAACCCTATGCTCTAAATGCTTTGCAAAGCATTTTATGCTTGCTGTTAACCTTTAGCCTCTGCTTATTGTTTTTTCATTGCTTTTTTTTTGCTGCTTTCACATTGCCGTTATATCCATTACGTTCCTCAACAGCCATTGGTGGCTTCAGGCTTTTATCCAGAGCCACAATGACGGGTCACAGCTCTGCCAAATGGACACACACAAATATGTTACCTGATTTAGAATAACCATAAAAAGCATGCTTATAACTACAGTGTTGTCCATTCTGTATGTCTGCAGTGTACTTGATGAAATGTTCAGTTCATGAAAGGTCAGAAAGGACTAGGGCTGAATGGAATAAAATATTTGTTGCCACTTGCTATTTATTCTTTCTTGGTATTTCTCCTTGATCAATTCCAATTTTACAATGCCATCTTAAAATGCATACACTATTCAGGCCGATACATCACGCTGCAGTGAACCTGACATTGAAGGAGTGTGGGGCAGTGTCTCTATAAATCTACAGGAAAGAGGTCTTGAGGGCTTATTTAAGTTCATATAGAAAGGACACAGTGCACAAGCCTTCTTTACCCAGTCTTATTGGATTTTGCAATGGCGCTTATTCTTAGTCACACATTGATCACATCCTTCATCTAGCGCATAAAAAGGTACGAGACAAAAACACCTTTTACATGAATGAAAAATTATTGGTAAATAAAGTAAAGACAGGGTCTGGAAAAAGATTGGCTAGACTAGAAGGACTTGGAGAGCACAGTTATAGTGCCTAGAACTTAAACAAGCAATCAAGTTTAGGGGTAAATGCTCTATATAATAAGCCACAAAGTCCTTATGTCTCACAATGGTAAAGAATGTGCTAAAACTAATGATTATTCTATTGATCCATGGATTTCTGACCCTCTGTTCTGGAAAATTAATAAAAATCCAACCATCTATCTCAGTAACAGCCTAAAAAACATCAACAACAACCTCATAGGTGGGGGTGAAAACCATGAAACACCAACAAATTCCCAACGTAACCTTTGACACTTGAATTTTTTCCTCCTATAAATTAGAAATACTGTGAACTGCTACAGGTTACGAAGAAGGCCCCAAACTATGGCGTTAGACTTTTCATTGACTGCTAAGACTGCTTGTGGTAGGTATACCGTAAGTTTATCTTGTGGTAACTAGACCTTACCACAATTTTTGCTTGCGGTAACTAGGCCTTACCGCAATTCTTTGTTGTGGTAACTAGACTGCGTAAAGTTAGGGGACAGTACCAGTGGCTTCAGAGATGCTGAATGGACACATTTCCGGAACAAAATTCTTAAGTAGGGTCAATCTTGGTAACCCATATTTTTGTGTTTTGTTCATGCTTGTTTCACAACAACTGTAAATTTAACACATATAACTCACCGCTGCATCTCCCCTGTGTCCCGTTCAGCCCGCCATTGCCCAGCCCCTAGTAACCAGATACTCAGGCAGGGCAGACAGCCGTCAGCGCTTCACTTGCATTTCTGTGACAGAAATTAACCAATAAATAAATGTGAATAAATAAAAGAGGAAAGAAAAAATGATAAAATAAAGAAAACAATAAATAAAAGCACAAATGAATAAATGTAGAAATAAATACAGAAAATACAATATATACATATATATATATATATATATATATATATATATATATATATATATATATATATATATATAAATTGTCCTCTCGCCCTCCGTGGGCGGTTTCATCCATCCAAGCTCGGGTCCTCTACCAGAGGCCTGGGAGCTTGAGGGTTCTGCGCAGTATCTTTGCCTTATCTTAATCTTCAGCATTTCTTGTTTAAATTATTTCTTTTTCAATGCGAGCATTTATTTATTCATTTGTTTATTCATTGATTTGGCAGTTTTGGTCCTCAATAAAAAGCTGCGGCAAGTGGCAAGCTTATCTAACAATGTAGATTAAACTCACACAAAAGATCAATACTAAACCTGTAAATACCTCTGTACAGCATTTTTGGAATTGTTATAACATTTTAGGTGATATTACAGAGCAGTACAATGGTAACAGTCTTACTTCAAAAAATTTAAATGGGCGCCAAAACTAACCAAGCTAACCTGACTCTAAGCTAATGTAAATAGTAACGTGTTAATAGGTAAAAATGTGCTAGTGGTAAAAAAAGTTGTATTTGAAAAACAAAAACACGTAAAACACCGAACTGATTCTAATTTTATCAAATGCTAAGCTAAGCTTTGAAGCTAACAAGCTGCAAAAGCTAACACATAAAATAGACTAGCTATCAGCTTTTGAGTATTTTTTTTTTCATTTACTTACCTGAACCTTCTAAGCATGTGCTTTAGCAACATAACAAGATTCCCTTTTATGTTATTTAGTGAGCAGTTTTTATCTAAAGGTAATGCTATTTCTCTTTGAAGTTAATATAGCAGCACAAAATGGTGGCTATCACTGAGCAAATATGACTCCCCCTCTCTCCGTTGGCTGACTGTGTAGATTTTCTAAAACATTATCAAAAGGACTTTTTTCAAATGTGTGCCAAAAAAGCTGATGACAGCAGACTGATGAATGTCTCTGACCTCTCTGACTGTGCTCTGCTTCATGGCCTCTTTACTCTGGGCCGGGCGTTTGTCATTTCATTTTTATATTATTATTTTTTGAAGTTACTGTAAAGTCTTTCTGCAGTAACTTACTGCAAATTTAAAAAATGCAGTAAGTTACTGCACATAAAGACAAAATACTCATAATACAATGCAAATTACAGTAAGTAACCGCAAAGATAGATTGCGGTACATTAACAGGGCATTTTGTGGTAACTTACTGGGAAAATTACAGCAAGAGCTAACATTGTAGCCAGTATAAAGTTAAGAAAAAAATGGTGAGAAGGTGACCATCTCAGTTTGAGCTCTTTAATCAGTCCACACAGCTGGGCTGAGCAGCAGTGATGGTGGCTGGTGCCTGAAATCAGCAGAATATGACATGGATGTTGACTCTGGAGAGTGTTAATGCGTTCTGTTGCTGATCCATTGCAGTTTCTGACCTGTGCAGAGTTCCACCAAATCCACCACGTCCTGAAAGTGTTGATGCAGGTGTTTCAGATGTCAGTTCTCTCTCAGGGCCAGTCCTTTTACAGCAGGAATATAAACAAGAACCAGTGGCTATTACTGGGGATTAGTCAGAGTTTACTGCAGGTTATATTTAGTGTTTACTGGAACTGCCTTGTGGCTAGTTTCTGCGCTTTTGGTACATTTACCTTCTTGAAGTCCAAAATCAACTACAGAGGTCATTGGAGGAAAGAATAATTCATATAGTGAGCATTATTTATGTGCTACTGCAACATTTAACTGGCAGGTAATCCTTAAATGTCATCTATACCATAAAAATTCAACAGTAAACAGAAACATATTCCATTGCGTCACCTTTTATGATGGATACATGTTTCTGAAACCTTGATTCTTGTTGCTAATTTAATAATAATGCAAAATATCTCTGATCTCTGTAGTTCCTGTATTACACTTACAGCCATTTTCCTTTACGTTCCCATGTTCTCAAGCTTTACTGATCAATTTTTGATATACGTTGCATATATTGGAGTCAATTCTTACAATGGGAAACTGACTGGAACGGTCTTTACAGCTGAGCCTAACCACATATTACACATTTTCTGTATATTCCCTCATTTTTCTCCACAGACTATATCACACTGCCGATCTCTTAGCACCTCATACTCATAAAAGCGGCTTCAGGTTTTCTTATTGACAGGCAGATTGATTAGAAAGCGTCCACTCTGCCCTCAGCCATTTATCATAACCTGAAAGAAATGAAGACAAAAAGTAGGGAGGGGATACTAATGAGTGACAGAGCAGCGAAGTGGGCCTATAGTCCATCACTCATCATCAAAAACAAGAGAGAGAGAGAGAGAGAGAGGTGTGGGTGTGACATACGGACTGAAGAAACCAGGGCTGGAGTGAACTACCAACACCGACAACATACTCCATCTATCATAAGTATGTGGTGGTAGTCATTAGTGGAGGAATAGCCAGATAAGGAGCCGTGAAAGAGCTGCAGATATTAAGACATGCTCTAATTAGGCAGCATTTTTGTTCCAGTTTCCCGGAGTACTGGACGAGGAGAGCCTATATAGGTTTCAGGGCCCTATTTATTTTCTGCTAAAGCTTCGGCTAAGGACATGAAACCCAGTTCATCTTGACCCACGAGGTGAACACATGCCTTTATTTGATGGTCTATAGGTGGTGTATTAATCATGTGAATGTGCTGAAGTCCTTTTTCTCCTTATTACAAGGATAGATGGATGATTGTGCAACATTTTGCATGGTCCCAGGAACAACATCAAAAAAGCTGATCTGTGCTTATCAAATGCAAAAAGTGAATTCAGAAATTAACTTTTAAAGTGTGTTATTAAAGAGAATTTGATTTATTACAATTGGTTGCACTGCAAAATTAAGCAGAAGGATTAGGGGTTACAATAAGCTGCAGCCTATCCCAGCTACTTTGGGCCTGAGCCAGACTACAATGGCCACAAGAGAATTTGGAGGCACTAATGGATGTCTAAGGCCCAAAGTTACTGGGACAGGCTCCAGTACCCGTGACCGCTAACAGGAATTAGCTGACAAAGATGAATGAATGAACACTGAAAAACAAGCTAGGACCACAACTTAAGATTGTTTGCAAAAGATTTATTTAATGAAGAGTAAAGCATGGCGGAGTGTTGTTCGGGGCAGGGAAGGCTGGGTCCCAGGCTTGGGCATACTGTTACCTGCGAAACAGAGAAGAGGTAGAGAGAAAATAGAAGGAGGGTAGGAAAGATGGACCATGGAATAACAACAAAGGGAAATGGGCCTCAGTCATGAACCCTTCTTATATGCACGTTTGTACTTAAGCCCTTCTTAGGAGGATTTTTGGCATTCACCAATTTTCTTTTTAACTGAAGAATGTTCTTCTAGAACAAATCTAAGAACAGGTCTGAGGAAATTCAGCAGTTTCAATTCAGTCTGATTGTAGATTACATTTTTTTTACACATTTTTCCTCATTACAATATTATTATTTAAAAGAAAAACAATGTATATACAATGGAATAAACCTAACACAGACCTCATTCTTGTTGCTACAGTGCAGCTCTGAACAGTGACCACAGCCTCAGTCTCTGTCTCGGCCCCAGTCCACTCTGTATACACTAGGCCTACTGTATTACTCTGGCCTGAACTGTTAGCCCCCGCCATGGCTCTATAACACATGTAAATGCAATGTTAATGAGAAGCGCAGTGTTCTTACAGTCCCTGCAGTTACAAGCTCCACTGAGAAGAATATGGGAGCTTGAGAATGTGGCATGAATATCATGTAGAGTTCTCTTAAGCAGTTCTCAGAAGGAGTACTTAAGAAACTTTCTTAAGAGAACATTCATGAATGAGGCCCGATGAGAGCAGGTGCTATGAATAAGCTTGGAGGTGGAAAGGATGGAATTGGGGTGTGGTCCTGCTCCAGAAGTTTAGATAACAAGCTTATCTCCATAAAGGAGTCTTCTAAAAAAGATGATCAGTTTGAGTTATGAGCAGAAAAAAGTATGCCCGAAAGTATGTGCGAAACTATATAACAAAATTCACATTTTATTCTAGTCTAAAAACTGTCAGACTATGTCTCTCAGAACATTACAATCCTTCATCTCATTGCACAGTTTGTTAATTGTGAGACATGTTGTATTGACTTTTTATTATTTTTCTTGTCTGTAGCTTTATAAACCATGTTGAAGTGACGAGCCTTTATATTATCTATTGTATAACAGTTCCAGTTTTGGTTCTCTGGGGAACTAGCTGCACCTTCACAGCTTCAGTGGGAGTTGTACTGTTTTCCCACATGAGCTCTAGAGGATTCTCAGGCTATAAAAGAAAATGTGACCTAAAGCTGAATATAGCTAATAGTTCATTTTAATTGACCTTGTTTTAGGCAGATCAAAAATCCCTCTGAGATTAGAATCATTTTACTCGAAAGAAGCTTGCATTAAATGACAATCTTGATTGGTCTTTAAGTAGATTTTAATATGCACCACAATGTACTACACAAATGGTAAGCAGTTCAAGGCCCACTACCTCAGTTTTTGAGAATATGACAAAAATACTTTATTTTAAAAATAGGTTTTCCTCTTACTTTTGCTACTGTATATAAATAAACTCCTTGTTGCTGTTTTGTGGTCTAAGGACTCAGGTCTAAGGGCTCTAGGGAGAATTGCTATCGTTCCCTTTTGACTTCCCATTGCCATTACTCTATTGTATAAAAACGTGAATGAGCTTGGACCCCCCTTTGTTCTGAGCATATCTGAGCAAGGTAAAAAATTCAATCCCGCTCTAGTTCCCTTTCTAGTTCCTGATACACTTCTGAAATGACTTCTATTATCCTCCAATACAAATGAAAAGTCAGGTAGTGCATCTTTAAACATAGATAAGTTATTTTGAACCAAATGGAAGCTATAGCTAAAGTTTTTTTTCTATACATGCACTGTCCTTATCTCACTCTGTCGCCACATACTATTTGTTGGCAATTTCACGAGTGTCTCTTGCGCTTCCAAAGCTTCACCCAGTCCTTCCATTCATGTGTCTATCCATCTATTTGTTCTCTCCTATGCTGTAATTCTTTTCTGTCCCTGCAATGGGAGATAGATGGCCAGATTGTCACGGCTGGACAACTAATTTCCTCTGATATTTACCATTGAAGCTCTTGCGGACACACGCTCTCATTGATAGAAGCCAGATATGGTGAAATGGGCCATGAATTTAGTTTTTTGTGTCATTCTTTGTGTGCATGACTGAACACGTGCACTCTCCTCTGCCCGATTTTCTGACAGATTGTTTTATTGGTTGTAAAATAATGCGATTGGGGGACATTTTGTGTATCTTTGCACATGGATTTGTAATGGTGGCAAGGTTCGGCTCTGACAGTTGGATGTGTGTATTGGAGACAAATACACACTGCTTCTTTGACAGGTTTAATTTGCTGAATATGTGCACTTTCAAATGCCTGGCCAAGCTTTGAGTGCGATTTTTGACAGGTGCTGCCATATTGGATGTGAATGCAGAAAATGTGTGTACGAGAGCGGCAGATAGTGTTTGAATTTTGATGTGGATTCATTGCATTTATTAGGCACATTCCTAAATACCTAACTGGAAATATTCTGCACTTTTTGATTTGCAATTGTTGCATCACAAAAACACAAGGATTGGGTATTTCAGTACCCTGAGCAATGTGTTTGATGTGGGACCAAAAGATAAGGAATTTAAGTATTTGTTGGGAGTCTGGAACCAACACAGACATGCAACCTTTCACTCCTAGATTCATTCACTAGGGGCAATCACCTATTCACCTAACGCATGCATGTCTTTGGACGGTGGGAGGAAGCTGGAGCACCCCATGAGAACCTACAGTAACAGGACCAGCAGACTCAGAGACACAGAAAGTTTGTGAGATGGCCGGCATTCAGATAAAAAGATGAAAAGTGAGCGTTAATTTTGTCTAGAATTTGACTGACTTTCTAAAATGAAGTCATTTGATGTGCATGTCTACTACCAGCTGCTTTTGTTACTTTGTTCTCAAAATAGTAATAACATAAGGCTGTACATCTGTCACTGTTTTTTAAATATAGGCAAGATAAACTACTGCAGAGAGATCAAAAACTATAGTCAAAATGAACTTCTCTTTGTTTTTGAAATATTCTGTTTCTGGGAGTTTGTCATCTTCCTGCTTCAGTTCAGTGTTTCTGACCTTTTCTTTGTGTATTCATAAGCTAATGAGCAAGTGCCTCAGCCTATATTCAGACTTGAACATAAAGTATTTTTACCCAAAACTTAGGTTAAATTGTTCTTGTAAAAAACATGAAAGCAAAAGTCCCTTGCAGAATATTTTGCAGTGGTCATTGAAGGACAATGTTGAAGATGATACTTGTGAAGTTTTACCACTTAAATTAGTGTCAGCTTAAAAATAATACATTTTCAAGCTGACACTTTACACAAAATCACTAGGCAGGGAATGCAAGGGAAAAAATTAACTGAAGTGTTATTTTTTCTCTATTAATAAAGTATGCAGTGTCACGAATGCCTGCGATAAGATAACTCATCAAAAATATCCTAACAGTTGTCAACAAATAAAAATAGCAATTGTATTTACCGATCTCTGAACAAGTTTATTTTATGGCAATATTCTGTTGATTGTGAGCAAAAGGTTAATCTGTGGATGCTTTTACAAGAATCACTGAAAAATAGGATATAGGCCTCCGCATACATTCATCTCTTGACTGATTTGCATGTTCCTGAATCATGTGGGTCTTCAGTCTGTTTACTAGATGTGTGTACCTTCAACATTAAAAAGCCATTTTTTTATCATTTCATTCCCCACATCATTGCAAGCTCTTACCTCTCCATGCATTCAGAGGCTTGTCTTTTTTCTGTTTGAGTAAAACCAGTGAGATCAGAGAGGCTCCATAGATCAGCGTTGTGTGGCACCCATTGCCTGAGCGCGTGAGGGCGGTGAAATGGAAACTGGACATGTAATTGAAATAAATGGTCGCCTCTGGCAGGTGAGATACCTTGCACAAGTGAGTGCATCCGTATCTGTGGCCCTTTTGGTGTGAGACAATAAAAGCACTAAAGAGTTTCCTGTTGGCCCCGGAGTCCCTTTCAGGTCTATAGGGCTCTACATATACACAGCTCCAGTGTCATCAGTCATGTGGCTGCTGATCATTGATCTTTATGGGGATTGTTGCAGAAAAGAAGAGTGCTTAACAAAATCAATGTGTTGCTCATTATCTCCAAGGTAAAGAGATAACATTTTTGGTTGGTTAGTCGATAGGTGATAGAAGTGACTGAATAGAGTGAGTGATTGTCTAACATGATTTGTTGTATCATAGCAACAACTCATATGATCGCAACAAAAAGTTAAAAAATAAGTCATCTGGATTGGATTTTTAAAGTTGAAGACATTACACCTCTTATCCAAGAGGCTTTCTCAATTCTGAAATTGAACTGGTAAGAGATCTGGTTTATGTTCTTCTAGGAAGGAGGAATTTTGCAATGCAATTACCCTGGACGAGTGAGAGTCTTCACAGACAAACTCATATGATGTAGCCAAACAACAAGCCACTACAATAATAAAAATAAAATTAAAAATAAAACAATAACAACCAGATTTTAGCTGTTTTTGTAGCTGTATAGCAGTATATTTTATGTTTGTGGGTGTGGCCATGTTAACAAATATCACCAAAAGTGCTTGTTGTTGTTGGCAAGTCTGTGAACTCACAAATCTCGCAACAATTCAACTGATGTCGAGAATTTTTGAACGTGTCCTGCTTTCTTGACTTGTATGTAGCAGCTGTGACCCGTTGTTTTGACCTTCTTCATATTTGGTCATGAGATATAACTCTTGACATGTGTCTGCTCTCTTGCGCTGTCTCCTAGGCATGAAATGTGAACCATAACCAGCTAAACTTAGTCTGTCCCTGACCAGTTTATACGTCAACCGAGGAGCACTTACTTCTTCTATATCCAATATAAGCTATTGGGAAACATCACTCTTGGTTCAGACGTTCAGATCTCTGTCTGTTCCAATAAAGCAACCTTCCTGACCACAACTGCACTATGGCCCCGATTTTCCCTGCTTCTCTGTTTTTCATGATATCAGTTACATTTTTTTAAAGGTTGTGTACCACTGTGAGATTGGACAAATAACACTAACGTCAGTCACAAGGGGCCAGTAGAGGAACAAATCATTTGTTTTAGTGGAATCCCTACCATTGTTCTATATGCAGACTTTGTTACTCAATGGAAAGAGCATATGCTGTATATGCAATAGATTTATAAAAGTCAGAATCAACATTTTGTCATCACATCACTAATTCATCATATGGGAGCAAAACATCATGTGCCATTGATTACTGACTTTACTAAACACACATTCTGAGTTGCATCTGTGGACCCATTAACATGCTGTCTAACCTTAATCATTCTGCTAAACTAGACTGTAAAATGGCAATCAAAATCAAAACCCCTGCAGATAAAACAAACACCATAAAACAAATATATTTTCCCATCTGCAGAATCAGATCTTCGCTGAGAGTTGATAATAAAACCGAAGGCTAGGCCATTTTATTCTCCCTGTGCTCCAGCGCACACAGATCCACACACACGCTGACTGACTCACGGACACGCATTCTCTCACAAACATCTGTTCTGTGGCCCGTCGTGAGTGAAGCCATGTTGTGTTCAAGATAAAATGGCCTCCTCGGGGTAGGAACAGCTTCACTTAATTTCTCTCAGTCCCCCCCAGAGAGAAGTGTAGTAAAAGAAATACGATGGAGTAGGTGTTGGAGCAATAGACCAGATCTATCAGCTGGAAATCAGTGCTGCATTTCTTCACTCGTCTGTTTTTTTTACTGTCTAATCCGGTGCTTTTTATTTCTCCTCTGTTTTTTCATTACACCATCCATCCCACTTCATCATCTTGTCAGCTGCTCTCCCTCATCCTTCGCTCAATTTGCTCATTTTCAAATCACTCACCTCCACTTGAGGCCACCCATGTCCTCTCTCCAGTCTCTTTACCTGCAGTTATCTATTTTTAATCCTCCTATCTGAGTTGCTTTTCATCCTCCACTCCACTGTTCCTCGTCTCTGACCACCACCATCTTACCATCACCACCATAATCCCCTCACTTTTTCAGCCTGATTCTTATCGTCTTCCACCTTTCCACTATTCTTTCTCTCCATCAAACCATGTTAGCACCAGTCTCTTTATTAGTATTTACAATTCAATTAACAATACAAAAAGTGTTATTTTTATTTTTTAAATTTTGTTTGCAAACCTTCAGAAAAGTCACATTGTCTTATGTCTTCTTTTCTTTTGGCTTTTCCCTTCACCACAGCAAATCACCTGCCCTCTAGTGTGCAGGAATTTGCACATTGATATCGGCCCTTCCAGGGAAAACACACATGCATTTATCCAAGTTTGGGACTGGCACAAAGAGTGCACTGGCTTATGACCTTGTGTAGCTGGATTCAAATGACAAGGCCTTTAAATGCATTCTATATAGGGGTACAGTAACTGTATCGATGTATCCATTTTTTTTTTCCTATGACACAACTACATCGATAGCCATGACCTTGTATTGAATTGTATCGTTTTCTAGGAAGTGAATATTGATACACATGAAGTATCAATCGATAATATCAGAAATATCAAAATTAGAAATTTGTATGTTAAAATAAAACCAGATATAGATTTTTGGAGATACATTTTGTGTTTTTAATTAAATAAAATGTTATATTCAACTTTTCTTCACTCTCTGTCTGCTGGACATAATCAATCCCAGCTGCGGTGCTACATTTGAGAGTAAATTTTTATGATTTTTGGCAAAAAGTTGCTGTATTATTAATATGAAGGTCTTGAATCATACCGAATCGTATCGTTCCAAATTAGCCAATATCGTTCTTGAATCGTATCGAAACACTTCTAATCGATACATATCGTATTGTTGCAAAAACGTATCGTTACACACATAACATGACAATAAAATGATAATTTTATTTTAGTTGGCTTGATATTTCTTATTTGCCTTGAGATCTCTCTTAATATGTGAAAATGCGATTAGCCAAAACTTCTGGTATATGCTGAACTTTTGAGTATTCAAGTCCTTAATAAGTATTTTTTTTGTAATACTATTAAGTAGCAGCCTAAATGTAGTCCTGTATGTTACACCAATAGTCAGTCAATATCTTAAATGCCATTCATTAGAGAAGAGAATCAACTGTTTCTTTTGAGCTGGGGGACAAACTTTTCTGGATGTGTCTGAGGATTTGGTAACTGAGGCCCCTGCCTTCGACCACCTCCTCAACTGGGGAACCTTTCTTTTAAGTACAGCTATGAGAAAACATCACAACACCATTACAGCTGCAAACTGCATACATTTGGGCAGTGGGAATGGCTCTTGGCTTGGATAAGACCAAGAAAATGGTTGGATGAAAACCAAAGTTATTATTCTGATACTATCATCACTAACCTGTGATGAACTGGCTGTGTGATTAACTGTCTATCGTCAGAATATGCCCAACCTCATGCCCAAAGCCTGTAGGATCCAGACCCACACAACCTGTAATAGATACTAGAAGGTGAATTAATGAATGAATTAGCCATTAAGTTACTCCATCAACAGCACACTACTCCCCCTGCTGCTGACTAATTTGATGTCAAAACCGCCCCACAGGCTCTCCTCTCTCCACCCCTTCCTTGACGATCACACTCAACTGCTTTGCTGAATCTATTTGTCTTTACCTCCTCATCACCTGATGCCAACATAGATCTCATACACAATATGAACGCACTGGTAATGGTACATTAGTCAGGATTTATATTTGCGAAGTGAAGCAGTCTCATCACTTTAAATCACATAAACACTTGCACCTCATTTGTTTGACAAATCCATGCAGTTTGCTGGTGTAATGTTGTGCTATTTTCTCATAGTCATGCTTAAAGGAAAGTTTGTAGGTACTTCATTTTTAACTCTTTTAAAAAGCCAAGTCAAGTTTTTGTGACAGCCTTACACAAGTAGAACTAAGAGAAATTTGGCAAAAATTCATTCTCTTCAGCACTGTGTACTTGAGCACAGTAAAAGCCCTTTTCCTTATGTATTACCCTCTACACTATTTTTACCAGTATCATTTGTTCATTTGATGTTTTTTGCTTTTCCTTGTGGTCTGCTGAAATAAAATAAGTACCACGCAGCCCTGAAACCACTATATTTGTTATTTTTATGGATGGTAAGATTTTTTCCCCCCACCAAGCTAAAAAATATTGCAGACATAACAAAGTTGGGCAATGACAACTGTATAGATCAAAATGTCTATAATTTAATGTCTAAAATTATAAGTACTGTATACACATTGAATACAATGCAATATAAGAAGTGAAAGTAAATTGTTGTCTGCAGTAATGGCTCTGTAAAAAATTAAGTGACCATGTTTTGCTTTGAAAAATAGTGCCACAGTGTTTAAATTAGTCTTATTACTCAATATCTAGCAAAACTTTTGTATGCATGAGCACAGTTTTTGACTACACAAGCATGCTGCAAAATATATTTGCTATAACCTTTGGAGTGAGTCTGCTGAATGGATATTGCTGCTGTTTATATACTGTCTAGGCTTTATTCAATTATTGTAAAGATTTCCTGAGCAAAGAAGTGAACTGGAGCGCAATCATGCATGCCCGGTCTGTTGTTGTTTTATAAGGCGCTCCCCTGATTTGCATATTGCCTGTTAATCCAAATATAAATTGTTGTGCTGCGTCCAAACTTGTGTCTATTGAAGAGACAGAGGAAAGCTGTTGTCACATACTGCAGAAGGCCCCCAGGAGTAATGATAAAGAGTGTATTCAGCTTCTGTGTCCCTGATTTTATTGTTCGCATGCATCAGGGTCAGTAGAGGTACAATGAAAGCAAAGGCAGAACGAGCAGTAACACTGTAGTTTAAAAGTGTGATTATATTACCTAAAAAGTTTGGTGGCTCACTTTTGCTAGCTTACTATACACCGTAATTTCATCATATACCTCTTAATTACACCTTATGCACATTAATTACCTTTTTAACCTTATACTCCTTATAACACCAATACCTCTTTTTTACGCCTTACAGCCCATATTTATATCTTAGACCCCTTAACTGCACTTTATAGCTCTTATAGATGAGAGCAGGCATCCGGGTACTTTACTGCTACACCAAGTGTGAAAACATCCCTGTTCACTCAATGGTGGCAAGTACAAATCTTTTTTTTTTTTTTGTCAAATCTTTTCTCGTTAGGGACTTAAAAAACTAAACACAAGCCCCCAGAAGCACAGCAAACATGGCCAGTTAAGCTAACAGTTATATTCCCTCACTGACAAAGAAAGATCAGTGTTGTTATTTGAAGAAACTTAATGCAATATGAGCCGATCTCTGCCTCTGTCTCGGGTGGACAATCCCACGTAGTGGATGTATTTTAGTACAATAATATACTTAAGTCTTTTATGACAAATACAATATCTGTAAAATGTTGACCTACATAAATAAGTGTTAATTTAGGTCCGTACTGGAATGACATCAGTGTTTATATTAAAAAGATCAGTGTCCTATCAGCATAAAAGCTTACATAGCTAACATGAGACCATTATGTCAAAAAGCCAACTTAAATCTTAAAACTAAATAAAGTAAAGCAAATAAATGCTTTATGTGGTAGGAATATTGTTTAAGATATAAACATTAACAGACTGACATGCCACTTTTAAATTTGTACATCTCACACATTACTGTAATTATACTGTAATTATACTGTAATTATACAGTAAACTGGGGTCTAGCTGGTCAGTTTATCTTCCCGTTCTCTCAGTGTCTTGCCTAAGGTCTCTCTCTTCCTTTGGTTTCCTTTGGTTTGTGAGCAAGCAATGAACATCTCGAATTGTGTTTTTCTTTTATTATTGAAAGTACAAAACATAGCAGCGCTTGGCCTCACACCACCAGCCTCTCTCCTGTTCACGGCTGGTTTGTTTTCACCCAAAAGGGGGCGTTAGTGTTCTGGAGACACGGAAGTGATGTATGGCTGCGCTCATCTATAGGAACTTGGTGACATAAGCACTGTGTGACGGTGCGTAAGTGCAACATCCTGCAGCAACAAACCAAAACAAACCACTAGCATAAAGCACAAAGACAGATCGCATTATTTATAACAGGGACTATCATAATGGAGTGGAAAATGCACTATATAATGTCCAGGCTTGGGGAGTTTACATAGAGAGTGAGGAGACAAAAGATCCAGTAATGTAATGTAAACTATTACCAAGTGAGCTGCTGCCTTCCTCTAACCATAAATATATTACACAGATAAACTAAACTACAGTATCCTCTTGTACAGATATCACAAAAGAACTCCAGAGACCCCCCAGAGGGCAGACCTTGAAGTTAAAAATCTAAGTATCTAATTATTTTCTGAATGGTATTTAACTGATTAAATGTAACCACAGGAAAAGTGTGTTTCGTGACGACAGCTGCAAAATATTGAACATTTCCTTTTAGGCTTTGAATACCTTGTTTCAGATGAGTAATCAGGGTAGCACTTATGAATTTAGGTTATCGCTGAAAGCCCCACTGTGAACCTCTGTTGTAATTGAATAACACACATGAATGACAGATTTAATCTTCACACTCTTCAATTACTGTTGTTTTCATCCTTCCTTTAGTTCCTCACAACACTGTCTTTCTAAAACACATACACAGACTTTGCGTTGTAATAGAATTTAGGCAAAGTCATAAATTGAATCTACACACAGAGGACAAGGAGATTGATGGAGTAAGTGTTCGTCCTTGACTAGACAGACTATGACTTGATTCTTAACTAAATATATGTTAGGTGTAGTTTCATACTTTCCTATGCATTAGGATGGTTGTGAATAAGCAAGCATCCGTGAGTTTATTACAGGGGAAATTTAGGCTATCATAAATCAAAGTCAACAAGCCACCTCCTCAAGCAGAGAACTGAGTTGAGTCTATGTAGCACAAACAGAATAATAACTCCATAACACGCAGAAGTATAAATCAATAAGGCTGTTTAGCATTTTGCTGACTCATGTGTTGGTCGGCCGAAAAACAAACCAGTTGAAACAATGAAGCACCACACAGGAGATCATTTTGAATGATTTACAATGGCCTTTCAAACCCTTCACTAGAGCGTTTGGGATCATAATTCGGCTTTGTGTAATTAGAGAATTGTGGTGATGTTAAGAACTGTTAAACAAAAGTTAAAATAGGAAGAAAATGAAGGGATAAATTAAGTTGTGATTACTGAGGTTTCTGCAGTGTTGATTATGTTATAATTATGTTATGATTTGCAGAGCACTCTGGTTTACTATTCATGTAAATTATATTATGTTTCCAATGGCAGCAATGATCTTTGGCAGCCAGTCACACTTTCCAACACTAAAAGTAATATATAATAAGACAAGACGTCCAGAACACTGCTGCTCGGGACCTAACTAAAACCAGGAAGTACGACCATATTAGTCCTGTCCTCAGGCCTCTGCACTGGCTTCCTGTTGCTCAGAGAATAGACTTTAAAACAGCTCTGCTTGTGTACCAGTCTTTCCATGGCTTAGCACCAGAAAGATACCATTTCCAGTGTTGGCTCTAACTGTTTAAACCACAAGAAGGAGAATTTTTTTCCCACATTCTCCAAAAAAAAATCTGGTAATGGACCTTTAATCCTGCAGGGGTCACCGGTGATTGTAGCCTATATCCCAGAAACTTTAGGATGGAGTACAAAAGAGCAGTAAATGTAAACACTCTTACAGTACTTCCTGTAATAACATCATATGTATCTGTTAAACTGCACTTCAGGAGATGAATGTACATTTGCGTGATACTGTGTGTTTAGGGTATCTGTGTGTGATTAGTAATGTTAACACCAGGACACGCAGATAAACCCTGGGACTCGCTTCTTCATTATAATGACAAATGGCTTCGTAATGCCTGTGTGTATGAGTGTGGACGTGCACGTGTTTGTTAGGGCCCTAATGGAAATTGCAAGAAAGACAAATTACAAATGCAGACAATGCACACACTTCATTTGTCACCAGATTTATAACTATAGAGCTTGTTTATCTCAGTGTGATGCTTCAACTGTGTTTAATGTCAGTATGCAAATCAACACATGTGCAGGCCTTTAAAGCAATTCAAGTCTAAAATTGCTTAAATTGTTAGGACGCTTGCATTTTTTTCACCAAAACTAATTAATTTTCTTTATACTTTCAGTCTCACAGTACAAGGGGCTCACATGTATTTACACTGTAATCAATACATTTGATTGTACACTGAACTCGAAAACCTGATAATCTTCAGAATACATGCACACACTTTAAAATTATTGAATGGACATTTAAAATTAGTGTTTAACATTGTTTTCAGTCCTTGCTTGCACCATATCGAATCATTTGCAAAAGATAACCAAAGATGTGAGATTCTAAAATGTAACTAAATAATTCAAAACAACAACTTGAGATTTTCAACAACACATCTGGTGAAGTACTCCCTCCATCCCAGGCCTATATACACAATCTTTCTTTGTGGAGTCTGCATATCCCCCTGTGTTATGGGCCAAAGCTAAGGTATGGTCTGCGTCAACCCAGGACCTTCTCGCTGTGAGGCAAGAGTGCTAACTGCTTTACCACCGTGCCACTAAAGACATGCCTGTACAGTATAAGTGTGCTGGACATTTACACTCAACATTGTAGGTTAGGGACTGGGAAGATCCTGAAACATTCCAACTCTCTCTTCTCCCTGCTCCCCTCAGGCTGGTGTTACTGCTGCATGAGGACAAAGACTGAAAGGTTGAAGAGGAGTTTTTATCCACAAGCCATCTGAGCCTTATACTGGACTGTTCACACATATGTACATACTCTGTCCTGTTTTCTGCACTACTTCATGCACCTTATTGTTGCTGCTGCATTAATATACTATATAACCCAATGTAAATACAAATGACAACAGCCACCTTAAATTCTATATCATTATTATATTATATTGCATTATATTATATTCTTGTGTGCTGTGTGATGTGATCTGCTATTGAACTATTTTATTTATAAAAAAAAAATACTGCAATTTGTACTCTGTATGACTGTGCATTTGGTAAATAAAACTTATCTACTTTATCTACATTGCCCCTCCGTAAACAAATGTGAGAGTGAATGGTTGTCTGTCAGTGTATATGTCAGTGTCAGCCCCGAGACAAACTCACAAATGCCCAAGGTGTACACCGCCAGAGGCCCATAGTTGCTTAGATATACTGTATTAATGCAACTCTTTGTGTTTTAGTTTTTTCTCTAACCAATCTGCTCAGCATCAGTACAGTTTTAGTAGTTTTTCCCACAACACATGTATGTCTTGTTTACACGTTTATGACAAGCCTTTTTTTGTACTGAGCCTCTGTAAAATCTTTAATCTGCAATGACAGCTGACCGTCGGTTGGCCTCGAATACCTCTTTACCTCTTGCCCTTTCTTGTACATGACCTTATGTTCCATGTACATCTTAATGTGCCAACTCACCCGCCTCACTGTTTCCACACACAGTAAACACTGGCTTTGCTTTCACTGATTTATCTGTGATGACAACATAGCTTCCAGTAGCTTCTCAAATGTCCCCTTTCCTTATTGGAACCTTGTGTAGTGTAGCATAAAGTGGGTGGCGTATTTTTTAGCTCTGGCATGCACATCAAATTTAAACTGCTTAGTTTTGGGTGTAAACATAATATTGTTGGCACACATGCAGCTGTTAATGACTTGATGTTACAGCCTCGACTCGCGTGTTAATGTGTGTGATGTCTGCTGTTTTTAGCTATTGAGAGCATATGAAATGTGACGTTGAAGAGGTTACCGCTGGGTAACACTTTCCAATGCACAACCATGCTGAAGATTCTGTCAGCCCTAAATCAACATTTCTCCCAGTGCTTTCTCTTTCACTGGTTCTTAGCTATCCTTTTAGCTCCATCTCCTCACTTCCTGCCCCGAGAGAATGTATCGTGCATCACCGTTTCTCACTGTATACTGTATGCACTGAATGTGAGATTTTCATGCTATCACATCTGATTACTATAGCCTTGATGCTAAAAGAGAGAATACATTTGTACATGGGAATGCAGTGCAATGGAGGTTATCTCAAGTTGAAGTCAGCATTAAACATAGAAGAAGAGCAGGAGAGTTGTAATGAGACACAGTGAAGTGTGGTCAGGGGAGGCAAGTGACACAGTGCCTCACTTGTCATCATGAGAAGTGAAAACTAATGTTTTTTTTTTTTGTTACTTGTCACACACTACAACAGAGGAGAGGTGAGAGGGTGGGGGTTGACAGAGTGTATTAGTCATGGGGCACACTAAACAAAGTAGATGCTGGTCACAGAATAGCAGGAGTCATCACAAATGTAAACAGTTCTCAATACATTCATTTAATTAAATAAAAATAGTAAATCATATCTATTATCATACTCTTCTTTGTTTTACAGCAGACCATACTAAGTCAAATGCATTTGAGTGCTCATTGTCCAGGTCACCCAGAGCTATTGCTGCTTGCTCCATAGAGACAAGCTCTAAATAGTCACCAATCCAGTTAGGGTTAGGGTCCATCTGAAAACAATTTGGTTTTAGCACTTCCCAATTAATAAGAATGATGTGTATTACAGAGAGGAAAGCTAGTCCAATTAATTTTTGTGCTGTTTTAGAGTTTACTCCTTCAACTCTTTCCCCAATTTAGCTACTATTGGACATAACTGGAAATTAACATTCTTCATAGAAGGTCCTTAATTTCAGACCAAATGTTTTTGCCACAGATAGTGCATAAGAGTACTGGTCTGAGTCTGAAACAATACAGTTCATTTTATGCATTTTCTGTGGAGTGGTATATGATCTAAATACACAATAATAGTTTCAGTTGTATTAGTTTATATCTCACACATTTTGAAATAAAATTTGTGTTTCTTTTGACCTGTTGTTCCAGAATAGATATACCACAGTCAATCAGCAGTTTATCTAGCATGCAGGGGCCCGGGTATGAGGCTTGTGTGGTTGTACCCTCAAAGGTAATATAAAGCAATCTCGTTATGAATTAATTAAATGTAACATATTTTTTGCTATATGTGCCCCTTAATTGTGTGTACAGGATACATCCATCGTCAGAGAGCAACCTGCCAACATATATACAGTTTGGGTGAGTAAATAGCCTACTGTATTTGGCGATCTGACATTGTAATAGTGAGCCTCACCAGCACCAACCTCACCACATCACTGCTGAGACATACCATCACCTCACAGTCTATGTGCAGCAGCCTTAGTAACACCTAGTTTAAAAAATGTCAGATGTAATTTGAGTGCATATTACAAGTGATTGGGGGAACATGCACACAAGTACTCTGAATCAGGAGATCCATTTGAATGGTTTAAATGAAACCCTGTAGAATAACCTGGCTTAATTAACACGGATCCTCATTAGTGTGATTAGTGAGTCGCTTTTGACCTTGTGACTTCTTTGTGTATGAATAATCCACTTGCTCTTTCACTGCACGAGCACTGCTTTATTTTATTCTGTGCTCCCTGTCTAATATGGCTACATTTCCTCAGATGTGCTGAGGTATGTACTGGCATGGGAATTATTAAAGCCACCAACCCCAAGAACATACCCAACTTCTCTCTTAGAACAATATCTCAGGGTGCTTTCACACATGCACTGTCTGGTCTGGACTTTCAGACTTTCACATTTGGTCCAGACCAAATCTTCAGGTGTGAAAGCTCCAGTGGACTGTGGCCTGGACCAAACAGCTGCTTTCTTTCAGCAAAAAGAGCTGGTCTTGGTCCAGGCCATGGTCTGGTTCATGTGTAGTATGGAAGCACTCTTTGCAATAGTTTGCACAAATCTAACAAATCCAGGAAGTGACATTTGTTTAAACCAACACACACTGAGAAACAAATGTAAGAGTGAAAGGCAAAAATAGATGTCAGTATAATTAAAAAGTAGAGCAGACTCATGCATTCTGCTGCTTTAAGCTCCATGGTACCATAGCTGGCTATTGTGCAGCTCACTGTTTTCTAATTAGATTCATTAGCAATTTTAAACGTGTCTTAAAGAGTTTCATTAGATGTTTCCTATTTGTACTTCTGTTATATTACTGTAATTTCCAGACTATAAGCCGCTACTTCTTTCACACGCTTTGAACCTTGGGGCCTATACAACAATGCGGCTAATTTATAGATTTTTAAAAGCTAACGGCCTCTAGGGGCGCTCTAGCAGGAAGCGCAAGAGTGAGACAGACAGGTGATATGCGCAGAGGAAGACGCTAATTTGATTTTGCACATCATGCACACACCCTCATCATGGAAAACAAACAATGAAATGCATATAATGCTGCTTTTAAGTTAAAGGCAATGGATCTGGCAGTCAAAGAAGGAAATAGAGCTGCTGCATGTGAGCTTGGTATCAGAGAATCGATGGTGAGACTCTGGAGACGGCAGATTGAAGAACTGACTCAATGCAAAAAGATGACAAAATCTTTCAGAGGTAATAAAAGCAGATGGTCCAAACTTGAA
The DNA here is from genome assembly GCA_020698575.1 of Bostrychus sinensis. Lineage (NCBI taxonomy): Eukaryota > Metazoa > Chordata > Actinopteri > Gobiiformes > Eleotridae > Bostrychus > Bostrychus sinensis. The sequence continues at coordinate 17,205,274 of CM036258.1, forward strand.
AACGTTCTTGAAGACTGGGTGAACACACAGAGAGCAGACGGCCGAGGTGTCTCATGTTACAGCGTGGACACCTGCGGCTTATAGTTCGGCCTATATATGTACACTTTTTTTTCCTTTTTAAATTTAGTTGGTGCAGCTTATATTCAGGTGCGCTCAATAGTCCGGAAATTACGATAATAACCTCTAAAGTAGCTGCATCAGTCTGATCGTCATATTTGTTGTCATAGCGACGGTAATGACAGCTTCAGGGAAAGTCTGATAGTCCATGTTTAATGTTGAGTGTGAGTTTTAAGTCCAGACCTTGGTGCGGGTATGAAAGGTGCGAAAACGCCTTATGTTATGTGTTTTTGGGTTGTACTTTTTTGTAAAGTGATTTTTTTTTATGTAATAAAAAGTGTATGTGACAATTCATGCTGCAAATGTAACAGTAATACTTTAATACTTGACCACAAGACCCTGAACACAACCACTGAAAACCAAAAGGTACAGCTCTCTGACAAAGTTGCTCTGGTCTGTCACTTTGCATCATGTAGCTTTTCAGTATAGTACTAACAAAAACTGCTTCAGGTATTTTGTTTGTAAGTTAAAATAAGACGGTTTGGCTCCAGCTAATTTCGAACTCTTAGATCTTTGGCTAATCTGACAGCAGCTAACTGGATTGTAAGCTTCCAGCCCTTTGGTCCTTCCACAACCCAGAAACTAAGGCAGGAATATGTGTCTATGTTTTTTTTTGTTTTTTTTTTTTTGTAGTGAGGAATTATTTTGTGTGTTTGACAGGGCTTTTATCTTGACAAGTGATTAGTCTGACTGATTCTGAAGGACGATCCTTTGGCCTGACCTATGGGGATAACTCAGCGCTGTGTGTGGAGTGAAAACACCAAAGGCATTAGCCCAGGTGCTTATCCGCTTTGGCAGCACACCGGCCCAGACGTGACATATCTGCTCATCTGAGCCAAGGCACGCTATTGATTTAGATTGGGTGTGTAACCTGACAAAATCTACACAGAATAATGTGGTTCAGACTGCAAGCACACCAAACAAGTGCTTCTGTGAAAATCTCTAATAACATGGCATTTTTATCAGAGTGGAGCCGCCATCTGACACCTAATCATGCACATCATTATTAAATCAAGTCATGAACATTGCAATATTCAGAATATATTACTGTCATCTGGCTTTCCCTGACGCTAGTATGGAAATAATTGGCCTACATACAGTATTCCAGCTACAACGATATGACTGCAATATGAGATGTAACTGATATAGACAAATTTAGACAGTGTCAGGTTTTCACATAGCTTTATGCTTTTGATCAGGCATTGCTAATAGAACACCAAATTGCAAATCATAGGCTGTCTATTTCTTGTGTGACTAATACACTACTTATTCTATACCACTATTAAAGGCCCTAATAAGCCTGTGCGCGCTTTAGTTGTTTGGTTTGTTTGCTGCTTGGTTTGTTAGTCTGTGCACAAGAAAGAGTCATGATCAGATTGGTGAGGACCCAGAACACCTTGGGTGGCATTGCGAGTTAGGGCCAAAGACACTAACTTTCTGCAGCCACAAGGTGACAGTAATGGAACACATGATTAGTTTTGGTGGATCAGTGGAGATAAAGAGGTTTCTGGCTCAATGTATGGAGCAATTACCCCTTAATGAAAATCTGGGGCCTTATTAATAAAAGATTGCAGACATTTTCTACCAACATAGTGTGTACTCCCAAGAGCGCACTATAAACTTTAAATTGAAGAGCCAAAAGTGGCACACACAACAGAATATTCAGACTTAGAAACCCTTTGTATGCAGGCCTGAAAGAGCGTGCACAGAAGAAATGATTAAAAACGAATAGCTTCCTCTCTGTTTCACTCTCTACTTGTGCATAAATATATAAAGTAAATAAAGTATGTCTTAAAGAAATTCTTAAGCTTTCCGAGGAGTACAAAATGAACGTAAACTGTATCAAACAGCCACAAAATTTGTAAAACTTGCTTTACTTCAGCACCTCGCTGTGCGGGTCACATTTGTGTCAAAAATCTTTACCATTGCAAGACCAAAGCCCAATGGCTTTGGAGGAGCTCTGTGTTCAGGGTGGTTCTAGTCTAGTAACTAAACCATAAGTTCTACTTTTTGCACTTTCCTGGAACTTTACTTGCTTTGTACCATAAACAAAACCAAAGACATCTTATATAATTTGCCTTTCCTCACAAGACCGCAAATGTTTCTAATAATGAAATGCTTTATTTTCCACAGAACAGTTTGTGTTCAACTTATGCAGAACAAAAAGTCTGTCTCTATAGTTTATCTTCTGCTGCTTAGATGATCAGGCTGAGTGTTCTAAATCTACTTTGGCAGCTGTTCAGCAAACCAAAGCTGCTAGAAAACCGGCCTTTGAAAACATTTTGTTCAGGGATTGGGCACAAACAGGAACAACGCAGCTGAAATGTTGTCCTGTTATTAACAAGGTCATCATAGCCTTTTTTTTTTTCTTTGTATTTCTCTGCCACAACAATGCTTGTGAATAAATTACATTTCTTAGCATTCTGTTATTCCAGTGATCCTGTGCTGCGCTGTTTTTAACACTATTTCACTCACACAAACATCATTAAGCGTCTCTGGAAGCTATCATTTGTGCTCTCGATCAATGTTACAAGCCCATTTTCAAAGCAAGGACACCAGAACACACCTACACAGTCCCATAAACAAACCGGGCATGTATAGATCCCACTGCAGACTGTACGGGTCTCAAAGCTGTATTAGGAAAACAACAGGGTCTGATTTGACTAGCTAAAGCTTATGAATTAGTAATAGAGCCATAACAAAGCAAGGCAATTTCAACTTCTTGTCTTTCTTTTGTAGAATATTTAATCCAACATTAATTTCCACTGGATACATTTTTGGCTTGTTCAATGCTGTCAATGCCAATTAGACAAGAGTATTTTTAATTGAGAAACTGTGCTCGAAAAGTTAACTGCATAAAGTTGATGGCTTGTGTGTGCAGAGGGGAAGTGTGGGAGGAGGATGTGAAAGATCAGTGATTAAAAAGCCAACAAGAGGATTGTTGGGGCGTCATGTTACTGCCAAACTCCGATCTTTGACTATTGATCTTATGCAGTTTCTTTGAATTATGCGGGGAGCACAGCACAAACTGTCTAGTTGCTGGCATTGAGCATAAACACTGGATTTGAAACATCTACAGATTTACATGGTTGCTTTGTCATCATATTGGTACAGATTTTGTAAGTATCAGATAGTTTGAGCTGGTAACAATTGTGTGACGTATGTTATGTTTTTGGCATATCTCAGTTTCATAATCAAATGTCAGTAAATGAAGGTAAACAATACAAAAACAACAAAACTTTTTTCTGTTCTATATACAGATTGAGTTTGGTCTGGTGAATTTGAATGCAAAACACAACACACACAGACTTAACTGTCTACAAATGCACTTAGTCAGACAACCAGTCAGAGCAAGAAAGCAGCTCATAAAAGTCATTAATTTGGCCTGATTGAATTTCTACTGAGTAAAAGTTGCTGTGAAGTGATGAGATTACAAACCCATTTGATGTCACAAAAGGGAACAGGTATAGCAGGCCAGGCTAGACAAATACTGTATAATAGCAGTAATGGATTGGATTTATACTGCACTTCCTAAGCTTCTCCTGCTGCTCTCATTAGTCCAATATTCATTCCCTCTGTGGTGGCAAACTACTTCTGTACCACAGCTGCCCTGGGACAGACTGACAGAGATCTGGCTACCGTTATATGCCTATGGCCTCTCTGACCACACACAGTCAAACAGGCAAGGTGGGTGATGTGTCAGCAGAAGGCATTGTTGGTAACAGGAATCGAACCGCCCACCTTTCGGTTAGTGAGCGAATGACGACTGAGCTACTGCCACCCAATATATACTATCTGTATAATAAATATAATATAGTGTTTTGGCAACAAAATCTAAATTCAACTGAAGTGATAGCTATAATAAGTTTTCCCTTGCATCAGCCATAAATGAAAAAGAAAAAACTATGGATAAATGGTCAGAAGGAAGCCATTCAATACCTGACGCACTCATTTCACTTAGGGTGGCTAATACATCTCCAAAGACATACTATGTTTATACTTCACACATCCGTATGAATTAGATTAATCATGTTTTGTGCTGAGAACATTTGGCCAATAAGCTCTGATTAACAAAGCTCCATATGACTGGATGTATGTTACACATGCTCCTAGTGGTTAAATATGCCCTGGCATTACAATACATTGTGCTTTGCCATCCATGCAACACTGACACCCAATAACACTCACCCTCTAATTGGTTGTAATAGTTATACGGGCAGGTTTTGTGTCTCGGAGGAACCATGCACAAACCAGGCTATTAGTCACACATGAAGACTTGATTACGGCCTTCAAATTAAAGTGGATAGATGGTGTCTGTCCTCCCTCGGTGTTTTCAGCTTGATATCCCTCCTCTGCCTACTATTCTCTTATTTAATTGCCTCTCTTTTACTTTCCTCCAGTATTTTCTATCCCAGTTTGTCTTGCTCGCCCCTCTAGACCGTTTACACCGAGACACTGTGGTTAATCTCTAATTGAGGCTGAATGAGGGGTGCAAATGCAGATTGGTTTGAAAATAGTCTCTCATTTGAATATCATCTTTGATTTTTTAGAAATAGCCTGTTTAATTATTCTCCTTCTCACTTTCTTCCCTTCAGCTCGGTTTATCTGTTAGCCTTACTTTACCCAAGAAATATGAAAACACAAAAAAGTTAATTTATTTCTGCAGGGTTTATGGACACATAAAGTAACAATAAATATTCTCGTTCAATACTAGGAGTGGGTAACGCTTCCAAGCAAGGATGTTGTGGGTTTGATCCTTGAGCTAGCTGACACATGATCTCTCTGAGTGGACTGTATACATGAATTGGTGACTATAAATGACTGAAATTAAATGAATGCACATGAGAGTAATTGGTGGTCTGTGTATGTCCGTCAGCCCTGCAATGAACTGTTTATTGTGCCTCACCTAATGCCCATAGTTGCCACGAAGCCACCCATGATTAACGGGAAAAAGCAGAAGACGATGAATGAATGTCAAGGTTAAGGCATACTTTACTGTCCCTGTAGTAAAATTTGTTCTCCACATTTGACCCATCTTTCAGTGCGACTGGGACAACCTGTCAGAAGCAGTGGGTGAACAGCACCAGGAGACCCTTCTCCAGATGTTACGTTTATTTGATTTAATATGGGACAGTGCACATTGATTAACATATGTTCATCAGACCAGCATGTAAATGTGCCAGAGTTAGCCACATGGACTAATTTTCATCTGTAGTCCCACTGGAAGGTTGATGGCAAAGGAAAACAGCATATAACATAAAAAAAAACACAAGATACACATGACAATAAGACAGAAGTTAGTGAAATACCAGAGCAGATTAATAAAAAGTAGAACAGCTATGTGTCTGATTGTTCAGCAGTCAGTGTTTAAAGGATCTATTGAACATGTTAAATTGTGTAATGGTGTAAAGATGAGATAAAGAGCCTATTGTGCATGTTTAAGGTTGAAACCCCCCGCCCAATCTGGGAATCAAACCCAGGACCCACTTACTGTGAGGTGACAGAGCTAACCAGTGTACCACTGCACCGTCAGAACTGTAACAAATGTGCTGTAATAAGAGCATAGCATTACAGTACATCCTGTGACATGATTTTGTTTCTGTAGTAGAATTAGCTTCATAGTAGCTGTATCTGCAGGCATTTCCACGACCTGCTGATTTCTGTAATGAGTTCATCTGGTCTAACGGTTAAAAGCCCGCATGACTTACATTGTTTCAAGTGTAACAAAAAGACATTTAATTTGGTTTGTATGGCTTTTACACTTCAAATGAAAATCCCCCTTTTCAATAATGGAAAACAGGATGATAGTGGAAAAAGCAGTAGGAGGGTAGTAGCTTCAGGCTCGGGTTTTCTGCTCTTCCCATGTTTGACAAATTGATGCACAACATTTATGTGCCACACACAGGGAAAAGAACAAGCTCAATAAACCCCTAGAGCAGGATATGGTATGGAGTAGGGCATTTTATGACATGTATGAGGTTTACATCTTCACATGGCCAAGAAAGGCTGCACATTTTTGCGTGAGGTACAAATTTGTGATTGCATGGCAAGAACTGGCCAATTCGACAGCAGATTTACTAAGACTGCACTAGGCCAGGGGCTGTCAGTAATCCAACAGTATACAATGTTGAAAGAACACAACATAGTCTTTGGCTCTAAAATGGAAAAGGTTCTCTCAATTCTCAGTTGGGCAGTCAAAAGTATGTTGAAACATTTTAGTCAACCTTGGCTGTGACCAAAACTGCTGCTGAATCAATATGGATTTTTATGCACACTTTGAATTACAAAACTTTGTTGACTAAAATGTGTTGATCAAAACAGCATAAAACATGCCTAAGCATCTAAGACTTCATCAATAGCCTGAATGTTTTTGTGTTCAGTTTCTTGAATGAATCAGAAGGCTGGCACTGATGTGTTCGCAATGTTTTTGCTCAAATATGTGCTGCAAATGACAACATACTGAGGTGGCAAAGAATTGTCACATTTTGACAGAACAGCAGAGGGTCTGGAAAACTGAAAAACTGTACATAACAGGGACAAACATAATATGAATAATAATAACATCAGTCCAGTCATGAAACTGTAAAATTTGAAATGAGATGAGATTTTCTGATGTAATCCATGCTTTTGTATAAATGAACTTTTCTCTGTGTAAGACACAAAGGCAAGACAAAGCACGAACTGACAGCGACAGGGAGTGAAAGTGACACTGTGAGTGGAGGAGGCGAGTGACGCAGAGATATCTTTAGTTCGGACAGACTGCACTCACTTTCATATGTCTCCTATGTTTTCCCTCTGGTCCCTCTGAGAGCTGACAAGTGGAAACAAAGCAGAGGCAGACAGCGACAGCGGCGCAGCGGTGGGCACAATATGAGACCACCAGTCACCGTATAAGGAGCCTTCATTCACAAGTCCTTTAACATGTCACACTGCAGCTCAACGAAGGGGAAAGTGTTGTACTTCTGAGCCAATGAGACATGGCATGGACTTGAGAACCATAACCAGATGCTGCACTGTCAAAACTCAAAAGTTGGTGTTTACCATTTTCCGGTGACTGTCAGTGTCAGTGATCTCAATGCAGCAACCATTTCTATATTTTAATTTAGCAAAGCAGACATATTTAGGACAGAACATAACCCTAACAGATATCTCCAAATGGACTCAGTAGCGATCTACAGTCTGGCACCATCACACTAGGTGTGTAATATAGAAAATATGTAATGATGGTGTAATGATGGTGTACCCAGTAGCTCCCCTACAGTCAGGGTACCATTCCAGGCTACACATTTCAACGTTTCACATAAGAAGCCTTAAGTTAGAAATGATTTTTGCCCATGATCCCACATTGGCTTGCTCATAACATCACCATTAAGACTTTGGACTCGGAGCACATTGAAAGCTAAACAGTAGAAATGCTATTTTCAACAATACCTCACAATCAAAACTATAATTTTAAGCTTGACTTATAACATCAAAGGCTGAAAAATATGTATTTTACAGGGTGTTATTTCATTAGAGCAGAGCCTTGACCTTTTAAAGATGTGATAAAAAGAGTCAAACCCTCCACTTGCCTGAACACGAAGGAGATTGATCGAAAGGAGGAAAGACACAGGGAGACATTTCCAAATGGACTCAGTAGAGATGGTAAATTGATGGATTTTGTCTTTCTCAGTGGGACCAATAGGAGTGTAGCAGCAGAGGTCTGTGTCGTACTGAAGTCAGACCAGAGCAGACACTGACACTAATTGGATATAGACTGGTGCTTATGCGTGCGTGCGTGCGTGCGTGCGCGCGCGCCGCGTGTGTGTGTGAGTGACCATCCTTTATTGTCATACGGATTCATATTGCAACAGTGGTTTGCAGCCTTTTTCATTTATTGATCTGGAATAAAAATAAAAACACAATTGATTGAAAGTCATCTACTTGGGGTGTGTGTGTGTGTGTGTGTGTGTGTGTGTGTGTGTGTGTCTGGGACTCAGTTAGATGATTAATGTTCACTGTCAGACATTTGTTTGCTTTCCAATGTAAAGGTACAAGTTACTTTATAATTGAGAAGTTTCACTGGCAAATTAAAAGTGGTTAGGTGGGTGATGGTAAAGGTAAAAGTATTCACCCAAATAATTAAATTCAGATTATGGTGTTTTTTTTAGGAGCTTGGGCTTGGCCCCTTAGTTCCAGTGAAAGGAACTCTGAATGCTTCAGCACCAACAGATTTTGGACATTTCCATGCTCCCAGTTTGGGGATGGCCACTTCCTGTTCCAACATGACTGTGCACCAGTGCACAAAGCATGGTCCATAAAGACATGGATGAGTGAGTTTGGTGTGGAAGAAGTTGACTGGACTGCACAGAGTCCTGACTTCAACCTGATAGAACACCTTTGGGATGAATTAGAGTGAAGACTGCAAGCCAGGCGTCCAACATCAGTGTCTGACGTAGATAGATGCAAAGGGTGGGCTGACGTCATATTAAACCTTATGGATTAAGAATGGGATGTCACTTAAGTTCATATGTGCGTAAAGGCAGGTGAGCTAATACTTTCGGAAATAATAGTGTAGCTGCAGAGATGTACATGACATTTTGAGACTGGTTCAGAAATAGTATTAAAAGGTGCATTTTAATGACCAAAATGTGAATTTTCCAGCTGAATAAAAGGAAGTTTGTGCAAAAAGTTGTAGCACTTTTAGCATCAGAGAATGTAGAAATCATGGAGGGGTCTGAAATTTTCATCATAGGTCCACTGTGAGAGACATAATCTAAAAAAAAAATTAAAAATCCTGAAATCACAATATATGATTTTTTAACAATTTATTTGTGTGATACAGCTGCAAGTAAGTATTTGAGCACCTGAGAAAATCAATGTTAATATTTGGTACGGTAGCCTTTGTTTGCAATTACAGAGGTCAAACGTTTCCTGTAGTTTTCCACCAGGTTTGCACACACTGCAGGAGGGATTTTGGCCCACTCCTCCACACAGATCTTCTCTAGATCAGTCAGGTTTCTGGGCTGTCGCTGAGAAACACGGAGTTTGAGCTCCCTCCAAAGATTTTCTATTGGGTTTAGGCCTGGAGACTGGCTAGGCCACTCCAGAACCTTGATATGCTTCTTACAGAGCCACTCCTTGGTTTTCTTGACTGTGTGCTTCGGGTCATTGTCATGTTGGAAGACTCAGCCACGACCCATCTTCAGTGCTCTAACTAAGGGAAGGAGGTTGTTCCCCAAAATCTCGCAATACATGGCCCCGGTCATCCTCTCCTTAATACAGTGGAGTCGCCCTGTCCCCTGTGCAGAAAAACACCCCCAAAGCATGAGGCTACCACCCCCATGCTTCACAGTAGGGATGGTGTTCTTGGGATGGTACTCATCATTCTTCTTGCTCCAAACACGGTGCGTGGAATTAAGACCAAAAAGTTATATTTTGGTCTCATCTGACCACATGACTTTCTCCCATGACTCCTCTGGATCATCCAAATGGTCATTAGGCAAACTTAAGACGGGCCTTGACATGTGCTGGTTTAAGCAGGGAAACCTTCCGTGCCATGCATGATTTGAAACCATGACGTCTTAGTGTATTACCAACAGTAACCTTGGAAACAGTGGTCCCAGCTCTTTTCAGGTCATTGACCAGCTCCTCCTGTGTAGTTCTGGGCTGATTCCTCACCTTTCCTAGGATCACTGAGACCCCACGAGGTGAGATCTTGCATGGAGCCACAGTCCGAGGGAGACTGACAGTCATGTTCAGCTTCTTCCATTTTCTAATAATTGCTCCCACAGTGGATCTTTTTTCACCAAGCTGCTTGGCAATTGCCCCATGGCCCTTTCCAGCCTTGTGGAGGTCTACAATTTTGTCTCTGGACAGTTCTTTGGTCTTGGCCATGTTAGTAGTTGGAGTCTTACTGATTGTATGGGGTGGACAGGTGTCTATATGCAGCTAACGACCTAAAATAAGTGCTTCTAATTTAGGATAATAAGTGGAGTGGAGGTGGACTTTTTAAAGGCAGACTAACAGGTCTTTGAGGGTCAGAATTCTAGCTGATAGACAGGTGTTCAAATACTTATTTGCAGCTGTATCATACAAATACATTGTTAAAAAATCATACATTGTGATTTCTGGATTTAAAAAAAAAAAATTATATCTCTCACAGTGGACACGCACCTACGATGAAAATTTCAGACCCCTCCATGATTTCTAAGTGGGAGAACTTGCAAAATACCAGGGTGTTCAAATACTTATTTTCCTCAATAAATAAATACATACATACATACATACATGCATATGGACGGACGGACAGCACAGACAGACAGCACAGAAGGGCATTGGTAAAACACCAGAGGAGCTAAACACCAGCTGCTCATAGATAGAACAGTCGCTCAGGATTGCAAAGCCAGACACACTAATCTGTGCACCGCCTGGATTGATTACAAGAAAGCCTATGACTCAATGCCACACACATGGATCATGGAATGCTTGGAGATGTGTAACATCAACAGGACTCTAGGAGCCTTCATTGCAAACTCGATGAGGCAGTGGAAGACCACCCTTGAGGCCAACTGCAAGCCAATTGCACAAGTGTCCATCAAATGTGGCAAATACCAAGGAGATGCTCTGTCCCCGCTGCTGTTCTGCATAGGTCTGAACCCCCTCAGCCAGATAATCACCAAGACTGGCTATGGGTACCGACTCAGGAACGGGGCCACCATCAGTCACCTCCTCTACATGGATGATATCAAGCTGTACGCCAAGAGCGAGAGAGACACTGACTCACTGATCCACACAACCAGGATCTACAGCAATGACATCCGAATGTCATTCAGACTTGAAAAGTGTGGGCGGATGGTGACAAAGAGAGGGAAGGTAGTCCATACAGTAGGGGTCCCACTCCCAGACGGCAGAATAGCAGACATTGAGGACAGCTACAAGTATCTTGGAATCCAACAAGCAAATGGCAACCTGGACCAGGCCACAAGAAAAGCAGCCACAGCCAAATACCTCCAACGAGTAAGGCAAGTCCTAAGGAGTCAGCTCAATGGCAAGAACAAAGCCCGGGCAATCAACAGCTATGCCCTGCCAGTCATCAGATACCCTGCAGGAAAAATAGGTTGGCCAAAGGAAGAGATTCAGACCACAGATGTCAAAACACGGAAGCTCCTGACCATGCATTAGAGCTGGGTGATTTTGCCTAAAAAAAAAATCTCAGATTTTTTCACAAAAAATTCGATTTACGATTTAAAAACCATTTTTTCCCCCACTTAAAATCAAACTGAAGACAACAGAGAAATTGTCCAAAACAAGTTTAGCTTTATTGCTTTGATTTCCTCTTGAGGTTAAAGTGCAATGAGACAAGTCAAATAGAAGAGAAGGCCCTGTGATTTTGCGGGGGATTTTCTTAAAAGTTGCACTAAAAGTTGCAATTTTTTTTGTCTATAAATCTTCTTAAAAATATTAGCTAGAACTGTAAAAACTAACAAAATCTGTTTTTAAACATATGTGAGGTGGTAATTAATCTAATTAAAAATACCTGTATTTGAACAGGCCAAGTGTACCTACTTTTTTAAAATGATTTTGCTGTGTTATTAGGCTGTTTTTTTGGGGCTCCTGCAGCTGATTCTGATTCTGTTCCTCTCAGATCTTCTCTGGTGATTCCTGTTGTGTGCTGTAGAACATCAGTCATTAAAAACAGAGGAAGTTTGTTGTGCTATAGGTTTCAGGAAGGTTATTAGCCTGGAACATTAACGTTTAAAGAACAATGACCTCAAACTTTATTGTTGTCTAAATACACTGCCCATTCAACTTTTTAGGCAACTATATCACCATGGCAACGCAGATGGGCTTTTCAGAGTGATACCTGACAAAACTAGAAAGCACCGCGTTCGTCTCCTCCTTCAGTCCCATCCACACCTCTGCTGCTGCTGAGCACCTGCGACCTCATGTGCGCTCAAACTCCGCGCGGCTGCTCCTCCATGCCGTACTGTGTATGTGTGAGCCCGACTTCGGCACGGCACCTCCGACCTCCGCGCCGCTTTGTATGTGGCAGCCCGACCTCCAATGCGCATTACTGGAGCGCTGCTCTGCTCGGAACAGGGAACAGCCCACAGACAGCGGTAAGTGCAGCAAAATGCAATTTTAAAGGAAAATCTCTGCAATAACTGACCAAAGTTGCGGAAAAGTTGCGGAGTTTGAACACAGTTGCGGGGTTTGCTTGAGTTTGCGTTAATAGTTGTGATCACAACATCGCGAAATCCTGTAGGGACTGACTTTGCATCGGGGCGCTGTTTGCGCTCCGTCTGACGCCGCAAACCCGAACCTATTCCACACAACTGATGACACTGTGCCTTTCTTAGGAACGAGTTCTTCCCTGCTCGCTGCCATGTTGTTTGTGTTCCTCTAGCGTGGAGGGAGGGCAGGCGGGCTTAACCCACTATGAACTACGGGAGCCCAGAGCGCCTGTGGTGGACGTTTTTTTTTTAAATCGATTTTTATTAAAACAAGTCGACCTGCACTACAAATTCGAATTAATCGAAAAAAATTGATTTATCGCCCAGCCCTACCATGCATGGACGGTTCCACCCCAAATCCAGCACCCTGAGACTGTACACTAAGCGCAAGGAATGAGGCAGAGGACTGGTGAGTGTCAGAACCACTGTCCAGGATGAAACATCCAAGATCCTTGAATACATCAGGAAGACGGCTTTAACGTGCTCAGTGAATGTCTCAGGCAGTGGAAAACAGAGGACGAGGTGCTGGAGGAACCATCATGGGAGGAAAAGCCCCTACATGGGATGTACCACTGACCGGTAACTGAAGTGGCTCATATCCAGAAATCCTACCAATGGCTAGAGAGGGCTGGACTGAAGGACAGCACAGAGGCACTGATCATGGCTGCACAGGAGCAGGCCTTGAGCTCCAGACCAATAGAGGCCCCTGAGACAATCCAACACATAACTGCAGGCTGTAAGATGCTGGCAGGGAAAGCATACATGGAGCGTCATAACCAAGTGGCTGGTATAGTGTACAGGAACATCTGTGCAGAGTACAGTCTGGAAGTCCCCAGGTCAAGATGGGAAACACCTCCAAAGGTGATAGAGAATGACCGAGCTAAGATCCTGTGGGACTTCCAGATCCAGACAGACAAAATGGTAGTGGCAAACCAACCGGACATTGTGGTGATGGACAAACAGCAGAGGAAAGCCGTTATATATATATATATATATATATATATATATATATATATATATATATATATATATATATATATATACATATATATATATATATATCAGTGTCACAGTGACGCGAGAAAGTGGCACATCGCAGTTAGCAAAACAACAAGTTAGCAATGGCTTTATTTCTTGATTTTTGTCATGGCAAAGCGGCCAAATGGCAGTAACAACTTTGTACAGATACGAAGAGGGGAAAATGAAAATAAAGCCAAGTGGGGGCTCACAATAGGAGTCAACTGGACTTGTGAATGTTTACAATAGTGCTTTACTCCGAAATGTAGGAGGACCTCTATAGAAGAAAATAAGGCAAAACACAAAGAAACGGGCAGAGTTACTGAGTTTAACAATCAGTACGGTGTTCTCACAACGCGTGACTATATGTTACTATCCAGCTAGCAAACAAATATAAAAAAGGCTCCGCACAAGGGCTTCTTCTTTCAGTTGGAAGCTCTTCTTTATGTATACTGAACATATATACTGAACATGCGGAACACTCAACACAAAAAGCTAGCTTAAATACATGTGGTACACAATATAGAAACGTTAGCTTGGCTTCCAAGTCAGTAGTTTAACACCACATGTTCACAGTATTAAGCTGTGAAACATTTTCAATCTATTTAATTCTATTCTTTCTAAACACATTTATACTCACAAAAATAAATGTTTTCCAAGGAACAAAACATTTAAAACATGTGCAGCGGTACAAGCTGTTCAGTCCCTAACTTTTGAAACACAGACAACTTGACCTACTGTACTTACAAAAATGGAAATGACATCAAAGGTCATCTAATAAAAGAGCAAAGGCTCTAGAATATTACTATTACCACAAAAACCTTCAGTACATACTAGTCTCCAAAACCAATACTTCTGAACAGCGTTTACAACAAATTTAACATTTTTTTAAGCTGTGAACTGCTATACAAGTAACTCATCAATCTTATAATCCCATTTGTGACCTTAACCCAAAGGCACAACACTTTCCTTGCATCATTTCACTGTACACCAATGCACTGTACTTAAAGAAAGCAAGTCATGCTGTCAGTTTTCTAAGACATTGGAGCAATAAAGTGAGGGAAGTGGATTTGACAGACAAATCATTTTACAAAAACACCTTTTTGAGAAATATTAAATAATGATTTAGCCACTGTCTGTTTGCTGTTAATACACCTGCTGTCATACAGTTGCCATTTTGTATAATTACATTTACACTATGCCAAAATATTGAAGCCATTTGCATCTTAAAACAAAAAATAAAATAAAATAGCCACAAGCAGCAATAACCGGCCCTTGCCCGATCACAGCCGTGCCGGGCACAGAGTCGCGCTGGGCACGCAGCCGTGCCGGCTGCACGCTCAAGCCAGACTCACAACTGAGCCAGCCATATAATCACCTAAACATTATGTGTCTAAAGGTTTACATTAAGTAGAATGCCCATTGGAATATAATGGGGACTTCTAGGCATTATATCTGCAACACCGTAAGGAATACGGCTTTGGGTGTCCATAACTTTTTTGATTGGAATGACCTAAAGTATTTATGTGCCAAGTTTCATAAATGTCCAATAAACAGATTTCATTTCATCCCTATAGTGATTTTGCTTTAAATCCCATTGGCTTAGCATGAGGAATGTTTATCATTGCCATGGCACCACCATACAAAATATGACATGAGTTGTATTGACTTTTTTGATTGGAGTGACCTAAAGTACTTTTGTGCCAAATTTTGTGAATGTCCAATGAACTAAATTGTTTCCCTCCCATAATTCATTTCTCTTTGCCCCCCATGGGGGGCTATGGCAACAGCATACAAAATACGGCATGGGTCTCTTTGACTTTTATGATCAGGGGCACATAACAGATTTTTCTGAAGTTTCATCGCTTTCTGGAAAACTAAATGCTTTTCTCTCCATACAAAAATGTGTTTGTTTCTGTAAGGGGTGCTTTTGTGAGCATTATCACAGTTTTAATGTTTATGTATCCAGGGGTCACCAGTGAATAAGTGATTCAAATTTAAGCTTAATCAGACTTAATCAGACTGAGCATGTGCAATATATAAGGATTTTTATGTCATTGGTGAGCAATTAAGCGGCGCCACGCCCAAACCATACAAAATAGGACATGGCTCCAATTGCCTTTTTTAATGGTGTCATGCATAGAATGTTTGTGCCAAAAAAAATTATGCCGTAAAACGTGTAATACTTCTTGCAGTCTGTAGGGGGCACTATGGTGTGCACTGCTGCACTAAAGGGCCTAATCTGTTCAGGCCGGGGGATGGGCAAAGTGATTTAAATTTGAGATTAATAGGGCCATGCATGTGCACGCGAGGTGTTGTTAAAATTATATAAAAATAACTTCTATTTTGCCACAGGGCTACGACGAAACCATAAAGAATACAGTTTTAGGTTTGCCTCGATGTGAACTATCATTGTACCAAATTTCATTGCTTTCTAAGCGAAAGAACACAGACAGTGAAAGTGAATGGCATTTCATCAAATAAACGCAGCTCCAATACTGGCTGTCCTCAGGGCTGCGTCCTCTCACCTTTACTTTTTATCCTCTACACAAACATGTGTCAGAGTAAATATGAGAACAGGTATATCCTGAAATTTGCTGATGATACAGTGATTGTCAGTCTCCTTCACGATAATGAATCTGGCCATGGCCCAGTCATTAATGATTATATCACTTGGTTGCGATGATTCTTTCTTGGTTTTAAACATTTGTAAAACTAAGGATATGTGTGGATTTTAGAAAGCAGGCTCCCACTCAGGATCCTACTGTTATCAAAGGCCAGCCTGTAGAGTGTGTGGAAAACTATAAGTATCTGGGCACCCTTATTGATTCTGATCTCAGTTTTAAAGAGAACTCTGAGATGGTTTGTAAAAAGGGTCACCAGCGTCTGTCCTGTCTTAGGAAGTTGGCCCGGTCTAACATCGATGCTACTCTGCTGATTCTCTTTTACCGGGCTTTTATTGAACCTGTGTTGTCTTTTTGTATTGTGGCTTGGTATGGAAACCTGGCTCTGAGAGATAAAAACTCTCTCCAGCAGGTTGTGAAGTGGGCCGGCAGACTCGTGGGTAAGCCCCAGCTCAGTCTGTCAGAGCTTTATACTGCGCAGCTTCAGCGTAAGGTCAGCTTCATTCTTCTGGACTGTAAACACCCTTTGCATAAGGAATTCCAGCTCCATCGCTCTGGACGACGATACGTGGTTCCTAAAGGACGAACCAAGCGGTACAGGGACAGTTTTGTACCCACAGCGATTACACTGCTGAACAGGAGCGGCTTGGGAAATGGATTTACCCTTGCTCACCTCTGAGCACTTTAGGAAAGGAGGAGACAATAAGCACTTTGTTGTAGGCTGTAGTAGGTCATTGAGTGTGCTTGTTTTAGCTTGTTTAATGTGCAATGTGTTTTTATTTATTTATTTTTATTTTTCTTGGACTGCTGTAATCCCTTCTGCAAACAAATTTACCCTTGGGTACTAATAAAGAAACCTTGAACCTTGAACCTTGAACCTTCTGCCAAAGTAAGAGTGTCCAAAATCCCATAGGGGTCAAATTCCTGGGGGCACTGTTGAGCCATTTTGTTTCATGAATGTCCAATTTGGCTATTTTCATCAATTTTTCGCCAGACCTGATCACTGTACCTAGTTTCATGAGTTTTCAGCCAGGTTCATGGGGTTAAATTTGTGATCCAGTAGGCCTAAAAAAAAATAAGAAGAAACTGCGCCCTGTGCCTGCTTTGCTTGCAGGCCTAAAAAAAAACAAAGAACCAAGCCCACATAAGGATGAGGGCATATATATAAAATATACTGAACATTTTTTTCTTTCTCTCTATTTTCTCTCCATTGCATTAGAGTTGAGGAGTATCAAGGACAGATTTAGTGTAATATGTGCCTTTAGGCTGCAGCTAAAAGTGGACAGACACTGACACCAGGAATTAGATGGAGAGGGTAGGCCAATAAGTTTGAGAGTAGTCTGCATTATGAGTAAGAGTCGACGTATCTGGGCTGACGCACTGCTAAGATCTTATTATATTCCACTGAAAAGCCACATGTTCTGAATGTCTCTGGTATGTAATGGTATCAGACGTGTGGAGAATGGGATGGGGTTATAAAGGAACTTGATTGGAACAGATATGGGTACGAGTGGAGTAATAGGCAGTGGTGAAATAGACGTAAAAAAAAAAAAAAAGGCGAGTGCTGGAGATGTGGAAAAGGGTTGAGTCAAGTACCATGGGGGTGAAAGGAGACAGAAGGAGGTATGAAACGAAGGCGACATGCATTTAAGTCACTGTAATGAGATCTGTGGCAGCTCTGTGTGGGATATCATCTGCCGTGTATTACACTGGAGATGGTGAGTCATTCAGACAGAGGCAGAGCGAGAGAGAATCTGTGCAACTTCTACGTGCGCTAAACTTTCTGACACTCACCTGTGAAATTACAAAAGAAGTGAGGAAAATTCCTGCTGCACCAGAAGTGAAACAACACATTTCTGAAGCACCTACTGACTCTCTAAAGAGGTCTGAGGAAGGGTGATTTTGGTTACATTTTTAGAGGAAAGAAGCGGTTACATTTAGAAAAGGTAAGGAATTATAAAGATTGTAACGTGTGATTATTACTTTATGAAGCTGTAGCGTAAATTCAGCCAAGAAGACTCATTTCTTTTACCCATTTATATCCTATCACCTGTCTGTCAGCCAATCACAGCCTGCCACCTGCCTCTTATCCAATCACCTCTCAAGCCATTCTCACATAAACACACGCCCTTTCCTCGCAGTTGTTCTGCTGTACAGCTACGAGTCGCATTTCCAAAACCCAAACACATCACCAGACTCTTGATAACTTCAGCTCTTAAAACTGCTGTCCCTACAAAGCAGTCAGTTTATTTACCTATCTGATAGCATCATGTTGCTAATAGCTGTGCAAATTAGCCATTTTATGCTCTGTCCAATCCAATCGTTCTCTGCAAAGTCAAAGCTCACCAAAAGAAGATACCATTCTATACATATACTTTATTGTAAGTTATAAAACATGATATATTACTGCAAATCCAAAACATTTCAAAAAGCTTGAAAAAAGTATAATACAGGACTTTTAAAGAAGCTCATATATTTTGCTTTTAATTTTTTTGCAAATTAATACAAGATTTATCCTTTACATTAAAACTATATTCAACCTCCCTGCAATGTTTTGAGAGCTGTTTTAATCCATTTTATATTACTATATAATTTCTAACAAGATGTAAAAAAAAGACAACCAACCACCACAAGACATGTTAAAAAATATCCTATGAAACTCCATTTTTGAAAGAACTTGTGCTACATGATTATCTTTTCATCCTTTAAAAAGTCTAAAATTTGAACATTTCCAGGATTTTGTGACTGAAAAGCCCCTATTAAAGTGCTGTTATTTTGTGAATAGTTGACTTGCAGCACACCAAACGTAAAAGCCAATTTAGTCTTAGGCGGGTTAAGTGGGAGCAGCTAGAAATGGGAGCACTATGATTTAACAGCCTTTAGTTCTTGGCTCTTTGCTCCTCTGCCCAGTGGACAAGAATGAAAGAAGCACAGTTTCCAGGCCTCCCAGCTAGAACAAGTTATGTGTCAGCAATCTTTCTGTATCCCACCAATTACCAGCCTGGGGGGCACGGGGGAAAACTACAGCTCCCTCGAACGCACAGATACGCCCTCATAAAGCCTGTACTGCTTGTTCGACTCGATGTGGTCGAAGAAGAAAGAAGTCTATCATCAAAGTTTATGTGCACGTTCCTTCTACAGGGCTCGGACTATAAAAGGTGCATGTAAAGATAACAAAATCCCATCCCATTCTCAGCAGTGGCAACGGATAGCAGCAAAGAGTGTAAGACTGTAAAGTTTCTTTACAATCTTTTTCTTCGCCAATGCAAGATCTGAAACTATTGTATTTATGCACTGTGTACTGTATTGTATATTCTATGTATACTGTGCTATATATTGCTGCTATAAACTAAACTTTTGAACTGAAATTATTTGGCAGACTTTATTATACAAAGCACCAAATTACTTACTAGTTGTTTAATCAGGAAGGGTCATGGAAAACAATTTTAATTGGCTAATAGAATTGAAAAGAAGTCTTGCAGGCAATGGTTTGCTAAAAAACAGTGAAAGGTGAAATTAGGGTGGAATTATTTTCACCCTGGATCCAGACAGTGATCGAGAGCCACACCAAACACTAATCATTTGTTCTTTCACTGGCAATCTTAATCCACACTGAAGACAAATCATTTGTCCAATAGGACCAAGGATTTACATGAAGAAAAAAATCTTAACACAATCAATTTTTCATGTCTTTGTCTATAGACCAGTGGTTCTCAACTGGTCACCATCATCCTATAATGACAAGCCACAACCCAAATAAAAGATATTTCAACACAATGCACAGTTTGAACATGAGAGTGTAAAATCAGAATAGTCTGCCAGCAAAAAATGGGACTTTATCCCATTAATCACAATAAATTAATTACAGAGAAATAAACGTGTTAAAAACAGAACTTTTCTCAGTGACCCAGTAACCAGGGCTGGACGTCCACACTGACCAAAATGCCAAATGTGAGTGGATTTCAGTTGTGAACAGTTGGATAATGTGCTTATACGAGTGCACTACAGGAAACTGCGGGACGAGGTCGGCCGCCTCCGTGCACGACTTCACTCCTTTTCTTTCACTTTCAAACACGCTGCTTCAAGGCGCGCTCAGTGTCTCTCCAATCCCACAGCTGACTGACACAGGGACGCACACAGGAGATAGCAGTCCGTTTGATGCAAAAGACAGAGGGGAAAGGTCCATGGGGAGCACAGAGGAGGAGAGAGAGGAGAGAGATGTGCCGCGTGTTACAACGTGCACGGGAGGCAGAGGTAGATGCACAAATACTTCCTGTCATTGCCCCATTTGTTCAGGAAGAATGATTTGTCTGTCGAGTACGCATGCACAAACACAATTACTTCCACAAAAGGACTACTTTTAAGTCTTTTTTTAAGATTACGTTTGATATTGTTAAGCAAAAATGTGATATTAATGTTGCTTTATCATAAAATTTTGCTCAAAGAGAAGCCCAGCTACCATTAATGATATTAGCGATATTACTATTTATTGCCTGTTCAAGCTATCCGTGGCTAACGGCTAACAGCAGATGTGTTCACTCAAATGTGAAATTGCAAACATTTAAGGAAAATCAGTGTTTACATTACATTGCTTGTTAAAACATATGGATTTGCATTTGTTTTACAAAGGCAAGAAAAACAATATAGTCTACATTTTCTCAGTATGTAAATTGTTATTTATTCCATGGGTCATAAGATAACAAACAAACCGGAAAAAATAAGCATATTTATTTCATCTATTAAAATAAAAGCGACTTTTCTCACTTGTTAAAATCATAGATGGTTTATAAAAACAAGTAAAATACACTATTAATTACCACAAATACCTTACAGGAAGAAATTGTGTCTGCGCATGCACAAATGCACTCAGTGGACAAATTGTGCTTCCTGAACAAAGATGGCAATGACACTGCCCTGTTTGACCGCAGTGTTAGCTTGAAATCAAGTTAAAATACACCAGAACATACAAATAAGCTCCTATATTTTATTTCTGACATATAAATAATGCTATTTGATAAAAATGTGATTAATCGTAATTAATTAATTACAAAGACCGTAATTAATTAGATAAATTTTTTTTAACCGAGTCACTAGTTTAAAGATAAACTAAGCAAGTGGCAATGCTACAGAGAGAACTATTCACTTCACTTTAATTAGTCGCACTTTAATTTAAAACTACAACTCTTCACATCAGTACCTTTTTCCCAGACTCAGTTGTGCGTTGATATAAAACACAATTAAAAAGTGTATATTTCAAGTCTCAATGTCCTGTAGAAACAATCCAGTCATTTATTCAAGTACTCATTCAAAAGGTTTCCAGTTTATAAAATTAAAGCAGCCCTCGCTTCAGCCTGCGGTGTAACAGTAACATAATAGAACAGTATTTTTTTGGGCAAATTTTGGGTTTCTTTTATACCAGTCCTATTTTGCCACCCACTGTTAAGAAGCGTAAATCAATGACACTCTGTTTATTTGCTTTATTTGTTTTATTCTACGACGCCTAACTGGAATAAGTGATAGATGATGAATGAATGAAGACCTTGAGAAGTGTTTAGTAAGGCTGATTGTACATTTTACTAACTTTTTATTAGTGGTGCAAGCACATAAAACAGAATTGTCAGTTAAAAATATGACAAAAACAATACTGTACTGAGACGGGATGTCAGTGTGTTGCTTTAGGATACAAGTGAATGGCAGCAGCAGAGAGAAGAGCTGCTTTGTTGAACCTGCATGTGTTGTCACTGTTTCCTCTCTCAGTGATGATGAAGTGACTTGAAACCACTGGGATTCCTTTATTTGTGCTTGTTTTCATACACATGCCAGTATTCACAGTGGCACAGTGCTACTTTTTCTCTGGTACACTGTTGTCTGTGAGATTTAAAGTCTTATTCCACTTTTATGGACTGTTTCAGACGTTTCCAGTCCCTCTGCTGATTGAAGGACTGATGCCCCCAACTCCAGAGATGTGGGAGGAAAACTTTAATAAGTGGATATTGTTCTGTACTTCAAGTCCAAACAAAGAGGGTAGCGACTGACAAGAAATCCATAAAAAGATGAGACACAGGTGGTGCACAGTGGACTTTGATACTGATTATAGCAGTCTATAAAGTATCACTGTCTCTAGTTTTCAGAGTCTCCTGTCTCATTTTTGGGAACACTTGCGCTGTGGATGATTATATAAAGCAACTATTTATAATTTTAAACATAGAATAGGCACTTAATAAAACATGCTTGGTTTCTGTGGAATTACCTCTAGAGCTTGTAATACTGTGAGCCAAAGACATGCACTAATGTGTCTTTGCTTAGTTTTAACATTTCCCTACTTCATTAGTGTCCCTTAAATGCATCAGGCATTATCCTGGCCTTTGCTTAACATTAAGATACAGTATAACCTTATATTATAACCTTATATTTATAAAGAAAGTCATTTTAACAGGTTGACCACATTCATTTTAGGCTCAAATTTACTGATCAGGTACATTCACACTATACTCGACTGGCTTGTAACACTAATTTAGTTGTTATCTGTTCAAACACACTTTTTTTTTTTTTAAAGTCTATTTTAGATTCAGCTATGAAATAAATTACCAAAAAGTTAAGGGATTTGCCCAGTTTGCATACATTCAAAAAAGCTCTGAGATCAAACCTCAGTTTTAAATTTAATATTTTTCATTGTAAATGTAAACATATGTTGTATTGGTATTTTTTATTTTTTAGAAAGTGTTAAATGATGTATGTATATATTTTTTAATCGTTGCATATTTTGATTTTGGACCCCAGGAAGACTAGCGACCACTGCGGTGGAAGCTAATGGGGATCCTAATAAATAAAAGAATAAACAAACTACAGCCACAAGAGGTCAGTAAAGAAACAAGTTATTAGTTTTGATGGTTTCTTAGCCATTGTAAGATACAGTATGAAGAATTAGTGGCTTGATCGATTGAGCATTTATCCCTGAATCAGAGTTTCTAGCTTTTTGGTGATATGCACTCATTACATAGGAATACATATCTTGCCAAATTAACCCAACATTAAGCATAATGTAGATACACAAACTTTTCATACATGGACCAGAGTTACCTGAGGAAAACGGCAAGCTACAAACATTCTGATTACTTCTTGTACACTTTTCTTATACCTCCAAAAATATCAGCAAAAACAAGTATGCATTCTATGTTAAGCAATAGTCAGCATGCACTGTAAATGTAAAGTATATCACCGCCCTCTAGGCATTACAAACTACATGTTATATTTGTAGGTAATTACTCTTTAGAGTAAAGTAGATGGTTAGTCTGTGGAGCACACCAGAGAGGAAAAAGAATTTAAACATTAGGATATTAGCATTTTTAGTTCAACCATTCACAACCCTACTTTTAAATAAATTCATAGCTCCATAATAACTCCTATGTTATTGAAATGGTACTGAAAGAAACTACAGTACATGCTATTGTAGTTTTTAACAAACATTAAATATGTTATGCACTTTGCTTAAACCATATTCTGCTGCCTTCTGAGAAAAGATAAATGTGTTTTATAGA
This sequence comes from Bostrychus sinensis, assembly GCA_020698575.1. Taxonomy (NCBI): domain Eukaryota; kingdom Metazoa; phylum Chordata; class Actinopteri; order Gobiiformes; family Eleotridae; genus Bostrychus; species Bostrychus sinensis. The sequence goes on from CM036258.1 coordinate 17,228,785, forward strand.
ACTATATATAACATAGCATACCACTTTCTCTTATTGGACGTATCGCATCAGTCAAAATGAAAATCCTTCTAAAATTAAATTACCTATTTTCTAATAACCCGGCCTCTCCAACAGATAAATGGTTCCAGTCACTAGACTCCATAATAACCTACTTCTACTGGAAAAACAAAAAAGCAAAAATCAAGCTCTCCACTTTACAAACAAATAAATCTATGGGTGGCCTAGATGCACCAAATTTCACTCAATACTTCATAACAAATCAACTTCTATACTTTGTCAAATGGGTAAAACCAACACAAAATAACTCATGGATTCACCTGGGAACAAAAAGGTATTACACACCTTCGCCACCTTTTCCACAACAACATCTTCATGACATTCAAAAAACTTGCTGAAAGATACACACAAATAAAGTCAATCATCAAAAGCAAAATCAGCCTAACAAATAACACACCACCCCAGCTACTACAGGACATAACAAACTTCAAAGATCATAAAAAATAATAATATAACAGTAATAAAACTAAGAGCAAACATTTTAGAACCAGGGTGAGCAAGGCATGGACCTATCGCTGGGGGTTTACCTCCCTCTGCCAGCAGGCCCATAAAATACCTTGTCTTTTTTAATGCACCACCTCTACAAACACTTCATAAACCATGTTACAAATAATGAAATATCATCATCAACATCTCCGACATTAAGACAATACAAAACAATACCAGCCAACAAAATATTATGCGAAATGGAATACATATACCCACGGTAACACGGGGAGGACATGCAGACTCCACCCAGAGAGATTGTGTGATGGTGTGTATTGGTCGGCCCGGGGGCTCGAACCCACGACCTCCTTGCTGGGAGGCGAGAACACTAACTGCTCTGCCACCGTGCACCGTGGGTTCTCTCCGGGTTCTCCGGCTTCCTCCCACCGTCCAAAGACATGCATGTGTTAGGTGAATTGGTGACTCTAAATTGACCCTAGTGAATGACTGTGAGAGTGAATGGTTGTCTGTCTGTGTTCGTCTCTGTGTCAGCCCTGCGACAAGCTGGCCCCTGTCCAGGGTGTACCCTGCCTACGGCCCAAAGTTACTGGGATAGGCTCCAGTCACCCGCGACCCCTAACGGGAATAAGCGGTAGAAAATGAATGAATGAATACATATATTGTATGATTTACACTAAACACAACGGTAGACAGCAGCAACAATAGCACACAACAATATCAACATGACATATTTTCCGTAATGAAGCATATGCATATATTTATAAATGTGTGTTTAAATACAGGTAAAATGTATTATTATTATTATTATTATTATTATTATTATTATTATTATTATTATTATTTGCCTTTTTCCCTATTTTAGTATTTCATTCATGCACACAAACACACTTTCTCTGTCACCGGGTGTTGCTCAATAAAGGAAAAAAAATAAATATATATATAACAGCGCAAACTAAAATTCATGAATTACTTTTGACTGTACAGGATGAACTTATTCATGGATGTTAAAATAATGCTTTACAAGAAAACTGATCATTTATCACAACAAATGGTCTCCCCAACCAAGCATAAACCTGACTGCAGCCGCTGTGCTACTTCCTAGATGTTAAAATGTTTTTGTCATAAAAGTAAAAACTTCTGTGGAATGTGTCCGTATCAAATTTTTAATCTTATTTAAGTAAAAACTTTGCAACAGGAACATCCATCAAGAGCTCACAACAGCCTCTGCCTGTCAGGCCGCAGTTATTGGAGCACAATGCCTCTGAGCTGAGCTGTTGGTGCTGACATATAATTTTAAGTTTGTGGAAAACTGGGGCTTCCTGTCCCACTTTCCTTTTCTCTTTTATTCTGAATGTAACGGGAGATTTCCGCACCACCACAGCAGGAATGTGTCTTTTGTACTCTTGAGGTGTTGTAATATTAACTTCCAAACCATCTCATTTCCCAGATTTTATGCACAGGTTTGGTCCTGATTTATTAATGAGGTGCCATTGAAACCTTTTTATGAGTAAATGATCCCTAACTACTAATTAATTTCCTAAATTACATTTGCAAGTGTTTCACTGCATCATAACAGTGGCTGTAAACACAAATGGATCATACAAGACTGAGCCATTAATCATCTCACACCATCTTTGTGCTTTTACACTTTGGAGTTAAATACTAAATAGCTGAGATTTCAGTTTGGTGTAACTTTGTATATAACTGTCAGGACTGTGCAAGTTCCCTTTCCTCTCACCAGTAAATCCTTCAGTCACTGAATCTTGAGCTCCACTAGACCCCAGAAGGTGTGTAGTGGGATCAGGCACCAAGATTTACCAGTCCACTGCTTTCAGGGTTTCAAATCTGGTATTTGTCTGTGAAGGCCAGACTGAGATCTAACCGTCACAGTGCTGCCCTCTTTATTTGCCTAGTGCCTTTTTTAACATCTAGAAGTTAAAACCCAATCTCTATTTGATTGCTTGGCCACTGATTGACAGAAACAAGTCTGATTCACAGCTGGTAACAGAGGAGACAATCTAAGTTCCTTATACAGGCTATTTTAATGTTTTTAAACAATATGGCTGTTCATGCAAAGCGGTGCCATAAGCCTTTCGCTGGAGGAATTAGATAGAGCTATGATCGCAAATTATGTATAATTAGGATAATTATGATATAATGAAGATCATTTTGGCAACTGACAACCAATCAACTACATGTATGTGATGTAGGGAACAATAATAGTTTGTGCATGCTAAGCTTTAGTTTACCAATCATCACATGTCTTACTTTAATAAGTAAACTTTGGCAAATTAAATAATCCAGGTGCTATTGAAAAACAGTGTTTTATGGCAAATCTATCCACAAATTCTATTAATTTTGACATATTATTTAATGTTTTTAGTTTGCTACCCTGTTTTGATTACTTCACTCCTGGAGCAGTCTACCCAGAGCCGCTGAGAGAGTTTTGCTACAGGAAGTGCTGAAAATATATGGTCATGTGATTCTTTTAGCCACTAACATACAGTACATTGGTGGGCAAGGCAATTTGATTTAAATCTGTAGATGATATACCCTTTTTTAATCATCTTACCTTTCAAAAGTGCAACACATACAGTTTCGTTGCCTTCACAATGAAATAATATACATAATTACTGAGCTAGACGGGATGCTAATAGTTTGTCCTCAACTTTTATTTCGAAGGCAACCCTTCTTTGTTTACATCAGATGTCTTCCTGTTTTCAATTTTGTTTTACCACGTTGTACAATGAGAAATGAGAAATACCCTCTACAACAAGCATTTTCATTCATTAACTTGAACAAATGCAAATGAATTATACTTTATACATGGACCCTGCTAACTTCATGGAACTATTTAGGTTAAGAAAATGGACCATTGGTGTCAGTCAGACATTTTCCTATGTTATACCTCATTCCATCAACGTCCCTGGGTCTACAGTCCCACCCACTAACTGTATAATCACTTCTGTTTACCAGAATTTAGAAACTGCCTATAAGTTTACAAATGAGTGTGACTATGCCCCGTGCCTTTACTGAGCAAATGAGTATCCTAAAAAGAAAATAAATGGCTGCAAAGGTCAAGTAATTTGTAAGGCTAGGGTGTTGTTAAAGTTCCCAGAAGATATACATTAACCCTTCCCAGAGTTAGTATGCACAGTGATACTTTCAGGCCATTTAGTACAATGCACTTGCCAGTAGTGTGTGTGTGTGTGTGTGTGTGTGTGTGTGCTTGTCGGCTTTGCCCCATTCATTTTCTAATATCTCCAGTGTGCCAGTTGTTTCACTGGAGAAAAGTGATAATACAGTCTCCCTACAGCTCCTGCTCTTGCTCCAGGCTCAGCGCAGTGTTTACGTTTCCTTGTAGATGGGGGTTTAAAGTGAGCCAAACATTTGCAGCTCAATGATCAAGTTTAAATAGTCGACATGCTGCTTAAGATTAGCAGCGCTTTTTGCACTTTATCTTTTTTCCATGCTGTGAAATAGAAACCCAAGCACTTGACACAAGAATGTATCAGCAACAGGAACATTTTATAACACTCACTGTAAAGAACTTAAATAATAATGGTTCACATATGCAGTATATTAAGTTTCTGCCTGTCTTAAGAGATTTGGTTTTAGCCTTGTAGCTGTGAAGGTTTTCTCCTTGCATTGTGCCATGGTTAATTCAAGCTACATCAACAAAACAAAGTGCCCAGTGATGTTGGGGCTGCCACCATGTTCCAAACATCTCTGAAGCCATTAAAGTAGCCAACCCTGTACTAAATAATTTGAGATCAGGATTAACGAAGATAAATGAGACTATAGCCAGTAAGTTTAAAATGCACTTTACGGTCTGTTAATTCAGTTGCCTTTGAAGAATCACAATAAACCATTTATGCTCTGATGTTTGAATAAAGTGAGGCATAAAAGAGTGATTCTCAATTAGTGGGATTGGACACAAATGTAGGTCATGGGCAGATATGAATATAGTTCAGCTTAAAGGGAGTATATTATGCTTTTAATCATATTTTTAAACCAAACTTGGCCACCCCATTGCTCATTTTAGAACCTTTAGAAACATCATTGTTCCTCCCTTCCTCCCGCCCTTGTTAAGATTCCCAGCATGCACTGGGAGGCGTCAGGAAACTGTGAGGCACTAAACGAACAGACAGATTGTTAATTTCCCCTCTGTGGGTGCAGACTGGACAGGCCTGAAGTCCAATTCTGTTTGGAGACGGAGCTACACACTGTCACATATATTAGCTCCCGGGCCGAGGTATGGTCCACCCCACTCTCTTGTCTCGTGTCACCCTATCACTTCCTTCTTCTAAAGCAGAAAAATCCATACGGCCATATTTATCAACTGTCTGCCCTCGCCCTACGCCTGTCCTCTTGTGTTTTGCTCCGTCTCAGTCTATCGCGGCCTTTTTGGCTATTGCTCTGTGACATTTTTTCAGAGAGTACTGCAGACTCTTAATGTCGAAAAGAAGCTTATTTCAAGTAGCTCAAATAAAACGACTGATATATAATTTTAGATAGTGTACTTCTAGGAAATAATACTTTTGAGAAAATCCATAACATACAGTATATAAATCAGTGGCCTGTAGCAGCACAGGTTTATAGAGAGGCTGTTATCAGTAAAGACCTGACTTCCTCAACATTGTCTTGATAGTCCTAAAGAGGCGGCACTACTTAGCACAAGTTCAGACTGAATGACAACTACAGCTGAAACTTTTCTACTTAACTTTTTATAATGCACTATGAAGAAACTAAAAACACCATGAGTCAGCTGCATTGTGGAATCTCTAGTTCTATCTCGCAATGGTAAAGATATAATGAACTAAAACCAGTAGGATCATCCAGTTCAGGGGTAAATGTTCTAACCATTGAGACACAAAGCCTTTATTCTATCTCAAAATGTCAAACCTAGAGATAGAATAGAAAACTAGAGTGGACATTCTAATGATTAACTGCAGTAACTGACTCCAGCGCAGCCGCCATATTATGACTGTAACCATTCTACCAAGTGCTATGTAAACAAATAGGGAGCTGCACTTGCTTTCATGATATTCTTTTCATTTATTTTATTAATTTGATAACTTTCTTGATCTAAGGTCTTGTCTTATTTAATGTACTTCCTTTAGAAAAGAGACATTTCGGACAATGCTTGGTTCCAATTAGACAATTGGTTACAATTAGAATACGCCTTATCCTACAGTCACAAGATGGCTGTCAGAATTGCCTCCGAAGCGGTTGCCATGGCCTCTCTAGTGTTCTATTCTATCTCTATGATGCCAAAGCACTAAAATAATTTGTTACATTACTGACCCCTAGTGGCTGGAGTTAGTATTGTTGCCCCAGTCTTGTAAGAGTAAAGGATGTTCCTGGACCTCGATGGTGTTTCAAATCAACAACAAAAACAGGTATTTTCTTCCTTTGGCCATTTTCAAGAAAACTTAATCTAAATCTGACCATAGGAGTAACAAGCCAACACTTTAGAATAGCTCACCACTTTTAAGCATTAATAAATATGCAATTACAGCTATGTTATTGAATAGTTTATAAATGCTGCTGCATTGAATTACACAACTTTATTAATGTTGAACTAATGCTATGTAAAGACTCAATTAACTGGTTGCTAACCTTTAACTATTACTAAATACTTAAATAATTTTGTATTCCTTGTACAGATCCCAAGCCCAGACAACAGCAGAGGATTAGTGTCAGGAAGGGCATCTGACGTAAAATCTATCACAAAGTAAATAAACATGTGACTCACAAAAGGGCAGAGCCTGAAGGAAAAGATGATTTTCTGAAATTGCTGTATTGTCTATAGTGGTTGTGCATCTTATTTATTTTTTGACGTCACCAAAAGTTCTGCCTTGCCAACTTAAACAAGCAATCTGTTTGTGTGCAGTAACTGGCTTTGAAATGGCAAAATATATTTATACGCCTACTGAGGCAGACTAGAGTTGGTTCTTTGCAATGCTTGGCACGTCAGCTCAATATCTTCTTTCTAATATCTTTTGTAACTTTCAGTGCCCTGATCATTACTTGTGGTAAAGCAATGAGCATTAAATAAACAACCACAACTTGTCATCCCTGGTCTGAGACTTGCCGGACATGTCGCCACTTACAATAACGTCGACTTTTCTCCTCAATTTCCGCTCTGTCATCAATAAAGTTTGAAGTCGTCGTGGATGTGCTGTGGGCTGAGCAGGCTGTGGGTGGACTGTCAGGGACATTTCACATTGTGTCTAGTTAGTCGTGTCAGTGACAGCCTAATCCCACTCCATCCTCCTCTCCATGTTTCCTCCTCATTCTCCTCTGTCTCTCTCACAGTGAATAAAACCCTATCCACAGCCCAGCCGACCAATCAGACAATGCTCAGATTAAATCAGGCCTTGGCTTCCTGCAAACACTTCGTCTATACAATCGGCATCTTTTTCAAGGGGAAAGAACAAGATTGCAGGCATGAGAGAGAAGATAGAGAGATAGCAGTGCGAGATCTCCTTGGCCTTTCTGCCGGCGCTGTTTTAGCACTCTCCAGATTAACTGCTGCACTCTGACCTTTTAAACATCTCTTATTGAGTCCAGTGGGGCTCACAGGGGTGTGCTTGGTTCAATAGGTCTTATTTTATCAAGATAACACCACAGGGGTGTCGAGATGGTCAGTCCAAATCATTCCGTTTCCTGTAATAAGTGCATTTCTTTTCTGTGATGCTTTTATTGATGTTCAGTCTCAACTGGAGACTTGCAGGAAGGCAACAATACAGTAGCCCCACTACCTAATTTGATTTTTTCTTTCCCTATCCCAACTCCACCTCCAATACAGCCACGGTTACCACTCCTCTTAATCGAATGTCGTTTGTTGTTTTGTTTTTTGCTCTACAACTTTCTTACTTACTCCTGCAGCTTTCAATTTAATTCTTTAATTTAATTCTTATTAGAGTGGGCCAACATATTCAATGGTAAACAATAATGGTCACTTTTTTTTGCCGCTTTTCTACCTCTATGGACACTCAAAGCACTTTACATCAAGGAACCATTCACCCATTCACACTTACAAGCATGGCAAGGCAGGTTAAGAGTCTTGCCCAAGAACACAACTACAATATGCAGCAGTGGGAGTGGGGTTTGAACCACCAACCTTCTGGTTAGTGGACAAACCAACTGAGCTACTGAGTGGGCTGTCACTAAAAGTAGTAATCAACTGAATTTAGCAATATTACTCAAAACATTTTGTATTGTTAATTCCTGGATTTTACTGTCTAATTTCAAATGATACAATCCACATTATAAATACATTGCACATGTTAAATATAGATCAAGGAAGCATAATATTAGGGAACATTTATGTGCATTATACTTGGAGCACCAAAGGACTGACAGTTTCCCAATTTTTTCTTGTAAATGAACAATTGTTAGAGCAGATTGTCTTTTTTTTTAAGAGCTAAAGTATGCTATACAAAATGACTTTTTTTTACACTAGCAAAAGTAACACTCAGCATATTTCTTTATATTTTCAGAGTCAAAAATATCAAATTCAAGCACAACTTTTATTTCATCAAAGACTCTGTCACCATCTGTACTTCCGTAACATTTCTCGTGAAAACTTTTGATAGCTGCATGTCCCTACATAGCTTTTTGACCAAACCAAACATGTCACTGAATGAATGGGGCACAAAAGAGGATGTGTGGCTGTGGAGACAAAGCCAGCCCAGAAAACTCACTTTGCATCTGGCAGGCTATAAAGTGGAAACCTTGGGGAGACACCATGCTGAATCCACAGTGAGCAGTGAGCGCTTGGACAGTGGACAAACGGTTGACACTCTGCTCCTGGTGGATCTTCTGCCATTCTGTGCTCAGTGTAAATAGTGGGACGTCTCCTAAAAATGTAATGATATAGTGTATGAAACCCTGCATGATTTAGCTGGAGCTCTATACACATTCTGAAGATAGCTTCCAGCTCTCAGACAACAAGCTAGCCACATTTAGTGCTATCTGACTCTGCAAAAAACACGTCCCTCCCTGAGAGCGTAATCCATCACAGAGAGAGAAGTGCACCAGATAAATGTATCAGACATTAGTTAAGTAAGCACTCCTTTTGGGAACACTGCACTGGTGGTAATTTCCCATTTTAGGACAAGATGAAACACAAAGGAAAACACTTAATATGTGGGCTGCATGTCTTTTGTAGCTAAATGTAACCACTAAAAGGTAGAGCTACAATTATTTTGTTCTTGTTCTTCTTAAAGTTGCATTACTCAACATTTTCCTGTTACCATGCTGAACTCACCTCTCGGAAAACATAGATTTTATTGACTTAAAAATGTAGAACTGACATTTAAGTTCTACCAGTTGTTAAAAGACTTACAGAAAAGGATCAACAGGTGACAAAGGAAAGGGCCAAACACAAGACAGAGATGAGAGAAGTTGTAAAATCTACTCCGTATTAGCCAACGCCATCATCCGCTTCTGCATGATGCACTGCAGATAAATGGCTGTGACATGTCAGCTCCGAATCAAGCTTTGGAAAAACCAGACCAACTTCTTTTGCAAATAAAGTGGGTGAGTCTGCACCAGGTCGATTAAGCAACTTTTGAAGACATTCTGTACCAAATATTGTCTTTTGGTAAGATCACAACTCCAGCCACAAGAGGTTAAGAAGCAAATGGCTAATTATTATAGGGCCTTGGGCTGCTATCTCTTTATATTACTAGCTGGTTTACTGTATTTTATTTCCACTTGCTTTATCCAAACAGTTTGGGACATACTGAGTGGAGTTTTTTTTTCTTCTTACAGTGTGTTATAGTTATAGTTGAATGTTTTAATATATTCTAAGACAGAAAGGAAGGAAGGAATTATAAACAAGACATGGAAGTTAGTGAACAGAAAGAGAAAAGTGAGATCAGCTCCATCTAATCAATATGTGCTTCTGCTGTGAGGAGCAGAGTTAAGCTGCTTCACAATGTTGTGTGTATGTGGGAGAAAGTGTTTCATGTTCATATGCAGGGGTTTGGGCAGGGGATGGTATGTGTGTGTGTGTGCGTGTGTGTGGGCTTTACACAGACACAAGCGGGAGGGGGGTTAGGGGAAAAAGATTGGGAACCACTGGTTTAGCGTGTGCTTGTTGGAGAGGTTGAGCCTGGGTATAATGACTGTTCAGGCCTTTGGATCAAACTGTTTGCTCAATAAAGCCTGGCTAAACCTTCCTCTGTGTGTATGTTTGGAGCACAGACACACACCACATAGCGGCGCGCTGTGGTGCATTCAGGCCTATTGTGCTGAAATAAATGTGCTGTTGTATAATTTGAGGAGATCACTTTCAACAGGCTGTTGTGTGAAGTGCACAGCCACAGAAAGGTTTGAGCCTCTCCACTTTTGAACGGCAGCGGAGTCGACTGAAAATCCCTGTCCTGCAGCTGTTGCTAAGAAACCACGCTTTCAAGGCTGTTGATCTTTGGATATAGGTAAGGAAACACTTCAGAATAATGACAGCATTAGGACTTAAACCAATAATGTGACATTTAAAAAAAAATATGTTCTACGCTGTACTAATGCTCTTTGATTTTTTACCTTAATAGACCTCATGACGCAGGTGGAAGCTCACATGGAAGCGGCTAATTCAATGGCATTTAAGGGGACAATAGCTGGGCTCTTTCTAATTGCATGTTCCCTTCAATAATGTTTGCAGGGACTTTCCACGAAGCAGACCTAGAGTGGCTGAATGCTCCTGAATTATTCTGTTAAGAGACAGATGTATCCTGTGCAGCTCACTATAGTCCTTATTATTCTGCCTTCATCAGTGTTTGGAAACTAGTTTTATAAAAAGCAAATGGGTTGCTACAACAAACACCCAGGAAGTCTGTTGCTGTTTGGGATGTTTACTGGATCTTTTTTTTTTTTTGGTAAAACTGCAACATACAAAAACATAATGCTTTTGAACATAAATGAAAAATGTCACTGTGCTAGTGCTATTAGATTGATTAAACATGTCACTTACCTACCACCGGTTCTCAGCTTGTCACTGACGTACAGAAAGTCTAAAGGGACAAAACACACAAAACTCAAATGCACCTCTCCTTGGGCAGTCCAGTGTTTTTTTGTTTTTTTTTGTTTTTTTGCATTGACTTCATTTTGGATGAGAAGTAACTTTGCCAGTCTCTATATTCCAAGGTAGGTGTTAGAAAATATGTATATTATTTGAACATTTGTTGAAAGGAATATTATAATTTATCACTTGATCCATGGTCTGTGCACATTTCTACAATTCCTCCCACTTTGTCATCATCCTTCACTCTGTCTTATCTAATAAGGATTTCACTTTTATTAGTAGTCTTTGCTGTTAAGTCAGGTACATTGTCACATTGACACAAATGGAGGGGATTTTTAATGTTTGTCAGTTGGCCTTCAAACACAACTTTTACCTGGCAGAGCAGTGGTTATTCCCTCTTTGAATTCACATTAATGAAAAACATCACTCACTTTACCCTGACAGAGCGTTTGTTTTAACAGCAATCTGTCATTAGAGTCCTTGTCCTTAAGGGATGGTTTTATACTCCAGGTAGCTTGTCCTCACAGAATAGTCATGAAGCAAGCTTTTCATAGAGGTAGTGCCAGCTGTTTTAACTCACTGTAATAAACTAATGGCTGTTCACACTTTTGTAATCTCATAATTTCCAGTAAAACCAATTTATGTACTGCCATACATGGACAAAAGGCAATGACTCCTAATTGCACCAGTGTTTAATAGTTTCTCAAGACTTGCTTGCTATCATCACATTTTATATTCATATACCCTATGATGAGTCTGCTTAATGTCTTTTTCTGGTTTATTGCATTAGATTCTCTACTTTCACCCACTTTTACTCAAATAATAATTTAGTTGACCACTTTTGCTTTTACTTGATAATACTTTGATGTAACAGTACTTTCTGAGTAGACTTTGAGTACTTTTTCCACCTTTGTTGGCCAGTTTGAATACGTACTTTTATTGTAATCCATCCTAAAGCTATTTACTATAACAAAAGAAGCCTCCCAGACTCGCCATACTGTGTCTATTCTGTGAGTGTTTTAATGTTCTGACACAGGTCTTGAAGATAAAAAAGAGTTGTATCTAAAACTGAGATGTCAGACTTGGATAAAGTTAGTACAAAGTGACCGCCTTCAGCCACTCCTCTTCACAGCCTCCTGGCCCTTCTTTCTTTGCTTTGGCTCCTCCAAAGGCAGAGCTGAGGGGAGTAAGTGGGAGTCTGTCTCACACACCTCATGCCCTCACACAGCTCAATTCAGAGTAGCTCCAGGCGAGCGAGCAGTCCATAACATGCATTTTAGCCTCTTAGACACAGTGCCAGCAGCGCCCTCATCATCAGGACATGGCTCACTGGAAGTCTTATTTTGCATGACTGCCTGCTCCTGTGTGAGAGCGAGGCAGAGACAGGGAGAGCAGGGCTGGCGATGTGTGTGGCCGTGATAACAACAGGTGAGGGGGCTCCCTGTGGTTAGCTTCAGGCGAGTGTGAGCTTCTTCTGAAACTGACCTTGGGCACAGGCAATTACACACTATTGATTATTGATCTATTAAATTGTTGTTGTTAAATTGAGAAAAAATATGTTTTCCCCCCACACATTTCATTAAAATATGGGTGTAGAAAAAGCTAAGGGAAAGTATATGAGAAGATGAACAGCCAATAAGAGGACAGGAAGACTGGCTTTACCAAACTTTTGCCATCTGCCTTCTGCATTAAGCAACAAAAGCAATAACCTTTGATTATAAGTTCTAATAAAGAGGGGAAACATATTCAAAAATGGTGTACTCCAAAGATGTAAAGATATTGTGCCCAGACCTGGACTCAAACCAATGATCTTCTGGTTTTCTGAGCCTTAAAACCCCTATAACTCAGATTAGTAAGGAATCCACTATAATAATTTGCTCCTTTACCGACCCCTTGTGGCTAACGTTAGTTTATTTGGCCCAATTTCAAAGCGGTGTAAATGCTGTAAAAAAATTCTGGATGCTGACAGTTATATAAAAAAAAATAAAAATAAAAGAATTTCCTTGGCCCAGTACTGTCCTTTCTTGAAATGGTAAACCTTGGAAGTAGAGACTATAAAAATAACAGCAAAACAAAGCAACACAGAAAAAACACTGGAATATCATTCTATTGCAATAAACTAGCCCATGAATACAAACATTGTACAACTATTTGTAGTATGTAATCATAATATTGTATGGTGTAGATTTTGATAAGACCGCTTGTAAGCTACAGATTTACAAACAATATCTGTCTTGTTTGTAGCATTTCCCATCTCACTCTGTGGGTGCAACATTATTTTCTCATTTGTCATAATTGCGCTGTAATGGGTGGAAGCGTTTCTGTTCAATAAATGGATTTTTCTGTTATAGTTTTCACGTTAACCTTCTCGAATTTGATTATGTGTAAATGTCACGTTTACACAGTCTCATTTATGTAGTGACATTATAGCTTTGTAATTTGTTTTCAAAACATGTAATCTAGCAGCAGTTTGTATTAAAGAGTGCATAATGGAAAATTTCTCTTTGCTGTGCTTGATTAGTCCTCCATGTTTGTTGCCATTGGCCTAATTCACAGACAAATGACAACAAACAGATGATTATCCATCATTACTTCTAAATGCCAGGTTTTGCATACATAGATTGACTTTTTAAGATCTCTGTTAAATATTAAGCCTGTGCATTTAAGATATATATTTTTTCATCAAACATCAAAAAGATCGGATATTTTTGTGTGGGCATTTCTTTTAGCAAAATATTAGTTTGTTTTACTCAAATGACACCAACTGGAGAATGAAAAAGCTATTAGTCCTTAGTTAAATAATCGTCTATACAGGACAGTTAACATGGGTTATACTAGTGATCTTCATGTTTGAGAAATCCCGTTCTGCCAGTAAGAACTATTACTTTTTACTAAACCAATATCATGCTGCATAGACAAAGGCAAAAAACATCAAAAGAAAGCACTTTTGCATTTCAGGGTTCATCCAGGTAATGAAAAAGATGAGACAGCTATTTGTATTTAGACACACCTCGGCTTTTTCTGCTTTTGTTATTTAGCTTCCCTTCCTACATTTCACCCTGTTCTCGCTCTTCCCTTGCAGGTAGTAACTCTGTGTGGATCAGCAAATTAATTTTGTGAGAATACATTAGCATTACGCATCCTCTGGCGCTGTAGTGTGTGTATGTGTGTGGATGTGTGCAAGTGTGCAGCTGAGACATGATATCAAGGTGATAACAAGTGTGAATGTAGCACCACAGGGGGCAATTATAATTAGAACTCATTTTGGTTAAAGCTGTATAATTGCACACAAACACACACTGGCCTTTTTCCTTTGACTCAGCTAATCCTTTCTTTCTCACCTGGGCTGTTTTGCAGGATGTGTATAATATGACCTAGTGTTTTTTGCATGAATCCACCCTGGAAAAAAAACTCTCCCAGTTCAGCAGAATCTTAAATATTTTTAAGGAAAGAAAAAAATGTTTATCACTGTTTTTCACTTTCATGATGGTGGAAGTTTGCACCTGCCTTTTCACATTTTTACCTAACAATCACCACTATGCAAACATGCAAATGGTTTTGAATACTTAGGTTGCGGAGTCAGCTTTTTCTGAATGCCAAAGTTTTAAAAGTCCAACACGAATGGCACCATTAATTCTTTCAAGGCATATTTTTTAAATTTGCAAGTTCTTCCTGACTGTGACAACTTGGAGAGTTATAGACATTATTTCAAAATGTATACACTGCCTCTGATACTAATGCATACTTAACTACAATGTCAAAAATAATGCATGGATTAAAATTCATCTAAACTAGAAGCACCCAGAGAATGGAGACCTCTGTCAAGGCCTGGCCCCTGTCCCACAATGGTAAATATATTGTGCCCAAACTTGAACCAGGGATCTTCTACTGTTTTAACCATTGCCACAAAAACACACTATGCTAAAGAAACCATGAAAACTATTCCTTATCTGTTCTTTTACAGACACATTATGATTGGAGTTGGCATCTTTGCCCCTATCTCGCAATAGTACAGGATCCTTTAAAAAATTCCCTTGTCTTTCTTTGCCCAACACTGACATTATATGAATATTTCCTAAAAAAATAAAATAAAATCACCATTAATGTTTGACTTATCTAACAAACATACTCACATTGCCAGCAAAAACATAACCTTCTTGGTGGAACTAAACTAAATTTTAATTATGCACTGGTTACACTAAACTTGCTCTGACCTTTTTGAGCTTTCTGCCATGCCATAATGTTGTTTCCTCACCAAAAACACACCTGGAGTTGTGTTTTGCTTCATTCACGCATGTTTGAGTAATCTTGTATTCTCTGAGGATGAGTTTCTGAGGCCCCAGAACACTCGGTTCCATGAATCTCTGCCTTTACCATGAAACCCCGCCCACTCCAGGAAGCACTGATCAATCAACAAGCCCTCTACATCCAATCTGCTCTCATTCATTTATCAAAAAACAAAACAAAAAAAATAAAAAATAAAAATGTGCACATCTCTGTTTCCACTGAAGTCATAAGACGTAAAGTGCTCCTTTTCTATGTTTCCGTTCAAATGACCGTAACACTCTGCACTCTACTTCCCTCTGCTGTTCTCTTCACCTGTTTTTTTTATTGCAGTAGTAAAGTAATTACTGAAAATCACATAATATTTTTAAAGGTTGTAAAATGTGCAGTGCTGTTTAAAAAAAAAAAATCAATAAAAACATCATATAGCATCTTTACTGTATTTTCTAAAAATCCTTTTACATTTTCTTTTATGGTTTGCTTTACTTATTCTGTAGACTCAAATACTAACTGTAATGCACTAATCCGGATTTGACACAGAACCTGCTCTATTTAAGGTGGATTTAAGGATGATTAAGCATCTCTAATGTGACGCACGCTCCTCTTTCCAAGTCAGAAATGCAGGGAATTTACCACATATGACTGAGTTTTACCAGTTATTCAGTTATTTGTGCATGAAACCTGTGCAAAACCCTGCCTCTGTCAGTCCCAAGGTGCTGCTAATGCGCAGGGAGAGTAGTGAGGCGGGCAGCGGCGGGAGAAGATTGAGAAAAAGTGAAGAGGTTAAAGGAGCGAGATAGAGTGTGGTGACAGATTGAAGGAGGGGAAAAAGGGACAACATGAGAGGAATGTGAAGAAACAGGGCCGGTGCTGAGGAGACTGTGTGGAGCAGAAGAGCGGTGATGGATGGAGGGATGACAGGTGTGATGAAGGAGAGGAGGGAGCCGGGGATGAGGAAAGGCAGATGGATCATCATGGCGGCGCACTGCAGTGTGTGATTCTGTGTGTATCTGTGCTATTTTTTTTTTCAGACTGTACATAGGTTTGTTAAAGGTTGATTTTTGGATTACTAGGACATGAAGGGGATCTATATCTGTGTCATCCTGCAATTGATTTCTTAAAAAGGGACAAAATAAATCTGGACCCAATTCTATTGCATAGAAATTCAGTTCTGGACGTAAATTAAACTTCTAGCATAGACAATGCTATAGCGGTTCTTGTTTGAGCTTTCTCCTTTTTTCCAGTGACTGTTTTTCTTACCGTGATGGAAAGTCTAAGGACAGGGGATGTTGTCTGTAAAGCCTTTTAAGGCAACTTGAGATATTGGACTTGTCTTGTCTCACACTGTCTGCCTTGTTAAACACTAAGTGAATGCCTTGGCATTATTCATTGATGCTTCTGTTTGCTTTCCATTTTTTTAAGTATGTTTTTCTTTTTGGGCGGTCTCTCAGTGTGACTAGCACCAAATCAGCCACTTTCACTGTTAGCGAGAGCCATTACCAGGGCTTAATTTGAGCCAGATCTTGCCGGAACAGGATCCGGAAACTCCCTTATTTTGACGTGGTCCGTTTCTTGGATCCGGTAACTCAGACACAAGTGTTGACTACATTTGACTGTTTTGACCTCCTAAACTTGTGTTGAAGGTCGGAGGTGTAATTACACAGAAATGCATAAGTTTTAAACATAAAAGCCATACTTCATTTCCGAGTGAGCGCTTCAACATAGACTGTCCCCGCGCTGTAATTCGTGTCTATAGAGTGTACAGGGAATCTGGTGGAAAAGACCTTCACGTCAAACTGAAAGATCTGTTCACCACTGTTAACACCAGTGGTGTCTGCAGGTGTACAGCAGTACCACTGTGCGTACCTTGAGATGTCCCCCGACCCCGCCCAATCCCTGCTGCATCCACAGAGCTGCACAGAGCTCACAGAGCCATAGTAGGCTGTGTGTTTTTATAAACGCGAGTGGAACTGCTGCTCTTTAAGTCAAAAGTGATGAGTTTGCTTTCAGCCAGAAGACCGTAAATCTGTCAGGTTTGTCCTGACTTTGGTTACGCGGAGGGGACCTACGGATGTGCCGTGTTATTTCCCTCTACGCCCAAGAGCACACGGGACATGGCAGTGCCACGTCAGTTTGTTCTTTTACTCAAATGCACATGAAAGCTGGAGCTAACGCACTGACCGTGGGTCACAGGATGAGACCCAGCGCCCGTTAAACGCCAGTGTCACTGTTACATAGCCACAGTTACGCAGAGAAACCTTACACCACTTGCCCTCGATGTGCGCTTTTTATTCCTCCATTATATCCCCTGTGCACAGGAGACATAGATCCACAGCAGTTTGTTCTTTTTTGTTTGTTCAAATGTATCTGTAAGCACACGCTAACGCGCTGAGGGTCACAGAGCCTGGAGCCGTGAAACGCCATTACACAGAGAAGACTGCGCGCTCCACGGCAGTCACTAAAAAGAAGCAAAATCAAAAAGAGAGACAGGCTGAAAGCTTACTGCTGCCGTGTGCTCCCTTTCCTAGTCTAGACTTTGTTTCTACAGACCACAGCTGCATGAGTCTGTGTTCTTGCTTCAGACTGGTGCACACAGTAGGTCTATGACAGAGCAAGTCTGCAAAAGCGCAGTAATTATGCATAGCAGCTGATTTCTCGATCAGCTGAGCAATCACACAAAGTACACTGACACATTACACTGAAGTGAAATGCTATAATGTATAATAATGTTAACAAATATGTTAAAATATTGTTTAAAACTCAGTATAAATTAGCAGTTGCTTGGTATTTTGGCATGTGTGTGCGCCTGAGCATTGTGTTCTGTGTACGTTCCGGGAACAGTGTTTTTTTTTAAAAGGTTTAATATGACCTCGTCCAACCCAAACGTCAGTCACTGATGTTGGATGAGAAGGCCTGGCTCACAGTCTTCGCTCTAATTCATCCCAAAGGTTTTCTGTCAGGTTGAGGTCAGGACTCTGTGCAGTCCAGTCAACTTCTTCCACACCAAACTCGTTCATCCATGTCTTTATGGACCGTGCTTTGTGCACTGGTGCAGTTGAAACAGGAAGTGGCCATCCCCAAACTGTTCCCCCAAAGTTGGGAGAATGGAATTGTCCAAAATCTCTTGGTGCTGAAGCATTCAGAGTTCCTTTCACTGGAACTAAGCGGCCAAGCCCAGCTCCTAAAAACAACCCCACACCATAATCCCAATTCATTTATTTGGGTGGGTGAGGGAATATGTTCTATAGTCTCACAGGAAGATTTCCAGCATGATTTTTCTGTACGCTTATTTACAAATGCACTAAAGTGATGTAATGTCACAACATGACTTCAAAAGCAATAGTTTTTTTTTTTTAATAAAAGACATTGGATCTACATAAAACTAGGAGATGGTAACTAAGTACTTTCCTATTATTGGCTGTACTCTTTTTAGATACTGCAGTGGTATCGACTGAGTCAGCGAGTTGTAGAGGCAGCAATGAGTACCACCACCCACTGCATGTTATAACATGGATTAATGCTGAAGCAGGAGAATACTAGATTATATAGTAAAGCAGCACTGACAATTATTGAACCACATTTGTGTACAGTGTTTGCTCAATGGATTAAAACAGACAAAAAATATACTATCAAAAGAAATAAAATATACTTCCTGCGTACAGTTTCTAAAACACATTTTAACTTCAACTTGAGTAAAATTTAGAGGAAACGTATTTTTGACCTGAAAATGTGTAATAATAGCAAAGGTAATAATGATAGTCACAGAAATATTAATGGGAGCTGTAAGAGTTTTACTAATAGTAGCAGTCACATTAGTAGCAGCAGTAAGTACTTTGCCCAAACTTTACACTCAGTACTATTATTTTTACTTCTTTGTCTTACTTTTACTTGAATCTTGAGTACTTCTTCCACCTCTGCTAATATTAAAAAGTAAGGCGTAATATGCCTATAGAAAACTGTTCGCCTATAGCCTCAAAGCAGAGCAAAATGATGAAATGATTCTGCAGAATTACGCCCTCCTGACATCCTCTTCCTAAAGTTTTGTCCATGAGATTTGGAGAACAGTGAACTTTGCTTTTCTCTCCTTGTTCACTCTGTCCATGCATACGCTGGGCTGGATGACTGCCCGCCACCTCCAACTCAACCTTGACAAAAGTGAGACATGGCTCTTCCTTGACAAATGTTGTCCTTTGTGGGAACTCTCTATCAGCGCTGACAGCACCATAGGGACACCTGCCTGGACTAGCAAGAATCTCACTTCTGATTCGAAACAGCGGCTTGCAATGCAGTATATACTTGCATCACATCCACAATGTCCTACTGGTTAAAGCAACACTTTTAGTATTTGGACCTTAAAATATTTCTCTGAAAATTGTTTTAATGGTAGATCAACTCTTGATGTAACTCAGGAGAGCAGGTAGGTCACTCCACAAACTGCTGATAAAGTAAGTCAGGACCAGCTCTGGAAGTGTCCAGCCTTATACATTACACTGTCTGGTGTACACTATGGACAATGTGGCTGCAAAATAGAGTAAACAGTAATTTATTCAATTATTATGACACCATTTGCAAACAATAGCATATTTGAACTGAAAATGCTAACAGCTAAACATTTATTAAAACCATCTTTTTGTCATTACTTGCTTTTCTTTTCTTTCAGCTTTTCCTTTCCAGGTTCGCCCAGCAAATCATCTTGCTCCTAACGTACAAGGATTTGCATATTGAGTTGGCAAAGGTTTTACACCAGATGCCCTTCCAAAGAGTACAGTGTGGTAATTAGTGGTAATTTCAGAAACCTGCAAATTGAGAAACACTAACTTTTCTGTCGATTAAATTGTAGAAATTAGGCTTCTAGAGGTTTATCAACCAGAGAGGAGCCCTGAGAGAGCAAAAGTTACATTGTGTTGCTTTAATATTCCTCTATCCTATGGGACAATTACCACGCCGGCTGTATCCACTTTTGTCAATGGCGTGCTGTTTCCCCCCTTTTCTAATCAGGCCCACTTGAGCTGATAACTCAGCGAGCGGCAGGCCAAAAGTCCCCTCTCTCCACTCTCAGTCCCTCTGTTCCCTGCGGGCGCCAAAGTGGTGAAATGACATTCCCAGCTCACACAGGACTCAACTGGGCGTGTGAAAAACTCATTTCTTGCAGGAACACCTCATATTCCTCTCAGAGCTTCCCTGCGAGCCTCTTGACCTTGATCACGCTGTTGTCATGTGGGAAAAAATATCCCTCCCCTGGGTTCTCATTTAGTTTCCATCCACAACAAGTTTATTGCGAAACCTTCCTTTTTTTCGTCAGGGATTTACTGAAGGATTGAGGAAAAGATATCCAACACAATTCGCTCGAAATTCATGAAATTGTGCAATTTTATTTTTGACACAGAACAAGTGTATTGAAGTGCTATTGTGGTGCATGTTTGCTTCAATTCTTTGATGAAAAAGTTTCTTATGCATATGAAAGACTGTTGGGGAAGTTACGTGTCCATATAACTTTTGATCCTTAACATTACTAATAAAGGCAATAACATATTATCTGTGTTCTGGGCACCAGTCTAGACATTTATGCTTATTCTCGGCTAACAAACAAAACTACATTACATTTGTCTGGAGCTTTCAGCTGGAGTGATGGGGCATAATTGATTGGTGAGTCAGAGGCTACTCTGTTAGAACTATTGAAACTTAGCCTTGACTTTGAGCTGAGTGATGTCTTTGGATTCTTAAAGTTGGAATTGAATTTCTGCAGGTAACTTTATCATCACTTTATCTATCAAATCTAAAACTATGGAGTTCTTTTCTCTTCACAGCGAAGGCATTTGGTCATATTTTATTGTTAGATGAAAACCACAAAAATGATAATATAGTTCAGCATCACGTCTTACTTGGGGACCATCTTTTACCAGGAATTTGTATTATGTCAGTTCCCAGCTCTCAGCAACACAATTTTAAACCAAAAAAGCTGTTATGATAACCACACAGCGGATTTAGCAGCTAGTCAAATGGAGCTGGAATCAAAATAGAGGAATTGCATTTTCTTAGTAATTCTAACATGCAGAACTTCCAGGAATTCCCCAAAGCCATTTCCCATTATCAGAGAATACATGGCAGTCCAGCTGTAATAATTCTTTCATTGAACGTTACCTTGTGTCATATCAAAATTCTTTCTTCTATTCTGGATGAAAGATTGAAAAAAGACAGCAATTATAATTTACATGAGCACATTGTCAAATTACTTGTGGAGATCATAGGTGTGGGAAATTAAGAAGTCATCATTTTCAAATGCAAACCCAGCATAGTTTCATGATAAACTAGAAGCACTCGGAAAGCCCAGACCTCTGCCAAGGCATTTATCATATCACACAATGATAATGACATAGTGCCTAGATAGAACGTTAGCTTACCTTAGCCAGTACAGGTGACACCTTCCTCTCTTAAGACAAAGAGCTGCAATAATCCAGACTGTTTATTCATTACAGAGATAATTTATGTTAAATAATTACACGTATTAATATTTATATATAAATAACTAAAATATTGCTAAAGTCTGGTCAGGTTTTATCACATAAGCCATTATCTGCAGAGCTTGCTGAACTTTTTTTTTACACAGACGCCAGAGTCACTTGATCAACGGCGAGTTAAAAATAGTAAGCGAGTGTCTGAATCATGAGTGCAAAATGAGTGCACTACATAGTCCGCTATATAGTGCTGGACTATATAGGGACAGAGGGCTTAGGGGCTAAGGATGAGGTTCGGAAACAGCTGCAAATGTTCAGTGGGAACAGGACTTGACCTGTGGCAGATGAAGAACACAAGTCCAAAGAAGTATGCATATTGAGAAACGGCCATGTACTCAAGCAAGGAATATTCTTGTTCATGGGAAATTCACCAAAGCTTGTCCCTTTTCTGACTCCTTCTGGCTGGAGTTAGTAGCTATCTCACAATGGTACTATAAAATATTCCCTGATCCAGATGGTTTTCCCGACTCACACCAAAATAAATAATTTCCTTCCTGGCCCATTACAGATGGCATCTAAATATTTTATTGACATCTGAGCATTACTTTTTGAGTTACTGTGCTTACAGACAAACAAACCAACCAACAAACCAATTAATAAAAAAATGCCAGCAAAAACATTCTTAGCAGAGGTATTAATCACCATTTAATAATAGCAATAGAAATGGTACAAATAGGTATTTTATGTCAGAGCAACATGAAGCAGTGTTATGTCTAAGTTACTACTTGATGGTTGATAAAATATCATAAAAGCTCTTTCACCCAACCTCTTAATCTGTCTCACTTAGGATAATAGGATGAATGACAGATGACTTAAAAAAGTAAAATACAGAGATGGCTTGATGGATAGATGGGGTAAGAAGAAAAAAACCCCAGTGTGGGTAATAGTGGATCATAATGGGCAGGATATGGCAGTGGGAGCAAAGATCGAGCAACAGGGAGGGAATAGGCCTGATGGGGTGCTGCCTGTGAAGAGACGATCAAAGAGATGGAGACAAATTGTCAGAGAGGAGAGAAAAACTACTGGCTTTAGCATATAGGGGGCACTGTCACTCTGTCGGAGGTCCACAGACAGATGGGAGAGGAAGACAGTGAGAAACAAAGGTGGAAGGCAGAAAATGAGTGGTGGAGAGATAAAGGGAAAAGCTATTGGTGAAGAACGGAGGAATCTAGGCAGGGGATGGGTAAGAAACAACTGTTCCTTATTTTTTTTACCATTTTAGTACAACCACATAGCAGTGTTTTGCAGGTGGCATGTTGCCGTCTTATGTGATATTTGTCTACATTTGTGCATTTGCAAATGTAAGCATGAGAGGCTTCGGTGTGCATCTGTGTCTTTGCAGTACTGTACATGTGAGAGGCAGAAGGTAAAGGAAACACTTCCACTGCATCTGTCCTTGGTCTGCCCTGCTGAATATAGACACTCTTTACAGGAGTATGAAAATCACAACCCAGGCCTTCTCTGAGACATTCACAGCTGTAAACACTCACCACATTATCAGCTCAAAGTTTATCACACGCACAGGACAACAGTTTTGTTTATTTCACTTTGTAAAAAAAAGAAACACTCTACCAAACAACAATCTAGGAAAAATTTTACCATTTATAAAACAGTCGAATATAATTGTCTTTGTATTTGTTTGTTTGCTGCGGGGGAGGCATGAGCTGTAGCAGGGCTTTCTAAACAGGACAGGACCGTGAGAGGGGAGACGCGTGGTCAGGTGGAAGAGGCAGACATCAGTGAAACAAGCCGTTCTGGCCTCTCACAAGCTCAATGTAAAAGAATAGAGGATTGCTCAAACATGCGTGAATGAAACAAAAATAACTCCAGGTATGTTTTTGATGAGATAACAACATTATAACATGGTAGACATCTCAGAAAAGTACATTTTGCATAATATAGCCCCTTTAACACTTGTTGGAGTAAAAAATGCATCTGTGATTATCACTGCAAATTCATAATTACACACTCACATAAATTCAGGGAAGAAAGATGAATTCTGTGAACCATAAGCCATATGTGCAAGCATGGAGACCATACATCAACTCCCTGGTGTGTCTGACCATGTGGTGCCTGTCTGCTTAAAATACTGGGACGTGTATAAATGTGTATGTGTGTGTACTGAGAATAATGTGTGTATGAACCAACGGCCACCTGAACTTTCCCCCGACCATCTGCAGCCACACCTGTCTTCAGCTAGTTGTCTTTAATTTCCCCCCACCACCAAACCCAAACTAAAAAATGATTTAATATACTTCTTCACATCTGTCTCTGTCGTTCTTCGCACTCTCATACACATACACTTAAAGGCACATATGCTCCCAAGCCCCGAGCACGAATCAGATGTTTACACTGATCTAATAGAGGGCAACAACGCAGATGTCACAACAGCTGATCCCATTCAATGTGACTGCCAGCATTATGTATACATCTGTATCTTTGATTATGTTCAAGTAAAGGAGTGGTGTTAGCTTGGAGTTACATGGCCGTCCCACCATCTCTCTGGGTGGAGTCTGCATGTCCTCCCTGTGTTACCATAATTCACAATGTATGACCAAAATCTTAATTAGAGCACAGAAAGCTTACATATGGTTTAGTAAAAATGGACTCTAGGCCAAAAAGACATGCTGATCTCCAGTACTGTGCTATTTTTTTTTTCACCCCAAATTTTACAAAAGAAGTTATAGCGATGCCAAGTCATGTCTCAGCAAAATCATTAGGATCTATCCTCCAGGCTCATGTGTGTAACAAATGATAAGTAGTGTGCATTCATTTAGCAGTCACATGTTAATGGCACAAAGCCAGCCTGCTCTGGCAGTTTGTGCCACTGGGAACAATTCAGGATGCAGTGTTATATTACACGCAAACACACGCTGTTTGACAACCACCTTATACGTGAAAATACAATTCACCAACACTGCAAAACATTAACCACCTGGGGACCATCTTACTGGGACTGTGGGCGTAGGAAGACAAATAAATTTCCATACACTGACAGTGATGTTTAAGCACTGCAATGCAGACGTGGACAGCAATCAGCTGAGCTTTGTACAAATGTGCTTTTATTTCATAACTTGAGATATCAAATGGGGGATAAACAGTGGCAGGAGAATTTTACCCTGTTGCACCTGGGACAGGAGCAGTCACCCTCATCTGATGTCATGTTATCTAAAGCAGTGTTTCTCAACTGGTCTGGCTTTGGGACCCTCCATCGCTCTATAATGACAAGATGTGACCCAAATAAAAGAGGAATGTCTACTGATTAAATAAAAAACACATTGTGCTGTTTGAGATAATATAATATCAGAATGTCACAGTTGGCAACATGAAAAAGAAAACATTTAAAGAGAAACCAAGCAAGTTGCGACGCCAGAGAGGGGACTGTTCCCTTCTACACTCACTTAGCTGCATTTTCATTGAAAACCACCACACAACTTCAGCCTTTTTAACACTCACTTTAACCTTAGAGGTGTAACAGTGGCATTATAGAACTGGAATTTTTTGCTTCGTCTTTCCTGCTTTCCTCCATGCACTTATGTCTCATCCTGCCACTTTTAAATTTTTTTTAATTATTATTATTGACAAACTTATATAATTGTTTGCCCTGGCAAAGGCACGCAACCCACTTTTGGGTCCTGACCCACCAGTTGAGAATCACTGATCTAAAGGACCTGCACTGTGAGACTAAGGGGTAGGGTAGGATTTTGGTAGAATAGGTTGCTAAAGATTGAAAATGCCGTTTACTTGGCATGGTTTATGGTTAATATATCTGCTATTACTGGGCCTGTTGACATAAAAAAAATAAAAAAATAATAATAATTAAAAATGGCCCAAACATCTCCTCTGTCCGAATTTTTTTTCACTATAGTGTCACAAAGTGGTGACACAATTCAATCACATAGGTGTCAGTAGAGAGGGTTTTAAGGCACATTAATACAGTGAGATAATATAGTAAGTTAGAGTAGCATTATTAGTCTCAGTGGAATAAAAAAGTAAACAAATGAGCCTTGAAACAACTCTTTTAAATGTTTTGTAACTCTTGGTGTAAAATGATCACACACTAAAGTATCAGAAAACTTTTGTGTGAACGCTAACTCGAGTAGTTTACATCCTAAATTGCTCCAGTATTGAAAATAGCTTGCGTAACTACCGATGTGACAACACGTTACCGATCTCTACTGTAGATTGATCAGTTCTCCTAACATGCATGTGTTTGGACGATGGAAGGTCCACAGTAACACAGGAAGGACACGCAGACTCCACTCAGAGAGATTTTTGTCAATCGACCCAAGGATCAACCCACAACCTCCAAGCTAAGAGCCATGCACTATTTAATATAAACAATTACTTGCTACCTGTTTGAATCAACTTAAAATAGTAAAACAAGACACAATACTAGCAAAATGTTAAGTAATGCCATTATAATATTTACTTGTGCAGAAGTAACAATAATTTGAAAACCAGGACAGATTTTGCTTCATCCATTTTCATCACACGTCAGAACTACGACATAAATACAGTAAGTGTTGTCACTGAAGTATTTTAGTCTCATGTATATTGAGGTAAGCCTGCATCCTTGATGTGATGGACAGGGATTAGAGTGATCTGGCTCAGATGATAGAGTCTGATGACATTATACCAGTGTGTGTGAGGTGTGTGTGAATGCCACCGTGTCCTCAGGGACAATTACATGGTGAAAAGATGGAAAAGTAATGGGCTCTTTTTGTCATCCACTGTGTGTCTATCCTGAGGGAGTACTTTAGTTATCTCCATATTAAAATATAACCCTGCTGTAGGTAATATGGAATTGTCTTGTACACAGAAATAAAGTACGAAATAAGGACAAGGTAAATTAGGCCAAAGCTGCCCTAGTTGCCATTATTGTAAAGACGTCAATTATTTATCAGACACAAAAATGGCAAAGTTGGGAGCTCACAAAAAAATGACAAAATGAAGCCTGATGTAGCACTGATACTCACACCTTCAGTGTAAACCTGGAGTAAGTCTCTTCCACAATGATTTTACAAAACAATAATGAGAAACCCTGAGAGTCATTTCTGTTGTTTCTTATGTCTTAGCCATCACATGCACCAGCCGGGATAGGAGGTTGTGTTTACTATGGGAGTGCCCTTCTTTGCATATACAAAGAGACCCTCATAATCAAACAAACTAAATGCATGCAACCTCAATGCATTGTATCTCAATGTAATGCATTGTGCTATTTCTCAACAAAAAATCTATAGTTTAAGTCTTGTAGTTAAGACTGAAATGACCAGGACCAAGTCAAGTTTGAGCTTAGATGTTTTTAGCCACTCGCAAAAATAGTGAGTCTTAATTTCCGGGAGTGGGTGCAAGTGAGTTGGGCAGCAAGACAAAATTAAGTTGCCAGTATGACAGTTTTAATTGCTAAGGCCGATGACAAGAAACTCAATGTAGAAACTCTATTGTATTGTAATATTTTCATAAAAGTGACATCCATTCAAACACTGATAACTTTAATAACACTCTTATCAATAAACAGATCATGCAAGAATGATTTTTGCTCAAAAAAGGAGAAAGTTTCAAAACAATGGTGACAAACAGAGAGAGACAGATAAGTGATAAAGATGGGTCTGTAGATTGGACCACGAGAGCTGGGGGAGCTGGGGAAGATTAAATCAGGGGACAAGGTGAAAGGGTGTCGAATGGTACGAGCAGGCAGCACTATTAGACAGAGAAAGCGATAGAGTGAAAACAGGCCAACGAGATGGAGGCGAGAGCAAAGGAGCGATTGAATTGGAGGACAAGATGGAGGGGTGTCAAATGGCATTATTAAAGGCAGATAAATACTGAGGGATGGCTAGATAGCTACATACAACAGATAAATAGATAGGTAATGGAGCAACCAGTGAAGTGAGGGAAGGACTGAGGGTCAGCGGCAATACAGCGAAGAAAGGATGAAAGCAAAAGATGACAGGGAGGAAAAGAAATGCGAAAATGACTGAACGATGAGTAAAAAAGTGGAGTAAAGATGAGTGGAAAATGGGGTCAGAGAGGTAAAAAAGAAAGATGAGAGTGAGGTGAAAATCGAAAGGTGACAGAAGTAAAGGACAGAGGAGAAGAAACAGATAATAGAGCTTGGGAAAGAAGGGTAAAACTGGGAGAAATGGATGTTGTATGTGTAACATTAGGGATAAGGCACTGATCAATACAACTGAGAAACAAGTGGAAAACAGAAGATGTCAAAGGGGATTGAGGTGACAGAATGGGGATGAAGAAAAGTGAATAATGATCAGTGGGAGAATCGCTGTACAGATATGTCTTTATAGTAGTTTTAGGCCAGTATAATACAATACAATAGTGTCATGTAACTTTAAAGTTAAAGTTATGGGTTTAAATATTGGACCGCTTACTTTTGGAGGTTAGCACTCTTGCCACTCAGTCAGGATGTTGTGGAGATTCAGTGGAGTCTGCATGTCCTCCCTGTGTTACTGCAGGTTATCTCCAGGTAAACCAGCTTCCTCCTACTGTTGTTCAAACACATGCATGTGTTAGACAACCATTTACTCTGTCATTCAATCACTGAAGGCACTTCAGATTCACTTATTCACCTGTCTGTGTGCCTGGCTATTGTCCAGAGCCCATAGTTACTTACAACCAGCTAAACAAGAGTAAAGGGAAGTAACACAACCAAGATATAAAATGGGAAATTAAAGTTGACAATTTATTTAAAAATGTAAGTGAAAATGTAACAAAAGTGTCTCCAAGGGTGGCTTGGCTATATAATAATAATAATAAATGCAACAAAAGGAGACTCTTGTACAGAGTTCAGGTGTAAGGCGAACTAAAATTAAATTAAGTACAAATTTTAAAAGGTCACAATACAAGCAACTAGTGACACCTATTGTCTCAATTAACAAAAGTAAGAAGTCACTAATCACAAGTATACAGGCTAGAGTGACAATGCAGCATATTCAGAGGCGAGCTGTTCACAGAGTCCCAGTCGCGCGTCCGGCTGGTGGGCATTCACTTTTATTGGGAGCGGCCTTTGCAGGAGGAAGCTCTGGATTGGTGCAGGGTTAGAATGCCGGACCAATCAGTGGAGCTGCTAGCAAGAGCCAACCAGGGTCAGGTAGAAAGGTGGGCCACCAACCAGAGACAGGAACTCAAGCGGCATAGTTTGCAGACAAAATAAGACACAGGTTAATGAGACATGTGGGGAGCATGGGTGTGGTGGGCCCAGGCCAAGCGCCATAACACTCCTCATGACAACAAGTGGAAGAAAAAGTTATTCCAAATACATTTTCACAGTTAGAATAATTACACAGTATCCTGTTACAAAAAAACATACCCTGCTTTAAGCTTCTCGACTGATGAGATGCCTAAAAGACAAATGGTGTTTGTTTTGTTTTAGGAACCATTCAGTTGTAACGACTCAATGTTTTATTGCTGCAAAATGGTTTTGGTAATTACTATAGTCACAATGCTCCTCTATATTTACTATAAGACTATATGACGTATACGTTTTTGCTCTATTACTACTATGGAAGCTCTTCTATGTACTGGCTTCTATTGGACATTAGCAGTACTACATGCATAACAGAGAGGATATAATGATTATCAAATGTAGGACAGTTTAAATTGAAGGCTGTGTCAAAATAGGAAATTCATGGGAAGGAAACCCTAAAATAGCTCAGTAATAATGTCTCCTTCATGAGGTGAAGTCTGTGCTGTGTCCTTGTACTGGATTAGTTGAATTAGGAGTGGTTCTTAAACCTCATTACCCCATTTCGGAAATGGGAGAATAGGTGATTTTAAACAGCCAGTAAGAGCTATATCTAATTTTTCATGTGTAAATAATTGTCAGTGTAATTACAACATCTTACAGCTCTTAATGGCAAGACTGAATGAACGTGCAAATCTACTTACAGCCACTGTCCACTAACACCATTACATAACTCCCTGTTTAAAAAATCTATTTTTATTGCATTTTAAATGTTAGGGATTCTTTTGGAACCAGACAATCTTCTCTGTATTCACCTGCTCTTTACTGAGCATTAGCATCACCACTGACATACACGGTGAATGTCAATAATATCATGAAAAAGTCAGTTCATTTTCAGTATTTCAATTCAAATTTAAACACATACTGTATATTATAAAGATTCAGTGCACACAGAGTAAATATTTCAAGCATTAATATTTTTTAATAGTGATATTATAGCTTAGAGTCAAAGAAAACCAAAATTTGCATCTCAAAATTACAATATGACATAATATCACATAATCACCGCAATTAAAATAAATGCTTGAAATAATCCACTTAGTGTGTACCAACTATTTAATATATGCATGCTTTTCCCTTCTGGGTCACTACAGCAAGCCATCTGCATCCCTTTGTACAGTAATATGAATATTGATTCAGCATAAGTTTTACTCCGGATGCCCTTCTCAATTTTTCCAGGCTTGGAACCAGCGCAAAAAGTACACAGGTTGGATTAATCAAACTACTGAAATACATGCAGCTGTAACTGGGAAGAAGTTGGCTAAAAATTATGTACTATGTGCTGTGTACTTTTTTATCTCCGAATCACCTCTGCTTCTGTGTTTTATAACAACACAAATCCCCCAATTTTATGAGAATTTTTACTGTCAACATTACAAGCAACAGTGGTTTTTGCTTTAATTTCGCAGCCTCTCTTTCCCCTTTTCAATCTCCCCCTGTCCTTCCATCTCAGTCTGCGTCCCTGCAGACCTCTTCACATTAGAGCTAAAGCATTCATTGATTCCTCTCTAAACAAACACACATATGTATTCAGCACAGCAGTACACCACTGGGACAACTGCGCAAAGCCTAATGGTTTTTGTGCTGCGTGAGTGTGACACCGTCAATGTTGGGGCCTTCATTCTTTACGTCTCAAGTCAGAAGGAACACGTTATCTTTCGGACAAGTCCAGATTCCAGAGCCACATACACACACACACACACACACAAACACACAGGAGCCAGAGTACAAAATAAAGCCCTCTTGCAGTGCACTGATCTTATTTTCTTTAGGCTGATGCTGCTGAACACACTGCTCAAAATGAATGTGAGGAGAGCTTCTCTTGACTTGTTTCATTTTCATTTACCTCAGTTCCTCTGTATGCACATGCTCGCAGACCAGTCTAGCACTTCGACAAACAAAATCTCCTCTGAGTGGAATACAGCAATATGCCTAAGCCCGTACACTGGGGTGACTTATAAAGATGTTTATCTACTGGGGCAGGACAGCATGAGTGGTCTGATACATGAGGGTTTAGATTAGATTAGATTTAGGTTTAGATTTTTCATACGCATGGGTCCAGATTAGCTAAGTCTGCTATAAAAACAGTGACTTAACACTACTGGAAGAAGTTAATACAGTATATGAAAAATATATCTTCCTCTGAAGCTGGCTTTGAAAACATTAATGTGTTGTATATATTTCATATAAAGGGATGAGTAAATCCTGGTGTGTAGTGGTGTAAAAGGCAAAAGATAAAACCATATATTGCTGCATATTATTTTAACTTTCCATACATTCATTTCAAAGCATTGCACCAATTTTCTACATTTAAATGTTTCACTATGCAAAGTCATAACTTCAGATGGAGTTTAATGAAAGATGAAGTCAGAGATATACAACGCTGACTTCACCTAACATCAGAAACAGCTGTTACAAATACCTTTGTATTCCAAAAAAAAGTAAACAATTGCCATGTTTTGTCTTGCATTGACTGTTCCTTCTTTTTGCTTTCTTTTTGGTCAAGTAAGGCTATCATCCAATCATCAGTCAGCTGTATTTACCTTCACCTTTTCTAAAGCGAACGACAAAGTTGAACTTTCTTGCCAACAGTCACAAAACTGGTACAGTACACTTTCTGTGTCATGGTAACACCCCAGTAACATCTCAACCTGCTTGGTACTGTAAAAAAC
The DNA here is from genome assembly GCA_020698575.1 of Bostrychus sinensis. Classification (NCBI taxonomy): domain Eukaryota; kingdom Metazoa; phylum Chordata; class Actinopteri; order Gobiiformes; family Eleotridae; genus Bostrychus; species Bostrychus sinensis. The sequence goes on from CM036258.1 coordinate 17,260,060, forward strand.
ATGCTTTAACTTACTGTATTTCCAAAAGGTAAATCCATTTAAAACTCAGTTAATTCACTTTTAATGCTACATGTCTCCATATAACAGGATAAGCCATTATTGATGTTCAGATGGAATGACAAAGTACATTGTAAAAAGAACATTAAAGGCTACATCAGGCACCAGGTGGGATGTGTCCGGTAGTCGGTCCCTCAGGACAGTGACACACATATGCTGCCAACTATTAATTAATACTATCTTTGGTTCTCAACATAAAGCCCTATTCACTCAGGAATACTTTTACCTGGGGACACTGTGATTGAGAATCTGCTCCTCACCATCTGTGTATTATTGGACATGTGAAGTTTTACTCCCCAGACAGTAGTACAAAGTGGGGAACTTATTAAAAGGACGAGTTACTTGGTAGACTTCATTAGATATTTACCTTTGTCAATTAGCATCACTTGGATTTGAACGTTTTGATTCTGTCCCACAAAGGATTTCCATAATTTCAGAAAAGTCCTTTGAATGGGCGTCTAAACAGACCCAAAGCTAAAAGCAAGCATACGATATTCAAATATATTCACCCACCAGCACTCCTCTGTTAAATTCATACATTATTGAGAGTTTACATTACTTATATAATTAACTCAGTGCATGTATATTATTTTTCAGAGATTGTTCACAGTAGTCAGGTGTCACAGTCTGTCATAATAACTTTACTGTTTCTTTAAAGGACTGTCAGAAAGGCTGTTAAATTATTCACTTGTGAGTCACTCTTGTCTATCTCTGCTTTTTCTGATACAGTCTGCTTTCTTCTGGATACACCGTTAACTGTTAGCAGTCACAGAAAGAGACCTTTCTAGAAAGCTTTCTAGATACCTGAAGTGCTTTACATTGCATTATTCATTCACTCCTCAGACACACTTGGTGGTAAGCTACTTCTGTAGCCTCAGTTGTCCTGGGGCAGACTGCCAGAAGCATGGCTGCCAATCTGCGCCTACGGCCCCTCTGACCACCACTAAACACAGCCACACTGAAACATACATATTGGCATATATTTAATACCAAGATTTCACACAAAACCATTGTCCTATGGGATTCTTATTATAGAGTTGGACTTTCATTATGCTAAACTCCATTATAGTGTGAATTCCCAAGTTATAAGATTTGTATATGAAACTGCACAGTGAATTGAACTTCTCTAGGTTCATTTGACATTTATATTGATCCAACGTCAAGGCAATGTATAAATCAGCTCATTTCATTTCTGCGAAATGTTTCCAGATCAGATGTCTCATATCCTTTTCATAAGGTGAGGTTAAAATAAGGTAACTTTCATATTTTAGATATGATTCATAAAAAAAAAACAACATTTCACTCCATCAGGTTACCAAAAATTGATTAAAGTAGGTCAAAAAAAGACTCTACCTCTGCCGCCACCTGTGAGCTACATAACTCAAAATGTAGGGGAAAAGAGAAAATAATCCGGTTTGTAAGGATCGGGAACTTTTAGGACAAACTAGGTTTCAGGATAATAACAAGAATGGCTGGCATAGCAGTGAACCGTAAACCATGATGGTTTTATCAAGTCAATTACACACTCTTTTCTCTTATTATGTGAAATAAATGTTTATACGGTCACAAACTTTTAAGCTGCTCAAAACTATCCTGACCAGCTCCAGACCTATGTGAACTTTAAAAGTGAGAATGTGTGATGTGTGTGGCAAAGAGCCTTGTAGGTTCAAACTTTCTTCTTTTCCAAGACGTACTTGAACTAAGAGGCAAATATATCTTTGAAGTTGCTGCAAAAACGTTTTTTTTGCAAAAGTCAGGCTGTCCATCACCTGTATGTCTCTATGGTATGATAGAGCTTTTATGAGATTATTTGTCTCCCAAAAACCTGTGGAAACCCTCTCACTCAAATGACTGGGCAGTAATTGCAGGTACTTTATAGACGTTGTTTTAAGCCATTACGCTTTATTTGTTGTGACAAAGCCATTTGTTTCTACTTCTGACAACACATTGCATCAGTGTATCTTTGTCTACCTGCAGATAGTTAATGCTCATATTTATGTCCCTAGCCTTGAGGCGTGCCTTATATAACCACATCCACACACTCATGGGACAGGGAGATTAAGACTTTCTGGTTATTGCCACAGGCGTTAACAGAGAGACATGGAAGGGAAACACAAGAGGAGGAGGCACTGACAGAAATAACGAACAAATTAAACCTACACTGTGTTCACAATCACTGAACAACTTTTTTGACAGCAAATTGTCAAAGCCTGTATAACACATCAAGGAGAATTCAGCTATTTTTCTTGAGATAAAGATTAAGGTAAAAAGCATCAAACACATGCTAATAACTTTGTGGTTATATTATTATTACTAATAATAACTTTTCAGGAGAAGCACAAAAGAACATGCTTTGATTAGATAAAACCTAAAACATTTACAGATGACAAACTTATACAACAATTTATCTGTTAATAAGTAAGTCAAAAACACCTTTTTGTCTCCAACATTTTATGCCCATCCTAATAAGAACAGTATAGCACAGGGATTCCAAACATTTTACACCCAGTACCACCTCAGAAAATATTTGTCCCTCCTAAGTGTTTTGTGGACCTTTATGAGCCTAAATCTTGACTAAACCTGAACACGAGACTAAGTCAGGACTAAAGGAGGACTGGTCCAAATTAAATCAGCCTCATTGGCCTCATCAAGATCCTTCATTTGATGTATGGTATATCCCACTTTCACTCAAAATGTCACTTCTGCCCTCCCCTTGTACATAACTATGGTGATCCTAGCATGCAGAAGCAGTGCTCACCATTGTACGTGAAGCTGATTCATGAGCAGGTCACCTCCTCGCCTCTGCCCTCCTCCTCTCCATCACTCTCCTCTGTCACGGCAGCGAGGCTATTGGCCCTCACTGTAATAAACAATGTTTTTTTAATCCACATCCACACGATTAATGTGCGTGATAATTAGGTTGTTGATGAATGGACACATCACAGTGTGCTCTGCGTGTTTGTTTGTGGTTACAGTACGCATGCTTTAATATGCCACTTGTAATAGGTGCACTGACGGCTTCATTTATCACCCCTATCATTATGGAGCAGTGGTGGTGTGCTGGGGAGCTGTGGCTGTGTGTTATCTGTCAAACAAATGATGGCCTTGGTCGGTGGTTATGTACTGTACTGTAGTGATGCCCATGCAGCTCAATGCGACTTAGGTTAGCAACACAAGAGAAGTCAGTTTGCCAATTTCATTTATTGAGTTTTTTTGCTTTCGTGGTAAATGAGATGTTAAATTGTGTAAATGTATGGTGCAGAATGGGAAATCCAAGTAAATGTGAAGTAAAAAAAGGGTAGCTCAGCAGAGAGAGAGAGACAGAGAGAAAGAGAGAGACAGAATCAAATTGGAATGTGCTTAATATATGGATTTTTTCCAACAGTCAGTGGTGAACCCATATAGGGCTGGGTTTTATTATTTCAGCAACTCCCTTCTCGCAAATAGGCCACGCCCCCAAAGACCTGCCCATTTAGACAAGCATTTAAAGGAAAAGCTTGAATGGGTCCTTTTTCAGTGTGTAGATGCAGTGATGCTAAAGTGTCATGTTTGAACACTATTTTGATAAATGTCTGCCTAAAAGTGTGCATTGTGATTGATTTAATGGATTTTGATATCGGCCACTACCTTCATTTTTCATATCCACACATTGACTGATTATAGTTTTAGCATGAACTGCCTGTATTAACAATGCAACTTTATGATATTATTAAGGCCGCGATACACCAAGGCGACTCCCAGACTGCCACCGATAAGACGGAGTGACAGCTCGTCTCTTCTCGTCTCCTCTCGTTCCCTCCCCTTTCCTGACGTCGCATGACCTTTTTCCCTCTTCATACACCGAAGCGACAACCGTCCTAAAGACCGTGTCTTGCGCATGTGCGTGATGTAATTACCCCCCAAAGCGGGAGTTGGCGCTCGCCAGTGAACAAAGATCAACGGAAGTGACACAATGTTTGCGGAGTACATCTGCATGTAGCGCACCTTGGTCTGCCACTGTTCTCAGCTTGTCTGAACATTTGAGAAGCGTGATAATGGCCGGTTTGGACATTGTTTTGTGTGGATTAGGTGCCGCTGCTCTGTTACTTGAAGAAGATAACTTTCTGCATGGAATTGCAAAGAATGCAAAACTGGTGACAGTACGCTGCCACACTCCGTCACTTCCGCTAAAATTCCCGTGAGCTGAATGGCGTGGCAGCTGTAGTGCTAGGCCTATCAGAGCGCTTCGTGCCAAAGACCAAAGACGCCAATTCAACAACAACAAGGCCAATCAGCAGGAAACTGGTCAGACGGCCTCGGTCCTGGAGCGATGGGGGCAGACGGCGCATACATATCAAAAGGACAGAAATGAGCGACGTGGAAGAACCATAAAGACGGCTTCAGATGGGCGATCGTCGCCTTGGTGTATGGAGGCCTTTAGTTGGGTTAAATGGCGTATATATTGGTAATTTTCCTTATTATACTGTTATAAGCACCATTCACAGCTCAAAGGAAACACTATTTCTATAACTGTCAGTCTGGGTTTGTACATCTTGTCTTTTATACACTCTACAATTTAACCTTTTAACAACGATAAGATACACTGTATTTTGCCAGTGGAAGTTGTTTTGTTTGTGCTTTTCAATGCATCTCTGTATTTTAAATCAGCAACTGCAGAAAAACTTCAAATTCACATTTAGCCTATCTGCTGAGATAAGTTTTCAGTGGCTAAGTTAACATTCTGGTCCGTGTCCCTGTAGTGGCTCTACTCTTTCCCTCCATCCCTCTTGGCTCGCTGTCCCTCCGCAGCATTATCTGTTAACCAGATAATTTACTGTCTGCAGATGGCCCGCGCTGCTGTCAGGATGTGAGTGTGTCTGGGTGTCAGAAGATGTCAAGGTTATTTCAGTCAATTTCAACTAAAATGCAAGTCATCCTGTACTGGGACATCTGTGATAAAGCATTATTTGACACCCTGCTATTATTCTAAAACGTCACAGTAACATCTAGTAACAGCTTACCTCTGTCCCGGAAATTATAGTCACTATATAAAGAAACCTATGGGCAAATGGGACATCTCCAGGTACATCTGTGGACTGTCCATGTCAGTTATCAGAGTTTGAATGGACCACTACCGGACTATGGTACATGCAGCATCTATAGTCGTCTTTCATTGTCAGTGTCTGGGTTCCATTACATCTGGATGCCGAACTTGAGCGAGGTTTACTAGTTTGTTTGAGCAAAGGTGAAAGCAGCTGGGAGAGCTCTGGTGCTAATAAACAGACCATCTGGAGAAACTGAAAAGGTGAGAATGGTACTGCTTCTAAACAAACTCTTGTGTTGTTTTATTTTGGTGAGAACATGAACCGCAGCTGTGTCAGTAACGGCATCCTCATGAATGAACTGGGCTTATGTAGTAAGCTGTGCGAAACAACATCCTACAGACTTTATAACTTTTAATAGTACTTGTAGTTTAACACAGATGTAATTAGGGCATTGGCAATAGATTATAGACAATTTGCAACACATAACTGTTTTCTGAGTGGTAAACAATTTTGTGGCTTAATTTGTAACCACCTGTTAATTCATTTCTTCTGAAAAAAGAAAAAAGACATTGACCACGTACACACAGATGGCCATTGATTCAGGGTATGGAAAAAGTCCAGTTTTTAAAAAATTATGTGTGAATACAATTAAAACAAAATGATCAGCTTTGGTAAGTTTTATTTCTGTGCCCATCAAATTCACAAAATGTGTCCACCTAAAAGAACAAGTGACTCCTTTTTAACCTATAAGCTGTACATGTCACTGATTATGGTCTCATCTTGGGCAGTTAAATTATAATTTTGTGCTGAAAAATATGATTGCTGCCTTATAAAGTTCAATGGTGGCTTAATTTCATTAGTTTGTTGCTTCACACCATTTACCTTGCATAGCAAGCTGGATTGTTGTGAAATTTGTGAGTTCACAAACTCACAAAACCATCATCGTCAGGCTCCCGCTGATCCGTTTGGATCTGGGACAGTGGCCTTTGCTGTGCCAGTATTGCCGCAAGTGGGCGAGTTTTAGGTTTGCTGACAGCAACACCTACATTTAGCAATACTAGTTAGCAACGTGACGATGCGGAAAAATGTAAGCTATGCTGTTCTACATTTACAAAAAACGCACAAATCTTGTTACTGTGTTTTACTGTCATAGTGGTTTGTTGTTTAGCTACATAGCTGGCACTTTATTACAGTGGCCCAGAGAGCTCAACGAATTACAAAAGCTGAAACACACTTTAAAAAAAGAAACTGCCACACGACATTACAACAACATTTACCTGCACCGGAAATACCCACACAACATTACAACAACATTACCTACACGACATTACAACAACAATTTTTCTGCACCGCAACATGTAGCACCAGAAGCTCTGCAGCCGGAAGCTGCTCATTTTCAGCGCGACTCATGGCGCGACTGTTTTGTTTTGGAGGACGGCATAATCACGCGAGCCAGCTCAGTGAATGTATAGCCTGTATCAACATATTTTAAAGTAAGTACAAAGCTGAGAGCTTCTGCTGCTACATGTTCTGGTGCAGAAAATTTGTTGTAATGTCGTGTGGGTTTTTCCAGTGCAGGTGAATGTTGTTGTAATGCCGTGCGGCAGTTTCTTTTTGTAAAGTGTGTTTTGGCTTTTGTAATTCATTGAGCTCTCTGGGCCACCGTACTTTATCCATTCACCTCCAAGTATTCTACTGAAAGTCCCGCCCCTTTACAAACATTTTCAACAGGAGCCATTCCAGTTTGCGATAATGTTAGCAATCTGTCAGGTTCTCCAACCATGTCTTTGCCAATGTGTGCTTTGGTCCCAGTCCTCTCTTGTTGCCTTGTGGAGATCTTACAGTCCATTGACAGCTGGCAGTCAGAGGTTCAGGCTTCATTCCAGTTCAACCCACCCTCAGTTCCTTCCCTCTGGCTCTGCCTGGTCTCTGGTCTGAGCTTGGGGGTCTTTAAACTCTATGAAACTTTTATTGTAGTAGAACTGCATGATACCTGACACCTACGCCATGAGCTGATGTCAGTGTACACAGTTAGTGAAAGTGAGGTTACGTTGTCATCCATAAACTATTTTAGAGTCCCTCGTCATCATTTATCTCCATCTTCAGTACAAGTCAATCTGTCAGTCTGTCGCTCAGAGGAGTTGTCATCCACCTGAGACACTCCCAACAGGTGGGTGCACTCTGGCCTCCCGCCTCCTGCTGCTGCCATTCTTTTGCCTCTTTCATGTGCCGCTATGATCAAAAAGTGACAGCAATCCCCTGTGGCAGAGGAAAACAAACACGCTGGGTCACAAATTCCCCGTGAAAGCCAGCAGGTGTGACAGCGTACGTGTGTGTGTGTTTGTTTGGACGACACGCAGCGGCAGTGACAGCAGGGGAAAAGAGACATAAAAGGATACAAACGCAGTGAATGTCAGCCTCAGAGACATAGGTGGACATGAGGGACTGGAGACAGAACACAGGATTAGATGGCCTTGTTCACAGCACTGCACATCTGTTAAGGCTTTTCTTCCTATTTATCCATGTTATTCATAAACACAGATATTACTTTTTTGATGTGAGATGTTATATATTGGATGCCAGAAAGTTGACACACCTGAGAAATTAGTAAAAGTTATATTGTGCATTTAGAAACCTGTAATTAGTTAACTTATTAAACCTTTCAAACCTGTATGTCTGTGTTATATACATAAGTGGAGGGTCTGTTGCATAAGTGGACATGTGTTGCATTTCTTCATGTATAGAAAACACGTTGAATACACATAATACATCAAAAACTAACATTAAAACCTCTGTAAGTTACAAAAATGTGACTGCGGTGGGATCAGCACAGTGCTGCACTTGAACACTTGCTTCAATGTGGTTTCCTGAATAATTCAAAGAGCAACTTTTTATCCCACGTGAATAAACACATGACTCACCAGTATGAAAATCTATCATGTTGTGAATATTTCATGACTTTCTCCTTGACTGACAAAGCCACATCTGTCTTCTGATTACCCTGGTATTGTAGCAATAAGTAAATTCTACCCCTGTAGCATTTCTAGTTTCCATTCGGAAGGCATTATGTTCAAAATCACCAGGACGCGCAATTTTTTATTGCCAAACGCCCTGTTCCTTCACTTCTCCTAAATGAAAGTAATCATAAATATTATTTTCATCCCCAGCTTCTACAAAAAACACTAAAAAGGTGAAAACAATTGATATCATTTTACATGTAACACTTTACACAGATGCTGTAATTGCACACGGCCTGCAAAATAAAAGAAATCCAATTGTGTCTGCAGTCTTCGCTTCAATCTATTCTCTCCTTCTCACCTACACAAGTGTTCCACACCTTCAGACAGCAATTACTGAGCAGCAGATGTCTGTGTGTGAGGACAACAGCTGATGCGCACATGCCTGCTCATACAGCCGAGTCCCAAATCAGGATTTAAGGACATCAGCCTTTGTTAAACTAACTGACAATGAGTAATTGGGCTTTCGTTCAGGGATTAGGTTTTGTGTTGTACAGAGGGGCAGCAAATTAAAGGAAAATATGACTTGGTAAGGTTCTTGGCATTGCATTTGCTGCCAACAGCTTCAATTAAGTTTGGCTGTGATTCAACATGCTTATAAAGTAGACCTTCATTTAATCTTTTCCACCAGGTTGTAGACATCTCTCAGCAGGTTAAAATGTCCTATAATCTCCATTGAGTGAGCTCTTGTGCCCTGTGTGGTTGGTGACAGACTTTCTGAAAACTGCATTTGTCAGGCTTTAAGTTGATTTGTCACCTTTTGTATGTCCTTGAAGCAGAATTATCAACTCTAAGCCACAATCAAGCCAGGGCTAAGTCTCTTAAGACTGGTTTGAGTCGAGACATTAGCATTAGAAGTGGGAGTCCAAGAGAGTCCAAGTCCAAAACATAACAAAAAAGCTTATAAGTCAAGTTCTGAGTCCAGTCTACTTGGTCAACTCCAAATTAATTAAGTCTAAATGTGAATTGTGCCACCAAAATGAGTTATCACTAGAGATTGTAGTTTTTCTTCTAAGTGCCAAGCCCAAGTTATTGTCCACAAGTCCAAATCTAAATGTGAGTCCAAAGTCCTGGTTTGTTATAAATACCAGTGCAAGTCTGAGTCTGAACCCTCAAAACAATGACTCAAGTCCATTTCAGAGTTATTAAGTCACAAGTCATCAGTTCAGTCAGTCAGAGTTGAACCATGAGTCCTAGTGTGTGAGAAAAGATGAGCCCGAGTCTAAGCCCCTCAAAAATTAGTTATTGTTGAGAAGTCCGAGTCCAAATCTGAGTGATCAGCTCCAAAGCCGAGTTGAGTCAAGAGTTCTAGTCTGTGAGAAGAGATGAGTCTGAGTCAGACCCCTCAAGACAATATCTTGCGTCATTGAGGCTTAAGCTTGAGTTGGGTCAAAAGTCTCAGAAATGAAAGTAATTCATCTATGCCTTGCACCAAATAATCTCTCAGTCCAACTTATGTCAGATACTGTGGGCCTAATACTGTCTGAAACATGTATAAGGACACAGTCTCATTATGTCTCACAGCGTGTTGTTGTCATCACCTGCCTTTTCTCTGTACAGATGAAAGCCAGTCACATCCTGGTGAGAGGGAGATCATCTTGTAATTGCCTCATGATCATTTGCATTATGATAACATGACATGGGCCTGTCATGTGCTCGTGATATGTGCTGCAAGTCTTTCCGTACAGTACTCTTCCAGTTGACTTTATTCATCTTTATCTTAAAGTATCTTTTGCTGTGGAAAGTGGAAAATGAACATCTTAATGATAGCTGTTGAAAATGTAAAATGGTTGCATCAAAATTAATCAAAAATGCATTAGCCCAAAGACAAATGGTTGGCCCATTGACCTTTATAGGTTTGTCGGTCTAGGTCTACAGTTCCCCAAAGAACCTTTTACAGTTTTAACAGCGAAAAAGGGCTAGATCACTGATGGAAGGCTGGATAAAAGCTGCTTATTGTTAGCCGTGGGTCAGTAGGTGAGGTGGTAGGGCTTATGGCCGGTGGATTTTAAAGAACACTAGATCCCACTCCTAAAAGCTTTAGGACAGTGGACCTAAAAGTACAAAAGCACTTATTATCACCAAGGAGATATCTTGTTTTTGGTTGGTTTGTTACCAAAAGTAATGATCAAATTATATATATTTTTTTATTATTTCACAAGTTTGGGTAATGAAGAAATATTATTTGGACAGAAAAATGTTTTAAATGGTTGCAACATAGGGTCAAAGATACCAATTCTAGTAAAAGAACAAATTTGAATTATTTACCATTGTGAAATATAAAGGCTCTGTGGCTTAATGGAGTGAGCATTTACTAGAACTAGAACATCCCAGGTTCAAGGCCAGGTTTGGGCACTGTATCCTTACTATTGCAAGATGGGGACAAAGGCAAGTGTTTCTAGCATTTTATTCTACTCTCTAAGACATTAATCAAGAAGTCTTTAAAATGAAGATGAGACAGATAAATGTTCAAATTAACACAATTTGAGTTTAGCTAAAACTTTGAAGGTGTTCATATGGAAAGTACAATTTTCCAACACGTTGAGTGTTTTAAATACAGGTTCAGTTTAGTTAATTAGAATATTATGGAAAAGTAAGTAGTTCAATAAAAAAGTGATATTTTGTATTGAGGGCACACAGAGGGGGGTATTCCAAGCATTACGTTATTTTAATTGTGATGATTATGAACATTACCTAACATTATGTGATATTATAATTTTGTAAGATACTGAGTTTTGGTTTTTATTACCTGCAAACCATTTAAATAGATAAGTGCTTGAAATATTTCACTTTGTGTATTGAATGTATGCATTTCACTTTGAATTGAGTTCCTGAAATAAGCAGATTTTCCCATATTATTCTTTATAGACATGTATAGACAATATATAGGCAGTATTTAAGACTGACAGCCCAGCTCTACTGACAAAAAGTTGTGGAGAGTAGGATGTGTGCAAATTGGAGCGTTTTAAACTGTATATTTTCATCCAGTTTCAAATGCCTGTTACTGCTTTCTCGGGATATTTGCATCTCTTCCTTAGCTTTTTTTCCCCCCGACAGACTCAGAGACCAGATGGACCAGTCTGGGTGAAAGATGTTGTAAAATGTGAATCCCCTCCTTTCAATCAAAACTTTGTCATGTGCAATTTCGCTCTCATCACAATCCTAAGTATACCAATAAAGTTGTGCTGTTGTGCTGTCAGACTTCTTTTAACAGCTTTATAAGACTGGTGCAAAATATTATTTCCAAGGACAGACCCTAATAAGTAATTGTGTTAAAACGGTTGAATAATGTTAATAATTAGTGAACTATTTTGAGCTTGGCCACAGCTCTTTGGGATTCGAGGGAGTGATTATGTGCAGTGGGTGAACGTCATGCATTGTGATTTCATACAAAACTGACTTTGTTGCAGAGAAAAGGGTGACAAGGTTTAATTGTAGCCTTTGGCAGTGCATTTGTGTCATTGTTGCAAGAAACCCAAGTAATATGTCCCTCAAACTCAATGTCTCAGTGCCCCATCACACAAACAGACGTAAAAGCAGCTAATTACCACAGGGTTGGTCTGATACAGTTGTCATAGCAACTTAAACAAAGTGAGTGACAGGACTAGTCGAATGTGCTGGAGGCCAGACCACTGCTTGAGCTGTATTGAACTGATATTTGTTTGTGTGCAAGCAGTGGTGGTTGAATTTGTATAACGTTTTCAGAAAAGGTGAGTAATGGGCCATCTGGAGCATTTACCCCTGAACTAGAAGAACCCTGGTTTAGGTCCAGGTCGGAGCAATATACCTTTACCACATGAGTAGGATCTGTGCTAACCAAGTGTTTCTAGTTTTAAATGTAAAATGACAATATTAAAGTAAGGAACTAGCAGAGGCGGCTTTAGGCATAGGCCATCTAGGCGGTTGCCTAGGGCGCCATCTGCTGGAGGGGGCACCCAGCTGCACTCCTCCAAAAAAAAAAAGTATATTTTTAAATAAATGACAAATAATTAAAAATCAAGTGAATGGTGTTATTTCTTTTTTGTACTCTAATATAAAAAAAAAAAAAATCCTAATGACTTCTGATTGACCTGAACCTGACTGACACGGTTTACGGTGGAAGCGGGGGATGGGCGTATTGTTGACGCGCATCACAGCAGCGGCCCCTAAATTGATGGATGTTACATCAACAGTAGTTTGACAATTTTTTTATCATGAAAAGGCGTCCAAGCATCAGCTGCTGCTTTCAGAAAGCGGAGAAAAGAGGAGGAGGAAAAAGGGGCCAAAGTAGAGGTATGTCGTTGTTTATTCTAACATTAAAAACTGCTGTTTAACTTTTCATTTGCACAAGCTACGAGGCGAGCGAAGTTTAAATAATCTACACCGTAGCTGGCCACTGCGTGTTACTGAGTTACTTTGTAATTAAAGACAGTGAGTGTGCTGCCACGTTTATTTAGCCTAGACTATGTATCATAACTATTAGACCAGGGGTGGGCAATTATTTTTTCCTGAGGGCCACCTTTGAATCTGGGCCGGTTGCAGAGGGCCAACACTCACCGCACTTGTTCTCAATAACAAGTATGTATCTTTAAAAGTGCAGCCTGCATCCATAGCGCTGCCCTGATATAAATAAACATTCACTGAGGTCCAATCTGTGAAAATATCAAGTTAAGTCCAGAACACAACAAGGTCTCTTTATTCCTTCAAATAGCATTTCTTTAAATTATATTTCAATTATATTTCAAATAATAAAATTAAAGGTACATTTTCTATTCTTATATCCAATATATAATTTTAAATTAAATTTTATTGCTCTGAATACCTATTTTAAGAAAATTAATAATCAGTTCTTACTTTTAAACTTCGTGATTAATTGTGTGTTGTGCTGTGACTGCTGCTGTGAGGCTGTAACTGAGCAGTGTTGGGCTTGGTTTTAAAGTGAAGCTTAATTTTGATGCTTTTAATGAAGGCCCATAACAATGAGACACTGGTTCTGAGCAGGTCTCTGGGAGGAGGAAGCCATTTTTAGTCCATTCTTGCTTCACCCTGTTCCTGTCCACACCTGTCCCTGTCTCTCCTCTCTCCGTGGATGTGATTGTGAAGATTAGCGTCACGCGAAGATTCACTATTGACTTTTATGCTACAGTAACTGTAACTGCCCCCCCCCCCAAAAAAAAAAAGTGCCCAATCTCGCCTAGGACACCAAATTGGCTAGAGCCGGCTCTGGGAACTAGCAACAGCCAGGTCATTTGTAACTTTTATATTTGTTATATAAGTTAAAATGTAGGTTCACTCTTTATCAACACTGCTGTATTTAATTCTGTGGCTGTATTTACTGTTGGCTGGTCTGTCAACTTTTGTCTGTTGAATCACCTGTCATCTGTGTCATTCACTTGACAAACAAGGTAATAGATTTTTGTTTACCAGCAGACAGAAAATGAGATTTCCATGAAAAGGGTCTTATAATTATTGAGTGACAAAGTGTCAAAACAGTCAACACAAGCCTCTGAACACTGCTCTTGGGAATCACTGCAACAATATTTATTATGAAAACACCCAAGGTTCCCACTGATGATTCACAAACTATGTTCTTTCAAAGTTGTTAACTTTTCATTTCCATAAATTAGCACTGACAATTAAATTTAGATGTTTGGCAGGGATCACAAAGAGCTTTCTTGCCATGTTTAAATTAAATTTAGCATTTGAAACAAGATGTCTGCTGCAGGCCTGGAAACATGCTCTTTTGCCTACATGTCTGCAGGAGAAAGATCAATGCTCCATACTGAATAGAAACACAGTGCTGTGATTCTGCAAATGTATATGGACTTAAAAAGCTGCAGTTTTTTTTTAAGATGGTGAGATTTTTATTTATGGTCTGACCATGGCATATTTCAAGTAAGTAGCTTGAATTTGACTTCACTACTTCACTAGATGGCAAATAATTTGCATTATCATAATGCACGGAACAACCGCACCCTTGAAGTGCTCAGGCTTGATCTAAAGACTTGTAGAAAACCTGATAATGTTAAGGTCTGAGAGGTGGAGGAGCCAAAAGCAGACAGAGACAAGCAGCGAGTAATAGAGGTACATTTATTGAACAATGCTTAGAAACCGATTGTGGCTGGCAATAGTAGCATAGACCAGTTGGGAAGAGGGCAGAGGCTGAGAGACTGGAGCTGGAGGTGTTAAGATGGCCTGCTGGCTCAGGACAGACTGGAGTGGTAGCTGAAGTTGGGTAGTTGGTGGTCTTGGTAGTAGCTGACCGGATGGCTGGCTTGCACGGAGTTCGCTGTGGTAAGCTGACGATCTGGCAGAAAAGTGGAGTGGAGCTGGGCTTAAGTACTGCAGCAGGTGAATAAATTGATTGCAGGTGTGCAAGCCAGCAGGAGCAGAGAGGAGCCACGCCCACAGCAGAGACAGACAGACAAAGGGAGGGGGAGGAGAAAGTAAAAACAACACAGAGGGTTAGGGACCTTAACAGATAAAGGGGTCATTTTATCATTTTTTCAGTCTTTTTGAAATAGCTATGGACACCTTTGCGTTTCATATTTTATAACTTGCATAATGTAAAATAGCGTCTTTTTTGGGGAGCTGTCATTGACTGTGCAGAGAATGCTTGGATTAAATATCTGACCCCTGCTGTCAATCGTGGGGAATGGGCAGATCATAAAATGGCTATTTAACACTGCTGTTAGCAATATATCACTAACAGAAGCTGACTCAGAACGAGTTCAGTGGGACCAAGTGTTTTCAGATCGTTAGAAGAGGACGCCCTCAGCAGACAGGATTACTCAAACAAGTGTGAATGAAACAAAATGCTACTCCAGGTATGTTTTTACGGTAGAAACAACATTATAACAGTGGCGATTGCTCATTAACAGCAAGAGAAGCTGAGCTTTCTCTAACATTTCAAAAAATAAATGGTCCAAAATGTGCTGCTGAATTTAATAAAATTAGATAAGTTACATTAAAAGTGCTCTTGAATGCATACGAGTATGTCATTCATTTATCAGCTGTGTAGTCTGGTCCTCCGCCCTGATCCTCCTCTCACTTCAGAGCAGCTTGGATGCTGTATAAATTCTTATTGACGCTGAGCTTCAATGCATTTCTATGAGAGGGAAACAATCATTTCACTTGATTGGATAAATGCGCCAAAATCATCCCGCCCCTGGACGCTCAGTGTCTCTGGAGTCAATGAAGCAGTGGGCAGGCTGTGAGGCAGCTGACTGATGATGATTGGCGGAACTGGCAGAAGATTTTGACCGACAGCAGTGAGCGCCAATAGCAGCGTTCACAGGCTTCACAGCATGTGATAAATCAGAGCAACAGAGGAAACAGACGTGAGCTGAAGGAGTCGCCCACAATTTAAAGAGAAGTGATTTACTTAATTTTCACTGTTTGTACACACTACACAGTAAATAAACAGCTGTTGACTTTGTTCGTTCATTCAATATCAACAATGTAGGAAGACTAGCTGCTAGTTAGCCCAGGATTAAATGTTTTGAGCTTTCCCTTGCCACTGGATTATAACATGGTTAAAAAAGTCAATTTAACAGAAATGGGGACATTTCAGGACAGCATATTATTAAATCTTTGAATAACACAGTCCAGGGTGTGACAATTATTCAATTAAAAGTGAATCACCAGTTTTTAAGCACAGCACAATAAAAATTAAATGTTAAAGTTATTGAGAGCACTGGATAAAAAAAAAAAAAAGAAAGTCAAAGTGAGGTCAAATTAAATTAATCATTACGTTGGTGTCCATCAATCATAATAAGTGAAAAGTGCTCCAGAGTTTAATTATTTTATAACTGATTCATACCTGACGTGTAGGGGCTGTCACAGAATGCTTCAGCTGGTAAAGACACCAGTTCTCCTTTAGCTAACTCATGCACATCTTGAGCAATGACAATGACAAAAATGACTACATGAGTTCAATGAAGAATACTTGCTGCTTTTTCTGGAAGCTTGAACATTCAGCCTTTATACTGTGTAGAAACTCTTTCATTCACTCGAAAATGTTCCTAACGTCATTTGCAGATACACAACATCTCACATTCCCCGGCACTTAATTTTCATTTTGTACTAGTTTCATTCAGCAGTCACTGGCAGAGACAACATGCTGTTACCATAGTAACTGCCTCCCCTTTTTACCTGTGTCGAATGGCAGCATTAACAGGATTCACAGCTCTTACAAGGAAATGTGCTTCATTCATTGTTGGCAAATCATTTTACAGATAATCCCTTTAGAAAGCTGAATGTAAACATAATAAGTGACTCTTATGGTCTGTAAATTAATATTATACCTAAGTGGACATAAACTTTAACTGCTGTGCTATGGCTGCATGGGTATTTGTCATTACTGATGGAGTCTTCACCTCTTGCCACTTTCTTTGTTTGGCTTCAGTAGAATAAGTTGTTCACAGATGAGCTTTGTTCTTATTGATATAGATCGATAAACAATTACTGCTCTCTTTGCCTGCTGAAGTTTGATTGAGCTTCTCTGAGCCTGCGGGGAAGGGGTGGGCGATGGGGTGGGGGGTCGGCCTACATGGTCCAATGAGAGACCACCACTGGCAAACACAGAGAGGTAAAAGAGATGTCCGCAATCAAGCAAGCATCACTAAAATGGGAAATGTATACAGAGTCTTATTGGAAAGTCTTGAATTTGGGAATTTATGAAAAAGTCTAAATGACAAAGGCTTGTATTTGTTATTTGCATTTATCTAAAGAGCTTGATTGCATTATTGCTAGCTTGTTATACTTGTTAAGGCAGAACCTTGCAACTTTGCTTGTTTTGATCACATTTTTCTGTGCAGAACTCCCCTTACATTTCAGAGTAAAGCACTATGGTAAAAACTTGCAAGTCTTGTTGACTTCTATGCGACCTCTTGCTCAACTTGACTCTCATTTTGTCCACCTCCTATCCGTACAAAGGTTTCCTCTGCCTTTTTGCCGCTTTACCAGGACCAACATCTAAAAAATAAATCCATTGCTGGGTTATTGTGAGGGCTAACCGGGATGTTTCACTTTCTTGCAAGACCTGACACTTCAGGGACACCAGGTTGGGGCTCCTATCCTAGCTTGGCTGTTTTTGTGCCAAGATATGCCAGGGGGAGGGTGAAGGAAGCCATCACACAGACTCACCTATACACTATATTTCCAAAAGTATTAGCTCACCTGCCTTTACACACATATGAACGTAGTGACATCCCATTCTTAATCCATAGTTTAATATGATATCAGCCCACTCTTTGCATCCATCTACATCAAACATCTACATCTGACATTGAAGGCCTAGCTCCCAGTCTTTGCTCTAATTCATCCCAAAGGTGTTCTATCAGGTTGAGGTCAGGACTCTGTTCAGGCCAGTCAACTTCTTCCACACCAAACTCACTCATCCATGTCTTGCCATCCATGACAGCAGCGGGACAGTGGGAGGGAGGGCTCTTAAAGTGACAGGGACCGAATCTGGGCATTTCTCACAGAGTCAAATTAGTTTTTTTTTTCAATAATTATTGTGTTTTCTGACCAACAAAACAAGACACTAATCTACACTGTAAACCCGAACAATTTAAATTAAATTCAGTTTAGCAATAAATGTCTGAGAGGATCTAACAGATATAACAGGCTGTGCTGCGTAAAACGAACTGTCCTGTGCGCACGACTCCACAAAGTGAGACGTTTAGAACGGTAGAGAGGCGAAGCTCAAGGAGCGGTGTGAGTGAAGATAGCTACACTCTGCACCTGTCTGCAGGGGGTTGTGGCTCGGCGCACGGACAGTTTCCTGCCCAGTCAGCCCAAGTAAAGAGCTGGTGCACTCCACAGGGAAAGTAACCGCGGTCAAGTTGTCCAACATTACCATGATTTAACAAGTGCCGGACCACTTTACTGCGATAAAATGTAGTCCATTTGATTCAACAGTGGCGATAACGTACACACACGTGGGGCATCGTTTTAAAGACCAACATTATGAAGTTTGACATCTATTGTATGCTTTTATGTAAACTTTTGACTCATCCAAGCCCTTTCTTTAGTGTCCTGGGCGTGTCACTTACACTGAGATTGACGGTTCCTAATTTTTCTCACATATTATGTCTTAATTCATGTACAATTACGACTTTATTCTCATAAAATTACAACTTCATTTTAGAAAATGTAAGACTTTTATATGGTCTTGACTTGATTCTCTACAACTTAAATCTCAAAATATTACATCTTTATTCTGGTAAAATTCCTACTTTATTCTCATAACGCTTCAAACATTTTTTTTTAGTGTGGTCTTTCTACTCCATCATACAGTATATATAAAGTTAGAGTTATAATTTAATCACTCTAAATCCAATTTTACACCCAACTCACTGAACTCCAACACTGTGTATTTACTTAGTTCTTTTTAGCAAATTTATAATGCTGAACTTTTGTACTTTTACTCAAGTAAAGTAGTTTCAGTAGTACTTTTACCAGAGTCGATTTTAGATCAGTATTTGTACTTACCTTTACCCCCAAAGGTCTTGGTGGTTGATAAGAGGCTGGTTTGTCCTCAAACACCTGCACAGGCACAAACACAACATGCTCATATTTTTTAAGGTTTGTGAAAATGCCCTAACCCTTGATGCTGTTGGTTGTGCTCAAGTTGCAAAGACAGCTCTATGTGCTGTAGTGCTGGCATACTAGCACTAGCATGTCCGCTATGGTCCTAACGCACTAGCACGTGCTGTGGTCTGGGACACGAGTAATAGCAAGTGTGCTGTGGTCCGGGACATGCACTGTGGACTACACTAACTTAGCGTTCTATAAATATCTAGAATAATTTCGAAATATATATATGATTACGTTACTTTTCCAACTGCATAAAGTTGACTATAGCCATATGCTATAGTCGACTCTTGGTAAGAAGAAAAGTTAGCTAGTTATCAAAGCATGTGGTAAATCAACTGCTGCGATAAAATATCGATGAGAGAAAGATGAGATGGTTTTTACAATCATAACAAGACTTTAAACTGCTCAGAAAGTATGTGCATTTTGAAGATGTTACCTGATTCATTCCTGCGATGGCACTAACCGCTTTCAGCTTCAACATGTGCCTTGACGCGGCTGACCTGGACCGCCAGAGGAGAAAACATGAGCGCGCACTGCACATGCGTTGAGATTGAAACCAGAAGCGAATGTTTCAAAATAAAACAGGGTGTAGGTCATGGCTGCTGGCTACCAACATTTTACTGTTGGCAAAGATGTGAATTTATTCCTAGATTTCCCTTGTTTCAGACCCTGTTATGCTTAAGATCAAATGCGGATTGAATGTTCTACTTTTGTTTGATTTTTAAATGCATCTGCCCTTACAGTGGCATTGCCATTGCCATTTCCTCCCAGAAGCAAAAGCAAGCCAGGCCTCCTTAGTTGCTGTTGTCACATTATTTACAGCAAATGGCGAGCGGGATTATTGACGAGAACGCTTATTTATGATCATTCTTAAAACAGAAAATTATGTCTGCATGCTTTGCTCACAGCAGGTGTCGGACTACAGCGCCTGTTTATTTGTGCTGGACATGTCTCACTGTGACCCAGCTGCTCCACAAACTACAGCTTGGGTCTTGGGAAACAACGAGAATGCCTGTAAATTTGGACTTGCTGGGATTGCAGGCTGGATTGGTGCGGTAGCTCGTGGATTTAAATGATCGCATTTGGACCGACGAAGTTTACACGAAAAGAGACGCGGACCGCGCTGGACTTCGCTGTGGATCAGACAACAGCCTTCTCTTTGTTACCTTGGAAAGAACACCGTGGGACAAAACCGTGAATGATTTGGCTTCCTGTGAGCAGGACAACATCACCGTGAGTAAAACTAATGAAGTTACAGTGCGGCTGTAGGGGCTGCTGGCGTGAATGGTTCAATGTCACACACGTGCACGTGTGTAAAGACGCACAACGCTAGTGTGAGAATTGTGGCGCAGAGTGTGCTGTGTTGCTGGGAGAACGTTACAGTGCGTAATCGGAGCACACTCACAGCAGCAGCTGAGTGAATGAATGGACACTCGTTTCAACAGGTGCGCAAAACGCAGTTGGATAAATTAAAAATCTTTTTATACTGTTTAAAATTAAGTTAGGCAGGCAGTTGTGTTGTGTGTTGTATTAAGTGGCTGACGCTGTTGGCTGAACAATGGCAGCAGTAGCCACTACACGTCCCTATAGAGTCTATGCTCTGTAT
Organism: Bostrychus sinensis; assembly: GCA_020698575.1. Taxonomy (NCBI): domain Eukaryota; kingdom Metazoa; phylum Chordata; class Actinopteri; order Gobiiformes; family Eleotridae; genus Bostrychus; species Bostrychus sinensis. Next base: position 17,280,345 of record CM036258.1, read on the forward strand.
TTGTGGTTCCTGATCATAATGTGAGAGTTTCACGGATCCAGAAATATTGTTTGTATATGTGAAGCCTAAGCCATAGGACTGTAATTACATGGAATATCGATATTGGTGCTTTATTACACGTAGCCCTCTTCCAATCGACTTCCCCCAAAATTACCCATGCTCCTTGGGCACATGTGCTGCAGCCTCATGAAACTGGCCTCCCAGCTTTAAATGGCTACTCTTTACACATGTGAAATAAAGAAATAACAATAAAAAACGTACATAACTTCCTTTGTGCTTCTTTAATGAAACAAATGAAAAGGAGTCATATTATTAGTTTATTTTAAGATATTACTTTTAATGTGCAAAAATATATACAAATTATTATAATAAAAAGCCCCTATCTTTACATTTTACTGATATTGGCCATTTTAATCATGTAATCTTGATAAAATAATGGCAAAATGTTGTATGCAATTGTTAATTCTGATTGCTGTCAAGATGGATTGTTGAAAATATTAATTAAATCTAAATTAAAAATAATACTAAAGCAAAGTAAATACTATAACTTATGCTTAATTAAAGATTTATGTTATTATTAAAATAAATAATTTCATGTGCTGAAAATTGGACACATGCATTAAAAAAAAAAAAAATTAAGTAGCTAGTTTAACGTTTTTTTAATTACACGCCAATCTTTTTTTTTTTTCATTAATTTGAGCATTTGGGTTTACAGTGTAGATGTGTCCTAAATTAATTTAGAAGACTCAAAAAAAGCATAATATAGACCCTTTGAATACCAGAACAAATGATGGTGGCTCAATAGTTCCCCTGAACTGGAAGATTGTCTGAGTCCAGGTCTGAGTAAAGTATATTCACTCTTGTGAGATAGGGCCAGTGCCTTGTGCTCTCTGAGTGCTTCTAGTTTGTTGACTGTTAACTCATTTGTATTCTTCACATAGGTTTCTACCCAACACTAAGTGGCTTATTAAAATTACTTTGACAAAGCTGGCACAGTAAAAATCTCAAACTATGGAGAAAAGCAATGAGTCATATCTAATAAGTTATGAGTGATATTAAAAAAAAAACATGGAAAATGAATAAACCACTCTTATTGTTAGCATCATAAAAGCCTTTAGCAACTAGTTACTAATTACCCACGAGTGTGAATACTACTCCAATGATTTTTTTTTTTTGGGGGGGGGGGGGGTTGCATTCACTGTGTTCACATTTAAAAATCAAAGTCTGGGGGCAAGACATCCACAGTGAACCAATCATCTTTCTGCAGAATAACTTTTACATGAGGACAGGGTCAGGACGGTGTGGAGTATTCATCAAAAGGAAAGCACTTCTGAATACGGAAGTTTGAACAACAAGCCTCTCTGTATTGCTTTTTGTGGCTGGCTGCTCACAAGAGGGGTTTATTTGGATCCTTCAATCAGCACTAGGTGGAGTGTGCTGAGCAGGGCTTAGGGCAAAGACAACAGGAAGAATCTCAGCAGGCGAAGCTTGTATATCAGCGCTCAGGGGCTTTTGTTTGGTCGCTGATGTTGTTTGCCTATATAGCAAAAAAATCTAAATATTTTTAATTGTATATTTATGAAGAGAAATAAAAGGTTTAAATAAGGCAACCTATATTCTCACCGTCATTGGTGACTCTTCAGCTTTTGATTCTGAAAGCTTGTTTCCTTTTGAGTCATTTTCCTAAAACAGTGGTTCCCACAGTGAGGTCTAGGGCCCCCTGGAGGGCCGCGAAGGTGCTCCAGAGCTTGGCTACATTAAGTACATAATAAAAAAAGAGTTTGAAATGAATTAATATTGGGTACTTATTTAAAAATATAACTTAGTAGTATTATTTGTAGCTGTATTCATAGTATTTCTGTACTATTATTTCTAGTAGTTGTGGTAGTGCTTGTAGTATTTTTTTTTATTTTTGTCTGAATTATTTTTGCAGTATTATTTGTAGTATTTTTGTAGTATTCTTTGTAATATTTTTTATGTATTTTTTAAGTATTTTTTGGTTGTATTTGAAGCAGTGGAGTCTCCCTAACCTTAATGTTTTTATAGAAATCTGTGGAGGGAAAACATGACATAGACTTTTGAATATAGTAAAGTTTTATTGTTGGGAGTCGCGTGAATTTGTCTGATTTTTAAAGGGGCCACAACACTTTGGACTTTGGGAAAGGATGTCCTAAAAAAAGTAATAGCCAGCTGCTCACATCATGAACTAGTATAGCTTACAACGATGTAGTTCTACAAAGGGTGAAAATTGGTAGAGTGGTTAGCACTCCACATGTCCTCACTGTGTGGAGTTAGCATGTACTATCTGTGCTCTCTCTCCTCCCACTGAACAAACATATCTTTATCATTAATATCTCACAGTAAATGAATGTGAGAGTGAATCAGTGTGTTTGTATCTGTCAGACTTGTGACTATCTGGCTGTTATCCAGGATGTACCCCACCTCAGACCCGTACTTGCTGGGATAGGCTTCAGTCACACACAACCCCTAACATGACCACATCAAGCAAAACCTTTACTTTTGTAATTTGTGGCAAAATACAGACAGCATCCATTGTTTGGTTATTGTTGTGATGTTTTAACCACAGTAGTCTAAAATCCAAAAACTGGTGTCAGACGTCTGCAGCTGCTGCCCCACTGCATCACTGTCTGAGACCTTCACTGGCTGACTAAGTGAAGTATGAAAAACATAATTCAGATCTCTATCCACTGTCCAGGGCATTTTTCACAAACCTTCAATCGTCAGGGTAGTGCCAGGACCATCATTTCAGCAAAGATCATATTTCTTGAATATAGACTAAGAACAAACTAAAAGTGTAATGGGCTGCACATTAAACAAACATATTTTGGCTACAATAAACTTTCATTTCCAGCATCAGGTGCAATGGCCCGAGTCGTTATGCTTTATGCTTTAGTAATGCTGCCTTTATTTTGCTGCTTGTCCTGGAACTCAAAACTGATGCAAATAAACACATGCAGAGACACGCACCAATTCAGCCAGTGGCAAGGGATGTGAGGGCTTTAGGTAGCCAGCAAATTGCTTTGGTCAGCTCATGTTGAGAATCTATTAGGTAGATTTACATTTCTTATGCACATTCCTGCATGCAGACACACAGATGCCATATAAACATAAACAGTACACATATATACAAGTATGAACATAAACACTTCTGGAAGTTGGAGGCATAAATGGTTTAATCATTTTGTTTTTGACGCATTCGGAGGATTTAAAGACACTGCGTTGGTTCCTCAAGGGTCTTCTGTGTGTGTATGTTCAGTATTTTGGTAGTTTAAGTGTGACAGTATTTGGCAGGTCTGGGAAGATGCCTGGAGGATGTTTCTCGGCTTAAGAGATGAATTATCTTCCTCTCGTCTGTGTTTGCTCACGCTGTAGACAGTGAGAGACGGGGGGAGCGCGGGAGTCCTGATAGATCGATGTGACAACGCTGATGCTGCTTATCCACACAATATTCTCACTTTACTTTTACATGTTTAATATTCTGCTCTAGATAATTACTCTTAGACAGGTTAGTAAAAGTTCGCATACATTATTTTATGTACAAAGCAGACATTTGATCATTGGCTGAAGAACTGTCTATTGTAATAGATCAAAATGTAATACATTCAAGGAACAAACAGTTGAGTTTAACCAACTTTAGGTCATTTACTTGATAATATTTTTGAGATAATCCATTCCCTTTGTTGCTCTGACAAAAGGTCATAGACAGTGAATACAGTGTTTTGCTATTTTAACAGGAACATATTCTGACAGAATTAATTAGTCATTAGTCATTAGAATGTTTGACAATGTTTGCCAACTCTGCCAGGCAGACACTTTCCAGTTAAAAAGGTGGCAAAAACACTCAAAGGCAGCATATCTTGTTCTAATCTTAATGGGTAACAGAACATCTATTGCATACCCGGAAAATGCTATAGTTTTTTGGTCAGCAGAGTCTTGAACAGGACATAGGATTGAGGACAAGTTGGAGGTTTTGTCATTTTGTGGAGATTCTTAGTCATTCAGTTGTCAGACTCATCCGCTGGTACAGCGGATGAGTCTGGTCGCCATAGAATCAATTCGATTTCTAGCGCGGAGCAAACGGGCAGCGGAGTTAGCCAATCAGAAAATGGCAGGACGTGACTGTTAACAAAGCGGCAAGAAAGTAAGCGATGCGAAAACTTTTTTTTTTTTTAAATAAAGGCTTCTAGTGCTGCAAGCTGCTGTGGTTTTAATGACTCAATATGTTTTTGGTAATTTAAAACGGAATTTACCGCTGAATGAAACAAACTCGGCTCCTCAGTGCTCGCGAAGAACACGTGACTTAAATAAGCGAATCAAAATGCACGGTACGGTTGGGATTTGAGTAAACCACTGCGGACAGCGTGGTGACCAGACTGATATTTCTCTGTAGAATAACACAGAGACATATCAGTCTGGATTTTCCAGGCAAGTCATTCAGATCAATAAAGTAAAATACCATCTTCGGGACACAGGTAGAAGGTACAAGCCATTTACAAAGTGCCTTTGATGAGGTTTCCTACTTTCCAAATTAATATCCAGATCCATTCTTCTCCACAGATTCTAATAATATAATCAATGTGCCTAAAAAAACTAACCAGAAATGATTGGAAAAATGTTGACATTAAACGGTTATGGAGCATGATCACATGTAACATTAAATAGAAAATAGAGGACAGATGACTGACAGATGACTTGAACTCTGCAAAAAAGCAAATTATAACCTTTAGTTTCTTACTTTCAGGTCTTCTCACACAGAACTAGAATCTCCATCTTTTACACAGTGTATATTTGAACCAATAACTTCCTTTTAGCAGCAAAACTTAGATAAAATATTGCCATTTATCCTGTGTCCCAGCTCTGAACTAGACAATAGCTCCTGGCCACAGCGGTGCAGTGTGATAGTGCTGCTGGCCGACGCTCTCCTCGGGAGCTACTTCAACTCTCTTCCTCTCTCAGCTCTAACATGCTAACGCTTATCCTTTTCATGGTTATCTCTGCAGCACAGACACCAAATGCTGACTCACGAGTGTGTATTTGGGTAAGATTAGTTGAATTAGTAATTTGGGGTTTTTGACCATGTTTTTCCTCAAAACCTGTTCCTTTTATATTATAATGTGAGAGCTAACTTTGAGAGAGACTGTAAATTCAAGAGGAAAGATATTGAAGGCCAAACATAATTACCTGTGCAAAAAAAAAAAAGCTGAATTGTGTAGCTTTTTTTCGCCGGCTATTTGCATTCCACTGTGATTTCTTGCCTTCATTATGATCCAAGTGGTGCATCAAGAATTTTTGTCAGGCATAAGAGCACAACATTTCTGAAAAAAGTGTGGTAATCTCTGTAAAAGGCTTCTTTCAATACTAAAGTGGCCTGTGGAGCATCTTGTGTCATGTCGCAGTGCTTCCCTGAGTGCAGCTTTACAATAAGTATAGTCTATAGTCAGAGGATGTCTGGAAAACTGATGCGACAGTGGGATTTATTGCATCTTAATTATTCAAAAGTGTGTGTGCGCAACGTCAAATGAGAAAAGCGAGAAAGGGAGCCGGGGAGTCGCCAAAGTAAAGAGGCAGAAGAGATGAAAAATGAACGACAAGGAGGAAGCAGGGAGCCATTTTTCTGAGCTGGAGTTTGTTTTTTTAGTCTGGGTTATATTTTTAAACACACAGCTATTATTCATCTCAAGTATTTGCAGCGTTTTGAAAAGATGGAGCTTGGTAAAGGTAATGAGGAATGAGGTAAAGTGGAAAAAGCTAATGTTATTCTAAAAAAGGATTCATTAGACATCAGATGAGTCATGTTCAAAGCAAAATTATCATACAAATGCAGATCATACTGACACTATAGCTAAGGTAATTGCAGAACTATAGTGGAATATCACAGTAAATAAATCAATAAATCAGCAGTGCTGATGGATTTACAATATGCCATATAAGGAATGTTTTCCTCTAAAGTCCCCTATTCTGTTGAACCAACTTTATGGAGCTCATAACCATGTAATACTGCTGTTTCCACCTCAAAAACAAACCTGGAGTAGTATTTTGTTTCATTCATGCATGTTTGTGTAATCCTGTTTGCTGAGCCCATCCATTTCTCAAGAGCTTCTCAAAACACTCAGTCTCACAGCTCTGTGTAAACATTTGAAACCAGGAAGTACTCCTGTGTTTTTTAAAGCCCATACACCATCACTCATTCATATCATTTTTCTATTAGCGTCATGTTGCTAATAGCCATGCTAAATTGCTATTTTATGCTCTGTTCAGTCCCCGCCGTTGCCAGCAGGGCGTCTAATTAGTGTGACCACCTGTCCCACTTTTGGTTGTACTGCACAACCATTTAGGCATCGATCCCTCCGTCCCACTTGTTAAGATAATGTCCCACTTTTTTGTTGGTGCCCAGTGCATATTATAAAAGTGAGATTCAAGTTAAGAACAACAAGGTGAGGTCTTGAGTAAAATGTAGAAAAAATCCTATCTTGCTGGGTTGGAATGTCTGGTTGTTGTGGAGCTGTGAGCTGGGGTTGGGGCTGGATTGTTTTGAGAACATACAGACTGAGATTTGATCTTTTTCTGTTCCATCTTTTTTATTCCAATGAATAAAATCTTGATAAATACATTACTTGCAAAATAGAATCATATGTTTTATAGGCCCTAAACTGAAGCAACTTCTCCCTCTGTAAGTTGGTAAGTTAGATTTTTAGGTCAAACCATTTATTTCTCAAGTCCATCACACCTTGTCCCACCAAATCACACAACTTGTCCCACTTTTTGTACTTTTTGAGGTGGTTACCCTACACCTACACCCTCCAAGTGTTCTCTGGAAAGTCAAAGTAACAGCTACCCAAAAGAAGATATCATTCCATACATATACATTTTTTAAGTTGAAGTAAAACCTGAAACACTAAATGTGAAAAAATGCCAAAACTATTTCAAAAAGCCTGAATAAAGCACAATATTTCACCTTTACAAATTAAGGAACACAGCACAGTATGTTTATGGCACATCCGCCATGGCATTGAATTTTTAGTATTTTGCAACAGTGCCCAGATTTGGACTGGATCCAGGGATCATCTAGTTCAGGCGTAAATGCTCTCTACATTGAGCCACAAAAACACTCTCACAATGGTAAAGAACAAAAATAACTTTTGTTTTTGTTTCTTTGCTGACTCCTTGTGCCTGGAATTAGTATCTTAGCAGCTGGGACAATACAACCAACAAACCAACCAAAAAAACAACCTCAGTGAAAACATGTTTAGATGGAGGTAATACAATTTTGGCTCTAACTGTTGGTTAGATGCAGAACAGGCTTATCAGTTGCCGTTTGTAAAGACTATAGCCACATTTTAAAAGCAGGTTATTGTCTCAGGAGGCATTATATCAACATAGAAATATGGGTATTAAGTTCTTTGTTGTTACACTGACCAATCAAAAATGTGTTTAGTTGTAGCTGCATGAAAATAATATTGGTCTATATCTGAGGCAGCAGACAGCTGTGAAGAAAGATGCAAGAAGAGCCAGCCAAAAGGGAAGTGTGCTCACAGGAGGGGGCTCTGGACTTTGATGATGACACACAGTGAATGGAAGCCATGTTTTATTCTGATGAGAAAGTTTGCATGTGGTACACTAGGCCCAGGCTAAACAGAGGCACACATGAAACCAGCCAATACACGGCTCCCCTGGGTAATTCAAAATAGATTATAACAGCGTAGTCATCCTGTTGTGTGCTCCATAAATATCCTTTCCCTTTGGTTCTGAGCTCCAGTGCTAAAAGTAAGATGTGTTTATTAGGGAATGCTTCTCAACAGTTAGACTTAAAGCACTTTAATGAATTAATAAATGATTTCAGACTGTGTACGGTGTCTCCTGGGTCACTTAATCATTGCAAGGCTGAATGTCAAGTACACTTTGTTGGCACTGGTTTATTTAGTGTGTTAGCAAGATAACTGGAAATGTAATAATCGGATTTGGGCCCAGGAAAATTTTGTGAGTGGATCTGAAAGATAATGTGGGTCTAGGAATTTTTTCAAGAATATCAACCACAATGGGAGTCATTGTACACAGTAATAAGTAGTTTTAATGGAATCTTTACAATTGAGAGATGCAGTATAAGGGTTTTGTGGTTCAAAGGATAGCGCATTTACCCTCGAACTAGATGATCACCAGTTCAAGTCTAGACATATGTTTATCTTTACCATTGCAGGATAGGACCAGAGATACTAACTCCAGCCACAAGGGTCCAGTAAAGAAACAAATATCGTAATTTTCCGCACTATAAGGCGCACCTAAAAGCCTTTAATTTTCTCAAAAACCGACAGTGCGCCTTATATATGGATCAATGTTGGTTAATTATGGCTACTGTATTCAGGGGGCGTTGCCGAAGTGACAGGTTTTAAAAGCAAAGCTGGCTCTACATTCTGCTCAACCAGACATCCCAAATCATACGTGAGTCCTAAAACTAAAGCAGTTGTCCTTTTGTTGTCCTAGTTGTCCCGAAAATGATATAAGCGCGGAGTCTGAAGCAGTTGTTGTCTGATAAAACATAAGAAGTACTGTTGCTAATTGTGTTAGCTCCTGTATGTAATGGCGAATCTCCGCAGGTGATGCGCAGATGGTCAATCTGTCTTTAAAATGACTTTAGCGACTGAATAGAGGAGAATCTAAGCTTTAAAATGAGGTATAACATGTCCATATTCAGCAAATTTTAGCCATGATTAGCTGTGTTCAAAGCACTCTGTTGTAAAAATAACTTAGCATCACAGAGCGGGGACAGACGGCAAAAAGACGACACGGTATGGGATGAATGAGATACAGCAGTGTGACTGTATAAACTATAAAGTAACCCCTATATAAGTACTCGTATCGGTACTCGGTATCGGCGAGTACTCAAATGGAAGTACTCGTACTCGTATCGGTTTGAAAAAAAGTGGTATCTGTGCATCCCTAGTTTTCAGCGAGGGAGTTGTAAGAACGCTGGTTTGTATTCTATTAATAAAGTTTGACTGACTGACTTATCTGACTGTTTTATTGACATTCCCTTTAGCGCAGCGCCATCTAGTGGATGCGCCTTATAATGCGGTGTGCCCTATATATGAAAACAATTTTAAAATAGGCCATTAATTGAAGGTGCGCCTTATAATCCGATGCGCCTTATAGTGCGGAAAATACGGTAATTAGTTTTAGTGGATTCTTTACAATTGTGAGATGTAAGGGTTTTGAGGTTCAAATGGTAGAGCATTTACCCCTAAACTACAAGACCTTAGAGTCTAGGTGTGGGCTCTATATCGTCACCATTGTGAGACAGGGCCAGTGTGTTGCCTTGTTTCACTGCTTAACATTTTTCTTTACTTGCTTCTCACATAAATTGTCGTATTTACTGGCTTTGATTGATTTCATGATGTACATCTCTTTTTATCTCAGCCACTGTTGTCGCACCGAAGCACATATATGAATGAAAGTTTATGCTGTTCATTTTTTCACTCGCTCACTGTCAGCCTGCATCACTCCTTCTCACAGACAATTACCTCCACACAGACATATGCTTGGTCAATACAGCACAGAAACTCACAGCGTTTACCTCGGCAGAAGCTTAGTGGATGCGGATGGCTGACCTTCAGACTGACACCGCACACGCTAAAACACACACACACTCGGAGAGAACTGAGAATTTATACACAAGTGTGCCTATACGTGAAGCACACACGAAAGTTAACTCTGTAGTTAAACTGTAGCGATCAGGACAATTGTCTGAGTGATCAGCAGAAGTTGCTCCTGTGCATTTCTAAAGCCCATACACCATCACTGGATTTGTTATGATCATTTCAGCGCTTAGATTACCGTCACTACAAAGCAAACACTATATCTATTAGTGTCATGTTGCTAATAGTTGTGCTAAATAGCCATTTTATGTTCTGTCTTCCAGTAGGGGGCAACAGACACCTAATCCAAGCATTCTCTGCAAACTGAAAGTAACACCTCCCCAAAAGACATTTTCCATACATATACATTATTATAAAATGTGAAATACTAATGCCAAACTATTTCAAAAAGCCTGAAAAAGCACAAGATAGGACCTTTAAATGGCACAAATAGCACTACATGAACTAAAATCTTAATCTTTATGGTTAGCTGGACAAGTAGTTATGGAAATGTAGTGGGCTACAATAGTTTTTCATTGTATGCTCTGTTTAACCCATCCAACACCCCTGATGAATTTTGGTGTAGAACAGAATACATTACAGTGAAGGTGACTTTTTTTTCTCTTTTTTGTTTTTGTTTTGTTTTGTGTATGAAAAGGTTTGTGAGTCTCCAAAGCATTTGATACTTAGTCATACAAATACTTAGTCATAATGTAGACCGTACGTGGCCGAGTGCTACTGCAATATAATTTCCAATATCTCATGCATTTTAAAGGATGGTGTGTTAAAAAAACTCCAAATCTTGCTAAAACCATCAAGAAAAAAGACTCAAAATGCATAACTCGGAGGTGAGTCTAAACTAACCAGCAGAGGTATCCAAAATGACTGGCAGTCTCAAGGTCAGAAGGCAGGCAAAAGTCAAAAACACAGAAGAAATGCACAAGGAACATGATTTGAAGGCTGGAACGCTGACAGACAACGATGGGAAGGTAGTGAGCATAAATACTTCTACTACTACTGGATTGGATTTATGTTGCGCTTCACAAGCTTCTCAAAGCGCTTTACATGAGTCCATTATTCATTCCTCAGTCACACTCAGTGGTGGTGAGCTACTTTTATAGCCACAGCTGGGGCAGACTGCCAATGTGCACATACAGCCCCTCCAACCACCACCAAACTGACACATTCATATAGGTGGGTGAAGTGTCTTGCCCAAGGACACAACAACAGAATGCAATGTTGGCAGCAGGCCTTGAACCACCAACCAACTGATACCGAAACAAGGCACAAGGTGAGCATCAAAATAAAGCAAAAAATGACTAAAATCTGAAAAAAAAGTTGCTTGACATTATAATTGCTTACATCAACTCTAGTACCAAGATGTACCAAGTGAGCACTTTATAAAGCAGTTGTGTCATTTCTGTAGGTTGTCACATTTGGAACAAGTTAACTGCTTGATATGCAAATATGAAAACCTGCACCAGCATCTTGTATGCAAATGTCAAAATCAACGTTAGCAAAATGAATGAAATTGCGAGCATAAGGCTTTTGACTAGCAGAGACACAAAATTAACCTGAACCAGATGGAGGATGTCTAAGGGCACAAATTCAGACGACACTGCTTTTTTAACGCAAATGTGCTGCTTTCACTTCATTTTTGTGCTGATTATATGCGTCTTTGTTTCAGTCGACCTCACTCAGCAGTTCATATGTACAAGTGTTAAACCTTAAAAAATACGGCAATGTCTGTAGTAATCATCTAATCATTGTCTACAACAACAACAAAAAAACAAGCATTCTTTTGTGTTTAGCAGACAGTCCATATAGTCTTTGCCTTCTCTGTGTGAAACTTCAAAGCACTTGGTCGCTGTCCATCCTGTAGCTGCTCCCCATCTACTGTAATGCACAAAAGAATTCAAACTGGCAATTTTGAGCAAATGAAAAGGCATGACACAGCCCTAAAGCTCTATCCAGTTGGAGTTCATGGTGAGAATGTGTCCGGACTGACAGCTTTTGTAAAGAGCAGAGCAGCAGGATCAGGGTTTGGGCAGCAGCATGAGCCTCACACAACAGTTGGACATCCAAAATTAGTACATGTTTCTCAGCTGAATAGTTGGGAGGACCTGTTGTTTTGACAGTGGCACGTAAGGAAATCATGCAGAAAGTGAGTCCTGTCAGGGAAACATGGTCAGGGCTGTCGGGCTGAGGTTTACGGGTGTGGACAAATGTACAGTGGGGAGTCTACAGCCGAAGGCAAGGTGCTGTTAAGCTGAAACATTGCAAAGGTGAGACACTACTAGGGATTTTCACATTAAAAAGGAATATATAATGCTGATTTTAATAGTAATTGTAGATTGACAAATCCCTCTGTAAAAATCTTACAAATACAGTTAAATATAAGACTAAAATGTAGTGTGGCTAGGTTAATGTTTTAGATAGAAATGTATGGATGCATTTTCACAAAATGTAATAAAATAAACATAATTGATTTCAGTGTGAAAGCTTCAGGTTAAGAGAGCAAACTGACCCAAAAGTAAGGAAAACAAAAGGCTTTACCTGTAGCATCTCAACTTAAAATTCTAAATGTACTTGATTCTTAAAGGAAGAATAATAAAAAGAATAATTTATTATTTGGCAGCAGAGGTGTGACTCTCAGACTGGGTGGGCGGGGCCTTTCTGTTTGGACTTTGCATGTTTTCCCTGTATAAGGGAATTCTCCCTGACACAGGGAAAACATGCACAAAAGGCTAAACCTGCACAAGAGGCTAAACCTCCATTGGTACTCCTGACCAAGACCATGGCTCAAGACCTGGAGAAGTGTTCCCGGGTCAGAGCTCGCCCACTGCTTCTGACAGGTTGTCCCAGCTGCAATGAAGCCGTGACTGAATAAATCTGGAGCACCTGTGGTTAGCATCTAGAGCCATCACAATGGCAACAAAAGAGAGAATTAGAATCAGCAGGTGACAAAAGAAAGCACTAAACGCTGTTAATCAGGTGAGAGAAGTTATTAAATTCACTCTGGTTCTGTATTTGTACAACACGCTGCAGATAAATAAAATGATAGGCCACTTCCAAATCAACAGGAGAGAAATGATTCACTGTGAGTGAAAAACCAGATTGTCCTGCTTTCGAAAAGAAAGTCAGGGGAGGCTGGCTTGCCAGGCTATCAGGAAGGGCATCTGGTGTAAAACCTGCCAAAAGACTGATGAAAATGATGTGCTGTGGCGATCCCTGAAAAAAAGAGCAGCCAGAAGGATAGTTTTTGCCCAGTTGTAATTCTTAAATGTTTTCCAGCTTCAAATGTGTGACAGACAAACATTGTGAGTGTGGCCCAGTGGTGGACAAACAAACCTCAGCATGAAGCATCATTTAACCCTTCAGATGAACACTGTCAACACTGATTTATTCAACCGATTTGTGCTCATATCATGGTAAGCTGTTGCAAAGCTCTATCACTAAGTCATATGCTGTGGGTTTAATTGTTTTGTCTCCAGTAATTCCAGCATGATGCCAGCAGAGATTCCTGTTTGTCATTCATAGATGACTGACCTGACACATTTACACTTGCTGCTGCAGAGGTCACTATTCGACCTGTTATTTTAACATGTGACGATGGTGTGTTTGGGGATTTGAATGTGTCCTCTTCACTCGTTCACACAGCACCACTCTGCTGCTGTGACTGGTCGTAATTGGACTCTGATGGTTTTATACTGAACGGCTGAACAGATGGAACATGTGGCTGGCTGTCTCACACCAGTGTTAAAGGTAATCTGGTGTTTATCATGCAAACACACCACTCCTGCTGTTAAATCACCATTCTGACAAGTGTGTAGAAATGTGCAGTTTAATATGTGAGAACAGAAAGAACCTTAGAAAGACAAGTAATAAAAATAAGTCCCTAAAATCATATCATTACTTAAAGCAGCCTTAAGTCTTTCTTTAAAAACAAACTGCAAAACTGGAAAACAAAACTAACACAATTGTGACATATTGTATGTTGATACAGTAGCACTAGGCTTCTTCTAGTGGTACTCAGGAGTTTTGTAGGAGTCTGCAGTTCAAGTCCAGATTTACATCTTGTTTTGTCCAACTTTTATCCTGCTTTTGTACTGGTTAAGTCCAGGTTTAGTATTAGTTTAGACCTGGTTTAGACCTGGTTTAGTCTTGGTTTAGTTCGGTGTTAGTCCTAGTTTAGGCTCATTTTAGGTGGTACTTGAAAAGTTTGAGAACCACTGTGACACCATTTACACAACCAGGCATATTATAAATAATTAGGCACATTTTATATGCCTAAAACTAATTTTATTTCCTGAATCCTTGACTGAAAAATGATTTCACAATTTCAAATTACTTAATGAAATGTCTTTGGGCAACAGAAATCTTTGTAAAGCTCATAATAAAACCTAATAGTAATTAGTATTAGGTATAAACTTTTAACCTATAATTAATTCCTCTACAGCATTATTAAAAGCATTAATCTCTGTTAATGCTTTTGCTGTTGACCCTAAACACTTTATATTGTTTCTCCATTTGCTTTCCTTGAAACAACCACAGTTTTCCTGCTCTGTCTCCCACACCATGTGTTTGTCTGTGGGCATCCATAGATAAATTCATTAGCATTTGAAAAGACTTGGCTCTGGCCTGTTTCACACTGCACTGGGCACTTTTAATTGCTATTGAACAGGGGTCAGTCTAGTTTTGCGTTACTGCGCTCGAGCAGTTGTAATACAGTTTTTTGGAGTGTGTTTCCACGTGTGTTCACAGCTGCCGTGTGTAGACACTTCTGTTTGTGTGTGTCCCACTGGGGCATCTGTTCCTACTGTCTCTGAAGAATAAGCAATGAAAAATGGAGCTTGTCATTTGCTGGCCTACTTTTCAAACACATTCATTTACAAACAGCCGAGTGTCATGAGGAAAGGCTTTTAGTAAAAACCTAAGGTCCCAGGTCTCCCAAACATGTTAATTACATTAGTTATGCCATTTTATATCAATATTAAGCTTTGTTTTTATACATTTGCTGGTATTGACAGGCTTTTTGTGTAGGTGTTTTCTTTGTAATGCATGCATGCAGAGAACATGCACGGCTATAATTGGCCTCGTGTGTGCATGAGAATCTAGCATGCTGTGTGAATCCATTCTGGGTGGCTTGCCACTTTTGCATGAATCACTGTGTATATATGTCAGTGGTGTGTAGATTGGCCACTAAAGAGCTGCAGTGAGTGACAGCATGTTTGAGTGGGAGTGTGCTAATGTGGCTGCCGTCAGCATGTCAGGTGTCTTTCCATTTCACTAAAGCACCATTAAAACAGAGAAGTGCATGTATTGTGAATTCATGAGCTATAGATTGTTTGGTGGAGCTGACATGCCTGATTTACACTCGGGTGGAAGAGCTGCTGCAGTTCAGGTGTGACTGTGTCTAAAGTTAACATCTGTCTCTGTGCCTCCATCTTACTTTGTCTCGTTCTTTATTGAGTAACCCTCAACTTTGACATGATTAAACAAACCAGCAGGGTCCCCAGGTAATGCACTGGGGAATCACACATCCATCACTGCAGTCCCACTGACTGGAGCCATTGTTTAAAGGTCTAACTCTCTGACACAAGGGAAGTGACTATAGAGAAGAGATGATTTAAGTAATGTGGACATTTACAGCAGTTACTGATGCCTTAAGGATCGTGAGCGTGTGAGTCTGCCTTTTACAAGCATTGACTCACAGGATAAGTTTAAAACCAATCGTGCTAAAGGATCCTGCCTTCTCCACTTGCTTCATTAAGTACTGATTTTGAACTGGTGAGCTGCAAAAACTTTTCCCCTAATGGGCCATTTACACAGCAATGCATTTTGCAGAAACCACAATGATTATGTCGTGGCTAAGACTTTTGTTTATACACGGATGGGATTCTCACCTCAAAAAAATACAAACTTTAGAAAGTGGTCAAGGAGAAGTTTTTGTTTTGCTGCAGGTCCTGGTGCACATTTGTACAGACTGAGAAAACAATGAAGCAACAGCACAGTTCTAAACAGCTGTTGGTTGACTGCAATGACTGCTGGGACAATTATAAAAATGAAAAATAAAATGTGGTGAATTTATGCTTCATAAACTTATATTACTTACAGGTAAGTTTTAGCACAGCAGAGTTCTGACTTCTTCTGGTGTGTAGTATTTTTGTCAGTAAGGGGCACACTGACCCTTGCTGGTCTAACAGGCTTACTACACATTATTCACACCTTCTATAATTTTCTTAACACCTGAGCATTTCTGTGTCAAAACAGATTGGGGACGGCATGATTATGTTTTACTCACCAACATTCTTGTGTAAACAGCCCCTAAAATATAATAATTCGTCTAGGGCTTGATTTTTGTGGATTTTTTTTTTCCACATTTCATTCAATTCACAATTTATTTATTTTTTGTTCATTGTGTTGTCTGACATAAGAAGCTATTTTAATTGAGGTTTGTTAGTTAGTTAGTAATGAGAATATTGCAAAGCTATGCCAGCAAAAAAGCAGCATTGTGCATTATTCTCAGTGACATTAGTAACCCACTCTGCTTCCAAAGGCTAGTTCTGCTATATATGCTTATAGCTCCAGAGCACTTGGTTAATCAAAATAAATAAAGTAAGTTTGCGTTGTCCACCACACTACGCTGTTTGTTTGGGCCACATTGCTGCCACCTGCTAAACAAAGGCATTACAGAGGTAATAAGACTACTTCCTCTGATATTATTAGTGTTTTTAGCGTCTGCAGCGTCTCCACAGTCAGTATTTAAGCTGATCAGGGCACTAGCAGTAGCATTAGCCACAACACAATGGGCAGTGCAGTGCTTAGAGAATGCTAAATTTGATTTTACGATAGAGGTATTTTTGACATTGTCATTCATCATTAAGACATTCTGAAGAGGACTGGTCTAAAATGTGCATGTGATTAAAGCTAAATTGAATCAACAATTCTCAGATTACACGATTATCAGGAGCACTCTAATTGTCGAGTATTATCATGATGCTACACCATCGCACTACAAGATTATATGCCCACGTCTGAATGTAAATCTTTCATTATTTTTAACTTTTATTCCAGCTGAATTATTATAGAATCCTCCTCCCCTCTCCTCTCTCCGCTGTTCACTGCCGTGCAACAAAAACTATTCCCCATTCACCGTTGCCCTTGTTTAATGTAAGTGAAACTGATCAGGCAGATACAGATAGCACTCTCCTTACCCCTCAGTCCTCATGCGTTTCTTCCACCACGCACTTTCCAGCTTCTCGTTATTTCTTCTTCCGCTCCCACTCTCCTCTCTCTCGCTCTACTGTGTGTCACGCATGGCATTTAAATTCTCCACCAGTCTTTGCCCAGCCCTGTGTTACCCTAATTGAAACTGATAGGGCAGAGCCGTGTAGCGTGTGGGAACCGCCATGTTGTTCTCCCCGAAAATGGCCTTATGATATATTTATCATGGCATAAGCAATAGGCACCGGTCTTCTGACACAAAACAGCTGCAAGGGGGGGAAAGTAGAGTCTTATTTCTCTCTTTGGGACGGCTCACATGTGGGCGGCCATACATTATGTGTGATTTGTGTTCTTTGTGCACGAATGTCCTGTTCCTCCAAAGTGACACCTTTCATAAAAGCCCATTGCGTGCCAGGAAGTTGCCACAAACACACATCTGAAAATGCATATTTCTATCTCTCAGGTTCTTCAACGACATGACAAGTTTAAATATACTGTTTTGATGATTCTCTGGAGCTAGCTATTATAATGAAAGACTATGTTAATTTGAAAGTGGACCTACCAAAGCCACCCACAGAGCTATGATATGACTTGGAAATTAAGTCATAAATTAATAAGGTGCAAGGGACGTACTGTACACATCTTTACAGAGCATTATCATGTTCTGGAGAAGAAGGATGCTGTCAATTACACCCACCAGATTATAAAAACATTACAAACTCAAACTACAAAAAATGGAATTATAAGTGAAGCTGTTAATGGCCATTTTCGCACTGTTTATTAAAGGTGAACTTCCCAATTTTTTCTCCTTGTATGGGAGGAAAAGTAATTATTCAGTCAATAGCACGGCATAATAGAAGTCATCTCTGAAGAAATGAAACTCTGAGACCTCATCTGGGTTTCATTATAAAGCGTTTTGGACCCTGGGGGAAGTAGAGCAGGGACTGGATTTTTTGGCCAATTACAGAACAAAGGGGGCTGGTCCCTTTCGGGTCAAGGACACTTTCATTGGATGAGTCAAAGCTTGTGCATGTCTTTATACACTGGAATAATGGCAGCAAGTGCTGGCTCCAACTGCTCAAGCCAAAAACAGCAGAAAGAGACAAAAATTTTGAAGCAAAGCACAAATCTGACACAAGACCCTCCTTAACTTCTTTTTTTTTTCTGCTGAAAACCCACATTTACAAATGAACTAAGTCTTATTGATCAACCTGGTAGTGTTTTTGTCTTGGTAAGTTTGTAATTCGACCTTTTTATCTGATCTCAAACAAACCCTATTTGTGATTTTCTTTGTTGAAGACCACCATCTTGTTTTACAAAACTGGATAAAAGCAGATTTAGTAAAGTGAGACATCCCTAATATTTTTTCTGTGACTAGTGAGATTGATAGACTATGTTCATATGAAAAGAACATTGTATGTTTTGATTATGTTAGATTTATAGCCTGTTTTGTCAGTGTTGCATTGTCACAACATTTGGAGTTAGTGGTTGCAGAATATCCCCATGCACCTAGCACATCTAATGGATCTATCAGCTCTGTGTGAAGAAAATACTTATGCAAATACAGTACACAGTACAGTACATTAGTCATTAATAAACTAGAAAGGTTTTGGTTAAACAAGTTAAAATAAATAAATTATAACTCAAGTAATCATTTGCTTTAGCAGTATGTAATACTGTCTGTTTCTTATCATTTATAAAATCCACTTTACTATTCCTTACTTTAGCAGATATTTAGTGTTTACCCAAATATGTATCTGTTGCTGCCTGAGGGAGAGGTGTTAGTGTATTGGGCTGATGGAGCATCAGTGCCCATGGTCTGGGCAATCAGAGGTCAACAGGTGAACAACAGAAGGCCATAATCTTCAACTAACCACAGACGCTGTTATGCAAATGTATAAATTCTGCACAGAGTTTAAGACTGACAATAATCATTATGGATTATTGTTATTATAATTTTTTTTTTTTACATTTCAGAATGCTACCTGTCAGTAGCTTGGTATCTATGATGTGTACACTATTAATAATGCCTTATTAAACTGAGTCAGTGATCATAAAATAGACTCCGAGATGAAGCTGGATGTGTAGATATAGATGAAATAGAAATAGCAGTAATTATATGTTCATCAGATAAAGAACAGGATGATCCAGTGTCAGAACAAATGGACTGCCATATTCACACAGATAGATACTGAGTTAAAAAGAGAGTTTCTGCTGCTGTATAATATTAATTTATTGTAAATATGATTTCTGATGTTATGATTCACACATGTATCCCTAACGTGAATTTGAAAGTTTGTGTCTAGTGACACAGGACAGTCTCCAACTAATATCTCCATTCCCCAAACTCATACAATATCCACCCCTGTTTATTCAGTGAAAGACCTGTGATGAACAAACTATTACAGTGACTTGGTAAAAATGTCATATATATGTCATATATGTAAGATTTATATTGTTTATCAAGTTTTGTAAATCCTTTTTAATTGTTTTTTTAATAATCAAGCTAAAATTATTCATAATCATAAAATAATTAATCATAAAATAATTACTTATATCAGTAATTTATTTACAATATGTGGTAGTAAATGTGGTGCACAGTGGTTGTACTGATGAGCACAAAGCCTCTAAAATCAACATTTACAACTTATTGAGACATAATGAGTAAATCTTTGAAATTCTGCTGCCCTTCAGTCCCATTGTTGCAATACTGCAATGTTTCTGTAAAAACTCACCAAAATGTAAAAAATCTAAAATCAAGATGATTTATGCATCCAAGGCCTCCTACAACAATATTTCAAAGGTCAAAAAAAGTTTTTCTTTTTCTGTGTTTGGGTTTTTGGGGGTCAAACGCAATAAAACACAAAAACAGGTATTCAGGTATTTCTTTTTTAACTTTTACACTTTTTTTATTTACTTTCTAAAAGTGGGCTATGTTGGTGACAGACAAACAAGTCAAACACAAACCAAACCAACACACCAACCAGCTCACTGGCAAAGGAAAAAAAAAGGCAGACTTTACAGTGTAAGATGTCCACAGATGACCTTATTTCACTTTACTACAACACTGTTAGCAGCTCTCTCTGGTTAAATAGCACTATGCTGGTAGCACTTAGCACATTTGTTGATAATACTGTATAAGAGCTGCTTACACACTGATGAATGCATAGGCCATGAACCATTTCAGGTTAATCATGTTTTCAAAGTCCTACATATACATTTCATTTTCATCATTCTCAACACAGTGAAATAACGAGATTAATAATAAAATGCTTTTTTAAATTATGGCTTTTTTGACTAATGATTCAGAATCTGCTCACACTTCTTTATAAGAGCAGCTTCACATGCCAATGCACCCTCGGCTCCTGTCCTTCCATTTTCTGGCTGATGGCTCTTTTATAACTTCCAGTCTTTGATGAGATCATAATTACCTTAATTGGTGTAATTAATCAAATTACCTTCTCGTGTTAATGAGATGAGAGCGCCACTTGTCATGTTTGTGTGGCAGGGACACCTCTTGTTTATGAGGGATTACATTCATGAGGGATGTGTAATGAACTTATACTTGTGTTTGGGCTTTTAATTCAACCCACAGATGCAATAAAAAGCAAAGGGATTAATAGGTATTTGTGTGATTTAGTGTAAGAACCAAAACACAGCTGTTATTTAGTGCTGTTTGAAGAAATGTTTGGAATATTTTTAATGTTTTAAACTTGGGGTTATTTTGTTTGTTAGTCTGCAAGTTATAACATTATTAATAGTCAGATTTTAATGAAATGTCCAAGAAAGATGCTTTCACACATGAACTGTGACTGTTCTGTTCCAAATGTGTTTAATTGTTGCATAGTGCCAGAAAATTTGGTCTGTATCAAGGCTGGTTTGTTCACAACAAAGTTCACTGGACCACTTTCACACCAGCTAAAATAAAGCACACTATCTAGCCAACTAAGTTCATCTTAATCTGATCAAATGCGGCAGGTGTGAAAGCAAACTAAATCACTATCTGGATTCAGGTACTGTATTTCTAAGGGCGTTTTCACACCGGCACTGTTTAGGTCGGTGCAAGAGAGTTTCGACCCCAGTGCGGTGCGGTTGGATCAGTGTGGACACAACAAGCGGCTGCTCTCAGACCGCTCTGAGCAGGTGGAGGCGCACCAGAGGCTCTCGCCACACCCTGGAGCGGTGTCTGTGGTGTGAAAACTGCCGACTTTGGGCTGACCCACCAGTAGTTTCGCTAGAAATAATTACCGTCTGACGTTTTGCGGGACCCAAGTGGATTAGTAGGTTACAGTCCAGTAAGCAAACTGTCTCAGCGTGCATAAAAAGAAGTAGCAGCCAAACACACACAGTGTGAATGTCGTATCCCTGAGCGGTGCGTGCATCATGGCGGATTGAATTTTTCCACATCCGGCCATGTTCCACACAGAGCTAAATTCCTTTTTTCTTGAGAGCACTATTTTACAAAGGCTATGGCCTCTGCATGTGTCCCCATAAATAGTTTTACAGGCCACAGAGAGGGGAAGCCACGCATTAAGCGCGCAATGATGCATTCAGGTGCGCTTCGTAACATTTTGAAATGTAGCACTTGAGGCCTGTTGTCATGGAAACAAGTCCGTCGATCAGCTGATGTTTATCACGTGGCTTATGGTGCAGCGTTTGAGGTTAATGGTAAATAACACGTGTGAGCATGAACCAAACTAACAGAAAAGTAAACACAACTGCATCCAGTGCACCCTGAGGCTGTACCAACATGTGTGAAAACTACATTTACCATTGTGACGGCAGTCAAAGCCTTAGCAGAAGTCTGCAGTCTTTAAGAGATTCTAGTTTATTTGGCGGCCGAATCTATTGTATTCATGTGTTTAATTGGCTGTCTATATATTTTTTCTAAATAAAAGTTAACACAAATATATACTGATTCTATATAAATGGTTACACTTCCTTGACTATATGAGATATGGATAACTAGCTAACTAACTATGAAATCCTTCAAATGGCATATCAAGATGGATTTGATAGGACAGAAAGGCCTTCTAAATGGAAAGAGAACATTAACATGTCATGTTTATTTACCTATATACTGGAGTAGATATGAATATTAAATACCATAACCTCCACAGTTCTATGTAGTAAACCTTATTGCCATACAATTGACTTGTTTTGTCTTTCTCTATCGCTCTCCACAGTAAGTACCCAGGTGCACCATTGGCATAATGTATCTATAAGGGGCTCTGGTCTCTCACCGATCTGAACACATTTCTCTGAACAGCAGAAGCCAGCTCTGTAGTCATGTGTGTGTCACATTGCACAGAGACATCTTGTCCCCAAAGTACAGTGGCAGGTCATAATGGTGTTTCCAGGCACTATTCTTCCTCCCCTACCACACACCTCTAACTCCTTCACTTTTTTATGTCTCCACTAAAGTAGGACAAGGACACAGGGAGACAAAGTAGTGCTTATTAGTGCCCTGGCCTGGACACACACACACACACACACACACACACACACACACACACACACACGCACTAACAGTCCCTCGCTGGAAGGTGACTGCGGGAGATGAGAGGAACCAGTCATTTTGCTACAGTTACCTCCTGTTTTATCAGATAAGTACAGGGCATCCAGATGACAGACCAAGCCAAGGACATATGGGACTCCTCCAGCATGTCCACAGTCACAGTGGGAAGACGTCTCAGGACAGAGAACCAGTGCCTTGAAGCATTGGAACACCTGCCAAAATGGGACACACAGTCTGTCAAGGATCACTGGTTCGTTAAATGAGACATAGTAAGAGTTTTCTACAGGCAAAATAAAAAAGTATAAAATTACTTTTAAAATAAATACAAATCAATAAATTAGAAAATTGCAGAGGAGAGAAATTATTTAAATAGTGACATAATTCGGTGACTATGTATCTATGGCTGTAGATGAAAAACAAAATTCTGTATCTTATCAAATAAAAATATTACTTAACAAAAAATAAAAAATAAAGAAATTAAATACAGTATATACATGCTATAAATATATCACACAGATTTTTAAAATAGAATTACTAAAATAAATTATTTTTTCCACAAAATTCTAAGTTTATTAATGTCCGCCGGCAGGTCTTCATATACTCTTAATTGTGCATATTAATATTAATGAGTATTAGTTCATTAGCTATTCTACAAATATCACACAATGAGCTTTGGTAAAGACAGCAATCAAAACAAAACATCCCATAAAACCAACTTTCATTGATATGGATTATTCTAAATATTTTGGCCATAATTATAATGAATTAGAATATACCACAATTTACTACAGGCCTGGTGCATAACATCTCAGTGATGTTTACCACCAAGCATTTCAAGTATTCAGTCTTATTAACTTTGCAAAAACAAAAGCTTATCTATTAGTTACAAGCATTTTTAAAATTTAACTTTTGAATATTTTCATGCCAGAGACTTTTACTCACAGATTGAGTGGAATTTTAACAGGTCCTAATAAATAAATAAAATGTTTCTTCAGTTGCCTATTTGAGAAGTTTTACCTTGAATGCTCCTGGTATAAGTTTCAAGTAGTGAGACAATAAAAATAAAAATAAAAAATACTCCAGAATACTTGGTCTACAGTATGATTAGAGACAGTGGAGCTGGAGGTAGCAGAGCTGAAGATTTTGAGGCAAGAGAAAAATTTATGGAAGAAGTGAAAGTGGAAGAACAGCTGAAAAAAAAAAAAAAAATAATAATAATAATAATGTAAATAAAGAACTGCTATATATAAAATGACGTAAGAACACTTTCTAACTATCCTTTGCCATGTGTATATGCAAGTAAAGACATATTTCATTGTTTATCCAATCAGGAAGTAGTTTTTCATCCCTTCCCCCTCCTCTGAGCTAATGAGTGCTGTCACAAATAAAGGTGGGCTGTCTCTCACAGCAGACACTCACATCTGATTAAAACATGCTTACCCCT
Source organism: Bostrychus sinensis (assembly GCA_020698575.1). Classification (NCBI taxonomy): domain Eukaryota; kingdom Metazoa; phylum Chordata; class Actinopteri; order Gobiiformes; family Eleotridae; genus Bostrychus; species Bostrychus sinensis. The sequence goes on from CM036258.1 coordinate 17,304,184, forward strand.
GCTGCCTGGCTGGTGTAGTGAGGATGTATATGTGTGGAGACATGTCATCAGCGACTGGCTCGACAGCTGCCAGGGTTTTGCATTTTAAATACATGATCTGCTCTCTACATCTTAGCTCAATGTTGCCAGCTAAGGACTGGTTTTGCAATTAAAAATTCCAGTTCTACATTACACATTTCTCCTTCTGCTTCCTGTTCTTGTTGAGTCTGTGTGGTGTTGGTCTTTCACTATGGCTTTTGTTCATTCTTGAGCATGCACCTTGGCTATCAAGGCTCTCAGTCAATGTCACACATAATTAACGCCCACAGCCTCACCTTGACAGGCCTTTTAGAGGAGCAGCGTCTGATGGCCACCTGCCTGAGAACCACATGCAACACCATGCGCCGTTTGTCAATCGATCCTTCTCCATACACTGTACTCACCGTCAACTCACACAGGGACACTGGAAGCCAGAGCTTGTAGATGTTAGTGGAGACGAAGATGGAAGCACATTCCTTATTTTTACACAGTGCAGAGTTAGTTGTAAAAGTCCAGGGGTGTGTCCACTTTGAGCCAATCGCAGCTCTCTCCCAGTCTCACTCAGCGCACACGAGGAAAGGATCAGTAATATGAAAATGAAACATTTATTCATAAACTGGGAAAATAATATAATGTGACTAAAAATATTTAATGCATTTTTTTTATTATATAATAACTCATGAACTCACATTTTTATATAAAATGCATTATGTCTGTGTTTTTTACAGATCTGTACACTGCTCTTCCTGGACCTTTTCATGCTAGAAGGTAAAAGGAGGCTCACACAGACAGAAACACTGATTTAGTGAACCCAGAGATTTGGATCAATGCCCCTCTCCACACATACGCCACTTTACTCTTCTAAGCATTATTATTAACCTGAAAATGTTTATGAGATGATGCACAGGCTGCAGCTGGGGTTTGTATGCAGTATTTTTTAATACAAGTTTTGTAGTTTCCACTTCTGTATTTTTTTTTTCTACTAAAGAGCTGTGAATTGATGTGATAAATGTTTCAGAAATAGCAGGATATAATTACTCTATGAATATCAGCCACATCTTATTATTAATATTAAGGTTTTTTAAATAAAATAAAATAGATTTTCCTTATTCTTAGGCTATGGTTATGTGCACATTAGTAACACACACATTTTCTTTTTATCTAATCTTTTGACTTCTAATCCCTGTGTGAGTAGTCTGCACCTGTTTGCTGCCTCACTGAAACCACTGCACTGTGCACTGTTTTTGTTTTTGTTTTTTGGCAAAAACTACTATTACTGTTCTAGTATTGTTTGGTTTCTAAATCTATTGAAGTGAACGTATGTTTTATTTTTCAAAATTTGAGCTGACCATTTTTCCGAGTGAATTCATATTTCAACAAGGCATAAAACACACTGTAAAACTAATCTAGCCTCTTTAACGGACTACATGAGCCACCATGAAAGACCAAACACATCAAGCCAGAATCTCCATGGCATTTACATTATGAGTCCTGACCTTGGCTTCATTATTTTATTAAAACTGTTGGAAAAATTATTAATAATCTGAGAGGCATGACTGACACTTAAGCTGCCATGTCATAATTGCTGGAACATATAAAAGTTATGCTAATGAGCTAATTAGCCCAGGCTATTAATGCATTAATTAGCATGGGCTCCTTTGGGTCAACATACTTGTCTTTGCATTAGCAGCATATTGACCTATCACTGCAAAAACATCATGTTAGTAAAAGGTCAGTCTAGGAAAATAAACCTTTTAATGAATGCATAGAAAACTTGTAGGAAACACGCTTTTCAATTAATGCAAAGTCGTGATGATTATTCAGTAGTCACTAATAGAATAAAATCATTAGTGCTGGAAAAATAAGTGTCCGTTTCTGTTTTCATGCTGCCCCTAACCTCTGAGCCTCTACTCTCAGGTTACCACAGCTCCAACACACCGGTGATTAGCCTGCCAGGATAATGAGGAAGTAATTACTGTTTTCCTTATTCACTTCACAAGGAGAAGTCATTTCTCCATCATGTTACCATTTAGAACCAAAACATTCAACACAAACTCAACAAAATGTAGACTTCCAGTTCATTAATACATTTACTAACCACAAAAATTGTAAAAAAAAAAAAAACAACAAAACAAAACGTGTTATTCTTATTATTCTTTTTATTTAAGATCTACAACTATCTGTGACAATCTATACTTTTACTATTGGGTGTTTTTATTTTTATTTTTATTTTTACTGGCAGTGATTTAACTTTGTAACTCTAAGGACTACAGTTCTCTCAGTACAATAACCCTCCACCAGATAACTTGCCAGGCAAAAGTAAAGGTCAGATTTTGATTAAATTTTAGGAATTATTATTTTAGAATTAGGATTTTGCCTTGTCTTGGCACTAATATCTATACCCAGGCCCGTCAACAGGTTTGCCGGGTTAAAAGTTGCAGTTGTTTTTAAGTTGATTATAGTAGTTTCACACAACATACAGTGTGCTAAATGACTTTCAATTGCAGAGAGAGAAAGAGAGAGTTACAATAAATCTCAGCCTGATGTATTTAATAGTCCATTATATCATTTTTACCCATATGAATTGTGTTGAAGTTAATCAAAGCCTACAGAGCAAACAGTGGACAGAGTCATCCAATTGATCATAATATAGCCAATCAGCACTCAAAGTAGGCAGTGTGTGTGTGCGTTGAGAGATTGACATAAATATCCATTGTAAATAAAGTTTTGCTTGATATAAAACACAATGTCCCATTCACAGATGCAGAGTTACACATGTATACTGCTCACAAAACTGCACTGTTTCCACTAAAAAGCTATTTAGTGTGTGTAAGTGCGTGTACGAGACCCCAAATGCTTCATTGTGATAGATGTGTCCCATTAAGAGAAAAGGGAAAGATGGAGGGAGCGAGAGAGAGAAAGTAGCATAAAGGGAATAACGCTTTTGTGAAAAAAAAAAAAAAAAACATTACATTTTAACACACACCAATTTTTCCTTTAATATTATGGATAACTGTTACAAGTATAGTCTATTCATCAGCGTCAGTGCTGTATCCCATTAACATTAAGATCAAGGTTAACTTCTATTTCATAGCTACGGCTTCTAGAGTGGACAGCTTTTTATTTATCTGCATTATGCAACTAAATGCACTCAAAGCCAGAACACTGACTTACATTTACTGCATTAAGTCAGGTCAATAATTAGTTTGACTTACTCTGCATCACTACACTAGAGTATATGCTATCAAAGTGTACAAGACATTGAGCATGGTATCAGTGAAAAGCAATCATCTCTTTTCCAAATAAACATCACAGTTGTATAGGTAGTCACTTAAGCAGATGGTTTGGGAGCTTGTGTATGGGATGCCAGGAGTCTGCATAAAAAAAAAAGTGCTTCATCTTTATGCCATTTTTCCTTGTGGAGCATAAAGTGGATAGGATGTAAAACTAGTAACAAGGGCCCATGGATGTATAGAAGGGAAGGATGGCAGGGGAGGCAAAGGGGCGTAAGTGGCATTTTGGGTGAATATGAGTATTATAGATATGGCCAATAACAAAAGGACAGAACTTAGATGTTGACCCAGAAGAAGTAATTTAAGAAAAACTAAAAGGTGGAATGGTAAAAGTGGGGTTTGTTAAGTGTCAAAAAGGGGTAAATTTACATTATGTCCTTCGACACTGAGCAAATCACTGTTAGAACCTTAGGCATAACTCAAAATGACTAAAGCCTGGTCTCACTTTAAAAATGAATATGTATATAATAATTTATTTATATTTAACCTTTATTTAAGAAAACAAGTCTTGTTGAGGATAAAAATGTATTTTGCAGGAGTGTCCTGGCCAAAAGGCTCCAGCAAAGGTCTGTTTGTCTGTTTGTTAGCAACATAACTCAAAAAGTTATGGACGGATTTTGATGAAATTTTCAGGAAATGTCAGAAATGGAGTAAGGAACAACTGATTACATTATGGGGGTGATTCAGATCAACATCTCAATCCAGGAATTTTTTAAGGCATTCTTTACTATTGGGAGATGCGGCTAATTTTGCCATTAGAGCTCCTAACTCAACAAATAATGCCTAGAATCATTGGCAAATAATTAGGAGATGACATCAGGGTAGATGTTATAATCTGACATAGTTTGACCCGGATCATGTTGATATTCTGGTTCTGGTGATCCAGAAGCTTCTAAATTTAGGGGGTACATATGAAATTGGATATTGCATAACAACAATGTAGCTACACACTTGCAAATAACGCCAAATGAAAGGTGAGGTTTTTCTCCTTCAGTAGTATATTCTCAGATTTGATGTATCTTTAATATTTATAGAGCTAGTTCCAGTTTTTTCTCAGGTGAGTGACTCTATGGCTTGGTGGAGGTCTGCGCTTGAGTGAGTGCTTCTAGTTTTTATTGTTTTTAAAAGAAAAAAATATGTTTATTTGATACAAAACCTGTTTCCCTAGAATATAAAATCCTTGTGAAAGTTGCTGTGTGTATTCAAAGATGAAAACATTCTCCATTTGTTTATTTACTTATGCCCAAGATCTGTATGTCTATTAAGTTATAACTTTTATTGTCAAAAAGTGTAACTTTTTTTGCCATTTTTAAAAAGTTTTATAAATATTTTCCAACTGCAACTGTGGTAGTATGAATTTGAAGAGATTCTCAATTTGATAACACAAAAATATCTCATTTTGTGTTTGGTGTAAGGCAGTGGCATCTGATTCAATCTTGATGAAAATTTGTTTTAGCTGTCCTGTAAAATTTGCAAAATGTCACTTACTCTGCTTCCAAGCCGTTGATAAGTTTAGATTTAGAAACATTTCAAAAAATAAGTTTAGATTTAGAAACATTTCAAAACAGCATAAAGCTCCACACTATTAAACGAATCAATTATACTGCAAATCCTTAATGTTGTTTAAAGCAATGACACACAAGATGGAGAAAATGACAACTGCAGTACTGTATCTAACTTAATGCTGCAGTGGTTACACGTTCAGTCTTGATTTAACACCTTATTCTTTCAGCACTGCCACCACTTTCACAGACGGCACTGCAAGTAAAGGCGACCCTGTGGCTTTTGTTGGTAACCTTGCATTAGTGTTCTGTTAGCCAGGATATTCACCACACAGTATCTGCTGGAAAATCACAGTTGTATACAGTTGTGGAAAAAAAAAGTGTCCCTCCCTAAATGTACTGAAGATGTTCAAGCATGGATGGAAGCCAATTATTTTAATTTGAACAACGTAAAACAGAGGTTGCTATTTTGGTGACCCAAACATTACACAAGTAGTTTTAACAGTGCAATTGGCCCACTAACCTCGTTCTACCACCCTTTTGTGAAAAAGCTCTGTTTTATTTTGCAATTTTAATTTGATAAACAGATCTCAGCTGTTGACTCTTTAAATGAGGAGTGGGTCATTATAATGTAAGAGGTCTATTTATGTTTGAATGTGCTAGAGTAAAAACCAATGTGAAATTAAAATGTGTTTCAGTTCTAATTATGGAATGGATTAAGTGATGAGTTTAAACAGTGTGCTTTCCTGGCAAGGTTTAAAAATGTCTTAAGGAAGAAAAAAAAATTTTGAAAAAGAAAAATGCAAATGAAATCTCTTTGTGGTCGCTGTTTGATTTATCACAAGTACGGGAGCTAAATCTGCGTGAAAATTTAACACGTTGGAGCAAATGTTTTGCGGAGGAATAAGTGCAGCTTTTAGTGCACGGATGAGGTGTTAAAAAAGTTCTAATGCTTTAACAGGGCTCATTTACAAAAACGCGACAGTAAAGTGTTGATTTGAAGGAGAAGGAAAGAAAGAGACAGACTTTACCTGCAACACTTTTTCCTTGGTTCTTGCTCATATTTCCCTGAACTGCCGCCATTACAGCTCCTGTCTGAATGTACAAGTGGAGGACATCGAAAATATTTTTTTAATTGTTATATTTATTTGATCACCATCAGCACGGCTCTGACAGACAGTGAATAGAACTTTCCTCTCTGTCTCTCCACTTGTGTCACACAGAGGGAAACGTCACGTGACTCTGGTCAGTGCCAGAATCACGTGAGACATTTAACTAAAATGGACTACACAAAGTTAATAGAAGAAAGTAAAATGCAATAAAATGATTATCCCTCAAAGACAGTGAGTCTGCTACAGACAGTCCTGTAATAAGGCTGGACTCTCAGATTGACTTTTGTGTTGCATCACTGTAGGAAAGATGCAGTCAGGGCTGACAGAGCAGTGTCGCTCCTGCTGCTATCCTCACGCAAAATTCTCATTTCCATATCAGATTTGCAGCAGCAATTACTTGTGCAGTTTCTCTTTGTATATCACACACAACACACGCACAAATAGCAAACACTACTTTTTAAGCTGCACTCACAATTTAGCACCTGTCTTAGTAAATCTGGCCCATAGTGTCTTAGCAGAATGGGCTAAAATAAATATTTGCTTCAGCCTATTTCTATTTATTTCATTGCGATTTGTGCTAATTGCAGTAATATATGCGACCAAAATAAACCAATCATTTTGTGTAGCGGGTTGTGGGATCTTTTGTCTGATCCATTCACTCTTAATTTCCTACAATTCACTAAAACTTTCCTTGTTATCATTACCTTTCCTTCCACCCACCCATCAGACCATCGATAGTATGATTACACCTTTCTGTATCCTTTTCACCGCTCTTTTCATTCTCTACACAGCTCCCACACAAATGATAGGGTCTGACAATTTGCCACTATTAGCCACGGATACAGAAGACACAGAGTTACGTTAGACCTGGGGAACACGCTGCATGACCAAATTGAGTGGACAGTAACCTGCCTAGAACCCTGCTACACTGGCAAGTGTCGAGCCACAGGCAGATGGAGGAATTTGCAGGATTTCAGTAAGCCCCCTCCCAAATCCTATAGCGCTAAGGTCAGGCTTGACAATTTAACTAGACTTTAGCTTAGGGACTCGATAAAGGGGATTGCTTTCATAGAAGAAGCTTCTATATGTCATATGAGAAATCAAAAAGAATATTTAAGAGTATTTAAGGTTGATATTGTCAATTTAATGTGTCACTTATACTTTATTTTTAGCATTGCCAAGATTGTTATATTTTATCCAGAATTGATTTTATTGTTAGCAAGATAACTCAAAAAGTACAGGTCGGACTGTGACGACATTTTCAGGAAAGTCCAGATAAGGCCAAGGTACAAAGGAATATTTTTTTTTGTCTTCTGTGGGCAACCAGCTCTAACTCCTGAACTACTGCTGCCAAATTTGGACCCAGGATTTTTTAAAATATAGTTTACCTTTGCAAGATAGGGCCAATTTTGTTTGTTAGCAGCACAATTAAAATGTTGCAAATGGGGAAAGGAACAATCAATTACTTTTTGGTTGGCATCCAGATCAGAGTCTGTTCAGGGCAGAACACTGGAGACAGCTTGGCTCAGTTACAAAATGTTTAATGTTTTGAAAATAGATTTTTTTTTTTTTTTTTTTTTGTAAAATTATATTTCCGCAGACTTCTAATTTGGATTATTGGATTGCTATATTGGCAGATCATCATGTGTCACTGACGATATAATTAGTTCTTGTATTCTAGCACTTGATGAAAACTAAATTGTTTATTATGCAGTGTGCTGAAAGCTATAACCCAATACTTTGTTTAGCTAACTGGTATTGTCAAATATACACATGCTGTATCTGTTATCAAGAATCACTTGGAGAGTGCAGAAAAATGCCAATTTATCATCATAATATAAGTAACAATTTGCTTGTTCATTGCCCTCTCAGGGCTGAAGTGGTCTTTGTGGCAGCTGGCTCTATCTCACAATTGTAAGGAGCTCTTGAAAACATCCCTGCATCCAGCTGCTAATCCAGATCCAACTAATGATATCATTTTTTTCTGAAAATGTCATAAAAACTTGACCATTACAGTTTTTTTTTACTTGACAGTCAAACAAACCAACACCAGTGAAAAGGATAATCTCCTTGTTGGAGGTAAGTATGCTGTAGAAAGTCAGAGTTACAATCTAATTTAAGGTGATATTTTGGGCTGTCCCTATAACTGAAGGTATGCTGCAAAAAAAAAAAAAAAAAAAACTCTAACTTTTAACTTTTTCTTTTTAAGCATTGGCAGCTCTTGTTGCCAGAATTTTACTGTAAAAAATATGCTGACAGTTTAAAACTTTTACATTAAACTAAACTTTTTTCTGCCCTGTCTATGACTCACTGTATCTGATTTGTATAAAAAACAATGTTGTATCTTTCCCAAAGTGGGGTCTGGGGCCCCCTGGGGGTCCCTGGAGATACTGCAGGGGGGCCCCCAAGGGTTTTCTATATTAAGTACATAAAAAAAAATTGAGTTTCAAATTAATTACAGTTATATACTGCTTTAAAAATATTACCTTTAGCCAACAGTCAGTGTTTTTTTATCATGCTTTTTTTTATAGAAATCTATGGAGAAAAACGTGACAGTCTTTTAAATATGGGGAAGTTTTATTGTTATTTATTTATTTTTTATTTTTTTTACAGTGTACTAGAGCAGGATAAGATTTAGATTTAACAAAGACTCACATGGCAGGAGACAACATACAACGTGAAACCTGAAATGCATAAATAATAAAAACATAACTAAACATCAATAAAACACTAAAGTCATTATATATTCTTCCATAAGCCACCTATAAAACCATCTAAGAGCATGGTAGAGATGGAAAAAATAAACTCACGAAATAAATGTGTTCTCAGGTTGGCAAGATGCTGTGCTGTTTATGCTGTCAAGATTCCCAAAAGTTCTGAGGGTAAGTTGCTGTAACAGATATATACAGTAGTGCAACACATTAGCAGTTGATAAGAAACGGTCAGACAGAGCATGAGGAGATTCAGTCTGTGAGGTTATGATGCCAAGACACAGCTATGCAAGCTACAGTAAGGGTTACACCAGCCTCCTGGCCACATGCCACTGTTCGGAGATAAATCCTCTGCTTCATTATTAGGCCAAGTATGTTCTCTTGCTGTGCCATTTTTATCTATACTGTATAAGTTATATTAAGGGAAGTTAATAGACAACTTTTGGAAGGAGGAATTGCGAGACCTAAATGTTAGCGTGGGATATTTTCTAATCTAAAGAAATCTATAGTGTTATTCTATAGCAGCCTATTACTTCTCACCTCACAACAGCCGTATGTGTGTGGGCCTCAGGCGTGTGTGCGATCATCAATCCACAGAGTTTAAGCACAGCCAGGCATGTGTGAGTAACAGACAGTCCCTCTGCTTTTTATTTCTGTCAACTCTCTCTGAACACCCACTTTGTTCTAAAATAGAAACCAAGAAGGAAAAAAGGCTGGCCTACTTTATACCCAACATACAAGTCTCTAAAGTGATTATGAAAATAAATTGGACCACGGCAAAGTCAGCCTCTCAACAGGAGGCGGCCTAAATGTATGGTCACTAAAAAAAAGCAGTGGACAGTAACTAGATACTTTTACTCAAGCAACTTATTTATAATCTACTTTCTTAATACAGAAAGCAAAGTGTTGGGTATAAGTATTTACTAATGAGAAACTTGAGAAGAAGAAATCCTGCTAATCTATTGGTGAAAAGTTAGTCTTTTCTGCATAGATCCCAATATTATTAAATGGCTTTCTTAAATATTTTAAATAAGCATTATGTTTAAATTAGCAATGGGAACTGTTAGCAACTTTTAGCTCAATATACAACATTTATTAATCACGCTAATTCAAGCTAATTCACCTTTTGCTCATGGCAAGTGTGAGCACAACTTTAGAGAAATAATATGTGGGGTAATCTAATATTTATACACTACATTTTATATTTTAGTAAATCTAATAGCAGCTTATGTATTATGTGTAAACTATGAAGGCCCAAAACTGCCAAATCAATCAATCAATAAATGTATAAATAAATGCTCTTACTGACAAATAATTGTTTAAACACCAACTTATATTCTGAAAATGTAAGTTTGGGTTAAAATAAGTAAATAAAGGCCTCTCTTTTTGTATTTATTTCTACATTTGCTTTGATTTATTTGTGCTTTTCTGAGCAAGTGATCACTGCATGGACTATCTGCAGATTATCTGTTGCTTTGATTGTTTTTGTCTAACACACCCCCTTCATTTGCATTTCAGTGACAGAAATCAAGAAATGAATAAATGTGGGAATAAATAAAAGCGGAAGAACTAAATAACTATAAACAAAGGAAAAATAAATTAAACCACAAATGAATAAACAGAGAAATAAATACAGAAAGGCGATGTTTATAGGGTTTTATTTATTTATGTTAACCAAAAATTACATATTCATTTAAACTTTTTTTTTTTTTTTCATTTTTAATTATTTGTCAATGAGAGCATTTATTTATTAATTTATTTTTTAAGTGATTTGGCAGTTTTGGTCCTCCATAGTAAATGTATGTATTATGTGTATGCTTTTTTTTTTTTAAGTCTAAGGTCATCAATAGAAACATTTTATGATTACGATGGAGGATTTGCTGAAGATAATTCTTCACACTGGTGGCGTCACCTCCCATGCTCGCCCTGTCTTTGTCTTCTTTCATCACTACTGAAGAAACATATTTTGATATTTTATGTAACACAAATGTTTATTCAACCACTTCAATTTATTCCTCAAGGACACACCATCATACAATTTTTGTCAGGCTCTGTGGCTCATACAGTACACAAATAGACTGAAATTGTATTATACTTCTTATAAAAATGATAAGAATGATTTCCTACAAAGTAAATTTATTTTCAAAAGGACAATATCTGGTGCTGAAAGACCTGATTAATCCAAGGCTTGGCAGTCTGTAAAGTGTTTCTTGCCTCAAAATATCATCATGTTAAAAAATCTGCTGTGCTAATAGTTATCACATTTGTTTGGCATGTTTATTTGTATGGTGCTGGCTGTTAGTAGTTGAGCAGCCAGGCACAGATTGCTTAAATCCATCAGGCAGACATCTAAGACTGGTATGCTATACTGGAAGGAGCTTAGCAAACAAACACTTCCCCTCACTCCACTTCACTTCAATAAAGCACTCACAAAACACACATTCACTTTGTACATTCACTGAACATGCCACTGTGAGTTTATGTCAAATTCACACTCATTTATTCTTTTCATGCTAGGACTGAAACTCTCAAATCTGTTGCAATGTGTGGCAATGTGTTGAAATAAAGGCTGTTGGTTACTGTAAACTTATCACGGTAACCTGTGGTATAAAACTGTTTCCTTCTATAATACCATCACAGATCTGGGGGTAATAATACACAAGACAATCATAGAGCAGTGGTAAAAACAAACCAGCCAATCACAGAACAGTGATAATAACCCCAGCCAATTACAAAACTGTAATAATAAAACATCAGCCAATCACAGAGCAGAGGAAATAACATCAACCACTCACGGGCCAGAGATAAAAACACACCAGCCAATCACAGAGCAGCGGTAACTACACAACCAATCACAGAGAAGAGGTCAAATTCACCGGCCAATCATAGAACAGAGGCACACCTCACCTGCCAATCACACTGCAGAGGAAAAAAACATTAAAATAAATGCTCAAATATGCATTGTTAATTTTAATAAATGTAGATATTAAATTACATTAAAAGTTAGCTGGAATGTGTTTAATTTAGTCAATCAGCTGTTTAAGCCTGGTTCTCTGACTCACTTCATAGCAGCTCGCACGCTGTATAAATCTCTATTGATGCTGAGGGACAGCATGAAGAGTTTGTTTACACCAAAAGAAGCAGGACGATGAGTGGATAAAAGCACCAACAACGTCACTTGTCGTTCGCAGTGTGTAGAGCAAAGTCATTTACCTCATTTTTGTACTTATTACACTCTAAATAAACAACATAACTGTGGCTCTGTTGTTTTTGCATCCTGTTATAGTTTCCTCAGTTTGTTTATTCATTCAATTGCAACATTGTAGGGAAGAAGGTTCAGTAAATCTAAATATAGGGGAAAAAAATCCACATAAAAACAACATCCATGTGTTTATACTTGTCACTGATTATGATGAACACTGCTTAAACCATATAAATATAAAACCACAGCTGCACTGAAGGTATCATTTGCTTTTGACCTTGATGTGTTCAGACTTTAACATAGACACATACCTCTATATGGATATCTTTTGTTAGGATTGGTTTGTTTTGCAGTCAGCTGGCTTTGAATTTATGCAAATGTGCCATTTCCATGCACAGAGATAAAGCCTTGTTACAGATATGATCGGCTTCTTTGAGCCCAAGACAAAAGACAAAGAGAGATAAGCGGCAAAAGATCAAAGCGACAAAGCAACTCACAGCCGCAGATGCTCAGAGATACAGCGCTACATATGTACATACATCTATAATACGTTTCTATGACTACTGGTTTGAAGTGCCTATAAATCGTTTTCTTGCTTTTCTTTCTTGGTGCGTGGAGGAGCTCAGGAGAAAGGACACCCAGAGGTATTTCTCATTAAAAATGGCTGAACGGAGACTATCGATGTTTCACATGGGCCCTGTCAGAAAGCACACAAGCATGGGTCATTATCAGCCCGCCTTCCTGGATCCCTCCACTGTAAAACATGACAGCTATGGACACTGTACAGCAGAGCTACATCGATCCACCGCTGAGCTGAAAAAAAGGAGCAATTTAAGAGAGGCAAACTCGAATCAAGGAAACAGAAAAAAAAAAGGATATGAGGTCAGACAACATGAGGATGTTCTTCAGACACAAACATACAGTAAATGGACTAACAGAGCAGGTTTCTAGAAGAGTGGGATAGACTTTTTTATTGTTTGTAAACAGAATGGTGCCATAAGCTTAGCAGACTACTATAGATTTTCTATGAGGGAATTAGCATTGGCCACAGAATATCACAAGTTATGAATAATCAATATGGTTTTGGCAGCTGACAAACAATCCACTACACAACATATGAGCAAGCATATAAAGGTTTAGCTGCTTTTTAATGTAGCACTTAGCATATCTGCTAAATAATATACCTTTATTCATTTTTATGTAATGCTGAACAGGAGGGTACAGGCAGTGCTTAATTTGAGCTGGAACAAAAGCCAGAAACTCTCTTATTTTGACAGAGTGTGATCCGGTAACTGTTTGCTTGGATCCGGTAACTTGGGCACAACTCAGAACAACAGCTGACTACATTTGACTTGTTTGAGCTCCTAAACTTGTGTTGAAGTTCAGATGTGTAAACAGTTACACAAAAAATTATATTTTTATAAATACGAGCCGCATTACTTACGTCTAAGTTAAGAGCTTTATTTCTGCTTGAACCCTTCATAAAAAAAGCTCCTCACCCTCCACGGCCGCTAAACTCAAAAAAAACAACAAAAAACAAAAACTGCAGTGCTCAAAATGTCAAAAAGACAGTCACATTTCTCAGATGAAGTTGATTTGCAGCCTAAACTGAGCCTCTCTGTACCAAATTACTCTTTTCTCAATGTTGTCAGACCTCCCAGTTCAGTCTGGTCCCTTATATGAGGTCATGGGTAGCCAAAGGACACAGGACGGCCCTGGACACGCAGAGAAAAGTGTGATGCAGTGAGGAGGAGGAAGTCCAGGTCATGTGGTGTGGGATGTATTAAACAACTAGATACTAGAAGGATTTCCTGGCTATAATCATGACTTTCTCCACTGTGAGATGTGTTAGAATGTTTGCACCACAAAAACATACCTGGAGTAGTATTTTGTTTCATTGTTGTTTCATCATAATTGTTTGAGTAATCCTTGGTCTCAGCGCTCTACATAGCCACAGAAACCTGGAAGTGCTCCTGTGTGTTTCTAAAACCCGTACACCATCATCGGACTCATTATGATAATTTCAGTGCTTAAACTGCCGTCACTACCAAGCAGTCAGCTCATTTATCTATCTTTTAACGACATAGAGCTAATACCTGTTCTAATTAGTCATTTTATGCTGTGCCCATTCCCCACCGTTGCCAGCAGGGGGCAACAGACGCCTAATCCAAGCTTTTTCTGCAAAGTCAAAGTTACAGCTCCCCAAAAGAAGACGTTTTCCATACATATACAATATTTTAAGTAAAAAAAACATCAAATACTAAAGCAAAGGTGTACAAAACCAATTCAAAAAGCCTGAAAAAAAGTGATTTATATGATCTTTAAATACATTTTGCAAATATAAATTCAAATATTGCTACTTTTGTCTCCAGGTTGCTTGCAAAACTTTTCTAAATAAATCGTGGAAGAGTCTGTGCAGTAAAAATATGCAGGTATGAAAATCAGTATTTGCAAGTTCACAAAGTATAACAAAGACAATAACACAAGCTGGAGCCATTACCCTACAAACCCAACACTGTAGCCGTTAGATAAGTACTTTGAATAGTCATCAGGAGGAGTCATCAGGAAACACTTTATGGCACTGACAAGACTCTGTGACAGTGTGTTGATGGCGCTAAGACAATCCCGGGGCCAACTGTCACACAAAGGGTACATTTTCTGCTCGGGAGATGTTAAAGCTACTCCTGAAAAACAAAAGTCACTTGAGTGTAAAGACAGAAAACATTGAACCTGAATCCACAAAGCCAGTGTGCCATGAAGAGAAAAGGAACAGCCTCAGACAGCATCTCCTGACAAGATTTTAATGGTGCACTATTGGCTCACTTGCCTCTAGCTTTGGGCGAGATGTGTTCTGTTTCCTGAGCAGCATGAAATCCTCTGTGTAGCCCTGCTGGGTGTGATATCACAAGACATGCTGCCCACATAAAACATGGCTCCAGCATAGTTCGATTGGTCACAATGCATTGAGAAGAAGTGGATAAAACAAAAGCGATTCATGACAAGTAGGCTAAAAATACCAGGAAGTTCTTTTACATATTTTGAAAAGTTTGGTAATGAATACACACTGATAAGGAAACCAGATGTCCCTCATGAAACAATAATTAGCGTAATTTTAATAAATAGCTCTAATCACTTTATTTTCCTTGTTCAGCTTTTGCACCATATGTGTTCGGTTCAGGTTCAGTGAGGAGGTTAGCAATGCAATGGAATTAGTTCATAAAGAAAAAGTGCCTATATCGATTATACCTACACCACAGATGGTGCAAAGACAAAAGAAGTAGCAGTTCCTAGTGACTCCTATGGGCCTTAGGCAGTGTCAGATCTCATGAGGGGCCAGTTAGTTGCAGGTCTGACACAGAGACTTACACAAACAGTCAATCATTCACTCTCTCACTTTTTTTGATGGGCAATTTAGAGTCACCAATTACCTAACACAACCAATTTCTTTGCACGGGGATAACACAATTATCATGGGAATTCATAGTTGTATTTGAAACTTTGTCCTTTTTTGTACAAATTCTGAGCAGGTTGCACAGATCTGTCTACCTCTGTTTAAATTTATAGTAATCTCATCTTCTATGCATTATACTTGAAAAGCAACAATCTCTGAAACCAGTTCCACCTTCCCACAAGATTTAAGCTACTGCCACTTAATTTCAAAGTTGTGACAGTGATTTCCCAGAATGCCATAGCAACCCCGATGATCAAAGGCAGAACGCACCAGGCAGTGATCCCATGATCAAAAAGTGCCAGCTTTAATTTAAGTAATCTTTCTATCCATTATACAAATGTGTAAGTATACTTTTTAATGCAACATGACTCCACAAATCATATGCTTTTATGAAGGTGGTGTATTTTTGTTCTTAAAGTAAATAATCTCTTTTAAGTTAATTTGATGGGCTTTGCAAGAGCCTGTTATTTAAACCTATTATGGAGCTTTTGTGTGGTGGAAGAAGCACTCAAAATCTGTATTGAAGTTAAAGTTAAAAATAATACACATTTGGGAAAGCCTCACTGGCTGACCTGGTAGAGCATACATCATGTACAGAGTAAAAATTAAGTACTAATACTAATCCTACTACCACACCAGTGTCCAATCTGGCTTGAATCATGGACTGTTGTATTGTAAAGGTAGTGTGCTACCCACACCACTGAAGTACTTTTACTCATATACATAAACAAATATTTTTCCCTCAAAAATTTACTGAAGAAAAATGTTTTATTAAATGACTTGCCAATTACTTGGGTATAAGTATCTGGTTACTTTCCAGCACAGCTCTTGTTAGATGTGCCACAAACTGTGATGAGCAGTGTTCTGCCCTGGGACGAAGCCACTGACCTCAAACCTTGTCAGCAGTGTAATGAGTCTCAGAGATCTCTTCTATTTCTGTCCAGGAAAAACCCTGTATGTAAATAGAGAACGTCTTAGTGTGTGTCCTTTTTTTATGAATTATTCAAACAGCGACAGTCACATCTGCCTTGTGCTTATTAGATTTAGGCACTGTATGTTTTATTGCATGTAATTATTGCGGAGACAAAAATTCTAATTCTAAATGTGGTGTGGGCCCTTTGAAACCGTAAATATAACTGTACACAGCCATATTTTCATTCTATTTGATATATCTGTTAGTTATGGCAAAATGGTTTAGTTCTGTTGGGACCTGTGCACATTGAATACAAACATATTTCAGATGGAGCCCCTGTGAGGAGAGTCCAGTGTCCATCTTTATCAGGACACAGAGGTGAAAGTTCATCAATGTGCTGTGAATGTAACAGCCTGTGTGTGGTGCTGATACATAGGTTAATGCCCCTGGTGGACTGGAGGGTCACAGAGGTTATACATTTAATTAACCCCATTACCTCTAATTATACTAAAGCCTCTCAACACACACACACACACACACAATTTCTCCTTTTGCATTACCATTAAGTACTTTTTTATTGAGTCGGATCATTTCTTTATTGTTATCTGGAAAAGACTGAATATTATTGCAATTATTGTTTACATAAGAACTCAAACTTTTTTAATTTAGGGATAAATGCTCCATCTACAAAGCCACAAAGCCCTCATATTTCACAATTGTAAAGAATCTACAGTTTCTTCCTTTACTGATCCCTTATGGCTGGATTTAGTAAAACAGCATTTATCTCGCAATTTGTGGCAGCATGGTGGCTTAGTGGTTAGCACTCTCACCTCACAGCAAGGAGGTCCCAGATTCAATTCCTGTATCTGGGTGGGTTTCCTCTGGGTACTCCAGTTTCCCCCCATCAACCTCAAAACATGTACAAAAGGCTAATCCCTCCAGCCTGGTATTCCTGATCAGGATCCTGACTCAAGATTTGAAGGGTCCCCAGGTGCTGCACCGTGGAGGCCCACTGCTCCTGACAGGTTGCCCCAGCTGCATTGAGGGATGGGTCAAATGCAGAGAACAAATTTCCCTACGGGGATCAATAAAGTGTACCTTAAATGCTTACCTTACCTTGGTATGCGAAGAAACCCTTAAAGAATTCCTGGATCAAGACAATGTTTTGAATTTACACCAAAACCAAATACTATTACTTTTTGAGGGATACTAATGGACTGACTTAGTATCCCTCTAACCAACAGACCAACAAACCAACATGAGGCAAAGATGTTTGGCAGAAGAAACAAATTATAACATACAAAAATGATAACACAATTGGTAAAAAAGTAGTGTTTTGTTTAATAGAGGCTTGTTTGAGTTATCCTGTATGCTGAGCCCCTGCCCGTTTTAAGTGCTGAAAATGCTTGGTCTCACCTCTCTTTGGAGACGCTTCCTGGGTGCTTCTGCACGTTTCTGAAGTCCATACACTGTCACCAGGACTTGCTCTGATAATTTCAGCACATAAATTACCGTCACTATGAAGCAGTCAGCTCATTTATCAGTCTGTTACTGCGATGCTGCTAATAGCTGTGCTAATTAGCCATTGTAAGCTCTTTCCATTCTCCAGTGTTGCCAGCAGGGGGTGAGAGACACCTAATCACCTAGGATTTTCTGCAAACTGAAAGAAACAGCTCACCAAAAGAAGACATTTTCCATACATATATATTATTTTAAGTTATAAAACATAAAATGCTAATGCAAAACTATGTCAAAAAGCCCCCAAAACATAATATGGGACGTTAAAGCTAGAACAGAAAAATTTAAAAAGCTCCTGTAATATTCGAAATTATGAATAAATTGCACATGTATAAAAGTGTGTTAAAAACAGCACAGACAGAAGGGAGTAACCTGATTGAGGCTCTAACCTACTTTCCAGCCTTGACCTGTGAATGAGGGAATTAACAGCATTAACTAAAATCTTTGTTGTTTAATGTAACTTCAGGTCAACACACCTGCTGCCTCCTGTCTGCCCTCCTCCCCCTGTGTGTCTATGAGTGTCCCGCAGTCTTTAAAGGGCCATCTGTGTGTACACCAGCTCGTCTCAGTATTTTAGCGTGCTGTTTGTCAGTGCTGGCACATGAACTTTGCAATCTCCCAGCACGCACGGAGAGATGCGGTTACACTCTGTTCTTAGGCTGAGTGGCATTTTCAAGCAGTAAACATCTTCTACAGCTGTGGGAGCAGCACTGCAGGATGCACAGGTCAAGGTGGGCCGTCCCAGAAAATAACACTTTACAGCAGTGTGTAAACAAAAATAAAGAGCACACAAGAAAGACACAAAGAGTTATGAAATGGTGCATGTTGAGTCCTACTACTATTACAACTACTAGTAGTACTACTATTTAAGTAACTTAAAGGTTACTTTTCACTTTTAACAATGACAACATCTGCAAAACAGTGCAGTTGGCTGGTGTATATTTGAAGGGGCAGGGATACTTAAAGGAAGTGCTTTGGCCACAGTGACATAGTTGGAAAGTATGATACCAAAGAAACTGGATGTTTATACATATCTTATACCTTACTATTGGCTCAGAGTTTAGGGTGGTCTCAAATTCAGCTACTAAGTCTCACTTGGCTTTCTTTTTATCACTTGAATAAATTCAAAGGTGAATTTTAGCCTTTAATTTCCCAAAGAGACACTTTCACATTTGCAGAGCTAGTCAATCTTTCTCCACTTGCCACAGAAGTTAAGTAAATGCTTTTAAATTAACAAAGGTTGTATTTCATTCCTAATAAAATGAGTTTGCAGCCTTTGGCAGAGACACTGTAGAGGACTAAGCTGACAGAGGGACACACACCAAAGCACACATTGTGTCATGGTTTGGTTTGTTAGCCAGGGGACATGTGGCCCACACTGTGATCCAACACCTTGTCTCTTACTGTGAGAGTGTAGCCTGAGGAAGACATCTCCAAACCTGATGGATCATGTTCTCACCTCAGTCACAGCCATTCATTCAGGAGCTTGTGGCACTAAGCTACTACTACTGTGCTAGCAGCACTGACACTGTACAATCAATATTATTAGCCAAGTTCTGCCACTAGAGTGGGCTAAGAGCTATTGTTTAGTGTGCAATGATGATTACGTATAGATTTATTTGGATTAAGCCGTTTTTCAAAATGCTGATGTTTTGGCTGCTGATGTTATGGTTAAGATCTCTGCTATACCTGGGCCTATTGACATGAAATAAAAACTGGTGCAAAGTTTAACTTCTTCACTGTCAGCATTTGTTTTTTTATTGTAGTGACAAAAAGTGGTGACAATATTCAATAAATGTGGTATAGACAGTGGCCGGGGCTGACAGTGAAATACACTGACACTCGCCTTCATTTATTAGGGGCAATTTAGAGTCACACCTGCATGTCGCTGGAGAGGATGACCAATGTACGTTGGGTCCTCTGGCTCAGGATAAAACCCACAACCTCCACACTAACCACACTTGCATGCACCCATTATCACAAAGAAGACATTTTGGTCCAGCCTTGGTAAAATGTTGTATACATAAGTTTGTGTTTTTGTTTTTCCTCAACTGCTCAAAGTACCAAACCATGAAAACTTGTTGTTTCACTTAGTTATCCTCTTATGTAACAAAAAGATCCAGCTGAACATTGTCAATCAAATGAATGGTCGAATAGCTCCAATAACCTCACTCAGTAAAGCAGAAAGACTAAAACTAGTTAGTCATAAGGCATCCCTATTAAAAAGTGAAAACATCAAATTGTCACAAGTTTACAAACATGACAAAACATTGTATTAAAAATGTAAAGCATTCAGAAAGTGATTTAGAGAAAGGAGCAGCCCTGAAAAGACAAACATGAGAGTGCTCTTGCAGAACGACAGAAGTGCTTACTCTCTCACACATTCAGTACAAAACAAAAAGGCAAAGTAATTGTAGCTGGCAGGGCCGAATCTTTAGGGACCCAAGAATAAATGTGGATAGTGTCTTCTCCCAGTGGATCACAGGCACACATGCACTTACCACACAACACAACACACTCCCGCACGGCTCATCAGTTCACAAAACGCTGAGAGAGGCACTCCACTCTGTAATAAAGGATCATTTACAATCGTTTAGTCTCACTGTCTGTTTCACCTCTCTTATGTCCTGTCCAGCAACCACCGCTGTGTTCAGGTTATTGCTGTTTATAGGCACAGATATCATGGTAAGCAACCATTTACTTTCACTGGCTTCAGTTAGTAAATAATGTCATTGTTATATAACAAGACAAGACACGTTTCAGAGCAAGAATTAAAAATATATATATTACAAGGCAGTATGTATGATACAAATAATAAATAAACTCAGTCTTTCTAAAATGCTTCTTTTTTACCAGTCAAAAAATCCTAAACAGTAGTCTAATCTCAAACATTCAGATAAATGTTTCACAAATTCTTCTTAAAAGTTAGGAGTAAAAATATTATTATAGTTATAATATATAATATATGGTGTTTTGCATTTACACAACTGTAAAACTGTAAAACGTCAAGCCTCAAATCAGCTCAAATGTCACATTTTCTTTCAGTGTGGATGAGGCCAAAGAGATTCATAGAGGAACATCAGGTTTATGTGTGATTGATGAGTTATAGACAGCTTAGGCCTTTGCCCAGGTATCTGATTTTAATGTGCATGAAGGATAATTATCTTCAGCGGTCGACAACAACAGCATTAAACATGTGACTTACGCATTGCCGGATGTAGGAATCACACAAAATCATAAATAAAATAAGTAGAAAAACACTTGTTCCATGTGTTATTGCACTGTTCTCTGGGCCGGGGCCCATGTGTTTGGTGTTGCCCTCCATGACCTTGAGCTAAGTGCTCCCACAGCAGTGTGTCTGTGACTCCAACTGCTCGTTCACGGTGACAGAAGCTGAGGGGCGTGCCGCATGCACAAACCTAACCAAGCACATTGGACATCCGCGAACAAAGATGGAATGTAGCCTTCTCGTGCAGTCTGTGCCTCGTGTCCTGCTACACGTTTGTATGTTTCGTTACCCACGCATGTTTAGTGAAACGCCTACATTCGGATAGAAACTTTGATCCAGTAACTCGTGCTACAGAAATAGCTACAGCTGCTAATGTGGACAGGAGCAGCCCCGGAGTACACAGCAGGCACCGTGTCCATTCAGCAGTTCATTACTATAGCAGCACACCTGTACATCACTGCTCACTGGGGAAAATGCGACCACTCAAAATTTCATTCGCACACAAAATAGTCACATATGTCACTATTTTGGTCGCAGTCTAGAGCCATGTTTATATTGCACTTTCCAAGCCTCTCAAGCTTCTCTAATGCTGAGCAATGTTCATGGACTTTGTGTGTCTCAGTGAAATGGGTATGGAATATTTTTAGAATTATACCAATGGAACTAGGTTTAGGTAAAATGTGGCTGGACATTAGTCTGGTTGCTCTGCCTATAGCACATGTCATGTACCTCTATGATTTTTGTCTTCTATGCCCTGTATTTTTGCCCCCTGAAGATCCAACCAAAATGAGACCAGACTATTCCACTGTATGGAACCTGAGAGGAATTAAACAGTCCTTAGTTTAATTTAATTAGTATTTCACCCAGTTGTTTCTATGCTGGTTGTTCTGATTGTCCAAGGCCTCTAGTCAAAAATGAAAAGGTCTCAAGTCTATCTACTTTCTGACACTATGACATACAATCCTGCCATTGCCTACACCACAACTGACCTTTTTATTAACTTCTTCTTTGTGTGCAATGATTTGGATATTAATTTGGCAAATATAGGATATCAAGGCCCTCTTCTATGTTCTATAAGTACTTACTTTTCATACAAGATCAGTTTCAATCCTGGGCCATTAACTTCCCTATCCATTTTCTATTTCTCATTGCAGTTTCAGTCCTTTATCCATTTTATTACACTCGATTCAGTCAACAAAAGAATAAATTGTTCTTCTACATAATAGGAAATTTGTCGACCGTTATGCATACATTTAAATATTCCAAAATTGAGCAGCGATGTCACAGCTTAACAACTCAATTAAAATTAATAGCATACCATTTCAGTCAGCACTGTCGTCACTGCTTGGATATAAAATTCAACGTAAATGATCAGATTATGTACATTTGAGCCCATATACAATGAAGACTCTCATTTGTGCTACTTGCTTACGGTGTAATCGGCGGGGGGAGTGATAGGAATAGTGCTTCATTTTGACTTAATAGTTCCAAGCAGCAATGCATATTAAATACGGGAAGAAGAAAGGATGCATGCGTTATTCCTCTAATGAGTATAAAGTCTGAAAATACAGCAGCGATGAGAGTCTTGGAGACAGACTGCTCGGAAGAAAGACCACAAATGTCCAAAGTGTGGCTCATGGGGTGAGATTTTATACAGCCCAGCTTCTGTCATAAAAGTATGGTTTATGGCCCAGATCAAAAAGCATTTCAGTAACTTTGCAGTACATCTGTGCAGCTCATCTACTGCTCTCAAACCAACCCTGACTGATCAGATTATGAGTCTTTATTGTCACCATAGACTGTTAGTGTTATTGGCAATCTATGTTATAGACAATCTGTTCTAAGTGGTCAAAGGAAAATTTGTGATATTGTTAGTACACATAACATATATTATTATCTAAAGCAAGTAATGTGAAACTGAGGTTAAAAAAAAATGACCCTTTTCTAAAAATTAAACAAAGAATTTTGTTAAACAACTTGAAATGATATTCACAATTGAAAACAGGTGCAAGGGGTGTAGGAATACATTGATTCTGTAGAATATTGTGATTATTTATGGGCTATACTGTATCAATATCAAAATTCTTCTTCTAGATAGAGATAGATAGCCTTGGTATTTACTTTTATTTATACAGTATAAATATTTTGTAGTAGCAGCACTTTCATGTAATTGTTAATTTGGAAATAGATATCTAACGTATCATAAGACAAATACTGTGACTAGGGATGGGAATTGATAAGATTTTATCAACGTCAATGTCATTGTTGATTCTGCTTATCAATCTGATTCTATATCAATTCCTGATAAATCTCTGGATAAACATGAAATAGATCTGTCGCCATACAGTTTAATAATGAAGCAGAAATATAAGCTTATTGTTATTTACAAATATGTGGGCCTACTTTAAACTGTGCTTACTAAACAGAAGTAACATGTACTGAATGTACAGCTGTTAAGATACCGGAAATGTATGTTGTTGTTTTTTTATATTTGTGGCTTTAATATTAATTTAGGGGCAGCTAGGGACCTGTCTGTCTAAATAAACTGCTCATTAAACTAAACAGTTGTCTGTGTTACTGTGACAGTGCAAAGCAGGGAGGGGCCACATCAGCGTCAGAAAGGTGGAACAGTATTCATCGTTTTTTAAGGTGATTTCGCTCTCTATCACTCAGTCTGTTAGGTTACATACTGTATTTCTTATGCACGTGGAATGAGCCCCTGCTGTCACTGTGAACACACATTTAGCTCCTACCTCCGCAGCACTGTGGCCTCAGCTCTGGTGTGTCAACACTGTGGGATGCGAGTGCGCCAGGCTCTGTGTGTGTCCACCTCCTCGCTGCTGTGTCCTGTGAGCGCGTGTGCGTTAATTAAAGAGGGGAGAACAACATGCACTGCACAAAGACCGCCGGATGTTGTAGGGTACTCATTAAAGACAACTTTTGCAGTGAAGTGAAAGTTAAGAAGTTAGAGGCACTGTCTGCTTGGGGTGGGGCGGGTCTCGGGGCAAAACTAGCAGCTCACACAAACACAACTCCCCACAGTGGCATCGATAAGAGGAATCAATAACGGTGGAGCCATACATTTCCGATGGATTGGAAAAATTAGAAACCTGGGTAGAGCTAGGTTTTGATTCCCATCCCTAATTGTGATCTTTGGATGCGTATCGTATCACCTGGTTCTTGACAATACACCGCTGTAACATATGTAGAATTGCATTCAGGACTGTCAGCCCTTTGTGTACTACATTATCATATCTGGCACCTCTTGGAAAGAAAGTTTGGACTCCCTAGTATTAGACAAAAAAAAACAAAAAAACAGTTGAATAAGGAGGAACCAGCCTTGACAGTGACCTCAAGTGGCATATTGCTGATGACAAACTTAATGGAGCCTCATTTCCTGTGTGCTGTTCACCTCGCTGCACCTGTCTGGACCTCTCCCCTGCTCTTTATCAGACTCTTTCTTTGGCGAGTTATTATGCACGCTTGAAAGAGAGCGATCATTCTGCCCAGCCACTGTGTTAACATTCATAAAACAGGCCTCTTTAGAAACAATCCTCTCTGCGCTCGTGCTCTCCTCAGCCTGAGCATCTGTTAATACACTGTCATTACCACCAAACAATTCAAATGGAGAGGGTTTGACGCTAGTGCAGTTAATTTAGCTTTTGATGAATATAGGCTTAGCGCAGTGAGAAGGTGCAGTCAGCGGTGAAGATTTTCAAAATACATGGCAAAGGATCCAAATGAATACACTTAGAATCAGCAAAGAAGCAGAGATAAGTCTGAGGTCAGGAAGTGCATTCACAGAGACTAAGACAGAACATAGCTGAACTGATAAGGATGGTTTTGTTAAATGGGGTGAAGACATATCACGGTCCCCAACCAATGATAGGCTTTTTTTGTACTTCAAACTTTTAGAAAAAGACTTTAAACTTGCTGCTACAGTTTAAAGTGACCTTACATAGCTGTAATATTTCTACTAAGAAGGAAACAGGTTGGCCTTGATTGGTTTGTCTGCATTAAAATAACAGTCTGATTTTGATGACATGTTAAAGAAAGATCAGTAACGGATAAAATGAGAAAGGATCTGAAATTCAGGATCCAAGATAGCAATATCCCAGCTGCCATATAAATACCAACTCCAGCCATAAGAGTTCAGTAAAGAAACATTTATTTTTTGGAGTGGACAACCGTGCAATACAAGGGCTTTATGGCTCAAGTGAGGGAGCATTTGCCCCAGAACTAGAAGATACCTTATCTGTAGCCTTTGCTCTCCAGATGCTTTTTATTTCTGGCTTTGCACTCTATAATATGTTTCTATGCCACTTATCTTGACGCTTTATTTATGATCAAAGTGTTAAATGAGTTATTACCAAAATTAAATAATAGCAGTTGCTCTACACACCTGAGCGCATGTGCTAATGAGACATGGATATATTTCTATAATAAAATGTGTTATTCTTTATGACATAACATTATGTTCACAGTTTGTTTTTTAGTAAATACTTAACCCAATGTCACGCAGTGTGACATATAGTGAAGATCGCATTAAATTAGAACACAACAACAGATTGCTCGAGCCACTAAGGCGGCAGTAGCTCAGTCACCTACACTGCCTGTATGAATGTGTTAGATGGTGTTTGGAGTAGCTCACCACAACCAAGTGTGACAATAATGCACCTAACTGTAAAGCGACTTTGAGTGTCTAGAAAAGTGCTATATAAGACTAATGCATTATTATTATTATTATAGGATAAATGGACACATATAATTCAAAGAGTGTACATAGCACTTATATATTGAACACATTTTATACTAGCCAGTGTGTTTTCTTTGTTGAATATGCCTTCTGCAAAGACATAAGAAAGAATAGTCAGTGTCATGCTTGGATTTCTTGCTATGGGGCATTTATTTCCAACTGGTGGGTCCAGGACCTAAAAGTGGGTTGTGGGGAGGTTGGATTTTCAGCTTGTTTTGTTTTAGTTTCACGAAAGGGTTAACATCATTAAAATCTGCGTCATAAAGGTCCTAAAATATTTAATAATTTTTAATAAAATAAGTAACTTGGGTCACAGTATTTTGTAGACCAACAGGAGACTGCAAGCCAACTCCTTTCTCAAACGTAATAAGGGTTGACATGCAGTGTCCTGGGAGACAGCCACAGGCCCCTGCACAGGAGCTGGAGGACGTCTGAAGAGGCCTGTTTAACCTCTCAGCAGGATGAAGCAGTGTGATCAAACATGAGCCCACTGAGGAGCAGCAGTTTGTACACCGGGGATCCAAATGTCAATAATTATATCAAAGCATATGGGTAAAGCCATCGAAAAGGTCAACGCAGCAACATAAGAGACACAAAGAGATCTGGCATCACCTGGGGCGTCCTCTCAGCTGTCATGTCTCTGTCACACATGGACAGGTTGAGGAAAGGCCAGAGCAGAAGAATACCTGTAGTATGGACAGAGGTGTGCTGGGCAAATGTCAAAAGAGAGATTCTGCTCCTCTACTTCCTGGTGTCAGGTATAGATTACATGTGGTGTTTGTCAGCTGTCATGTGTTCACTTTGTGTCATTTTGGGAGTTTCTCATTCGTGCCTGTACCACTTTGGAGTGTTCCACGTCATATCAATGCCTCGCCAAGTGCTGTTCCAAACGATTAAATCCCCCATGCCCTCCGGAGCTCGTCTCCTTTTGGCTGACTCACGAAGGATCCACCTGTGAATCCTCCATGGCCTCACCTCGCTACAAATTACCCACAATGCACTTCAACCACTGTCACTTTTTGCAAACTTTATTTAACAATTAAGACAAACTTAAATACAATATAAAACTACTTACAAGAGGAAATACTAAAATATATAATTACTGTGCCCCACATTACAGCCACTAACAGGATAAAGAGACACATTAAAAAGCACATTTTAGGCTCTGCATTGTGGAAAGTAATTTTTTAAATCTAATTAAGTCTAATAGTTTTTGCTGTTTCTGATGATGAATTTTTTACTTATTCTGCTACAATTATATAATTACGTTGATGTGCATTTTGTTATAGAGATAAATTGGACCTGCTAATAATCTGTAATGTGTGATTTTTTTTAATATGACGTACTTTCTAAGCATTCTTGTAAGACATTCTTTTTTAATCAGACCAAATTCTATAAACATCGTATGGGACAGTCTACAAAAACACATTTGTGTTCTGCTGCTTGACCACTTTCCACTTGTAAAGAAGTTGTTTTTATTATAGATCCATGTTTTAAATGTACAAGATTTGATTACATGATTCCAAAAGCACTCAGATGCAGCATTAGCAGGACACTCGGCTTTGCTTCGGAGGGGACGACTCTGAAGGAAGGCTTTGAAGCAGTCTCCGGAAGAATGATCCTGGCAATTGGGAAACACCCATTGATTTAGCTATAGACATGGACTAAGATCAAAACTATATTTTTTTCAAATGCTCATTTGAAAAATATATTGTTTTGATCTCATGGTGCATTGAAGAACTAAACACACAAACAGCCCATCAAGTTATTTACAGTACATTCATTCATTTACTAGAGCTAACCAGGGCAGCAACTTTGGGCCTGCGGTGGTGTAAACCTGGGACAATGGTCGTTTAGTGAGGCTGACACTTACAGACTTACACTCGCAGACCATTGGTTGTCTTTGGACAGTTGGAGTAAACCATAGAAACACATGGTACATGGGAGGACATGTGGAATCCACCCACAGAAACATCTGGCCTGGGGACTGAGGAGGCAGGAATGCTAACCACTCTGCCATCATACACTCCTCTATTTCTGTTGTGTGACGGTTGCAGTTAATGTGGGTTCCAGGATTTGAAGCTTGTTATTCTGGATAATGGTGTCCATTACCTAAAATGTTAATGTGAAGTGGACTACCATTATTACAGCTGTACTGAATAAAATGTTTGAGCCACGATCAATGCACTGAGCCCAGTGCACTTGAAAATGGGCAATGGACCTTCTTGAGCTGGTTCTCCAAATTATAAAAGCATTTATAACCATGGATACCACAGTGTGATCCCAGCACAGTAATAGCAGAATTTTAAAGGTTATATCTGGAAACAATGGGCAATGCTCTATATTAAAGGTGCTTATTAATTTTGACCACTTATCCTGTAATGAGTTACAAAGGGCTGGCAATTGATGATTAACTTTAAGGCTAACACTGAGAGACACTGACACACAATATAAGGGGAACATAAAAGAGACATACAATAAGCTCCTCACAGAAAGGCCACCACAAACCGGCATGGAGTTTCCAAATCCTGATTACAACCTTCCATTTATCCGGGCTTGGGACCAACAAAAAGCTTTGTGATCCCCTATGGTTGGATTACTTGATTTTAAGACTGTGAGGAGCATGCCTTTGCAGGGGGTTTTGGTTATTGTCATTTCTGACATACTGCAAGTAATGTTTTAGGCAGTTTTTAATCAAATAAAATGCAGTCGAGTTACTGTGTATATATATATATATATATATATATATATATATATATATATATATATATATATATATATATATATATATATATGCATGACTGGTAATTTTTAGGTAATTCTATTTCTGTGTGGCCCATAGGCAACAAGGAGACTTTTTGAGGAAATTGCGGAGCTGATGGCCGAATGCCTTCAGGGTACAGCAGGCCTGCAGACATCTTATTGCTATAGAAACCACCTTAACTGCTTTGCTAAGCACTGGTAAGCAAAGATAAAAAAGGTGACTGGCAATGGCTTGTTACTGTCAGTCAAAGACAAAAAAGTTTTTAGGAAAAAGAACAGGACACACTGTACTATTATGCTACAAAGTTTGGTTTGGCGCAGTATCTCATTACATACTGTATTAATGTACTTAAAACTAATTGCCCATACACTGTCATCACACTGATTCTGATCATTTCAGCATTTAAATTGCTGTCACTTCAAAACAGTAAGCTCAATTTTCTGTCAGCATCATGTTGCTACTCTCTGTGCTAAATAGCCATTTTATGCTCTGTCCATTTCCCATCATTGCCAGCAGGGGGCAGCAGACATAATCCAAGCATCTTCTACAAAGTGAAAGTCACAGCTCCCCAATAGATGTTTTCTATACATGCACATTATTTTCAGTTATAAAACATGAAATACTTATGCAAAAGTGTCTAAAATTATTATAAAAAAGCTAAAAACAAAAGCATAGAATAGGACGTTGCTAGTCCTTTGGTGCTGTCTTGGCTTTTACTACAAATTCACCATCCATATTGATGATGGTGAAGTGAATATTTTACTACAACTGCTGAAATGCAAAATAGTTCATTTAAATTCATGTGTTTTATTTATGCATTTGAAATTTGTCTCTCATTTTAACATTTTAGCATTGTTATAACTGTGTATCTCTCTGCTAATAATAGATCATCATAAATGTATGGGATTCAAATGCATTTAGCAAGTAGTAAAAAGAAGTAGTAGTAGATTAAAACCCTAACTGCTGTGACCAGAAAGAACTTATGCCCTCATTCTTTCTATCACTATGTGCAGTTTTTTCGGGCAAGAACTGCACAAGCAATAAAACCAGTCCTGTATTCTCAATATTTGCTATTTTATTCTAATTTCTGAATGTCAGAATAGGGAGTTGAGAAAGGTTTTGGTTGAAGTCAGTGGTCGGGTGGCACACTAGAGCTCAGCACAGAGAATGGCAACACCTGAAGAGTGAGGATCAGCAGAAAGCCCTGGGGTCTATGAAGCGGATCAGGGTTAACACAGGTTTTTACCGTTGCAAGAGAGGGTCACGTTTCCATGGTGACAGAGGAAGGCACTAAATAATTTTAATCTCTGATCCGCATAATGTTGTAGCCCAGTATTTGAATGATTTTGGATGTGAGTAAAAAGTCATCAGCTACAAAGGGCTTTACACCAGTGACGATTAGTCATTGACAACAAGGGAAGCTGAGCTTCCTCTAAAATTTCATAAAATAAATGGTCCAATATGCACTGTTGAATTTCATAAAATTAGATATTAAGTAGTGTAGCATACATATATAAAATATATACACTTAATTAAGACAAAGATTAAGAGTAATAATTCCACATTGGTACCAGTTAGCCTTGCGCTAACGTGCAGATTAAAACACCTAAACTAATGTCTTAAGAGGGAAAGGTTGACCAGCAGGGACTCAGTACAATAGATAAAGATCACCAAACTCAACTTAATTTAGATTAAGTATAACGTTTATTTACACAAGGCAGAATAGTATACTGAGGCGCAGGTAAATATTGTAAAGGAATGTAATTTTGAACAGAATCGTTATGCAGAATTACTGATTAATTAATGATAAATTGCAGTGGAGCAAGTTATAATATGACTTATTAAATTATTGAAGATTTAGGGAATAAAGGTGGAATGCGACTCTGAGACTGCTTTTCAAAATAAACTACAAAAATGATACTTGAGCTACCAAACAAAGTGTGGGCGACTTATCGTGAAAAGATGTTATCCCTGGCAAAGTAAAGTTAACGCAACAAAAATGAAACAAGAAGAAAGGAAAAATTAGACTTAGAAGATGAAGGAGAGACAGAGACAAGACAAGACAAAAGAAAGACAAAAGTAAACTGAGGAATCTGGGCGCCAAGATAAGACCCAAAAGGGGGTGTCTCTTTTGAGTCTGTGGTACGGCCCCCCCTGTACTCATAGTGGAGAGGATTCGAATTACCTTTGCTAGACACAAAGTAAATGTCATAAAAAGAAATGTGTCTTACTCCACTTCAATTTACGTACCTTTAAAAACATGTTACATTTATACTGGAACATTTGTAGCAACATAAAAATACTGGTGAATAATGATACTGAATAAGCATATATCCAACCAATAATAAACATGATGATTTCAACAGTTTGCACAAAACATAGCTATGACCTTTTCCTGTAAAGTAACATGTTAATGCATGAGATCTGTCTCTTGAACAGATGAGAGATAAAGTCTTTAATGCATAACTTTGTTGGAATGGACAAAGGCGTAGGTTAATTATCTGGTTCCATCTGTGGTGCCGTTTGTACCAGGTTTCTGCTTCTTATCACTGAAGAGAGGAGGCCTCTTCTGGCATATTTATTGGTCTGGGGTTTGTATAGGACAGATATATGTCTTTGTTTGCGTCCTTGGTGGGTAAGAGCAGACTTCTGTCTCCTAAAGGAATGTCCATTTTTTTTAGAATTTCAGCAGTGGTCCAATACTCCTACAGTAGCATTAAAAGCACACTAGAATGTGTTTAATTTGGTGAGTATGTCATTCATTAATCAGCAGTTTGCTCTCCTCTTCTCACTTCAGAGCAGCTCGGACACTGTGTAAATCCTACTGACGCTGAGCTTCAATGGATTCCTATGGGACTGCACAGAGCGTTTTTTTTCTTAGCAAAAATGCAAGACGCTGATTGGATAAATGCTCCAAAATCGTCCCACCTGTGGACGCTGAGCATCTCTGGGAGTCAATGGAGCAGTGGGCGGGTCGTGGCGCTGTTAATCAATGATGATTGGCAGAACTGGCGGAAAATTTTGACAGACAGCAGAGAGCGCCAATAGCGGCCTGCTGTTCACCGACTTAACAGAATGTGATGAATTGGAGCAACAGAGGAGACAGACGTGAGCTGAAGGAGCCGTGCGGGGTTTAAAGCAAAGTGATTTACTTCATTTTCACCATTTGTACAGACTACACAATAAATAAACAACAGTTATAGCATTGTTTGCATATTGTTTTAGTTTTGTTCATCCGTTCATTCAATATCATTGTATTCAGACGAGCTGCTAGTTAGCCCAGGATTAAATGTTTTTAGCTTCCCCTGTGTAAAAGACCCACAGCCGCCACTGCTTTACACTGTACTCAAACTGTAAAAATAAATGAATATATGTCACAACCAAAGAGTTTAGTTTTGACAGTGTTGGTTTGTTGGTTGGTTTATTTGTTGGTTTGTTTGTATAATGTTGGCTAGAAGTAGCTTATAGATGGATTTGGTTGAAGCTTCCAGAAAAGGTCAATAATGACCAAAGGGACCAATCATTCATTTTTGGTGGGGATCTCAAACACGTCTATATCCATGATTCTTGGAGGATTCTGCACCATTTCAAGGCAAGGCCAAAAACTGGGCCAGTATCATCAATACTAATATTGATACAAGCAGTGCATGTGCTTTCATACAGGGACAAGCAGTGTGTCATCATATGTTACATGTGAATACATTTACTGACCACAAAATGAGATTGTGATGTTTGCTTTTCACTGTTTAGTTCATATTAAAACCCAGAACAGATTTAAAGCAATAAAAAAATAATGTAATAACATAAAATATTCACATTTTCTTTCCTAGTTCACAGAAGTTGTACAGGAGGAGAGTGGGAGCAGCAGAGTGAGCAAGGAAGATGTTCTAAACTGAGCTGTGCTTTATATAGACACATCTACTTTTGGATGAATTGCGAGTACAGACATACAAGAAAATGGACCAAATTAATCAATCCCATCACACTAGTATTGATCTAATATTGAAACTAATGCAGGTAAATATTATCAATAATTGGACCAATCCGCCCATTCCTATTTTTTAGACCAGTATAGTAACTTACCAGTATAGAAACAAAAAAGGAATGATTACTCAGAAATTTTGATCATAGCATGACCAGTCTTACTGAATATTGAGGCCACAACCTCTTTTGTCTCCATTAGAAAATCTTACATATTTTAGTGTCATCATAAGATATTTATCACAAACATAACACAATACAAGAGAGTTGAACATGCACACACGATCAGGTATTTACCACTGCCGTTTTTTTAATTTTGACTTTTGAAAATAGTAAGATCAAGCTAGGACAAACGTCCCTTAAAATAATTTCTAGTGCCCTCCCACAATGTTCTGCCTCCAACTAAATCATTCAAGCTTGAGGCGAGGCTAAACCTTGCTAGTGTATCCTTGATTCATCTACAGAGTTCAAACTCTCTTGCTGTCGTTGGACAGCATGCATTTGTTTTGCCTCTGGCCTTTTTGCATAAAATGTCAGCGTTTTAATTGTTCTCCAGTCCATGTACTTTATCTATTTTGAGTCATTAAAACATCCATTCAGGAGGACACAGCAAGTACAGACAAGTTAATGTGCTTTTAATGAGGCCAGAGCATAAATATGTATTTCATTTTCCTCATCACAACTTTATACCACCATTGAGTCATTGGTATGGTATCAACTGTAACAAATCATGAAAATCGTGAAATCATGAAATTTGTTCAAAGATTTAGATTCCTCTTTGAATAGTGCTTAGTTGTTAAGATTGACAAATCCCATGATTTCAGAAAAGAAAGTCACACTAGCAAACTAACACTTGTCTACTTTATTAGTTTTTACCTTAATAGTTTTTTAGTCTAAAACACATTTGAAGACAGTCAGCCTTTGGGGCTTTTGAAAATCCACCTCCAAAATGCCTACAGTGATGTATTGGTGAAGGCACAAATAAGTCAGCTAATCAGATCCATCACTTACTTCCTGTTTCCTTACTTGAGTCACTTCCCCCGGGGAGCTCCTGTCATGGGCTGGACTGGTGGCTTGAAATGTCACCTTCATTAAGCCAATCTGCAATCAATAGACGGACTGTGTAGTCCCACAGCGCCTAATCATAGAGCTGAGGTCAGTGAAGGCTAAAGAGTCAGTGAGTCAAACACACGTACTTGTCACTAGAAAAATGCAAGGAAAATCTATGTATGGAAACATCACATTTCTTTGCTTATATGAACGTTTTACAGTGCATGGTTTTATTTATTTTTTTATACTTCTCATTGCATTATTATTTATCAGCACAGTTTAATCTCAGCTTAACCAATTTACGTATTCTCGTAACATTCAGCAAACACAATATCCATATCGCAAGAAATTAAATGTATCGCACTAATGTTATTGTCCTCAATCTGACAGTTGTATATTTTTGCATAGTTTTCTCAGATCATGCAGCCCTTGTATCT
Source organism: Bostrychus sinensis (assembly GCA_020698575.1). NCBI lineage: Eukaryota > Metazoa > Chordata > Actinopteri > Gobiiformes > Eleotridae > Bostrychus > Bostrychus sinensis. The sequence goes on from CM036258.1 coordinate 17,338,121, forward strand.
ATGCAAGTAATCAAACAACTGGCGAAAGTGGCTAGTGGGAGCAAATGTGTTACTAGCCAAAATGTAAATCTACCATCATTTGGTCGGCTGGTAATGTCAAGCCCTGCAAAGTAATCATTCAATCGCTTTATTCTGAACATATTTTACATTCATAGAATTGAGTTGTAAAATGAACAGAGAAAAATAATAGGAAACCAAACAAGACCAAAACAAAGGCAACTGAACAATCACTCAAAGCAAAGAGAATATGAGAATGAAGACACTAATTCACTAAGCTCATTACTTATTTAACCGTCATAACAAAGTGCTTTTATTCTGAGGCTTTATTACTTCAATCAGCATTAGAAAACTGAAAACACATTGGATATATAAAATGTGTGGAAAAGTCGCTCATACAGTGCTTGTTAGAGGTGCTTTCTGAGGTGTTCTGAAGGGACAGTATGATTGCTTTAGTTACCCATGTACTAAGCTCTCACTTTCTGATGTGAGATGTTCCTCTGTTCTATGATAGTTATTGGCTTGGCAAAGGGCAAACTACTTTCTGCACAGTTAGTGTTAGATCAAAATTACTATTATTATTTCTAAGAACATGCTATAAGGCATCCAGTGTTAGACTCCAGATACACTCTTGCAGACAAGAAGCAGCCTACTAGAGGTAGATTGTAACCTTCCAATGACTATAGGAGGTAAGTAAATGAATGAATGTTCATAGTTTGTGACCACTGTTATCTAAAATGAGAAATTTCATGTTACGGTGCAGCTCATGTTGTTATATGTTGAGTTGTTAAAATGTGCTACAGTGGATTTAGGAAGTGAATTTAATGCACCAAAAGCTAACACAGCTTTACCTGCAGACTCACACTGACACAGCCGGGTTTTCTCTCCTCTTTTTATTAAATATTGGCAACGCCTTAGTTTTAAAAGTCAGCTTTAAACACATTTTCAGTCTCATTTATAAACACAGCTTTTGTTGCTTTTGTGTAGTGTCAGTGTTTCTGTAACAAACGCTGGTTTCCTGGACCTAGACTGATACAAACATGAGCCTGTACCAAACCGTCCCATTTTGACCCCCCCTACTGGAAATGTATCTTTAGTGAATCTGCTTAGTAAACACAGTACTGATAAATGGACCAATTCTAAATTTTTGGTCCAAGTCACATTTTTAATGACCTAAACCTAACTATGCTTTAGATAAAATAATGCAACTGGGGGATATTAGGAGAAGAAAAGGACCTTACATTACTCCCTGGCCCACTGAATGTGAATGTATGTGAATGTATGTGTATGTATGTGTATGTATGTGTATGTATGTGTATGTATGTGAATGTATGTGTATGTATGTGTATGTATGTATATGTATGTGTATGTATGTGTATGTATGTGTATGTATGCATGTGTGGATGTCATGATATCGACTGTTACTTGTTACTTGCCGGAGAGATGTTTATAGTCCATTGACTTCCACATATATTCAAACACACTAATGATGCCTTAACCCCATGCTCTTTTCTCCACAAATCTTTATCTTGATCATAACAATCCAAAATGGTCCTTTCTTATAGAGCCAAAGCATCCAAGAATCAAAACACATGATTTAATAAACAATGCTGAAGCCTCAGATCACTCATTCACCAGGCATATTGTAGATGTGGAGAACTGAATTATTCATTCAACATTATTAGTATTCAACTTACTGTGTTTTCCGACTGTCGATGATTAAAATGTAACAGTGCGTCGTCTTATTCCATTCATCTGGTTTTCATGCACTGGTACCATTAAGGGTCCGTGTATAATAAGTATAATTCATTTGAACTTGTTCCAGTTGATGAATGAAAATGCTTGTTGTAGGGGGTATTTTTCATTTCTCATTGTCCAACTCAGTCACACAAACTTGAAAAAAGGAAGACGCCTGATGTAAACACAAACTTTATTTTTTATTATCTAAATACCTCGTCCTGTGCTCTGAACCTACTGTTTATACTGGTCTCTATAGCAACCAACTTGAGGTTCGCTGTGGGCGAAAACCAGAAAAATGATGGAGGCCAAACATGCAATCCTTAACTATGTACAATTTATCATTGTGTTGCAGTAAACACCACAAATATCAGGACTATACTGTAGTTTGACTGAGAAGGGGCCCTGACTATGACTACATCCAATCACTAATGCACTTTCTCCACGCGTCACACAAGTCTCCTTCCCCGTGGTTGCCATAGAGACCAATGTAAATATTCCGTCCCAGAGCACGAGAATGGGATATTTTTTAAAATGTATTATTATTATTATTATTATTATTATTATTATTATTTTATTATTAAATTACTAGTAATAAAAATATATATATGTGATTACTCGGGGTATTTTGTAACAGCGATACTTCAAGTTGGTTGCCATAGAGACCAGTATAAACATTTGGTTCAGAGCAGAGAAAGGATGAGGTATTTAGCTAGTAAAAAAAACATTATTTATTAGAAAAGCTTAACTATCACAGGACAGGGGCATTTCATGTCGATGTCTACAGCACTGCGTCAAAATTTTATCTTCAAATTCAACAACTGTTGCAGTAACCAACAAGAACCTAACACAGATATTTTCCTGTAATAATGAGGGCTTTTTAAAAATAATGATAATTTAATAAACATTTACCATTAAGCAGGCACAAATAAAAGCATGTTGCCTCACAATTAAATAATATACACAATTATATGAGGAAGACGGGATGCTAATCGTTTGTTTACAGTTTATTTTGAAGGCAACCCTTCCTTGTTTACGTCATGCGCCTTCCTTTTTTCAATTTCATTTTACCAAGTTGGACAAAGAGAAATGAGAAATACCCCTAACAGCATTTCTCAACTTGAACAAATGCAAACGAATTACACTTTGTACACTGACCCATTAGGACTTTTGTCATAAATGTTGAAGTTCAAGCACGTAGACTAGCTTTAGCTCTGTTGTGTAGCAGACTCCAGAATATTATGTTCGACCCTGGTCTGATAAGCCTATAGGTGCACCTTCCTTACACCCCTATGGCCCATACATACATGTCCCATACTTCCACTACCACATCCTGCTAAAGTCCGCTCTCGTCTCCTCTGTATCGCTCTGCATGTGTGTGCGTTTGTGTGCTCCTGTTATCTCCCACACAGTAATAACAGCTCTTTGGCCCCGAACACAAACCAAGAGCTAAGAGCAAAGCTATCATTGCCAACATAATAGACTTATTTTATACACAGTGCATGAGTGTGAATGCAGCGTCACCTTGAGTTACATCTAGTTTACAGTTTATGAATTCATGTGTCCAACCCACCCACCCCCCGCAAACACTGAAGACACATACACCTACACACCAATGCAATTACTCACCCCCCTGACTTAAACCCGATGCATTACTACTGTAGAGTATTTTAGCAGCGCAGACACTTTAGAACATGAAAATTGCTGTGTGAAGATGCAAATGTGGGTAAATCTGACTTTGATTATGCAGCTGCAATTTACTTAGAACTATTTGATCTTTTTATATTAGCGATTTGAAAACACATTTTCTTAATAGCACCATTAAAAGAAAAGAGAAAAATGTCTCTAACTAGAAGCGCTCAGAAGGCGTGGATCTCTGCTCACAATCATAAAAAGTATAGTGCCCAGACCTGGACTCAGAATGGGGTTCTTCTAATTCAGGGGTATATGCTTTATCTACTGAACTGCCATGTCCTTATACAGTATAACTATCTTGCAATATTACAGAATCTCTAATAAAAAATCTTTCCATTCCACACAATCATCTCCTCTTTGAAGAGAAAAAGTACTCAATCTCAAAGTGCTCAATATCTGTAATGTGAGTAAAAATACTGTTAGAATATATTACTTAAGTAAAAGTAAAGGCCTTCAGCAATTTCTTACTTGATTAATAGGTAAAAAGTATTAAATATAAAGTTTGTTATAAAGTACTTGCTGGTACAACCCCTACTATAAAACTACTACTACTACTACTACTACTGCAATGACTACTTCTTCTACTACAATGACAACTACAATTATTACTGGCATGACTACTACTACTATGACAATTACTACTACTATTATTATTACTACTACTACTACTACTATTACTACTACTACTACTACTACAATGACTATTACCACTACTACTGGAATGACTGCTACTACTATGACAATTACTACTACTATTATTATTACTACTACTACTACTACTACTACTGCAATGACTACATGACTACAATGACTACTACTGCAATGATTACTATGACTACTATGACCGCTACTACTACTACTACCACTACTACTACGACTATATTATCACTACTCCAACTACTACTTTTACTTTGGTCTACTTTGTCACTGTAGGGAGATCTGTTCTCTGCATTTTGACCCCCAGAGTCCGGTGATCGCACCTGGGACCTTCTTGATACCTTCTTGAGGTATCTAGTTGCACCACCATTACTTTTCACATTATCTTTCTAACAGACTCCAATAAACCAAACAACAAACAATGAAAAGCCTGCAAAAACATAAGTTCCATGACGAAGAGATAAAGTTCTTAGAGATTGTTGACAGACAGTAGTGTGCACATTTACAACCTTCCAGTCACGAGCACGGCTGTTCCTGCTCCACTGTACCACCTGACACGACTCCAGCAGTGTGCCTTCTGAACAACCCTCCTCTGACCCCATTCTTCTCCCAGACATCAGTCATCTCAGCACCAGTCACTTCCCAAAATAATCCCAGAGCGCTCTCTTGACAAACTCACATGCCATGTTCTCTGACTGCGCAGGAGTTCATTATGCAGCACAAGTCGTTTGAGAAGTTTTCCAACAATTGATATGGTTTCCTGTAGGGAAACTCTGAGATCTGAAGACCTCAGTTTATACTCCAAAGACAGATTTGGTTTTCTATGAATGAGAAAATCAAAATGATGTTGTCATTGTGATAATATATTGTAGTAATTGAATAGTCTGGGAGGTCTCCAGATGCATGGAGCACTGAGGTTTACTTGCATAAGTTCAAAAATACTTCCCATAATAGTTTTTGGGAACTTTAATTCGATAAAACCAATGTAACAAATTGAATATATTGAATAAATCAGATAAAGTAATTCTGCAGGCCTTATCTCATATAGTACTTTGCTCCATAAAACTCAACTTTCAGAGATGTAAAATTGTAGAAATAATGTTCATTGTCAAATCTGTAAATGCTAGGTCCATATTTCTAGCTACTAAATGTCATAAATCTCCCTATTTTACACTCATCAGTTTGCTGTATAGGCCAATAAATCCAAAATAATTTAAACTTTGCATGTGCAGAATTAAGTCTCCCACATTCATCTAATAACCTTCTTATAATTTATGACTTAAGAACAAAAAATAGGATGAAGGAACTAGAGCGATCCAAGTACAAGACTATTTATGAGCAGTGGGTTAGCATGAACTGACATTGTATGAATATTTAAAATAAAAACAGATGCACATTAAAAAACTATATTTTGGAAACATGAGCATTTTTAGTATTTTTTTTTTGGCTGAAAACAACACACAAGAGTGCAGTATTTCATAAACAAATTAAATTGGGATCATTATGATAATATGAAATTAATTTGAATATATCTACATCAACATTTCACTTCTTATAACTTAAAATAACATTTGTGTAAAATATGTGAAATATCTTCTTCCACTACTTTCACTTAGCACTTTTTTTGAAGCTCTAGTAGGTCATTGTGTGTGTGTCTGTGTTCCTGTTTTAGATTGTGTAACTAATGTGCAATGTGTTGTTTTTTTATTGATATTTGTCTTGGACTGCTGTAAGCCCTTCTGCAAACAAATTTACCCTGGGATACTATTAAAGAAACCTTGAACCTTCAACCTTAACTTTGCAGAAAATGCTTGGATTAGGTGTTGGTCACTTTAAAGGTATTATGGAAGATGTTTATAAAATCATTTTTTGCAATATTACTTAAAACTAGCTGATAACTGACTATTAATTATGTGTACTGGGAAAAATAAACTGATAGTATACATGAACTGTGGACTACTGGGGCCTAAAAAACATCAAACAATAATTTGTGTATGGTGATCCTAAACCACTGGCCCTCAGACCTGTCAGTCACTTCACCACAGCGTGACCTCTGCCTGGCACATGCACAGTGTTGCATTCTGCCGTAGCAGCAGCAGCAGCAGCAGCGTTAGCTCGAGGAGGTAGCACAATGGTTAAGGAGAAATGTGAAACAAACAGCTGCTGAAGGAAAATTTTTCTCCAGCTTCTGCTGGTCAGGTAAACAAGCTTGTGGTTTTATTGTAATATGATTTTCTTGAGCTTGTTAGATATATGATATGAACTAGAGTTCTGTCACTGTACATGCTAAAGTTTACTAATGCTACCAGCTGTAATAGGAGGATCAAGTGAGTTAGAAATTGCATGTTTATTTTACAATCTTGTACCTAAGGCAACGCTAATGTTATAAACAAAAAAGAAAAGAATATTTTGTTTGTGTGAATCATTTTGCTCTTATGATAGTGTGTTCACGTCTTCTCCTCTAACACAGTCAGTGTGGGAAGACCACCAGCCTCCCGCTGTGTCCAGGAGTCCTCAGATCAGTGAGTGGAAAAGCTTTGTTTTGTTCGCTAAATAACTGGAATTTAGTCTCTAAATTGTTGCTCAGATGAGCAGCAGAGGAACAAGTAGTGTTACAGCAGAGCAGTGGTGCTGCCTCATCCAGAGACAGGACACAGGCCGAGCAGGCTGCAGGAGTGTTCTCAGCTAATGTTTAGAAGTGTTTGTTAAATCTGTTGTAGGGCTGGGGCTTTAATGTGTTAATTATAATTAATTATTTAGAGAAAAACACTTTAAAAAATAATGCATGTAATCACCCTTGTCAGTGACGAAATGGAACCTTTCTCAGTTCCCTGTTTTCTGGTGTACGCTAACTAGAGCCAGACATCTTTGGTCAGTTGGATCATTATACATCCATGACCTGGACGTTCTGTGTTTATGCCAGTATCAGTGCACACAGCGTGGTTTCCTCTGAGGCTGCTCCCGTAACAAGCGCACAGCTTCACGGATAAACAAGGCACATTTAGTCCCAGCCGCCGTTTATCCTCCCAGCTCACTGACTCACTCACTCATGCATGCTTCAGAGGTGACTGAAATTATATGATTATATGGTCTGTTATAATGTTATTTTATCTTGTAATTTTACAGAGATGTTGATTTGAGGACGTTAAGCAGGAGCAGCAGAGAAAAGACCACTGCTATCACTTCTGATATCGTTGTAAGTACGCAGTTACGAGGACTCTGGTATAATATTTCTGTTCCCATTAATTTTAGATTTTGTCCATAAAACCAAACATTTTTGGAGATTAATTTCCACCTTTATGTCAATAACAACATGATAAATCCAACTATAGCATTATAGTAAACATAATGTAACTAAATAACTGATGCATTATTGCCAAGGCCACAGTAATCCACATTTAGATATGTGTTTTTAGTTGATATAAATGAATTACTTTAGGAAAAGTTTTTAAAATGCGTTACCAAATATTTTTTTATTTTTATTTTCTCAAGTGATGGCAAAGAGCCGCCCTTCCAGACCTGATGATCCTCGGACACTTGGCTTTTTGTGGACTGCCCCAGCCCCAACGACACAGGGGCTGCTGCAGAAACACGTCAGGTGAGTTAGCTGTTTGTACTGATGGCTGTAAAAGTAGTGAGATACTTCAAAGTTAGATAATTCATCTTCCATTTATGGACAGGAGTAGATGTTTCTGGAGAATTTTGTGTATTACTATTGATTATGTAACTGTTATCCTTTTGTTTCCTCAGGGCCCTCATCAAAATGGTGTCTAGACGAGCTGCACCCCTGACCTGGCAGACCTCACCTACCAGTGTTCTCGCATTGTTATCTGAACTGTTCTGATTATTTATGTACAATATAAAATGAAACATAATCTACATAATCTTGTTCAACTCATTTCATGTTATGATATTACTTTTATATGACAAACACGAGAGGTACAAAACATGTTGAACAGTTACAATACCACCTATGTATTATTTTTATTATATTATATATTATATATATTATTATTATTATTTATTATATTATTTCCATAAATAACACATTTCTAATCACATACGAATCTTTAGGATTATTGTCAAGATGTATGGCACAGATATGAACTGTAATCTAGATTTTCTAAATAGCGTTAAGACAGAATATGTATAATACAACAGAGGTTTATTCTTTTTACGCACTGCTACAACAAATATACAGTATTTGAAACAATTGTCTGTGTGTGTTTTGGAAAGATTCTGGCTTAAAAACATACGACACTGTGTCACCATATATATACTGATATACAGTCCAGTCCATGGCATTTCTGTTCTAAATGTGTGGGTACCTCCCTACATTCATAAACCGAGGGCAGCATATTTAAAACGAACAAAACTTAGCGACACACTATGGTTTGTGTAGCGCTAGCATGTAGCATGCTAAATGCTGCTTGGCAAACAAAAAAATAAGCATTACTTTTCTCATTACCTCCATTACTTGAGCTTTTGTGTTTGCAACACTATTTTGTAAGAGCAACCATATTGTTTCTAAAAATTGTAATGACAGACAGCAGAAGTATGTTATGTACTGGTGAGTGCAGTCACTGGGCTGTTCTTGTTCCCTGTCGACGCTTGTGCTCGTAGTTTTGGATGTGTGTACCCAGAAGAAGACGGGAAAGAATGACTGTGGTCTTATGCATGCGCTGTTTTCAAAAATTCACTAACAGTCGCTGGAAAATTCTTCCATAATGCTTTTAAGGCCCTGCTGGCCCCACCCACTTCACTTGGTCAGCTCCGGCAGTCCAAATCAAACATTCTAGTTTATTGCAGCTGTTGCAGTGAAAGGCTTAGGCCTTTCTTTTACAAAGCCCTCTAAAGACACGACTGCCTCTTAATTCTCTACTTTTTAGCTCGCATGTGGATAAAGTTGGGAATATTTCAGTTCAAACAGGAGAGGAGAATCTTTGAGTGTTACTGAAAGGTGGGGAATAGACAGAGCATGATAAAATGGCTAATCAACCCATACAAACATGAGGCTAACATATAGAGCATAAATGAGCTGACTGCTTGGTAGCAGTTTAAGCGCTGAAATTATTAGAATGAGTCCAGTGATGGTTATGTGCTTTGGAAACACTTTGGCGGGGTTTCATGTGTCTACGTAGAGCTGTGAGACTGTGAGTGTTTTTAGGATGAAAACAAAATTAAAAGCTCAAAAAATTCAATTTAGCTTAATAGGTATCCAAGTAAATTTAATGATATGATATATGATATATGATATGATATACAGATACAGAATTCCAAGGTGTTTGCAACTTACTGCTGTGATTTATGTGTGGAAAAGAATGGCCATGTAACTTTGTTATTACTGAGTTAGTGCAACAACATTACTGAGTGAAAAATATCCTGTACTTTCACCTTACCATCACCAGCCTTTTTTAGTGCAAATTTGTGTCTCCAGGCCAGGAACTGAGCAGTGTACTGTACCTTCTAACTATGACTGCCTCTAACAAAGGGAAAAACATCCATTCGCATTTCTGGGAAAAAGCAACTTGTTTCAAACTGAGGCATAGTATAACATGCCAGTGTAAAACAGGAATTGTTTTGTAGTGCAAATGTTTCAAAGCTATTCATGTCAAGTTGCACAGAAGAAATAGGAATGTGCATAATAAAGTGAAATAATAGGATTAGCAGGGGGAGATTGAAGGCACTCAGGCAAAATGTAGTCAAATGTACATTAGCTTTGTTTTCCCGGGGGTGTCACTCTTTGCAATTCATGACAGCAAGGACAAATGAAAAATGCTTTTATATTCTCAAACAATAGCTTAATATTTTAATAGTGACTTTTGTTGTTTATCAAAGCGATGCCTGCAGAAAAACTTGACAATCAACAAGCCGACCATGAATGGATTGCAGCATTTAGAGCTCAAGCCAGTGTTTGTCTTCTTTTATGAATTTTGGAAAGGCTGTTCTGTATTCTTTCTATTGTCCAAATTATAATACATATATATATATATATATATATATATATATATATATATATATATATATATATATATATATATATATATATATATATATATATATATGCTTTAAAAGCATAGAATGCTTTAAAAAATGTAAACCAGAAAAAGTGTTGGTTATGTATACCGTGTGTGTGTGTGTGTGTGTGTGCCTGGTGCATATTTTAAAATCTGGGATATTAAGTCATGCATTAAAATGATAATACCTCATTTTCTTCCACTAGAGGCTTGTTAATGACCTGCCTGCATCTCTCTCTCTCTTCTCTAATCTATTACCTTACTCCTCCTTTATTGCCCACTCATTCTCCCTCATTTAGTTCTGATTAAAACACGTGTGCTGAGTCCGTCTCTCTGCTCTCACATGTGCTCTCATACCTTTTCTCTTATTTGGATAAAATACATGAAAATATTCAAAACCAGAGGAAGTTATAGTGTACTTTTGCTGGCACTGGCTAGTTTGTTGGTCAGATTGTTAGCAAGTGAGAAAAATAACTCAAAGGTAATGGTCAGATTTTACACTAATAGGTCACAGGCCAGGAAAGAAATCCATAGGGTTTATTATGACATCGGCCCACCCTTTGTGTCTGACTTCTCATCCAACATCAGACAATGACACCATCTATGTGTTAGATGAATTGGTAAATCTAAAATATCCCTATAGTGAATGCATATAAGAGTGAATAGTTGCCTGTAAGCATATGTCATAATGTGCCAGCCCTCTTAACTGGCAGTTGTCCAGAGTGTACCCGTAGTTGCTGGGATAGGCTCCAGGCATCCACAACCTCTAGCGGCAATATGCAGAGGAAGAAGATTTATGATACAGTATTGTACATAGACTGAACTTGGTTTTATAAGTGCAGGGGAAGTTTTAAGGCAAGCGAGTTTTGCACAGTGTTGCCTAATAAAGCAAAATGACAACATGACAGCCCCTAAAATAGACACTAAAATGTCGAGCATGGCCTCTCTGAGTTTGCTGTCTCATGTAGCAGCCAATGTCATTTTGTATTTGCTATACTTAACACAAAAAGTGTTCAAGTTCAAGTGTTCAAAGGCTGTGAGATCAATCCACTCCGAAATCTAAACCTCACTTGCATTAACACTCCAAGAGAGTTCTGCCTTATATTCAGAAGATGTCTTATGCAAATCTGCTGGTAACACATTCACACACAGCCATAAGCTCTCTGTTCCTGCCTCTGTGTCTCGCTGCATTACTACAACAGAAGTTGCAGCTTGCAGTGTTTGGGGATTTTTGACTTTAGTAAAGCCTTATTAACAATTCCACACTACCCATTTTACATGGGTTTCCAGAGACTGTTAATATGCTACCATTATTGTCATATTTGTTGACTGGTCATGCCATTTACAACTTGGGACATTTTCTTCTTGTTTTCATTTTGTTGTTGTTGTTTTGGGCATGCTCCCAAAGTGGCATTGACCTTTGTAAAGGGATAATCCACTAAATCGCTCAGCCAGCCATAAAGAGCTTTTTATTTACCGCACACTGTCTCCTGGCATTTGGAAGCCACTTCTCTGACTCTGCCATGATCCTGCTCTTCCACCAACGCACAACTCCTTCCTTTCACTCCTCAATCTTCAGGAAACTTCCTTCTTCCTGTCTTTCATTCTTTGATTTGCTCCTAATCTCGTTTTAGTCCTAATATGTGTTATTTTCTCCCAAGCATGTAATTACCAATTGACAAGAGGAAGTTGCGCTTGCAGACAGATTGTGGCAGAATTAACACGCTGTCGTTAATGAGCACGGCTCTCAGTAAACATGGCAACGGCACTAGACTGGCGTGTCACTGAAGATGGAGGTAGACGTAACATACACCCACACAGTCTGAGATACAAGCACTGTGATCCAGCAGACACATATAGGCTGGGGTTATATCAGTAAGAATGAAAAGAGAGGAGTATAAAGCAGTGGCTAGACAAGGGCAATGAGGAGAAGACACGGGACAGAGCTGCAGATGTTGAGGTTCTCTTTGGTGGTGACGAGGATGGATAGGAATGAGATTAGAGATTATGAGTCAGGTCCAGATTGAGTTGGTTTAGATACGTACATGATTGTATAGTGAATATATTTGTAGAAGGATGCTGAGGTTGGAGGAGATTTATGGATGTAGTGGAAGAAGACGCAGTGAAGTTAGTTGGTGTGAGAGGATACAGAGGATAGGGTTAGATGGAGGAAGAAAGGAGGAAGAAGGGGTTACGCAAATTAGAAGGAAGAGTGGAAAGAGATCTAGGTACTCTCAAAATGACTTATTCAGAGGGTTGTTATTTTATTATGCTCAAACTGGACTGGTTGGATGAGTTCAAAATTGTACATTTTTGTACAAAATGACTTTTACCAGACAGAGAAAGTAAATATTGTACATCTAAGCTGCTTGTGGAATAAATTGTGCAGTTAAAGGACATTTTACACCGGAATCTAAACTGTTTCTGTTTACTATGTGTGAACAGAGTAGAAAAGTGTGAAAAAACAACTTCCTCTAGGACATAAAATGTTTTTAAATGTTGTTCACCAAGGATATGTTTTTCCTCAGTTGGTTTGTTGGTTGGTTTGTTTGTCTGTTAGCAAAATAATGCAATAGAGTTATGGTGAATTAAGTTTTTTTGTTTGTTTGTGTGGCTTTGGAAGATCTAGCTCGAGATTTATTATGATTCTGTGCGATTATGAGTTAGGGCCAAAAACAGTAATTCACAAGGGGAAGTAAAGTACATTTTTTAGTTTGCTCTGTGTTGCTTCTGTGTTTTTACACAAAGCACTTTCTGTTGCCTTAAAAGGAATAGAATAATTAAGAATTATTGATGAAAAAAAAAAAAAAAAACTCTGCACAGCACATGCCCTTGTGAGTTAATATCCTTCTGCTCTTTGCCTTGAGCGGACCATTTTTAGATGCGTGACATTCTCTTGGCGGACCTTCGGTGCTCTGTCTCTAAAACAGCGCTCACAACTTGTGACCCCTCAGCTCTCACTACAAGCTGTGTAAAAAGGTTTAATTCCACATGGGCCACACACTTGTGTCCAATGCACCATCTTTCTTTCACTACACATCGGCACGCCAACACATAGACTGGGACACTGATTTCTCACAAGGCTTAAACACTTTGCACTGAGATGGAGGTTTATGGTATACATCTATGTTAGGTTATACATACACTAGTGAGAACTAGTTTTTTTTATATAAATATACTTGCTGAATGTTTTTTATTAGGTGACTGACTTATAATCATACTACTAATACAAAAGTTTGCCCATAAAGTTGGAATAATGTTTTAAGGTGAGACATTACAGGTTAATTTTAGATTTGCTCTATTTTACCTTAGCTTTCACTTTCAAATAAAGAAAATGTCCAGTCTACACATGAAGGTGTTTATTTCATTACATTTTGTTAGCTTGTGTCTATAGATGGCAACATGAATGATTATCTTTAAAGGCAGTTGATCAAAATGAGATTTTCTCACACTTCAAGTCAGATCTCTCCACTTTAGCAGCACATATAAGCACCACATTTTCCATTCTTGTACTTATCTGTATTTTGAAGGATTTTATAGAGGTATTTGTTGATATACAGTTCCCAGCCTGATTTATTGAGCATTTTACTCCTAAAACAAGGCAAAACATGTTTTTTTAAAAGTCTATTGGCAGTATTATCTGGTGTACTGAAACACAAAACAAAATATCCATAATTCCAGTTTTAAAACAGAATGTGTATTTGTATATTAAAACATTGAATTATACAAAAGTTGCCATTTTAATTCCTTATGTTTATGCCAGGGAGAAGTTTGACAATGTCTGATATCTGTTAAAAAAGAACAATGTCTGTTCGCCTGTTGCCTTAAGTCACATTTCTCTTTTTATTCCTATTGATACACACCAGTAATCACCTTTGTGCAGGAATTACATACTGAGTCCCAGTTACTCAGGTGAAACTAATTCATGCTTAACAATTGATTGGTTTATGTTGCATCACTGCCTTTGAAGTACTGTGTGTCATAAAAACTACATTGCTTTTTTTCTTGTGTCTGTTTTCTTCAAGGTTTACTGCAGCAAATCATCAAGTGGTTGACATATTTTGTCTGGAATAGGTTATTTACAACATATGCTCTTCCTGACGCAGCCCTTTCTATTTATACAGGCTCGGGACTGGCAAAGGGTAACATTGTGGTAGAAGAACAACACTCACCCCCAATTTCCACTGCATGCATGCCCGCGCCGCTGCACTGTGCCAAATACGCTGCCGTTGTAGTGAATAAGAGTGTCTCACAGCCTCTGTATCCAGTAGGCGAGGGTCGGCAGTGGGACACAGTGCAGCGGGACACAGTGCGGCGGGACACAGTGCAGCGGGACACAGTGCAGCGGGACACAGTGCAGCGGATATGCATGCAGTGGAAATGAGGCATCAGGGAATCAAACCCTGGTTAACATACTCTGGGAGACCTACTATTTGCCACAACACAGTCATTTAAACTTCAAACTTCTGGTAACCCTGTGCAAGGAATGTTTTAAAATTTATTGTGTAGCATATAATGTCTTTATGTTTGCTTTTCTTTTATATTTTCTAAAATACTGGTTACAGTATTTAGGTAGCGGTTACAGCTGTTTAAAGTTATTTCTATACAATAATTTGAGGTGAATATAGAGCTTTTAAAGAAAACAGTACAAAGCACATCGAGAGAGAGAGAGCAGAAGACAGAAAGAACCAAAGCTGAAGGCCAGAGAACAGTGAAGGTTGAGCAGAAAGGATTTGTTTCAAAATCAAGGAAGGTGGCTCAACAGAGATAAAATAATTTGAACAACAGAAAGTGGTAGAGAGAGAGAGAGAGAGAGAGAGATGACAACAGGGATGTCATTTAGAGGAAATAAAGAACTGGATGAAATTGAAAGCAGAGGCTATATCCACTGAAGGGGTTGAGAAGAAGGTTGGAAGAAAGAAGGGAATAGTAGACGGGAGCCTTCCATCCTGTTAACCAGTGCCGAGTGGGAAATAGGATTTGGTGTCACATTGCTGCGGCAAATTGCAGCATGGCTCGAGCTCAAAGAGGATAGACCCCACTTCTTCTAGACATCTAAAGCCTCACAGCAGAGACGGGCAGCAGACGCAGAGCTGTCTTGCTGAGAAGTTAACACGGGGGTCTGGATAATTAAAAAAGAAACCAGGGTCACTGTGCACAATTCTCATATTCAATTATACTGATGTGCATACTAATACTGACTTCTACACAGATGATAGTTTATGTCTTTCTGTGACATTGTGACTTTAGCATAATAAAAATTAAATATGCAAATTGAAAAGATGACATTTGCTTAATATTTTATATAAAAGTCCCTTTCAGCTGCTCTCTTTTTTCAGGGGTTGTCACAGCACATCATGTGCTTGAGTATTTTGGCAGGTTTTTATGCCAGATGCCCTTCCTGACACAATCCTCTCTGTTTATCCAGGCCTTAGACCAACACATACAGGCACACATCAATAAAGTCAGTACCGTGTGGAATATCTCACATAAATTTTACATTTTTGAGCTTTTAACCATGTTATAATGTTGTTTCCACCTCAAAAACATACCCAGAGGAGTATTTCCTTTCATTCTCACATCTTTGAGTAATTCTGAGAGAAAGCCCTGTCCTCTTCTGGAAAAGCTTGGTCTCACCACTCTGCATTAGCACGTGAAACAAGACACTGTCACCATACTCGTTTTGATCATTTCAGAGCTTAAATTGCTGTCACTACAAAGCAGTCAGCTCATTTATCTATCTGCTGGCGTCATATTTGCTAATAGCCGCGCTAAATAGCCATTTTACGCTCTGTCCATTCCCCACCATTGCCAGCAGAGGGCGGTGGACACCTAATCCAAGCGTTCTCTGCAAATTCAAAGGAACAGAAACTAACAGAATGAAATACTAATGAACAGGAGTCCAAAACTATATTAAAAAGCCTGTAAAAAGAACAATAAAACTAAATATACTAACTGGATGTGTTTTAAATGTAATATAAAAGTAGTTCCTTACCTTATTTATTGGTGACTAATTTCAGTTGTCTCAAGCAACCCAAAATCCAGTTTCTGTAGGGCAGCCTGGTGGTTTGATGGTTAATACAATCACGCCAAAGTTAAAGTGATCTTGGGTGGAGGGTGGAGTTTGCCTTTTTTCTGATATTTTTGGGGGTTTCCACAACTGTAGATGCATTTGTTTCCCCACCACTAAAAGCCACTGCCCATGACCAAGGGACTGGCTCAGATCTTGTACTGGTGCCAAGCGTTGGCTACCCACTGGTCCTATGGGAGTTATGGGAGAACCAAACCCACATGTACTGTATTTTTGAGGCTATATACTTGACTCATTTGTGTGGTGAAACTTTCCTTCTCACAGAACTTTGTGGGTAGTATAGCTCAATCACTGTGTATCTTCATCTCTCCTCACCGCTGTCTGTTTTTTAGCGGCTTCTTTTGAGTGGCACCGGTCTCTCAGGACAGCCAGTCGACTGAATGTTAATAATTTATCTGCCGAAAAGACTCTTCAGCTCCTTCATATCAAGACAGTGCTCACGGCACATACTGTAGGTGTCTGCAAACAGAAAAGGCTGCTGGGAGCTTGAACTTTTAAACTGTATCATTTATACAAAAAGAGGACTAATCTTCCATTAGAACTAAATGTTTTCATAGGATTGTTAGGCTAGTGCCTTCTCCAACACTTTCTACAGCTCAGAGATCACCACACGTATAAGAAAATTGAAGAATGTTCAGTAATATCCCTAGGAGGCCGTCTATATCCACAGTAAAATAATATGCAGATCTGCCTAAACCGGGCCGCCTGGAAATAAAGAGAGATTGAACATGAAACAGATGGCGAGTCTGGTGAATAGTTGACTAGGACTTTCCAGAAGCCTGTTGGAAACTTTAACATTCTCTGAGTAAGTCTCCCATAAGACCCAGACTGTGAAGACACAATTGTTTAAAGTCAGACTCCACTATCTACTCTGAATATTTGAAATAGTGTTGAAAATCTAACTGCAAACCTCCCAATCCTTTGTGACTTAACTGACTCTTGTATTTTGTACTCACTTGCAGTTTAGTCTGTGCAGTCAGTACCATCCTTGCACCATTTCAGTATGTTCTATTGAGAATATTTCCACAATATACCATGTTTTTAAAAAATGCCCCAGTTTAGTTTGATTTGGTACTAAATGAGGAACACAATAAGAAATAAATAATAAATAAAAACAGTTGCCGAGCCAGACCGTCCGTCTGAACAAAAAAAAAAAACTATAATAATAATAATAATAATAATAATAATAATAATAATACAATAAAATAGTAATAGTAGTAATAATTTCATTTTTTGGCCCATTTCTGACCTTTTCAAATCTCAATTACTTTTTAAGTTATCTTGATAACAGACTAACAAACCCACCTACCAGCACAGGGTTCCTGCAGGTATTAGCAAGTCTAATTTAATGCTTTTTAATGCCATTTTTTTACATTTTTAATGACACAAACATACAATCACAGCAGCTTGAATTGTCAAAATTTATTTGCAAGTATTGTAAAATATAGATCATAAAGTGCCAATAATGTTGAAAGTCAAATGCTGATGTTTGGGTAATTTAGTCCCACTGGAGGCAAACTCTTTCCACTGTCTATCACACTAATGTAGACTGCGAAAATGGTAAATTTTTATTTATATATGCATATGTATATTCACAAATAAAACAAATAATGTCAGCAATTTTACTTCAAACTATTTTAAATTTTAATGCTTGTTGGAATCAAATTTAATGTTTTTAATGCCTTAATTTTTACAAAATCAATTAAACAACTCTTAATGCCCTGCGGGAACATTGTATTTATAGTGAATTTTATGAAGACTAAACTATGCTTGGTGGTAAGTAATTTTGTTTGCTTTATTGTTTGAGATATTGTTTATTGTTTATATTTTTAATTTGCATGTTACCATAGTACAACAGAAGTGAATATTCTAAATGTCCACAGTTCCACATGTAACCTCATATCTTCCAGTGCCAGTATACTGCAAGCACCTTTCGAGAAGCACTCCACAGCGTATTTATCTTCATTTACATTTAAAGCCACTAACACTTAAAAACGTTTACTCTCACAGGGGTTGTCAATATGCAAGCCCTGCAATAAAATGACCTTTCCTGTGAATAGAAAGTTGATGTTTTGTATTTTTATATTTCCCAACCATAATCATTGAGTCAAGAACTGAAATGGACCCCCTTCTGGAGGCTGTCCTGAATGGGCTAGATAGGCTGAATGGATTTCCTCCATCTTCTCCAACAGGACTCCTGGTCCCAGAGCCAGCCAACAGTGAGCCAAACAACAGCACTGAGGTTGCACTAGACTTGGAGGCCTACTTGAATACGCTCGACTGGGAGCACATTAAGGAAACTCTTACAGCTATGGTGGAAGAATTATTGGGTGACACAAGTTTGGTCTCCAATTCACAAAGCCCTCTTCCAACTTCTCTGGCTGTACCATGTGATCTTGAACCTGCTGTGCTGGACTTCCAACTATCATTGGAAGGTCAGCCAGACCCCCGACCTGAGCCTACCAAAGCTCAGAATGGAGCAGAAAGTGGGCAGGGAACACATGAGGCTGCTCCCCAGTTCAAGTAGCCAATGACCCACCAACTGTACCATCAGCCAATGGACAGTCAATATGCAAATTGTGCCACAAAAAGAGCCTGCACCAAAGTTCATGGTGCAGGCTCGGATTGTGAATTAACAATGTTCATAAATATAAACTATTGTATTTGTGTGTAACATGTAAAGTGAAGAGATAATTGTCAAGATTTTCAGGGGTTCAGGTTATTTGTAAACCAGGAGCAATCTTCCCTTTTCAAAATATACAGTGTACTGTTGCCCAAAAAGTTGTAATAAAATTGTTTTCCTTCTATTTCCTCGTGGTAATGGTAACTGTGAGTCAGAATGTAATCATTGCCCCTGATCAGAGGTTATTACTGATATGTAAATAGGAATAAAAAGGAATTGTCTCTGAAAACAGTCCCACTTTTCTGGGTCTAGTTTAGAAAAGGCTGTACACATAATATTAGAAGAACTTGTAGTGCACAGCCCTTTGGCAAGGCATTGATCCTATATCACAATGCCAAAAGTACAGTGCTCAGATTTAGACTTAAACCAGCGTATATTATAGTTTAGGAGTGAATGTGCTACCCATTGAGCCACAAAGTCCATAGGTGCTAGCCAATAAATTAAAATATCATGTAAAAATGCATTTTTCTCTCAGAAGTTCAATTCAAATAGTCAAACACATATTTATAGTTTCACTACATCCAGAGTTAAGATTTTCAAGCTTTGTTTTCATATAATTTTGATAATTATGGCTCACAGTTACAGAAAACTTCAAATTCAATTATTCACAAAATTAGAATAAGGTGAAAAAGTTTAATCTAAACTGTTGGTGCCACACTCAAACTATAACTGAACTGGAAGCATTTGCAAAGGTTTTCCAAGCCTTTAAATGGTCTTAGTCTGGTTCAGTTGGCCACACAGTCATGGGGAGGGCTACAGACATTTGTCCAGGGACTGACCCCTCCACAGAGAGGATAAACCACAAAAGGTTATTGATAAAGAAGCTCTGCTCACGGAGTGCAGTATTAAAGCAGATTACTAGAAATCTCAGTGGAAAGAAAACAAGTGTGGGAGAAAAATATGCAGAAGAAGCAAGGACAGGTGCATCCTAGAGACAAATGTACAGAATAATCCAGAGCAGAACTTTGGGGAAATTCACAGGAAGTGGACTGAGGCTGGAGTCAGTGCATCAGGAGACTCCACTCACAGCCGGATCAAGACATTTATCTACAACTGTGTCAGTGCTTTCCTGAACCAGAGATAGGGTCAGCAGCATCTTTTTCAATAGAAGTGAATAGGCCACTGTGTTTTCTGGAGTATAAAGTAAACACAGCCTTTAATTGTGAAGTTTTAGAGGAGAGCTTTATGGAGATGATGATTTAATCATTCAGCAGGATTCAGGACATACTGCCTAAAATACCACACACTTGGCAGATGACTATGGTATCACTGGGACAGACTGACAATCAAACTCTCCGGAACTGAACCCCAGAGAGAATCTACGGAGTAGAGGAGGATGAGAAACAGCAGGAACACAGGTGAGCTGAAGGCCTAGAGCGACCTGGGCTTTAGAACACCTCAGCAGTGCCACAGGCTGACCTCCTCCAGGACACACCACACTGAGGCAAAGATTTATCAAAAAGGAGTAGCAAATGAGTACTTCTTGATTGTATGCTGCCTACTGTACTTCTGTTCTTAACTGTAGCAACAAACAAATGACGTTCAAATTTGGAGCAGAGCCTGTAGCTCTTCTCCAGTGGCACCCAGCAATGTCACTTCAAGGTAAATAACATGACAAAAATAGTTGGATTTTTTGATTGCCTTACTCTGTAAGCACTAACTGTTTTGTACTATTTGTAGGAAGTGACTGCGTGAGTGCAACGACATTACTGAAAAGTCTTATATTAAAAAGCCCCCAAATGCATTCATGCTGTACAGGGCTGAGCAAAGGCAAGTCATGGAGGAACTTAAGAACTTAAGATCACAGACTCTGCCGCTCATGTGGACTATGCCTCCTCCTATTGAATTTAAAGTGGTTTTCAAGCTGATTGTGGGACACAATATATTCCCTGATTATTTCATAATCCACTTTTTCAGAAATGGAAGAAGTTCTCAAACATAAAACTACTGTTACTTCAGATTAAGTAGAAAATTATTACTTGAGTAAAGGTAACACATGGCTATGTGGAAAAAATGTATAGTTACTTTCCACTTTTTTTTTTAGGGAACCAAAGTTATTATTTCACTACAACCATTCATTATCATGACCCACTTTTAGTGTCCTACCCACCAGCTGAAAACCACTGGTTTGAAGCATGCATTTCATAGTCTAATGTCCTATTTCTTTGCAGTAGATGCTGTGTGAGGCAGAGCAAGCCGTGTATTTTGAACAGGCGCACACAGAAAGAGAAAGGCTAAGAGAAAGAGGACCACCTACACAACAAGTAAATGACATCACCTTCATTTTCAAAACACTTGCTGGTCACTTCATTTCCATGTTTTGCTTACTGGGATTTTCTTTGCAATATATTTCAGACCCTGCATAGAACATCAATAATGGACCTGTTCCCCGGCACACACCGGGATACCATTGAACAGCATTCTTTTCTTTGTTAGCACAATAAAGAGTGCAATTCACAGAGTGGCATTTGAAGAGAATATTGTAGACTGGCCAGCTACTTCTTCCTCTACTTTCTAGTAGAGGAACATTACATGTACATTTGGGGGCCCTAAGCAGAATAGGTTCGGGGGCCAAGCCCCTCTCAGTCATTTTTGAGACTATTTAAATTTTACTATATAACATTTACCGTATTTTCCACACTATAGGGCACTCCGGATTATAAGTCATTGAATGTTCTATTTTCGAATTTTTTTCACATATAAAGCGCTCCGGACTAAAAGGCGAAACAAAACAGATAAGTCAGTCAGTCAAACTTTATTCAACGCGTTCACCATAACTCCCAAACTTGTTCAGTTGTAACGCGTGAATAAAAAACACTCTGAGACCACTAAATCAAACAATAGTGTATTCACAATAACTCATAAATGTTCAGTTAAAGTTATAACAAAATACAACACAATACACTCACTTTTTCAGTTCATTCCTCGTCCACAAATCCCTCAAATTCTTCATCTTCAGTGTCCGAGTTAAACAGTTGGGCGATTACGGCAACATTATAGTGAAGCACAGTATGTATTACTCCGCGATGCTCCTGACTATGGTAGCCGTAAATATTCATATATAAGGCGCTCTGGATTATAAGGCGCGTCATTTTTTGAGAAGATTGAAGCTTTTAAGTGCGCCCTATAGTGCGGAAAATGCGGTATTTTTTTTTTTTTTTTAAACACTGACCGACTATTTTTTTATGAATTGCTTTGAAATATTTTTTTATTTTTCAATCTTAGCAAGGTGAGCACAGGTAAACAGGAGGTAAAACACACATAACCAGAATATTCATCAAATAGAGTTGACAAATTGATAAAAATCAGCAAAGAATAGATAAGCCTTGGGGCCCTCTAATGTCTGTGGGGCCCTATGCAGCTGCTTAGGAAGGGCCGGCCCTGGCTGTGTCTCTGTTCCTGGGGAGTGTCTTCACTGCTGTGTTCACCCAGGGTTTCTGGTTTGGAAAAATCCAAGAGTTTTCTCACAGTGACAGTGTCCACACAAGTGGAGATGTAAAACAAGACAGTTTCAGTACATCCCTCCATTCTGTTGCATGTGTTTTTATGCAATGACAATAAAGGCATTCTGATTATAACATGATGCTGTAACACATGTTGTTCTGCAAGGGCGCATGTGTTAATGTGAAGTTTGTATTTAATTTGTTTAGCATAATTCCTGAGGTTTTCCTCAACAGCTGAAGCTGAAGTGTAAAATTGATAAAGCAAGACTGTCCTTCAAACTTTTGACATTAAATCCCAAAATGAATTAAAAGGAAATTTTTGAAAGTTATTTGGTTGTGGTTTGTGTAATTGGCTTTAGTCATATTACTCATTAAATGTAAGTTAGGCTACTGTAACTCTTTATATGTAGCTCTTGACCAACAATCAATCAAACAGAAGCCTTTTGACAGGAAAGAAACAGCGGGACCACATAACACCTGTTCTCTCGTCTCTGCACTGGCTCCCAGTGCATTTCCAGTGCATTTCAGAATCCATTGTAAGATGTTATTATTTGTTTTTAAAAGTTTGAATGAGTTGGCACCATCCTATAGAGAGTATGCACTGACATCACTTTTCCTAGGGACACACCCCCTTCATTTGAACTGAGTGGCAAAAGAAGTGGCTGCGTACATTACCAAGAGTGTGAGAGCGGGACTAAAACTGATGAGTATTTACTTAAATAAGGCAACTGGACTTGACAGTGGTCCACACAACCTACCCAAGAATCACTTATCCAGGGACACTGATATGTGGCCAGGATTTCACTTTTTTATTATTTTTATGTAACTAAGAGAGCTGAGGACATCATGGTTTGTATTATGTTTATATTACTAACATTATTTCACCTTGAGGGAAATGCCAAGCAGTGGTAGTAACAACATTAGATTAGGTTATATCACAAAGTACTTTTTACTTTAGGTAATACTTTTAATAATGTAACAATTTTTCTTACTTTCTAACAAATTTTCTTTACTTATAGAAGAAATAAACAAACTAAGCAAAAATTCGCAGGAAGCATTTGGCTAAATTTGGCTTTATCATGCAGCTAACACGGACCAGGGACATCATGAAACTCATTGACATACTGTTGAGTAGTTAATAGAAAATGCTCACAAGTCCAGGTGACTCCTACATGGTCAACTTTTGGCCAGCAGGGTTGTTTACTGGAAATGCCATGGTCCAATTTTTAGATTTCATTTTTCTGTCAAATATATATCTTAGATTTGTTATTGAATATGTTTGTATCAGTCAATTTCACAGCAACTCTCTTTCCCACTTTAGTTGACTTTTTGAGTATTTGCGCTGACAGGTGTCATTAGGCTGATGTAGCTTTTAATGCAGCTTTGCCACTCGCAACACTTACTGCTGCATGCTGTGATGTCATCTGCATACCCTTTATTTGTCTGAGCTTTTAAAAGTCCACACTCCATCCAGAGCACTGAGGTCCACGTCTCTGCTGCTGTTACAGTTTCCCAAGGCCAGGCTCAAAACCAGGGGGGCAGAGCATTTTCTGTGGCAGCGCCTCAGCTGTGGAACAGCCTGCCTTTGTCAGTGAGAGCTGCACAGTCTTTGGAACATTTCAAAACATTACTGAAAACCCACCTTTTCTCACTAGTGTTTGGCTCCAGTTGAGCAGGAGACCTTGGATTGATCTGTTTTTTACTTTTACTATTATTATACTTATTTTATTGTTGCCTGGCGGTGGTTTGTATTTGTATTTTATCTTCTAAAGTACTTTGGTCGACTGAGGTTGTTTTTTAAATGTGCTGTATTAATACCTTTTGCAATTGAATTAAATTGAATTGTAAGCAGATGGCCTTGTTGCATTCAGTCTCACAATATTGGTCTCCAGTAACTTCTAAACATCTGCTCTGCATATGGCATGGAATACCATATAAAACTGAATGCCATTAAGAGTGTCAAAAAGATCAGCAAAAGAAATTATGATAAACATTTAACATTTCCCCAGTGTACATAATAAGGAAATAATTTCACTGTGTGTAACAAAAGTAAATAACTATTACCATAACAATATAACTGGCAATATTTTGATTGGCCTTTTGACATGGATAGTTCAATTCATTTTCAGTAGAAATTTAAGGCTCTACATCTAACTGGGTTGAAATCAAAACTGAACTCTAAACCAGAACAAAAACAGCTACACTGACCCTAACATGAGTGATAAATCTAATAATCTAGTGATAAGTCTAATTCAGACTAAATCAGGTCTTTTGAAATATTATTCATTCTTGACAACAGTTCTTTTGAAGGTTTTGACAGGACAGTGATTCTGAATCTAAATCTCTGCCTGATGGAAGACCTGAGCCCTATTGCGATACATTTAGGGCCAGATTTATCAAAGATTAGCTGCACGCTAACTGAATAAGATGCGCTAAAATTGGAGCAAACCCAGACGCAGTTGAGATTTGCGTGTCTTACAGGAGCAGAGCGAGCCCAATGCAGATTTTGCTCCTATGACCTAATGAATCTGTAACCTGAGGCGTTCTTCCCAGAGTGCGCAAAATGGAAGGCGGAGAAAATGCAAATTCATTCATTTACCGCCCGCAATATTATTTATCAAGGCTCACCATGACTTTGCGTGCGAAAATAGCGTATAAATTTAGCACGTTGGGGAAGGACGTGCTAATCTTTTGCACAGATGGCTGCTGTGATTCGTGTGAGACGAAGGAGAAGAAATGAACAAATACACAGGGTTAGAGAGTTTGCCACGCAGTGCAGATCTATTTGCCATGAAGGATGAAAAAGTTATTCACCAGCACTTTCAGCTCTTCTTGGTTAAATTTTTGCTTCCGTTTGTGTTCCACTTCCGCACCTTCCATGACGCAAAACAATACACGCAATGATGCCGTTTAAATAGCCCCGCCCCCTCTGTTTGCACCTGACACCGCCACGCAGTTTGTCTTAGTAATTCACACGCAACACGCCCATTAATAGCGGCCGCATATTTTCTCACTGCACTCGCAGTTTAGCACCCGTCTTAGTAAATATGGCCCATAGTGTGTTATAATATGGATATAGAATAAGAATACATTTGCTCTTACTCAGACCTACAGAATGAAAACCTAGTTGCAGAGTTGTTAGCAGTTAACAGTTAGCATAATCTGCTCCTTCTGTTGTTAATGGCCTGTTTAGGCTTGTAAGAATTTGGACACTGTTAACTATTCCTTCTTTTGGGAATAAATATAAGAAAATAAATAAATTCATGCAATTTCCCTTGGTTAATGGTGAGTAGACAAAGTAACCCACAAACCAATGCTGGTGGAAAAACATAAACTTTATGGAGTAAGTTAAAAAGAGTCACATGCTGAATAAACAGATGTATTTGGCTTCTACAGCACACAGTTGAAATTATGGCAATGCTGGGAGTTATACTATGTTGACATCTATTGGCAGCATTGCTTCCGTCTGTATCTCCAAACTGTGCTGCTATTGAAGGGGATAAGTTGGCAATTCCTGCGGAGCACTTTAAGTTTTTAGTTCATAAATGGCATTTCTATAGATGCTAGACTGTCTCCATTGTTGCTGTTGTGGAACCAAATAATGACTGCTGGGAGACCTATTTCTGCTGACATCACCAAAAGCACCATATTGTATTAACAGCTCCTTTATGGCACACAGCAGTCTGGACAACAGCCCACCTTTGGCTAAAATCCCAGAAATCAGCTGAAGGAGAATATACTGTTTTGGCAGTTTGGACTTTATTAGAACAGAGAACAGAGACATGCAGTATTTAATGTCTGGACTTTGAGTCGTTAGTAAACAGAGCTTGTTTTATGCTTTTTAACATTTACCTTGATTTTAGCCCTTGAGCAAGACAAATAGATAGTTACAAACAGCAAAAGGAAAGTTATGTTCTTTTGCATTTTCTTCAACTACGTTTGTTCTTTGGAGGTTATAGCACATTTATTTATTCATTAATTCGTCTTCTTTCATTAGAAGACAAGTGGGCTCTATATCAACAACTATGGGCCTTAGACGGGGTGCACTCTGAACAATGGCTAGTTAGTCACAGGGATGACACAGAGACTGAGACATTCACTATGGGCAATTTGGATTTACCAATGACCTTTGGCGATGCAGGACGCTGGAGTACGCAGAGATAGCACACAGTACCATCAGGACTCCACTCAGACAAATTGTAGTCAGACTAACTGGGGATTGAACCCACAATGTTCTTGAGGGGCAGGAGGGCTAACCACTCTGCCGCAGTGCACACCAACAAACCCACATCAGGAACCACAAAAAGACGATATACCTCTTATTTCTTCAGTGACGCTTTGAGTGAAGTATATGTCATTATCTTGGGTGCAGCGAGCTGAATACTGCACCTGGGCCTTGCATCGATCAACGCATTAGCAACACACTCCTGAGTAATAAAGTACAAATCAAAGCAAGCTTTCTGTGATCTTATGAGTCATCTGACATTTTATACATGACACAAACAAACAGCACAAAATGACATTGATTTTTAAGGTGACACTGCCATTATTAACCTACAGTGTGTGGCTGGTCTTAATGGCCTGGCTTTGATTAAATGATTCCCTAAATGAGCCTGAACTGAAATGTTTATCGTGGGTCCAAAGATCTGTCTGCTCAGTAGTTTGAATATTGCAATAAACTGGGTTTGATTGGGTTGGTGCTAAGTGCCAATTAAATTAAAAGTTTGTATATCTTCAAAGACAAAGACTACTAGAATACACAGGCAATTGAAGCTAATCTAATTAAAGCAGGAGTAGGATGTTTGTGTCAGCTTAGAACTGTGCTGATGAATTCAATGTTAAAATAAATCATGTACTTCCTGTCTTACCTCCTACAAGAAGGTTATGGTTGATTGGTGTTGGTTAGTTAGTCTGTAGGCAAGTTAACCGAAAAAGCAATGGATTTTGAATAAATTATATTGAAAATGTCAGTGACACAGAAAAAAATTAGAGGCTATGTTTTTTGTGTTGATCAGGAACCATCTGGATCCTGTGGTTTTTTTTTTTTTTTTTTTTTTAAGGTATCTGTAACATTGTGAGATCCAGCACTAACCTTACCCATGTGTCCAACCATTGGTTAGTGCCTTGGTGCCACAAGGTCCCACTTGTTGGTCCCAAGCCTGGACAAACAAAGAGCCTTGTATCAGAAAGCGCATAAGGTGTAAAAACATGTCAAAATTACCCACGAAAACGACTTGTTTTGGCGATCCATAAAAAAAGTGCAGTAGTATTAAGGCTTTGTGCAACTCAGAGGATAGACCATTTACCTCTGAATAAGAAGATCCCAGGTTTAAATCCTGATCTGGGCACTATGTCTTTACTTCTGTGTTTTCTGATTGCTTCAAGTTGCATTACACTGTTTTGCTCCCTGAAAAGACCTGTCATCTTAAGCAATGTATTTTAAGTGTAATGTTCCTTTCATAGTTGAATTGTCTTAAGTGGCGGTTTTACTACAGATGCTGCTAATATTGTCATTTAAGAGCAGTCATTATCCTAGACATCCAGAGTTATGCAACAGCAGCAAAGCAATGCACTTGAGGCTGTTAAGCATTATCATGTGTGACAGGTTAGAATATTACTTGCATAACGGTTTGTGTAAGAAGGAATGTATTAAAAGTTCACAATATGTCAGGCAGAACTACTACAGTATTTAGTATTTCAATGGGATGAGGGTAGATGGTGTGTTATAAAAGCCTTTTTGTGGTCCTTTGCAGTCATTTGAGTCGTTGTTGCCTTTCTATCATTGGTACAGGGTTGAAGTATTTTCATATTGCACAGAAGTCAAATAAACTCCAAACAAAGTGATTTCTTCTCAGACGGTGATTTATGATTTGGATGAAACTGTCGCGTCGCTCCATATCTCAAATGATGATTTCTCTCATCAGCAATTAGGTGTTATAAAAAGGGCAGCTAATAGGCAGTGGTATGTTGTTGTGCTAATGGAGCTATCATCACACAATTTCAGTGAATAACAGGAAAAACTGTAATGAGAGCGAGCTAGGGAAGTTTTGTTAAAGCCATCTGTATAAAAAGCTTTTATTTCACAATGTTTTAAATGCAAATAGCACTGTTGTGACACGTGTTATATTGATGACATGTTCTATCTTGAGTTTTTCCCACTGCATTTTAATTAGAAAACATAGTTATAGACAGAATACTGGATTACTTAAACAGGCATGAATTAAACAAAACACAATTCTAGGTATGTTTTGGTGAAGAAACATTATAACAGAGTAGAAAGCTCAAAAAAGTCAAATCTGCATAATATAGCCCCTTTAAAATATTTTTTTCTGACTACAAAATTTAAGTGCAGTGCAGTTGCTGAAGGTTGCAACGTCTTAACAACTGCTACTGAGTGAAAATACAATGGCAAAGAATTCTTACAGATTATCTGAAACTTGGTACTATTTTGGACTTAGATGTTTTATTTTTTTCAGATGTTTCTGGAACATAAATTTATGAACCACATTGATTCATTTGTAAAAAACAAAAACAAAACAAAACAACAACAACACAGCTGTAATCAGAGTGCTCTCATGGCAGACTGTGCTGCTCTCTTTGCTTATTCAGAAACTTGCCTTCATCTTTGTTGTTTTATATATTTTTTTGTTTGTCTCTCGCGGCTTTTTTTTTTTTTTTTTTTTGCCTTAACCTACGCCTGTCACGTCTTCTCCCCTCCTCAGCTGCGCTTCATGTCTTAGTTTGGGCTCATCTGCATATTCTTGGCTGGAAATAGTTCTCCTCTGCATAATGAAAGTTTGAAGGCAGCCAAATGTTTGACAGAGTGTCTTCAGTGGTGCCAGAATGTCACAGTGTAAACAGGCCAAAATGTACATATGTATTAAAACTAAAAACTTTATTTGATGTAACACATTGAGTAACAATGAACCGTGACTATACTAACTTGTCTTTCTGAGAATAAATAAATGTAAGACTGATATTAGGATCCTCTGAAATGTGGGTAATTTTTATGAAGTATTGAAAAAATGTACTGCTCATAGTACCTTTAAGACAAAAGGTATATTTAATGTCAGTATTTACTCATTGGCTTGTTGGAGATGTTAGTCTGTAAGATAACTTTGAAAAGTAATGGTTGGGTTAGAAAGACATTTTCAGAAAAGGTCAGTAATGGACCAAGGCAGATATGATTAGTTTGTAGTGTGGATCCATTTTTTAAAGGATGTCGTACTATTGCAAGATAGGGCATAGATACTAACTCCAGCCGCAAGGGTCGGTAAAGGAATGAATGATATTTTGTGAGAAATGTCAGCTTTTAGGCTTAATAATCGGAGTATTTACCCCTGAATTGGAATATCCCTGGTTTGTGTCTTAATCTGGGCACTATACAGCATCTTCATCATTGCAAGATAGGGCCAATGCCGTGACAGAGATTTGCTTTCTGGGTGTTTCTGCGAATTACTAAAATCCATTTGAACTTGTAATGTCAGTCTTAGTACTTCATAGTGAATTTGGAAGGTGAAGTTATGACTCTATCACTATCTGCGGTTGGCGTGACCTGGTTTCCCGAGCGTATCATTAAAACTCCACTGTATCTCTCTTCAGCGTGCCACCACACCGAATACTAATATCCCCCTAACTGTATATTACTTTCCATCACCGGTCTCCAGTACTGCGAATGCCTGTGCAGCAGTGAAGTAGCAGCCATCCATCAAGTACAAGCCACCTGTCATACTCTCATCTGTCTCCTCACCACTGCAGCCTCAGCTAAAAACAAACACCAGTCGGTACACACGCCACTGTAAACACACACGTCGCTCGAATGAAAACGTATCCTTCATCTTGGTCGGCGTACAGTCAATATCACGTGAAAAAAAAAAAAAGAGAAGCTACATTTAGAGTGACACCCATGCACCTCGGGGAGTGATTCAGTCAGATGGCTGCATCCATCATCTAGGCCCGGTACAGTCCAAACAGTTACCAAGTATGACTGTTCCATTAGCATACAATGGATAAGTCGTATACCAAGCATGATTGTAGAAACACTTTAAATTAAGGTTTAAAAAATAAGTGATCCAAGGTTTGACATTCTGAAGCAATTAAAGCATGATGTGCATTTCATTCATTCATCATCTTCCTTTTATTCCCATCAGGGGTCATGGAGGACTGGAGGCTATCCCAAGAACTATGGCCCTTAGGCGGGGTACACCCAAAGAATCCAGGTAGTCATAGAATTTACACATATAGACTCACATGAATAGACATCAATTCACTCCTATTCACTATTTAGATTCACCAGTTCACCTAACACTTGCAAAGCAGTCCTTCGCAAACTTTCTGTTTGTCTCTTAAGCATGAAGAACAGTCACCAGTCTTCATTTAAATGATATTCTGCTACTTCTTGTTCCTAAAGCATGGGACACACCAACCCAACGCCCGACTGCCATAAGAAGAGGCAGAATGACTGCTTTGTCTCTTCACGACTTCCCTGTCTCCACTAAAAGTAGCTGCAGACACAACAAAGCGATTCAGACCCACGACCAAGCAGCGCGCTAGTTCTGCGCATGTGCAAGAAGTAATACATATTTACAACAGCAGGTGGCAGTAGTCACTAAACTCTGCCGATATGTATATAGGACTCCTGTAAACAAACCTCCAACACACTTTTGTGTGTAACTCAAGCATTTTTCAATGAATAATAATCAGATGCGCTAAATTAAACATGTCTGATCACAGTAATAAATAAAAGGGAGGTGGGGGCAGAGCGTAATGTGGATGAATATTGGCAATGCATTTACAAATAGGCAAAAAAAAAAAAAAATTCATTTGAGAATGCTAAACTTAGTGCTAGAACACTCTAAACATGATTTTTAAGCCATATTCAGTATTGTTATTTTCAGTTGCAAAGCAGTCCAGTTTTGAATGTTTTAACAAAATAGAAGCAGTAGGGGGTGAGTAGACAGAAAACATAAATAAATCAGGGCACTACCTTGCAGTTATTTGTGTTAGTCCTGTCTCTTGCTCATAATCAGGTATGTTTGTCACGAAAACTAACAAAGACAAACCTTCAAACTCTGGGCAGAAAAAAAATCAGTTCAATTGTTGCATTTTTAATATAAAAACATAAAAGGCCAAAGTGACTGTGAACGTCATCAACAGGATTAGAAAACAAGAAAGCAGGAGTGAGTTTGCGGTGTAGAAGAAGGAAGTGACCAATTTGTGATGTAGCAAACCAAGTCTCCTAATTAAAGATGTTTTTCACACTACAACACTCCCTCAACCTCATTGTTCATTTTGACAGAGGAAAACAAGTTTAAAGCAACCAATTTGGAAAGCCACATATTGTTTGGTAATGCCTGTTTGAAGGAGGTCAGTGAACATTCACATTAGATCTCTGTAAGCCAATGAGATAAAAGAACTTCAGTAGCTTCAGGGTGATACCATCTACCGTGGAGTTGTGTGAATTTGTGTTTTTTGCCTGTTTTTGTCACTAGTTTTTATGACATTAACCAAATCAGTGAAAAGCAAAAGTTTTCAAGATAAGCATGAAAATAAATATGCTCTTTATTTATTAAAAAACTGGTGGTGATTATGTGGTACGAGTAGTTTTGTGTACCCTATTCTGTATGCCACACCACTCACCATCAAAGCCCAATAGAATGCAGGTTTCTATTCAAAAGCAGCGGCTTGTGACGGCTTGAAAATGAAGGGGCACAAACGTGTGCCAGGGTGACCTCAGGGCTTAGCTACTGCAATGTTCTGGCTTTGAATTCAGCTTAGAGCTTTGTTGCATGACATTTCTGACACCCTCCCAGCCTGTTTTCAATGTTAGGTGTCTAATATGTGATTAAGGTAATCTTTCTAAAGAGCATTTCCCAGAATGTGAAAGGACATGCAGGGAGGCAGGGCTCTCTTCTGAAAAATGAAGCTTTTAAAGGCTTCTTTTCAGAAATTCAACTTGACATTGCGTACAACTTGTACAACATTAAAGACCTGGTTCAGGGGTGTAATTATATTTTGGCGATGTACTTGAAGAAGTACTTATCAGTTTTATTCAGTGTTTTGCTAAAGAACAATAATAACAGAAAAGGTAATGCTATGTATTAACTTCGAAACAGAAGAACTCACACACCTCCGCCACGACATTAGTCCCATCTCACAATGATAAAGATATAGTGCACAGAACTGGACTTGAATCAGGGATCTTCAAGTTCAGGAGTAAATGCTCAATGCTAGTTTGTATGGCATTTCCAGCTTGAGTGTTTCCGGCCAAATCTTTGAAAGAAACAAAAGAAAATACATTTACAGTACAACAGTGTATATAAAATGTGTTCAAATCAGGGGTAGTAACTGCTCCATCAATTTTGCCAGGAGGCCCTTATATCGCACAGAGGTTAAAAGTCCTCTAAAATTCATAATTACATTATGTGTTACTTTTCATGTTACTTCTCAACCTCCTGGAGTTGGTATCTTTACGGGAATCCATTTTTTCTTGCAATGGTATAGAACCCCTAAAAAATCCTGGAACCAGGTAGTGTTCTGGTGTTTTTTTGGCCCATTACTGACATCTATTTAAAAATTGCCTAAAATCTGTCCATTACTTTTTGAGTTATGTTGCCATATGTCTAACAAACAAACCCAACCAACCTGAGTCAACACATGACCTCCTTAGCAGAGGCATAAATGGTAGTAAAATCATGTTCACTTAATACAGCATATAGTTTTTTGTTTCGCATCAACTGAATTGTGAAATGTTACCTGGATTTTATTTTAAGTACATTAAGCTGAAAGTGATTCTGCACTGAATATTATAACATACTGAAGGAGAATCCAACTTCTCAAGCTCAGGCACAAATAAAAAACTGTGTTAAAAGAGACCATTGGCAGTCCAGTCCAGTCTGACAGACACCGGTGTCCCATACAGACTTTATTAGACTGACAGTATGCAGCAGGTCAGGGCTTGTATATCATTGCTCTTGTGGGTGTGACCCCTGACCTCACTCTGCCCTGAGGGTCACTCCCTGCAGCAATATGACTCATACTGGGGTTTCAATATAATAGTGAGTGGCAACTGCTGAACCAAGATTTCACATCATCATTGCTGTCAGTAGAGAAAAATGAATCATCACTTACACTGCAAAGACTCTTTACTGTTGCAAGATAAGGCCAAATTCTAGCCAAAAAGGAAAGGTAAAGGTCATAAAGGAGTGTATTTCTGCCTTTTGAGATGCATTAACATAGACAAGGCAAAATATGAATATATCCTTATGTACCCATTCAGCAAAGTTCTGTGATTGCATTCATCTAATCTATGCACTAAATTCACATCAGTGTGGTACAGATGAAGCTACCTTTTATAAATTCCTATTCCCGTAATAGACTGGGTTGGTTTAGATAACATTTGGTATCAAAGACCAATAGCACTTCTACAGCTGTGAGCTTTTTGCTAAAAAAATAAAAAAATAAATAAAAAAATCCCAAAACTTACATTAGAGCAATTTATGTTTTTCTTCCATTTTCAGAGCACTAAGCCTGCTGTCCCCTTAAGTGCTCACTGCCCTAATTAAGTCCACATAGCTGCCAGCAGAAAACATGTTTTTGGTCGACAGTGCAGTTCTAGCTGGATAGAGCTTCTATTGCAGTATAACACATCTTTGGTGTATTTTCTTATTACTGTGGTAATGTGACAGTTTACCTGATTAACTAGTCCCTAAGCAGATGGCATAGACTCTAGTGGTCAAGAAACAAAGTATTATTTTCACCAAGGAGAACATGTTTAACTGGTGTTGGTTTGTTAGATTAGCAATATAACTCAATAACTATGGTTGGGTTTTAATGATTTATTCAGGAACAGTCAGAAATAGGCCTGTCTGCATCTAGGAATGTTTTTTTTAAGAGATTTTGTACCATTGCAAGATAGGGGAAAAAAATAACTCTGGCTGAGAATGGTAAAGTAATTTTGAGATTTAAGGTTCAAGGTATAGCATTTACCCCTGAACTAGAAAATTCTTGGTTTGACTCCAGGTCCATGCACTTCTTCTTTGTGGTTGTGAAATAGGGCCAATTACTTTTTCTTTTCTTTTTTTTAGGTTGTTAGATTACTTGTAGTTGCTGAAAAGACTGAATGAACTTTATCTATATCCACAACAATATTTGGACCTTTATTATCTGCTGTTATTTCCTTTTCATTGATGAGATTAGAAGCATCCCTGTACACAAGCAGATGACACAATAAGAATATAAAATCCAATATATTATACACAAGTCACTGTGCTACATGTATCACTGGACTTATCATGCTTCAGCAGTTCTGTGTGTGCCCACACTCCAGAAGTTACAGCTGCCCTGGGGCTGCACAGAGGCTCTTTGCTTTGGTGATCTGCAAAATTTGGATTATGCACCAGTGTTTCTTGACAACATGCTTCAGGCTCTTTGTTTTCTAGGGTGCGTTGTAGTTATGGCAGTACCACAATGACTTTAAATACACTAAAGCTCATGTTATCACCTCAGCATTAGTATGTTGGTCTGTTAGCAAGACAACCCCAAAAGAAGAAAGTTGTATGACATTTTTCAGTAGGGGCCAAGGAAGAAAACAATGTTTTTCTTTGTAGCATTAGAAATATCTCAGAAGGGACAGCGTGACATTGGAGGTAAAGCAGGTTCCACTCTGAGCCAGTGCATACTATTATGTCCTTGGGCAAGACACTTCACACACATTGCCTACTTCAGTCACAGTTTGTGGCTGGTTCCAACTGGAAGGGCATCTGGTGTAAAAAACTTGCCAAATCCCGCTGTGGCAACCCAGTAAGGGTGCAGCATATATCAGAAAATACAACCTCCAGCCACCTTGGTTCCTCTGAGCTTCTTTTGTTCAAGATAAGAGGATTATATCGCTGGGAGGGTGTGAAAATTAGTACTTCCACAAGTATGAATAAGTTACTGGCTTTTATCATCTTCTCTATTCACCCTTTGTAGATGTGACAATTAATTTGTGCTGGGGAAAAAATCAAACCCTGAAGTAAGACAATGTTTGTTGGTATCTAGCTGTTTTTTGATTAACTCACAGAAAAAGGAAAAAAGACTTTTAAAAAACACCTTGACAGACAGATCAGAGGAATAAAAGTGGGTTACACAGTGGAAGCGTTCCTTCACACAGCAGCACTATACGCTCAAGTCAGGCTCAATTATTTATTGTCAGACTGATTCCTTTCTGTCTCCCTGTATTGGTCTTCACTTTTGCCAGCAGTGTTATCAGTGCATGGTGCCCTCTCTGTCTTGCTCTGCTGTTGTCTGATTGACAAGTGTGATGGTGTTTGCCTCTCCTTTGCCTGACCTTCAACTCGATGCACACAAATATACAGAGTGAGTCCACAGACAGACTGCTAATGGCTTCTACCTCTGTCGTCATCGTCCATCGGGAGTTACACAAGCCTCACGGGGGAATGGCACCAGACTAAATGTTACAAATGTCCAAAATACACAGCAATAAAGCAGAGAGATAAAACTTCTGTGGCCCAGATATGACTCAGGTTAGCATCACCTTGGGTTTCAACAGAAAAAAATGAAATGAAGTGGAAAAAACATGTCAAACTAATGCAAAAAAAAAAAAAAAAGATGTTGGGCTACATATAGAGTTGGTTGAATAACATTGTAAATACTGAATCACTCGACAAAACCTCAGATCAAGGACATGAAAAAGCAGCACACTTCTTAGTAAAAGGAAGATAAAGATAATGCAAGGGAGAGAGGGAACTAATAAAGAAAAGTAAATAAATAATCCACACGTTGGCCCAGGACCCCAAAGAGGGTTGCCAAAGAGCGGTCTTGGATCACCATAAATTATATTCCATCCATCCATCTTCTTCCGCTTATCCGGGACCGGGTCGCGGAGGCAGCAGTCTAAGCAAAGATGCCCAGACTTCCCTATCCACAGACACCTCCTCCAGCTCTACCGGGGGGACCCCAAGGCGTTCCCAGGCCAGCCGAGAGACATAGTCCCTCCAGCGTGTCCTAGGTCTTCCCCGGGGCCTCCTCCCGGTGGGACATGCCCGGAACACCTCCCCAGGGAGGCGACCAGGGGGCATCCGGAACAGATGCCCAAGCCACCTCAACTGACTCCTCTCGATGTGGAGGAGCAGCGGCTCTACTCCGAGCTCCTCCCGTGTGACAGAGCTCCCCACCCTATCTCTAAGGGAGCGCCCAGCCACCCTGCGGAGGAAACTCATTTCGGCCGCTTGTATCCGGGATCTTGTCCTTTCGGTCATGACCCAAAGCTCATGACCATAGGTGAGAGTAGGAACGTAGATCGACCGGTAAATCGAGAGCGTTGCCTTTCGGCTCAGCTCCTTCTTTACCACAACAGACCGATACAACGACCACATTACTGCAGACGCTGCAGTGATCCGTCTGTCAATCTCACGCTCCATCCTTCCCTCACTCGTGAACAAGACCCCAAGATACTTGAACTCCTCCACTTGAGGCAGGAACTCTCCCCCAACCTGGAGAGGGCAAGCCACCCTTTTCCGGTCGAGAACCATGGCCTCGGACTTGGAGGTGCTGATTCTCATCCCAGCCGCTTCACACTCGGCCGCAAACCGCCCCAGTGCACACTGAAGGTCCTGGTTTGATGAAGCCAACAGGACAACATCATCCGCAAAAAGCAGAGATGAAATCCTGTGGTTCCCAAACCAGACTCCCTCCGGCCCTTGGCTGCACCTAGAAATTCTGTCCATAAAAATAATGAACAGAACTGGTGACAAAGGGCAGCCCTGCCGGAGTCCAACATGCACTGGGAACAGGTCCGACTTACAACCGGCAATGCGGACCAAGCTCCTGCTCCGGTCATACAGGGACCAGACAGCCCTTAGCAAAGGGCCCCGGACCCCATACTCCCAGAGTACCCCCCACAGGACGCTACGAGGGACACGGTCGAACGCCTTCTCCAAATCCACAAAACACATGTGGACAGGTTGGGCGAACTCCCATGAACCCTCGAGCACCCGATAGAGGGTGTAGAGCTGGTCCACTGTTCCACGGCCAGGACGAAAACTGCATTGTTCCTCCTGAATCCGAGGTTCGACTATCGGCCGAATTCTCCTCTCCAGTACCCTGGAATAGACTTTCCCAGGGAGGCTGAGGAGTGTGATCCCCCTGTAGTTGGAACACACCCTCCGGTCCCCCTTCTTAAAAAGAGGGACCACCACCCCGGTCTGCCAGTCCAGAGGCACTGTCCCCAACCGCCATGCGATGTTGCAGAGACGTGTCAGCCACGACAGCCCCACAACATCCAGGGACTTGAGGCACTCAGGACGGATCTCATCCACCCCCGGAGCCTTGCCACTGAGGAGCTTTCCAACCACCTCAGTGACTTCAGCTTGAGTGATGGACAAGTCCACCTCTGAGTCCCCAGCCTCTGCCTCCTCAATGGAAGGCGTGTCGGTGGGATTGAGGAGATCCTCAAAGTATTCCTTCCACCGCCCGACAACATCCCCAGTTGAGGTCAACAGCTCCCCACCTCCACTGTAAACAGTGTTGGTGAAGCACTGCTTCCCCCTCCTGAGGCGGCGGACGGTTTGCCAGAATTTCTTTGAGGCCAACCGATAGTCCTCCTCCATGGCCTCCCCGAACTTTTCCCAGACCCGAGTTTTTGCCTCCACAACCGCCTGGGCTGCAGCACGCTTGGCCTGCCGGTACCCATCAGCTGCTTCAGGAGTCCCACAAGCCAACCAGGCTCGATAGGACTCCTTCTTCAGCCTGACGACATCCCTTACTTCCGGTGTCCACCACCGGGTTCGGGGATTGCCGCCACGACAGGCACCAGAGACCTTACGGCCACAGCTCCTGACGGCTGCATTGACAATAGAGGTCGAGAACATGGTCTACTCGGACTCAATGTCTCTAACCTCCCTCGGGATCTGGTCAAAGCTCTCCCGGAGGTGGGAGTTGAAGACCCCTCTGACAGAGGGCTCAGTCAGACGTTCCCAACAGACCCTCACAATACGTTTGGGCCTGCCGAGTCTGTCCGGCCTCCTCCTCCACCAGCCGATCCAACTCACCACCAGGTGGTGATCGGTTGACAGCTCAGCCCCTCTCTTCACCCGAGTGTCCAAAACACACGGCCGAAGGTCAGATGACACGACTACAAAGTCGATCATCGACCTCCGGCCTAGGGTGTCCTGGTGCCACGTGCACTTATGGACACCCCTGTGCTCGAACATGGTGTTTGTTATGGACAAACTGTGACTAGCACAGAAGTCCAATAACAAAACACCATTCGGGTTCAGATCGGGGAGGCCGTTCTTCCCAATCACACCCCACCAGGTGTCACTGTCGTCGCCCACGTGGGCGTTGAAGTCTCCCAGCAAAACAATGTAGTCCCCAGTCGGTGCACCTTCCAGTACACCTCCCAGGGACTCCAAGAAGGCCGGGTACTCTGTACTGCTATTTGGCCCATAGGCACAAACTACAGTAAGAGACCTGTCCCCAACCCGAAGGCGTAGGGACGCGACCCTCTCGTTTACTGGGGTAAACTCCAACACATGGCGGCTGAGCTGGGGGGCTATGAGCAAGCCCACACCAGCCCGCCGCCTCTCACCGCGGGCAACGCCAGAGTGGTGGAGAGTCCAACCTCTCTCGAGGAGCTGGGTTTCAGAGCCCAAGCTGTGCGTGGAGGTGAGCCCGACTATATCTAGCCGGTATCTCTCAACCTCCCGCACAAGCTCAGGCTCCTTCCCCCCCAGTGAGGTGACATTCCATGTCCCTACAGCTAGAAGCTGTGTCCGGGGACCGGGTCGTCGAGGCACCCGCCTTCGACTGCTGCCCGATCCACACAGCACCGGTCCCCTACGATTTCCTCTGCGGGTGGTGAGCCCACAGGAGGTCGGGCCCACGTCGCTCTTTCGGGTTGTACCCGGCCGGGCCCCATGGGCAAAGGCCCGGCCACCAGGCGCTCGCATTCGAGCCCCAACCCCAGGCCTGGCTCCAGGGTGGGGCCCCGGCTGCGCCATACCGGGCGACGTCACGGTCCTCGATATTAAACTGTTCATAGGGGATTTATGAACTGCTCTTAGTCTGGCCCGTCACCTAGGACCTGTTTGCCATGGGAGACCCTACCAGGGGCATAATGCCCCAGGCAACATAGCTCCTAGGATCATTCGGGCACTCAAACTCCCCCACCACGATAAGGTGGCAGTTCAAGGGGGAGCATAAATTATATTACTTCAAAAAATAGGAAAAATGTAGGTTGAAATTTATAGAAAATTGCTGAACATGTAAAAAGTGACAAAAGAATGATGCCATGCTAGCAATAGCTACTGTAAACAGGGCGCTAAAAGTAAACAAAACCATAAATTAATTCCTAAATTAACTTAAGATATATAAAGGGTGTGTACTATCCTTTTATTAATATTTTTAAACCAATCACTTTACTGGTGTCATAAAGAAACAGGGGTGGAGACCAGCAGAGGGCAGCAGAGTACAGCTGTGTTGCGGTCTTTGAACATAATCAAATAAATAAAGCACTTCACTCACAGCAAACCTTTTGTATGATGCCATTTTACTACAAAAGGAAAAACAGCACACTCCAGGTATGGCTTTGATGAGAGAACATTACACAGTAGAAAGCACAAGCAGTAGTAGTTTTTGCATAATATGATCCCTTTGAATTTGTGAATAAATGGTTAGTTAGAGTTTGAAATATGGGTAACACTGTTTCTCTTTTAGCCAATATGAACCTGTCTGGATTTTAAGTGTGTCAGACTACCACTCAGGGCTCTGAAGGTCATGATACCCATAGGACAGAAATGTATGGCTTTTGTATCCTTGGAAAGCAGACGGGCCAAACTTGGCAGTCAGCATGGCCTTTAGCTTTCTCGCATCCTCCTCCCTTTTTTTACTCTCAATTCTTTCAATTTTACTGACAACCCAACAAAATATGGTTGAGACAGAGATCCAAAACATGCAAACCAGAATAATACAAATAACTTTATCACATATTTCCCCCCCTTTTATGTCTCCATCCTGTACCACTGCATTTTCAAACCGATTATTTTTTATCTACATTTTTAGCTTTCCTGTTTTTGCCTCTCTGTAATGACAGTATTATCTACACTTTGCCATCTGAAAATCTGTTGCAAATCTCACATTTTTACAGCCACATGAAAGACACCTGGATGTGCCTGATGCCACACAATCAAAAATAAAGCTCAAAATGAACTACATGCTGTCACTTATTTATTATAAGTACCATGATTCAGAATATTAGCATGGCCAGCCAGCACCACCCACGTTTTTGCAAAAGAAGGTCTGGACCCCTGGCCATAGGGACACACAGCCGTTTATCTGCAGCACGTCATAATAACCAAGATGTCGACAGCTAATACCCAGAGTTCTGCTTATGTCCTGCTGTTTGTTTTTCTGCCTTTGTTAGTTCTGACCCCTGAAATTCAAACTCAATCCGAGCTGTACCAGTCTACTTTCTGTGTATGGAATAGAAAAAGTATCTGGCTGGCCTGGCTATCCAAATATAGCACTGATGAAACAAAATACCAATCCCTGGGGTGGAGTGGAAATTTGCTAGAAAGAGAAATTAATTCATTTTCTGCAGTAAGCTTAAAGTCATATTCACTCACATTTTTGAAGACAAATTTACCGATGCAAGCATGTCTCTGGACAGTGGGAAGGAGACTGAATATTCAGAGACAACGCACAATAAAAAAGGACACGCAGACTCCACACAGCCAGAAGGATGCTTCCACACAGCTACGAGGCAGAATTGTTGCAGAAACTAAGCAATTTATGAATTTTCCATCATGAATTTGTCTATTTGTATCTGTCAGAGAGAGTATGTTTTTATTCATTTGTGTCAGCATTAGACAGATATGTAGAAGAAGTAATGGTTGTATTTTGATTAATTTTTAGGGAAGCTGAAGCAAGTACATTTGCTGTTAGTTTTAGTTCCATGTGGGTCCAGGATAAGGCAGGGCTAAAGACACTAAGATCCAGGCTGGGTGAGTAAAGGAATGGCATTTACCCCTGAACTAGAAGATCCAGGTCTATGACAGGCCCTTTATTTTTAACTATGAGATGCTTTGGCAGAGGGCTGCAATCTCAGACCGCTCCTAGTTAAGTTCTGCTAGACAAAGATATGTTTGTTTGTTTTTTTTAATGGATGTAAAAGGATTGAGTTTGGTGGGAAGAAATGCATTGAGAGAAAAATGAATTACAAAGGATTTTCTGTATAAATGTACTATTTGTTTGCTCTAATAACGAAAAGCTGTGCATGGTTGATTGCAAGAGTTTGATCATGGTGTGAATGTTGAAGTCTGGCATACTGCAACAAATGAGATGCAAGAGCACTACATAAGTGTGGTCTGATGGTCATTTGAGGTCATTAGGCCCAAGCTTGAGGGACACCTAATGAATGAATGAATGGGTTTGTTCATTTGACATGACCTCTATTCAGTATTTATATAGAGTTACAGGAGCAGCAGTGAGCTAATGAGAGCAAGCCTGTCCTACACACACAGTATGGATTTCACAAACTCAAGCTGAAAGCAGGCTGAACAAGAGGAGAAAGACACGTAAGTATGGACACAGAGAAGGCTGCAAGCAAAGCCAGAAAGTGAAATGAGTGAGTCTATCCAAATTTAAATAAGCTCCTTTAGCGCCAGGCTCCCCCATGATGAGACCAGTCTGCAGGAAGAAAACACAAAATATAACAACAACAATCCTCTGTTAGAGCTGCATCTGCACCAGGATGTCTGAATCCAGCCGACATAAAAGGAGCTTTCTTCTTTTAACTTTACAAACACTGCAACAAATAAACAAACGGTGTGATGAAGACAAATCCTTCTATCGT
This sequence comes from Bostrychus sinensis, assembly GCA_020698575.1. NCBI lineage: Eukaryota > Metazoa > Chordata > Actinopteri > Gobiiformes > Eleotridae > Bostrychus > Bostrychus sinensis. Next base: position 17,380,296 of record CM036258.1, read on the forward strand.
ATTGTAATAAGTCTAACCTTCAATCAAGACGCAATGTAAGTAAATAATAAAAGAACAGCAGAAAATACTTAGCTGCATGTGCACCTCGATTTAGTTTTTTAACTGCTTTAAATTCCAGTCAGAACAATTATTTTAGTGTTAAATAGGCGTAAAGGTAAGTTAACAGCCTCATTATGTCTACAAAACTATGTTGATTAAAGAAGTTGTTTTATTATAAAGCTAGTGTAGTGGAAAAAGGCAAAATGGCTTAAAATAGTTCATGAATAAAGTTGGCACATGATATGGAGTACAGCACATTTCACACTGTGGTTAATAATTTATCAGTATCTTTTTTCATAATAGTTGAGAGTTAATTAGGAAAGGTGTTTATTTTAGTTTTTCTGCTTAAGAAAATAACTGGAAATAACTGTTGAACACACATTCATTATCAAGTCATAAACAGGTGCCATACAGTTCACTGACGTCAAGCAAGCAGTGTAGGAAATGAAAAATGTAAACATCAACTAAGTTTATGTTTTAACAGCTAATCTATATTAAGACATTACAGTTAACATACTGTATAAGTGAAGAAAGTCATGCCTAACATAATTTGTTATAGCTCTATACATGTTGGTTTATTTTTTGGTTTGATAACTACCGACTTTTTTCTGAGATGGGCCCCACCTCTGAGCAGTCTCACTGTTTGACACCGATGTGGCCCCTCCCTACTTTGCATTGTCATGGTAACGTAGGCTACTCTTTAGTTTAATAAGTTTAATTAGCAGTTTAGACATTTTTAATCATATAGAGCTCAACAGTGACTGGCCACGCACAGTTCCGGAAGTAAAATTTACATTCATTTTTCCCAGTGACTTTTTGAAAAATTTGTATATTAAGTTCAACAACTCGAGGGAGGGTATGTGGTAACTCATGGACATAAAATGATTCATTTTGCTTTAAACGCATATCCAAAACTTCTCAAAAGGCAAAGTTACAAACAGATTTTGCAGAATTTTTCATGTTTTTGATAGAAATTAATCAAGTTATCGTCATGAGTATAGCACATAGCTTATTAGCCTCTGCCGAGCTTTAAAACTCTTACATGAATGGGAATTTACTTCCAGCACTAGAGGCGCATGGGCACTGATGCGGTACATTAGTCATGTGTTTTTATAGAGGCCTATAAAACACATACAGTTCAACACATTTGTGGCTATTCAAAGACCAAAGCCCCATTGTCTGGCCAGTGAGTGAAAGAGTTAACTTCAAGGCCTGTCTATGACAATTTTACCACACAGATTTATCAGGAAACTCTTCCAACTGTGGTTCTCAATTCCATTTTATTAGATGCTCTTTACTTACAATAAATAAATATATAGCAGGACCACATTAGCTCTACAGTGACTATAATTCGCTGTCGTCATTACCAGGGCACGTCTCTAAGAAATAAGGGAGAAAAGAGATGAATTTATGTTAGCGTTTTGTGGTCAAATAAATTCAGGATTGTGTTTTTGATATTGCATACAAAGTGAGCAGATTTGAAAAGCCTCCCAGCAAGTCTACTTCAAAGATGTCCACAAAGGGGACGGCAAACAGACAGAGGGATTAGAAATGCATATAAGCACGTGTGACTGAGTTAAAAGAATACAAAGATGTTGTGTGTCTGTGGGTGTGTTCCACTGTGGGTGCGTTTGAAGGCAGCACCAGAGATTGCACTCCAGTCTGCATAATTCAATTGGCAGAGAACACTGCAGGTTGCATAAGACCTGTCTTAAGAGGCTCAACATATTGTGAGTGTGTGTTTAACATTATATAAAGGTACATTTTAATGAGGCTGATGTCACAGTGAAGGACTCAGCAGGAGGCCAGCACAGCCGAGGAGGAACTGTGGAATCCCAGCCTCCCCTCTTCATCATCAATTACATAAACCTGCTTCATAAAAACAATCTCTAACTGTTCATATCAGAGACTGGGTAAAGCTCAAACAATCTTGTCTGATTACTATAAAACTGTATAACATAATACAAAAGATTAAATAGTTACAATTTTTACATTTGCGGTAATCCATTCCATTCATTAAAAATTGTCACATAAAACAAAAAAATCCCACTGAAAATTTCTCGCTAATCTGCTGCTAACAACGTTTTATAGCTAAAACAGTGTTTTTGCTGGCATGGGTTTGTCAGTCTGTTAGGATAACTCAAAAAGTTATGGTTAAATACTGGAGTGGATCCAGGGCGCGTCCAGGAATTTCCTATTTCTTTTCCTTTTTTTCCTTTTACCATTGCATGATAGGGCAAATTTTCTCTGTTTGTAGCACAGTAACAAAAAGGCAAATTATCATGGACATTTCAAGACTGGTCACAAATGGGAAAAGGAACTAAATCTTTTTGGTGTGGACCTGTCTGGATCTGGCCTGGCGAGACTCTCCTACTCTCTTTTCGCAAGCAGGACAGTCTGGTTCCTCTCTCGGAGCAAAGCGTTACTCTGCCTGTCATTGTTTTGCCACAGAAACGAAATGTTATCAAAGGGATACCAGAATAACCTCTTTGTCTAGAATAGGAAAAGAGTGAGTATGCCAAGCTAGTCTGGATCCATGATCAAACTGTTATTAACTGTTATTCTGTTTCTTTATATTCAGACACAGAAAATGTAAAGAAATATAAACTTATTCTTTGCCACGCTTCTGAGGAACACTGCAGAATACAGTTCACACATGTCAAGGTAATGAGCTAATATCGCTTTAACTTTTTTGTCTCTGAATACAAAGAAACAGAGTATTATTCTATAATAAGAAGACATAATGAACTTAAACCATGGTAGAACTGTAATGTATTGGCCTTATGTCTGCACTCTCTGCTTTTAGTTAAAAATATACAACCAAAAATCTAACTGGAAAAGCAACATTCTGTAGTGGGAGAAGATATGAGTTTTGCCATTTACACGTATTTTCATGTAGATGAACTAAAACAGCCTAAATTACAGGACATAATATTAATTGTAGGTTTTGATGTAGAATTTGAAAAGTCAAATGTAAATGTATATTTAACTGCTATATATGTTCACCGCACATATGTATTTTAATATAGTATTATTCTATACAGTTTTTATAATGGCAAATTATTTTATAGCCATCTTGTATTCACCAGTGAGAAAACAAAGCCTAATTGTATCACTGAAGAAAAAAGCTGCACATGTTTGAATTAAGACCCTCAAAGACAATATCAAAGACTGTAGTCCCATGTCTCCCTGATAAGCTGCTTTCTCTCTCCGTGTACCTGAGCTGTGTGCTGCATACAAAGCTGCAGCACATACAGTACGTGAAACAAGGTGGAGCAGCTCACTTATCATTTCTCAGTCAACCCAATGACTGCACAATCCCTCCACCGGCAGAAGAACTCACTGGGTCACCAAAACATCAAATATAAAGAAGCCAGTGTGACACGGAGGTCAAGCATTGTTGACAAGAGACTCATGCAATGGGAATAAAATTTCCAAAACAACAGTAGTTATTGATGTGAAATGGTCATGAAGCCCTTTGACTTGGCCACATTTCCTGTGTTCACTGCTTTTGTCCTCACACTGTCCTCTATTTTATCTGTGTGTGTGTGTGTGTGTGTGTGTGTGTGTGTGTGTGTGTGTGTGTGTGTGTGTGTGTGTGTGTGGGTGTGTGTGTGTGTGTGTGTGTGTGTGTGGTGTATGGTGTTGTAATTTGACAGTGTGACACAGTTGGAATGAATTGAGTTGAACAGAACAGAAGCTGAAAAGGGATAATCTGGTTATGGGGAGGACACACTGGAGAGATATTCAGATTACACTGTGCATGAATGATAATGGCTCATTTTGTTCACTCTCTAGATTGTGCAGATTTGGGAAGAACACAGTAGTCTATTGTGTTAAGAGTTTTACAGGGCCTTATAAAAACTTTCTAACATGACATGTAAACATGATCTGTATGACACTCAAGGAATAAATAATGAAGAATAATTTTCCACGCTCAGCTTATGGGAGCGTCACCTGTCACTTTGGACTAAAATAAATACTATAGTTTAGTAGTTACTGTTACAAGTTTGAGATGCTGACTTAAAGCTGCAGTACAGCCAAACTTATTGATTTGACATAAGTATTTTAAAGGTTTCCTATTATCAACTTTGAGCTTTTTTTTTAATAATTTTATAATGCTGTTTCCACCTCAAAAACATACCTGCAGTAGTATTTTGTTTAATTAACAAATACTTTATTTGGGTAATTCTGTATGCTGAGGCCATCCCTGTCTCAAAGGCTGAAAACGCTTGCTCTTACCACTCTACATGAACACCTGAAACCAGGAAGTTCTCCTGTACATGTGTGAAGTCCATATACCAGCATCAAACTCATTCTGATCATTTCAGTGCTTTAATTGCCGTCACTACAAAGCAGCCAGCTTGTGTATCTATGTGTTAGCGTCATGTTGCTAATATCTGTCCTAATCTGTCGCAATTGTGCTGACTTCCCGTCCCACCTTTTATTTTGATTTTATTTTATATTTGATATATTCCTGTGAAGCCTTTTTTATGTTCCTACTTAACACTCCTCATCAGGAACCTGATTGTTTCCACCTGTTCCTCATTCCCTGAGCTCTGTTTAAGCAGCACTGCCCTTCTCCTCAGTGCCAGATTGAAATGTGCCCTGAGCAGTTCTCTCCAGCCCTCAGAACCGGGAACTTTGTTGCCTTCTGCCTTTGCCTACTCCCTTGGAATAGTAAGTCTACTTTTTCTACACCAGATCTTGGAACACTTTTGGGTTTTGGACTTGCCCCTGGTTACTGTCTGTTTACTACTGGATTATTGGCTTCGACCTGGACTGGACAAGGATTAAGAGTATTGGATATCGTCACCTGGATTCTGTTTTTTGTCCCGAACCTTTGTCTGTGTTTGTTTGCCTGCCTCTAGCCCCTCTCCCTAACCTTAGAAGTCCACCTCCATACCTACCAAGTCCCGACCGGATACTTACCACCTCCATATAGACTCCCGCTGCTCACCTGTGAGTATTGACAACTTATTACTCACATTGCCATGCTATAATCATGTACTTACCTATGCTCTCCTTGTAGGAGCTCCCTTTTCCTGCCAATCAGTGCCAAACCGATCTTCATGTTGGTCCCCTATTCCTGTGCCTTCCAAAATTTAAGTTTTGAAACCTTTATTTGTGTTGTCGGCCATTGGGTCCATTTTATACATCATATTATTTCAAGTTTTAAAACATAAAATACTAATGCAAAGATGTCCAAAACTATTTCTGAAAGCCTGAGTATGGGGCCTTTACTCTTCTATTTTTGAGTACAGCATTAGAACCCTGCTATTTCACAATAATCATCACCTAATTTATTACAGTTATTGGGGAAAAAAAAGCCTAAATGACATCTTGAGATCTCTATTTTTTTCACAGATTGTACTTGATACAATTAAATAATTTTTTGTATTACAAGAACAAATTTGCAAACCCTTCTTAATCACCACAAAGTTTATGATTTTTCTGGTGTTTTGTTAGCAAGATAACGCAAAAACTTAGGGTTGGTTTTTGACTGACATAACTAGTAAAGGCCAGTAATGGGCCGAGGAGTGGATACAGTCATTTATTAAAGGGTTCTTTACCAGTGCACGATCAAAAGGGCTGAGGATACTAACTCCAGCCAGAGAAGTACTTCAGGGTGGAATTTAACAGGTAATTTAAAGAAATTACAATTTATACTAATGATGATGCTAATTCTGTAGAATTAATGGTATCTGAGAAAATAACAGATATTATGCAATTCAAATCAGAGTTTTCAATTTTTCTTTTAAAAGCAAAAAGTCACATTTCCATTTTTTCATTAATTTTGTATAAGTCTTGGTTTGAACATAATTCGGATACACCTACAGGCACATTTAAATTTCACATTGCTCACGTCTTTGTGAAAAGTAAAGCACTTGACTTGCACCTCAGTAGCTCTTTTGCTAAATACATACCAGCACAAACCCCTTTTCTGCAAGTCATCTCCTCTCTCCTCTTCTTTTTTTTTTTTTTCTTTCAAAAAAGCCAGTACCAGTCGACTTCTTCCCGAGTTCTAAACCTTAAATAGTCTTTGAAGAAATGTGGATCTTGGGGGCACGCCGTTGCACTTGGCCAGTAGAAACACACACACACACACACAAACACACACACACACACACACACACACACTGTGATCAAAGTAAACAGAGGGGTCGATGCAGAATGGTTTTGTGGAGAAGCAGAGCGGTGTGACGAAAGACCAGGAGATGGAAATAAAGAGAGGAAGAGGGAGACAGTGAAGGAGTGTGTTGTTTATATAGTGGCATATTAGATGAGTCGTCTTCTTGCAGGGCATTGCAGACAATTCACCGTACACACACATAACTTTGAGAGAAACATCCAAATATAAAAACAGAGTGAACTGAGGCCACAAGTTACAAGAGACCCTGGCTACAGCATTAAGAAAGGAGTCAATTCGGGGCATGCAGACAATTCAGTAAGTCAAGAGGTGGAGTGGTGTTTTTGTTATTTCTAAGCCTAGCATGTTTGCAATAAAAAGCACTGTCTACGTATTTGCATATAAACGGATGCATATTTCCACAGACTTGAGATGTAGAAGAAGTACCCAGAGTCTAGTCAAATTATTTCAAGTATAGTTCTGGCGGTATTTTGGCTATGGGGCCTGAGCACCCACTCAAATGTTTGAGCACCCAGGGGGGAAATAGACTATGTATGTCTATTGGGCTTGTTGTAATACATATAGCACTGTGTAGCGCGATGTGTATATACCGTACTTCATAAAGGTAACGTGGAGATAGTTTTATTGGCTCTTGGATCCAGAGACAGATTCACACCAAAACAGCCAATTCTTTGGACAAAGAAATGCTGTCAAAATTTCTCATACTTCCATCAGACAAGTCTGAGTTTTTTTCGTTTTCTCTAAAATCCCTTTGAGTGCCATAGCTATTTTTACTTTTGTGCTAGTAAACAATTTATCAGTGGAGATTGATTCTGCGATAGGTATTTGAAAGGCTATTGAGAGACGGAGGATACAATTTATGGCCCAAAAATGTGGTTTGCACTCACATGACAAAAACTTCAAGTAGACTGAATACAATGCTCCTGATGTGCTGTAGACAGAATAGAACAGGAGGGATGAGGAGACTGGCCTACACAACTTTTTGTGCACTGACAAACACATATTTTCCTTCACTGATAGCATTTTTCATCTTTTTTTAACTTACTGTCTACCACTTCTGAACACATGGCTGTCATGGGGTGGCTTCTGTGTGCTGTGTATGATTATGTTGATCTGAAATGACGCATACCCAAACATACATGAGTGTTGGGTCTATGGAGCGTGCAGACTATATGCATGTGTAGCTGCATGGATGACTGAGTTTGTGTTGATGTGTGGCTGGGTGGATTACAGCTGGATAAATGGATAGAACACATGGCTGAAGGGATAATATTTTAATTTGTTCAGATGGATCAAAAAAAAAAAAAAAAGAGAGAGACAGGCAGATGAGAAGACCTTTGAGCATCCAGATAAATACACATTATACTAGATGTATAGATTGTACACAACTACGCATATTATTTTTATCAGGGAATATCTATAGGCCATATTCTACTTTTTATTCTTAATGACTTATATAGCCAGGTAGATTTCTGTTTATACATACAGTAGTCATTTAAATATTCATCTTTTTTTTATCTCAGACAGGGTACAGGAACTATGATTGGTTGCAGGGCTGACTAGTTTAGAGACATACAACTGACAGACAGCCATTCACACTCACATTCATTCACTAGGAGCAATTTAGAGTCACTAATTCACCAAACACACCTTTGGATGATAGGAAGAATTGTGTGGAGAGAACCCACAGTAAGGACATGCAGACACAGATTGTAAATGAGCCAGCCCAAGGAACTCACAACCTGTTCGCTGAGATGAAATGCAAACCACTCTGCCACAATGTATTTGCAGATCAGACAATCAATGCCCTTATGTGTCCCAATTATTGCTTGGTCAAGTTACTTTTGTAGTTCTTCAATGCTGCTAGACTACTCTACAAGAAGAACATCCCAACAGATTTTAGGTTGTAATCTGGACTAGCAGTGCATTACCTGTTTACAATGGATTTACTTTACAAATGAAAAAAACAATACTAAGTAGTTTCTGTGCTATTGCAATGAAAAGCTTTAGAGCCCTGGAGGCTGTAACAGTTTCTCCTGGATTTCTGTTAATGGATGCAATTAACACAACTGAAAGATAATCACTGCAATGTAAGTGTTTCCAGGCAGTTCTTTTTACAAATGTTACCGATGAATATGATAAATTACACATATCAAATTTAACAATACAGAAGCCAATGCCTAAACTAGCAGGCACCTATCTTGCTTTATACATTTTAATGAATTACAATGCATGCCCAAAAACCTAGATTGAAAATATCTGCAAGCAGTTTCAGACATTTGAGGCATACTACCAAATTAACAAAAATGTATAAAATGTATAGTTTGTGTTCAGCTTCAGACCCTTTGGCATTTTCTTTTTCTATAATAACTGCTACTGCTTGTTTAACTTACACCTGTTTAAGTAATCCTCTATTCTCTGGTACAGGCCACTCTGAGGCCTCAAAACGCTCAGTTGCATGGCCCCCCGCCCACTCCAGGAAGCACTGACCAATCAACAAACTCCCTACATCCAGTCTGCTCTCATTCATTTATCCAAAAATGGTGTACTGCTCTGTTTGCACTGATTCCTCACAGCTGTTTTTTTTTTTTTCATTTTGTAAAATGGCATCATACTAAAAGTTTATGGTTGTAAAAAGCTTTTTTCTCTGATTCTGTTCAAAAGAGCACAACACAGCTGCACTCTTTATCTGTTTTTTAATGGTTTTATTTAAGTCACGTGATGTTTTTAAATGTTGTAAAATGTGCACTGCTGTTCTAGAGGTCACCAAGAGTGGTTTAAAAAGATAAGTAAAATCATAATAGCACCTTTAAGAATAGAATGGTTGGCTGGACACACCTACCACTATACACCTTGCCATCCTATTAGTGAGCAATAGTACGGTATGTCCCATTTGATCTTGAACAATTTGACCTGAGAAATATTTCACTCTGCTTCTCATTAAATATAAAGTGATTATGACAAAATGTTCAGGTATTAGTTCCCACATAACAAATGGTCTTGTTGGAGGATTTAACAGCCCTTTAAAGCCACAGGTGTTACTTAGGGCCATAACTATTCAGCACAATTCCAGAATAAAAGAAGAAAGCCATAAAAGCCAAATGGATTTGAGCTGCCATTCATTTCATTGTTTGCCGCTGTTCCCATTGTGTGTTTTAGTTCTGTGATGAAATGCACTATTACTGTACGCATGTGTAATGTGTCAGACTGACCATTGTGACTCACAGCAGTCATTTCTTTGTAACACTAATGGTGGTTTTAAGCAACATGTGTTCAGTACAGCTGTGATGGAGCTTCCATTATTACAGCTAGTATAAAAAATGTTGTTAGGCTTCAGTATGAACACTACTGCAGAATGTACATGTAATCAAGTAAAAGTACTATTAAAATACATAAACAGAGGTAAGACAAACTGATTGAGTAAACGTAAAAAAGTATTAAATGTAAATGTATTTATACTTTCAACCACTGCCTGTTGTATTCAGTGCAGTCAGTGTGATGTTGTGATGTTGAGATTCTCAGTCCTTCAGGTCCTATTAAGTAAAAGTTACAGAAAAGTACCAATTCTAGTGCAAGCTGGTGATAGAGCTGTGTTTTATAGCCCTCAGAGGGAGTGGTTTAACCTCTTTAATGTTAGTGGTTAGTGGTCAACCTGAGCTCCCTGAAGTATGTCCTTCAAACTATATCCACATAACCTTTTTTCCTCCTAAACTTGATTACTTTGTAGTTTGTATGCTGAGAAGGTCTATAAGGAATTTTAACTAAATATATAATCCCTCTGCTGGCTTCCCAAGCTTTTATTTAGACTTTAGTCAGCCAGTATAAATTTTCAAGCTATTGTGACCAAGTGAAAGTGGCCACTAGGAACATTCTGTTTGACAATTCTAATAATTTAGCACAATGGTTTTAGTAAATAGGAATTAAATATGACCAACACACTGCTGTAAAACAAATTGCCATTGCTTACCCAGTATCTCAGACAGAGCTAACAGTCTGTTAGATTTTCTTGTCCTTTTCCCTCTCCATCTTTTTATCTGGTTCCCCCGAGAGTCAGATACCTGTTAAACACACACACAGAGTAAGACATCAGTCTATGATTGAGCCCACATAGTGGCCGTCTCGCTGCCTCTTCACATTTGTTCAAGGGCGCTGTTGATTAGCGCTTCAGGAGATTTGATGCCAGCCAAGATTCAGATAATTTATCTCAAAACTTCGCTGAAAAATCTGTTTGAAACACACCTGGGGTGATGCTGGATATTTATATGCACAGACAAGTGCTCCCACGTGCATGGATGTAAACGACCACGTGCTCAGCCCACGCGTTAAGAACTTGACCTCAGTGAAGAAATACATACACATTCAAGACCATTTGGACTTGGCATTTGCAGAGGGAGCTGGTATTACTATGATGTATTGTTAAAACAAAAACATTCATAATAGTTGAACATTTATAATCATCTCATAAGATCTTATATCTACATTTCTATCTTTAATTTTCAGCTTTTCACTTCTGGAGTCATCACAGCAAATCTTCTGCTGGGTGCAGTGCCAGTCCTGAACATTTAGGGGCCCTAAACAGGATACGTTTGGGTGCAAAGGAAGTAAAACACATGAATGTCTATAGACTGCATTGGCCCCCATTTCCGGATACACCCTAGCAGAATATTATAACCAGAATATTCATCAAGTAGAGTTAACAAATCAGTCAAATCAGCAAATAACACATGAACCTGGGACCCTCTAATGTTGGTGGGACCCCATGCAGCTACTTAGTTTGCCTATAGGAAGGGCCGGCCCTGGCTGTGTGTGCAGTGATGTGCATATTGATTTGGCCCAAGTTTTCTGCCAGATACCCTTACTGTTGCAAACCTATATCTGTGTCTGGGACCTGCACAAAGAGTACATTGGCTTTTGAACCCTTGTGGATTCTAGCTTTAAGTTGACACAGAAATTAAAAACTGCTTTGCATTGTGTAAGAACTACACTTGGGCAGCACCAATCATCTTCTTAATTTGGAGACTGTTCCCAGGATGGCTTTAATTTGGGCAACAGTTCTGCAATAGCTTGTGCTCATGTTCTAGAATCTGTTGTTATAAAAACTTAGATGGAGGGCAGAAGCCAGTATTTTCTCAAGGCTAAGGCACTATTTTTTAAAAGAAACATTTTGTTAGCGACCTTGCTATATTTACCTTATGGCTAAAGTTACCTTTAGGAGCCCAGGGGACGGTGCTGCAGCAGCTCAGAGATAGAAGCTGCAGCACTCACAGCCTGCCACCGTCTCAATCTAATACGGTCATTTTCACATTCTACAATTTCATGATGAACATATATCCAATATCCAGAAAGAAAAATCACAAATGTTGAATTTGTTTATTTACCATGGGCCATGATCTCGCTATATTTATACAACCACAGAAAAAAATGTATTACTAACAATAAAGTTTTTGCCAGGCCTCCATCTCAGTTAAAGGGCTTCAGAAGGTCAGGACGTCACATGATTACTACGTATTTAGTTAGCATTTTTATTATTGATTACAACATTTAAGAGGGGAATGAATGCTATATTAGCTTACATTATAATGTCTCATTATTCTGAAGAACATATGGGGAAAACACTAAATATTTGGCTTTAACCATGGCCTGTGGAATATATTTGTCTGGAATAGTTAGTGTCATGATGCTGGCACTTCCCAGTCCCGCTCTTGTTTAATAAAGCACATGTAGATTTCACTTATCTTCAGTCCCAAATACTGTTTTATTGTAGAACTTGACCCATCTGTATTTGTTAGCAGTGACTGGACCCAATGTCATACAAAGATTCTTCATGTTCCATATTAAAATGCTTTCTCTTAAGTATAGATATTGAAAGCCTTGTGTTGAATGCATGACTGGAGAGCAAAAGAACAGCAATCATTAGCACTTAGAGTGTACTCAACAAGTCTGCCGTTCCTATTAAGTATTTTCCGGGCATTTTCACATTTTCTTCTCTTTCAGGTGAGAAAACACATGTTTCTTACTTGCATTTTTTTGGCACCAGAACAGTGGACAAGATAAAAGAGGAACTGGGAATAAGATGAAAGGACTGCCAACATAGTGGGAATGTGGGGGGCTTAATACACCTGGCCTACCACAAAATAAGCTGAGTGGTGAAAAACAAGTACACTTTTGACATTAAAAACAGCCAAGCAATCGTTGCAGGCTATGTTATTAGTTAAAATAAGGAAAATGTAGCCATTTCACTTTGACTTACTTTTAACTATTCCCAACAAAATCCAATAAGTAAAAAATTATAAGGAAAATATGTGTACTGGCCTAATACAAATTCACTTTGCAAGAAAATACAAAAATGCTTAAACACACATGTGCAAAGCTGTGCTGTGCTCAGTCTATGTCAGTGTTACCTCACTGAGGATATGTTGCGTTAAAGTCATCCTTAGAAGTCAGTATTTCTGAGTTGTACGTGTCAACTGGGACACCCCTCAGGAAAGAATTCACACTCAGAAAGTTGGCGCATTCCCAGAAACCCAAATTCTGGATTACTGTCACTCCTTTTAACAGTAAATCAGCCTTTTTCATGTTTACAGCAATTTATAATTAATTTTTCTCACTGAGACATTCAAACACAGTATTATTGCTTAATTTTAAAGTCACAGTCAGGCAGGGGCAACAGGAAAAGTTTAGCACTGCTGGATGAATTCAACTGGATACAGAAAACCAATCTGGCAGAGGAAGGAGGGGAATGCTGGAGTCTTAAAGGGACATGCATGACAACGCTATACCATTATGACATATTAGGGCTTTGTGGCTCAATGGATAAAGCATTTAGCCCCAAACCAGCAGATTCACATGTTTATGTCACTGTTTACCATTGCAAGGTCTGCCTTCAATTTGTGTTATGGTTACTTTGAATCTATAACAAAATTTATTTGAATATTGGGAAGGCAATATGAAAAGTCAGTCTATCAGTGTAATCAAATTCAATATTATATTTAAAATTATATATATATATATATATATATATATATATATATATATATATATATATATATATATATATAACATCTAGTGAGGCATTATGGGAAAACATGATCTCATTTTAACCAATGATCTCATTTTAACCAATGAGAAACTATTTATATGTCAATGAGTAAACACAAGTAAAGTCATGTCAATGGGATAATTTCCTCATTTTAATGATAAAGTTACTACCTCATAACTAGAAAATTATCTAATTTTAACAAGAAAGTTATTACGTTATAATGAGAAAACAATCTCTTTATAGAGCCAATACCATGTCCAATACTGGACCAATGCCTTGTCTGCGTTTACAATCTTAGTACATCTAGTGTTGCTGTTTCTTTGAATGTACAACAAAATAATGTTTATTACTGTGCTTTTTTTTTTTTTTTTTTTTTACACAAATGAAAGATATTGTTACTGACACTATCTTACTATCAGCTGTAAAATAAGCATTGTCTTAGCTTAGACTTGTAACCTTAGAGAGGAAAAAGATAAAATGCTCAAGTGTGCCCCATTTAAAAGCAGCTGGTTGGTGGTCTTTTACAACCCATTCAAACTGTGATGTGCATGTAAGTGAGGGGGAGGTAGGCAGGCAAAGTAAGGGATGCTGCGGTGATGTGCTGTCACAAAGCTAGCCGTGCCAGTAATTTCAGTACCCAGATGGGCTACAACAGTCGGTTAGCATGAGCCACTTAAAGGTAGCCAATCAGCCATCTGACAATTAACAGCCTGTCAGCTTTTAAGCAAGTATTTTACAGTCTGCCAATCAGCGCACCACAAGATAACACTCAGCAGATCCCACAGTCGAAAGAACAAGACTGTCCACTAAAATATTTAACTCTTCCACCAATTTAGGAGGAAGCTTCTGAAGGAACAGACTGTCTTATTCCCAAGGTATCCTGTGGTATGATACAAGAACTTATAATAGACCTTTCATGGCTAGAGTTTAAAACTACGATTGTGTACATGCACTAAAACAGCTGAATGAGTAGAACACAACTACATTCATTTACAATTGTGTCTCTTTTCTGCAGGATGATAGCATAAACAGTTCTAATAATGTCTTTGAGTTATATAGTGCCTTTCACTCTTCAGTTACACTCAGTGGTGGTGAGCTAATTCTGTAGCCACAGCTGCCCTGGGGCAGATTGACAGAGACATGGCTGCCAATCTGTGCCTATGGCCTCTCCCACCATCACTAAACACGTTCATACAGGCAAAGGTGGGTGAAGTGTCTTGCCCAAGGATACAACATTGGCAATGCCGGTAGCGGGGCTCGAACCACCAACCTTTGGGTGGGGAAGCACTCTACCGAATGAGCTACTGACCTAACTGAGATGAGCTCTAGGAACATGAAAGCTGCTACAAATAAAAATAGAGAACACTATTTCTAGACCAACTGGCCAATGCTTAAGAAATAGGAAAAAGACAAACTGTTTTTGTTTTTTTTTGTTTGTTTGTTTGTTTGTTTGTTTGTTTGTTTTGAGGTGAAGACTGCAATAGTAAACCCTGAATGTTACAACTGAAGAGCTTGTTTGGATTAGCACTCCATGTTCCCTCAAATAAGTATCCTGCACCTGGCTGTGCATGCTTTTGATACTGACAAAAAAACAAACAAACAAAAAAAAATCTCATTGGAAAGTATTAATATTATTTTGTTAAAACAATCATCAAAAAACAAAACTATATATACTTGATTTTGGGGTGGCAGTGGCTTTAGGATGTATTGCAATAACTGGAAGGTTGGGTGAAAGATTACTTGATTGAAAGTACTTTGAGTCAAATAAAAATAAAATCAAAATGCAATCTGAGTGTCCTTGCAAAGTTCTGCGTGTACAAATGAAACCATTTTAATATCCTAGGTCTATATTATACCAACATACAAATCAACTCTATATCACACATCACAGTGTTTCCCAAAGTGTCTATTTGGTAGCTTTGTGCCATTAATTTCCTGTTTTGTTCTTGCTTTTTCATTCAATGTCTAATGACTACAACAAACATTTCTTACATTTGCACTCGAAAACCTTTTCCCACTGAAATACCACAACAAAACTGATATACTGTGATGTTTTTTTTCTCCTAAAATAAAACAACCAGTGATGTTTGCTCCCTCTGCCTCTCAGCACCTGACAGTCAGTAATGCTGAACAAGCAGGCAGCAAGGTGGAGGTGCACCCATGCAGACATACAGCAGACAACATCCACATATATTTCTCCGTCAAACTGCAGTGCTCACAGACTTCCCCTGACTTTCTGTGCTCGTGTTTTCAGAGACTATCACAAACAAACCAGTGGAGTGAGTCTACCTCCAGTTTTAGCCTGACGAGAGCCGCATTTGTCAGGCATCGCTTCATCGACCTGGAGCCAGTGGCGTGCACACTTCAGCATGTGCGTGTGTGTGGAAGCGTCCCCACCAGGTACAAAAGCAGTTTCTTTGTTGTCAGTTGTGTTTAGTGCAGCTGGGGCTGATCTCATTAGCCGCTAGCTTACAGGCGGTAGAGCCAGCCACTCAAATTTATGTGGGGTCAGAGGGCAATTGGTGTTTTCAATGAGAGGACCAAACTGTGTGAAGGGAGCAGAGGGAAAAGGCAAAGACAAATTAGAAAATATTGAAATTAAAAAGAAATATAGAAATTAAAAATGATTAATCAAACTCCGGTTAGTTTTTTGTGTATACTGATTCTTTTTCTTGAGACAAAAATCACAGTTATTTTTACTGCTGACAGTCCTACAGTGAACATACTTTCTTTTAAGTTTATAGATTTTATCCCTCCTACACCCCAAACTTTTTAGTCACACCTTTCTCCTTAAGGCACACAAAAAAAGCTCAATAAAGACTGCCATAGAAAAATTATTTAATAGCCGATAATTCTTTTTTTCTTTTTTCTTTTTTTCCAGTCCTCATCATACATAGCAAAAAATCATTCTGCTTATAAAATTAAACTCCTTAAATTCCGTTTTTTATGATTAAACATTGATTTCAAGTTTTGGAAAAACTACAGTAATTAGATTTTTTTTCTTTTCTGTAAATGCAAATTATATTTTTTGTGGTAGGTTATCAGAGCTTGGGAGTGTCAAAATTTTGCATCATGATTACATGAGGACGCAACTTTTCTCCTAAGGTGCAAAAAAATATGCACTGTTATAGAAAAGTGATCTAATAATGGATCATTTTATTTTATTTTTTTCATGGTCACATTGATTAACTTCAGTCCTCACCATACATAGCAAAAATGAATTCTGTTTATGAAATTTAAACCCTAAATTATATTTTATTTATTTATATTTACATACACACATTGAAGTAAAAGCGAGGCATCTGCTCAGTCTGGGCACTTTTTCTACTCTGCACTGATGCAGATCTCAGTAAAGACTACATTTTGGGTGAGCGCTCATGCAAACACAAATAAATTAATTTCTCAACAAACACTTTCACACCAATTTATGACAACCCTAAAACACATCCAAATAATTTTAGTTCAGATTTTTTTTTTTTTTTTTTTTTTGCCTTGCAGACACAATAATTTATACAAACACTAAAGGGGCCATTTACCCATTTATACCTCTAACTACCATATATGGGGAAATGGCGCCACCCAGTAGAAAACAATAAAAACTAAAATTCAAATCCCTCACGATCATGAATCCATGAAATACTTGATAAAATGTGAACTTATATTTCAATGACAGTATTATAAAAATGTCATTTGAATGGGAGTCAAAGGCACATAAAATGTCTTAGGGGTAAAGGTGTGACTCCTTTTTCAAAATCTGAATGTTCATCCCAAAATACAGACCTGATGCGAAATCTATGCCATTTGAATCAACACAGCAAAAGTTATCCACAAAAACCTGTTGCAATCCCTGTCACTTTTTACTGGACATGTTTGGAGCTGTGGGGCAGAAGCAGCTGCCCCTGACTGCAGTGCTGTTTGCTTCCTCGGTAGACTCATGAAGTTATGTAAACATCGAAATACTATAAAAACTAAACAAAAGTAGTTCAGTAGCTCCTGAAGTCATGACCAGGGTGAAGATGGTCACTGTTAAATTACAAAAAAATTATGAAACATTTTAAAGATATATATTTTTATTGTCTCACTTGTTCAAACCAAGTACAGCTTATTTAAATAAGTAAAAAATACAATTAATATCAAAACTTTGGTCAATCAAATTTGAGGACCGAAAAATATATGCATCAAATTTTTTTAAAGGCAAATTTTTTATCCTGAAATTTGAACACTGAAATAATGCAGTGAAAATTAGAAACTGAAATTTCAGTGAAATTCAGACTCCTATTTCAGTGTTAAAAAATTCAATGGTAGAAATTTAAAGGCATTTAAAATTTAAAATGTGATGAGACAAGTTTGCTTCCATATCAGCAGCATTGAAAGATAGGTCAAATGCAAAGTTTCTATTTACATGTAACACGCTGCTCTAACTTTTTCCAGTATTGTGTCTGTACTATACTTAACGCAGTGATGTCTTATAAACATACTCTGAGCCAAAACATCAGAGCTCAAAATGTAAATGTGTGGAGAATGAGAGAGCTGCACCAGTTGCTGCTGAATTTACACCTGCACATAAAGCCGTAAGTGGAGACAACAGGAGAGTGACACAGACTGAAGTGATTGGCTGTGATTCCCTGCCGACTTTATGAGCTCAGATTAGCACTCATAAATCTGCACTGCTGCTTCGGTGATAGATGGAGCAGCCCAAAGACCTCTGCTGGTGTGCACTTCTGGAGGAGAGTAGCTTTTGGCGTGACACCGGTGTTATAAATAATGCATGGCTACATGGCATCTTGTTATCTGGTATTCTGTAGGGCTCAGATGTGGGAGCTGACAGTAGGCTTCTGGAGCTACTGCGCAAAATCTTCAGTGTGAGTTGGATTTTTTTTTTTTTTTTTTTTTAATAGTATGCGCCTCAAACTTTTTAAAAATAAGAAATAACAAAAGGGCAACAACTTGTGCTCTTAAAAAGATGACATTTAAAGCACTGGAGATACCCTAAAAATACACTATATAAAAATACAGCAAGTCGAGCTATTTTAATTCCATTATTTCAGTTCCTTTTGTACAGGAATGCAGTGGACAAACTCCTTGAAGTGGAAGACATTCTTGTTTCTATTTAAGCCCAAATTCAAAATGAAGGCTAGGAGTAATTGTTGACCATAAAAGTATTAGATTTAGAGAAAAGAGCAGTTTCCACTTTCACCACCAGATGTTAGCAAAAAGGCCAACAACACTGCACCTTTAAAACCAAAACATTGAGAATTTTGGGGATTTTGGTCCTATGCACAAAGCCAGGTCTTCACATTTAAAATGGAGATCAAAAGTAAATAAATGAAAATAACTGAGAAACAACAACACCTGGAAGTTGTAACATTCACAATTACTTCTAATGTGTAAAATGATAGCAGTGGTTTTCAAATGGTCTGATTGTTGGATACAGATTCTACATTCTTCCATCACCCTGCAAGCACTGTTTGGGAGCAGCTGTATTATTCATTCATCTTCCACTTATTCCCATGAGGGGTCATAGACACTGGAGCCTATCCCAGTAACTATGGGCCTTAGGTGGGGTACCCTAGACCAGATTCAACCACTAGCGGCAAATTAGAGTCACCAGTTCACTTGCATGTGTCTGGACAATGGGAGGAAGCCAGAGATGCCATGTATCCACTGTGCCACATAGCCACTGTTTTATCATCACTTCAGAATTTCCAGGCAGGAAGTACCAAGAACACGGAGAAGAATATAGAAAAAACTGCACAGCATAGGACACCCCCTTGGTTTGTCACTGTGCCTCTTCCCTTACTGGAATATTACTGAAACTTTATCAAAAGCCCATGAAGGACACTGTCACTACACGTTTTTCCCATATAAATGGATCCTCTTTAGTGAAGATTGATGTTGCAGGTTCAAAGTGCAGCCTGATTTGATCTATTCATCATTTTTTGAGATTGTGGCAATTAGTCTGACTAACAACAACATCAGAGCAGTTAAGCACATTAGAGAAAGACACGGACCACGGCACTCCACTCCCGTTCATTTCGTAAGTAGACCTGAATAAATCATTTTCAATCAATATCTCATTTGGTCTGGTTTTTGTAGGTTTTCCTTACTATTTCTTTTACACCATTGTGAGCTGAATATCAATAGGACCCTTGAAATCCCCTGTCTCCATTGACATGCTACAGGCTTAATGCCACCATATTACAGCAATATACGCGGTGCTGAAGGGCGCGTGTGTGTGCGCATGCTAAGTTGATATCGGACATAGGCGGTGGGTGGGATGTGTCATTAACCAAGCTCATAATATTGGCTTTTGTGGTAAAATATATTAAAGGTGACAGTTGTCAGCCATACATCAGTTTTTTTTTTTTTTTTTTTACTGCTATATTGGTGTAATGATGGCTTTAAAGTGCCCTCTGTGGTGAGTCGTGTTCATGTGGTAGGAGGCATGCTTTCCCACATACTTCATAGATACACTAAAGTACAGTGGATTATTACACCACAGGGCATTGAAGAAAAGTCTCCAGTAAAGGGCATTTATTGATGTTGAATTTATGATGTAAAATAATCCGCTGAGAATTTTGTTTTAATTTTTTATGATCTCTTGCGGTTTGGCTTAGATGACGCAACCTGAGCAAATGACTGCAGGATTTTACATTGTCCAATAGCACACTGAACATAAGCCTGTGATGATTCAATACACACACACATGCACACGCACTCACGCGCACGCACGCACACAAGTGAAGAAAAAAGCGTTTTATCAGAAATTCTCTTGGGTTTGCTAATAGTCTTGATATTTTCTGATCAAAATACATATAGGTTACTGCGAGGGTACTCCAGCTTCCTCCCACTCTCTGAAGGCATGGCGGCACAGTGGCACAGTGGCAAAGTGGCACTCACAACAAGAAGGTTCCTGGTTCAATTCCCAGTCTAGACAGGGTGTTTTTGTATGGAGGTGGCTTGTTCGCCCCGTGTCTGGGTGGGTTTATGATCTGAATTATGATTTTTCATTTTCTTCTACATTGTTCAAGTTTTGTTTTGTTTTTTGTTTTTTTACCAAAAACTGTGATTGTTTTGCTTTGTGGCATTGGACTACTGCTATTATTTAGACTATAACTGTAGGTACTTCTGACCAGGATCCTGGATCAGATCTGCTGAAGGGCCCCTGGGTCAGAGGCATTTAAGTCACTTTTGGGTCAAAAGGAGAAAATTGATTCACCTCAACATGGGTGAATTGGTGAATTTACACATTTTGCCAACAAGCCTTAGGACGTTTTGCTGATGGTACAATAATTGAAATATTATTTTATAGTTGATGGTCATATTTTGATATTACAATATTAGTAACACATGCAACAATCCCTATTGGTGCTTCTGAATTTATCAGCACTGTCCCTAAAGCACAGCGCCCCTTGCTGGACCTACTACAGATTTTTCTCACCTTTCTTCACACCTGAGACTTATTCATGCGTTTATCTCCAGCAGGTTAGACTACTGTAACGGTCTGCTCACTGGACTCACTAAGCGAGCTGTAAGACAGTTGCAGTACATCCAGAACGCTGCTGCTCGGGTCCTGACTAAAACCAGGAAGTACGACCATATTAGTCCTGTCCTCAGGTCTCTGCACTGGCTTCCTGTTGCTCAGAGAATAGACTTTAAAACAGCTCTGCTTGTGTACAAGTCTCTCCATGGCTTAGCACCAAAGTACATCTCTGACCTGTTGGTCCCATATGAACCATCTCAGACTCTGAGAACCTCAGGGACAGGTCTCTGCTGGTGCCCAGAGTCAGGACTAAACTCAGTGAAGCAGTGTTTCAGTTTTCTGCAGCTAAACTCTGGAACAGTCTCCCTGACGATGTTAGACCTCTACTCTGACAATGTTCAAGTCCAGACTTAAAACTGTTCTTTTTAACTGTGCATATGCCAACTGAAAGTGTTTTATCTGCACTCTTCTCTTTTAATTTAATTTTAAATTGATTCTTAATTATACTCTTTAAATTTGATTTTATTGTTTTAATTGTGTTTTGTACTTTTAAATTTGCCTTTTATTTTCTGTAAAGCACTTTGAATTGCTCTGTGTATGAATTGTGCTATACAAATAAACTTGCCTTGCCTTGCCTTGTTTCATTGCAAATGCGAGTTAGGGACAACTAGACTGTTTCATTTACCTGACTTGTGTACACGGCCATTTAATTTCCCGTAGTGAATGAATTTTGGGAATAGTGGTCTGTCAATGTCAGACCAAAGACTAACTAAGCAATTGTTCAGAATGTACCCCACCTGAGGCCCATAGTTCCTGGGATAGGCTTCGGATAAATGAAAGATTACAACAATAAGTTTATACAATCCTGGCCATAATACTTTTTTAATGTGAATGAGCCTAAAGCACTACAAACATAAAAATATTCATTCTAGCCAGTGGCCAAAATGTTTTTCAAATCTGTTAATCTCCAGATGTGTTTTGACCTTCTGTGTGTAATGCCTCTGTTATCATGTAAACTAGCCATAGCCAAACAGCTATAAAGATTTCACAGCTCGTCACCCACCCACAATGCTTTTCATGCTCCCGACTATTACAAATTTATCAAATATTTATTTTATTTTTTTACACCCCAGACTTATTGACAGTGGCAAAACATCAGTACACATACACTCATGGGACACCTGTGGCAGGTTCTTGACCTCTGAGTTGACAAGACGTGGGAGTGTAATGGGATTGAAAATGAGATGCAAAACTCTGCAGATAAACATATCAGTAGCAGTCTCTAGATTCGTTTATTAGCATTTTCCATTTGAGGTTTTTGTTTACACCACCTCCACCACACTTTACCTGACGAGGTGGTATAATTATGTGTGTGAACTGTAATGCATTTCCTGTGGAGGCTGGAGTTTTTGAACAAATTGTACATTAGCATTATGATGCCCTGTTGGTCATAGTGTATCAGATGTCATACAGGATGTCAGCATTGTTATCTACTGAAGTTGTGACTTGTGATGCTGTCACCAGAAACACTTCACAAAGGCAATGACCATATCTTGCAATGATATAGATATATGGCATAATGCTCTACTCATTATGCCACAAAACCATTAAATTCTACAATGGTATAGTACTTGATACTATTTTTTTAAGACCATTAATAAGCATTACTTTTTGAGATGTATTGCTAACTTACAAACAAACAAACAAACAAAAACTAAATACTTACTTCTTAAACTACTTACTTACTATTTATGCAGTAATGATTTTAGGTTGTTTCAGGTTTCATTTGTCTCTATCCCAGTTCAAGCAAAACAATAATAAAACTAGTTTTATACGAAGTGCATCATATCTCCAGCAGTATTACTGAACTACTGCAGTATAGGAAAAACTCAGACCCAGTATAGTCTAGACATCACAACATGGCCCTTGTCAAGGAGACAACTGTGTATAAAAACTGCAAAGTTTGCCTATTTTTTCCTGTTTCCATAAAAAGTTTTCTTGCAGCCTAATATATGCCACCCACTGACAGGTGGCATGGTAATAATAATGAAAATAATATGTAATAATGTTATTGACTATACTTGTCTGAGGTGGTGTTGTTGATAGATATAATGCTCTTTCAGTTAAATTCCTTTTAATTGCAATTAATGCATTTTTCACTTTTAATGAAGTTAATGTGTTAACTTAGGTTTGGGAGCAGGGCCACGCCTCAACTTATCTCACTCACGCCTTCACCTCAACTCCACCTCAGCCACACCTCTAATTTTCCCAGAAGCCCTTCTTATACCCACCTAAAGTGAGTCAACGCTGTTTGTCTCTGCTCTCTTGACCTCACCCACCCTTCCCCTACATAACTCTTGTGTATTCTTTTGCAGCTTCCTCATTCCAGCATCTAGACCTGGGGGGATCCCTATTCGGTTGGGTGTACTGCCTGAGACGGAACCCCCACACTGAGTCTCTTCCAACCCAGCCATCATCTAAAACACTTCATCTAACACACTTTCACTAAACAATTAAATCATGTCATTGTTGTGGCGTGGTCCTTGCTAGTGAACTGATATCAGGCAGAACTTTATGACCAGCTGCCTAATATAGGAGGTCATAATGTTATGACAACCCCATACTCAACAATGTGTGATGCTCTGTGTATTCTGACTCCTTTCTCTCAGAATCAGCTTTAACTTCTGCAGCAGTTTGAGCTACAGTAGCTCGTCTGGTCCAGATAACCAGACTTCACTCCCCACATTCATAACCTGTCACTGGCTCCCCATTGTTCCTTCTTTGGATGGAACCACTTTTGGGAACACCCCACAAGAGCTGCAGTTTTGGAGATATGCTTACCCAGTTTTTTGCTTCTAACACATGAACTGTGAGGACAAAATGTTCAGTTGCTGTCAC
The DNA here is from genome assembly GCA_020698575.1 of Bostrychus sinensis. Taxonomy (NCBI): domain Eukaryota; kingdom Metazoa; phylum Chordata; class Actinopteri; order Gobiiformes; family Eleotridae; genus Bostrychus; species Bostrychus sinensis. The sequence continues at coordinate 17,403,906 of CM036258.1, forward strand.
TCACTGTCTAATAATCCCACCCACTAACAGTTGTCACAATGAAGAAAAAAATGACCTGTTAGTGATCATATTGTTGTGCCTGATCATGTATATTGCTATAACAGTTTCCCTTGGATAAATACTGACCTACTGGAGAAAGATTTCCTGGTTATTTTGTTGGTGTCTGCACTTTTTGTACTTTGAGCTGATTTGCCTCTCACATACAATATACACAGATACACTTTACATGAAGACTGTCTGTGGGTGACAATTATCTAACAACACTATGAAGTCCCATAGCGCCAATTATTATCAAAAAAGAAAAAAAAAACATATTTCGCCCGGACATAGGGCATAAATTGGTACTTCAAATGCACACACAGATAGGAGATGTGCGTTTGTGTGTGTAAGCTAGCTGGTGTAAAGCTGGGGTCATCAGTCTTCAAGGGGATTAAAGCTACTGTCCCAGTTAGATCCTGCCTCTGCCATGCACGCACACACACACACACACACACACACACACACACACACACACACACACACACACTGACATTACATTGACTTGCAGCCATTTCCCTCTGACTCCAGCCCTAGTGCAACATTGACCTAACCTTAACCCCAAGGTAAACTCATTCTCAGTCCATATGATTAACAAGGGACAACACACGGAAAGCCAGTCTTATAAGCTACTGACCACAGACACAGTATGTCACCTAAACAAGAATTATATTTAAAAGGCATCTAAAGGCAATAACAAGGTTAGAACCTATGCAGCTGTAGAACACGAATCATCCTTACTCTGAAAAAGTCAATTGTGCGCAAAATCAAAGCCAAAAAGAGTCCAAAATTTTAGGTGTCACATTATTTTCCTATTACTTTTTTATAAGGGAGCAAACTAAAAACATTTGACATGATGTTTTTAAATGGCAAAAATAAATGGTTGCTCATATGAAGTATTACTGTAAAATTTACTTTGAAATAATCATACCTATTTCTTGGAGTTAAAGCGGGTCTCAGTAACTTTTTTATCTTAATTTAACTGTTTTGGAGTCCGTGTAATAGTTAAATCAGTTGTTGTGGAGTGAATAAAGTGCCCTGCATCTCCTCCTGCCACCTCTGAGCATCGCTGACCTGGTGTCACGAAAATCTTGTCTCGCGTGAAAACGACACATCACGGTTACTAAAATAACAAGCTAGAAATGGCTTTGTTTCTCAATTTTTGTCATGGTAGAGCAGTCAAATGGCAGAAAATCATATAGGACTCAACGGGACATGAGAATTTTTGATAGTGCTTGGGGGGTGGCTCCGAAGAGGAAAATGAGGCAAAAACAGTAAAGAAATGAGAAACGTTAGACAAGTTTCTCTTTAAAGCTATTTGCGAAATCTAACTTGTTAAAGTAGGATTTGTGGCGATTATTGAAAAAAACCTACATACATCTCTGTAATGCCTTGCTTAACATAACATTAAAAAAATTGCAAACTTATATATGTTTAGCTTTTAGCTGAGATGCTTTTTACACTGTGTATGCATGCTAATGGGTACATGAATGAAAAGGGCTAAATGTTAAGACAATCATTAATGTTTTTTAAATATTGCAAACATTTAGTCGATTGTTGTCAGTTGTCAAAACCATCTAGATGTTTCATAAGTTTGGAGGCTAATGCTAATTTCTCTACTGAAAATGTATTGAGTGGGTGAGGAAAATAAACCAAGCATAATGTGTTTAACATTGGCACACACAGATGACTTACAGAAGCCTCATTCTAATTCAATTTAAAGTGTCATTTACAACAAAAACATTTGCAATATAAACAACACAGTCCCTTCAGGGGACCAACGATACATATGTATGTATAGCATACTCATATAAGTCTGTATGTACAGCTGTGCAGAGGCGGCTATTGCTGTGATGACTGCATACAAACACAGTAACAAAAGTGCTCACTGCTGTCACAATACTATTCCATTAACAACCCTCCCTCACTTACACACAGTGACAGGCCTGGTTGTGTTTGGCCTCGCCTCTCTAGCCCCCGGCTAAGTGAAATTATCCAGGCCTGAAACAAGGAGCCTCATTGTGCACCATATGTGTGTGTTTGCATGTTGGAGGCTGGTAGGTGACACACAGTTTGTTTGCAGGATTAATACTCCATCTCCTTAGGCCAGTATCCCTCGCCTGGGCCTGGAGAGGGTTCGCTGTGCTCCTGTGCTCATGTATACAATGTTGTGTTTTCAAGGGCAGCTTTACTAACACAAGGAGAAATCTACACAGCGATGCTTCACCCATGACTCAGGGGCCACATTCAGAGTGTACTGTGGAGGGTATAGTGCATGTGTTGCTAACTGCCAGAGTGTGCAGTTAGGAAAACAGCTGCAGCATGGCAATGTGGAATTAGGTTTGGGCTTAGGTCGCAGGGTATGTGTTCAGTCACATGACTGATGTAATAACCAACTGGGAAGTGCAACATCTGTGTTAGAGATAGTGGCAGTTCTCATTAGTTTGGGGAATTACACAAAGCAAAAGCACAAATTCTTTGCTAAATGTACAGTATTTTAGTCAGAGTCAGGTTATTGTCATTGTCCGTCCAAAATGTTGCCACTGCTGATGAACAGGAAGCCTGTTTGCAGAAGTGAAAAGTAAATACATGCTTTTACTCATTATTACGTAATTACTACATAATTAATTATTTACTATACTACAATCAGAAGGTCCTCAGCAGCATGGTGGCATAGTGGTTAGCACTCCTACCTCACAGAAAAAGGTCCCACGGTTTATGTGTGGAATTTGCATATTCTTCCTATGTCTGTGTAGGTTTCCTCCGGTTTCCCTTACTGGCAAAAAAAATAAAATAAAAAAATCATGTACAATAGGTCTCCCATGGGGCCAGGAGACCTCTGCAAAAGAGTGACTCAGTGGGACTTTCCTCATTAAATAAAGGTCAAATAAAAAATAAAAAAAAAGATTCTTTCCATACGCGTGTTTTATAAAACATGAAATATTAATGCAAAGGTGTCCAAAACTATTTCAAAAAGCCTGAAACAAGCATATTACTGGACCTTTAATTAACCTTTATTGGACCTTTATTGTGTTGTGTACTTTTAGTTCTACTTGAGCAATACTATTATGAATTAATATTACTTTTAATTGAGCAACAGATTTCTTCTTTCACCTTTGTCTAGTTTTTTCCTGAGTATGGTTTAATGTGCAAATGAATTGAAAGTACAAACAGCCTTGGAAACAAATTCATTTGTATAGCCTTTCAAAGTTTTCAGAAACAACCACCACTGACTCTTGTCCCCTGTGCTCAGACTTATCTGAACAGCTTCATTCATTTATCTCTTCAAAGTACAGCAGGGAAGAGCTCTTCTTTTTTAGCCAAAAGCATTCTGGGATTGGACGGGCAGGAGAGCCAGCATGTCACACTGCCATTTTTACACATATTTTCTGCAGGTTTTCTTCTCTTTCAGACTGCTGCCAGAAACCAGAGCCTTAAATCATTCTGTCCCAACCAGAAATCCAACTCTTGTGGCTATTTTGTTTTCTTTCTGGAAAATTAATTTATATATTCAGCAGCAAATAACATGAATGTTTCAAACTTGGATCTCCGAAGAGTGTGAACAGTGTATAATACTTAAGATTGCTACATAGTCTACGGCACTAACAGGCTGTAAAAAGCCAGCCGTGCTATTGTTTATTTCATTTTAACTATTGACACTGGATGCACATCATTCTGCTATCTTTGCATTGTATGGGCACGACCTAACTCACCTTTTCCTTGTTTACTGCTGGACTGTTGTAGTTTTTGCAACTTTTGTGTACTGCAGCTGTTTTGTTCTCACACTTCTTTTATTGCTCATACAGCTTATTTGTAATATTGCTTAGTTTGTTTGTTTGTTTGTTTGTTTTGGGGAAAATTTTTGAATTGCACATTACTAACTTTGTATGCCTCGTGAATGTGATCCTGCAGTTGGAACCCAAATTTCCATCTTGAAGTATCTATATGATCTAAAAAGAGGTTGTGTTCATGTTCATGTTCTAAAACTGGGGTTCCCAACCTTTTTGGTTTTGTGTACCCCCAGGACCAGATTTAGTCCTGGTTTAGACTTGGCTTAGTCCTGGTTTAGTCTAAGTTTAGTCCTGGTTTAAAATTGGTTTATTCCTGGTCGAGTTCTGGTTTAGACCTGGTTTATTCCAGGTTGAGCTCCAGTTAAACCTGGTTTATTCCAGCTTGAGTTCTGGTTTAGACCTGTTTTTTTCAACGCTGATTTCTGGTTTTGGTCCTGGTTTTGTCCTGGTTTATTCCTGGTTGAGCTCTGTTTTAGTTCTGATTTAGGTTTGTTTTAATCTTTGAAAGCCAAATATATAAAGGTCCTATAAATGCTCATACAACTCCACGTACCCCCTGCAATGTGCTCGCATACCCCAGGGGTCCCCATACCCCTGGTTGGGAAACACTGTTCATGTTCTAAAATCTGATGCTGTCAAAATCTCAGATGGAGGGCAGGAGCTAGTATTACTGTATTAGTTACAAATAGAAAAAATATTTGTTGATTTGACCTTTTTTTATATATACATTAATAAAGTCAAATCAACAAATATTTTTTCTTAGCAATTTACATTATAGCGGAAGATTCCTTTAGGAGCCAGGGGCCTTATGATGGAGCAGCTCAGATGAACAAAGATATAGTCGCAGCAGCACTCACAGACACAGGGGAGATTAAGAGGTTTATTGTAGTTAGTTTCTCAGTATGATCATTTGTAGCAACAACACAAAACGTTGACAATCTTCTGTAGAATGTTTGCCTGTCTTCATCTCAGCCGCATACTATAGACCAGCAGACTGTTGGGACATCAGCAACAACCTATTGATGTTCAGATGGCTTCTTTTAAAAGGTTTTTATATGTTAGATACATTTCTGATGCCCCTGATGTGGCATGGCAATGGTAAACCTGCCCAGTGACATGAATCTTGTCATGGCTGCTGCACCTGCAGTTAGATGTTGTGCACACAGATAAGACGGTTCACATGGAGCTGGCCATGTTTTCAAGCTGCATCTGTCAAAAATATTTAGTGAGGTCTGCTGAAACACAGGCATGACAAAGTGAAAGTGTCACATAAACAGGTTTTATGGCGGGATAAAAGCTCAAAGCTGAAGAGAAATGCAGTTTGTTTTGCTCGGAAAGCTTATTTTACAAACTCATAGAAAACCCAGGTGCACTGTGACAGACAAAGTGCTGACACTTTTGCAGTGAGTGGCTCTCAGATGTTTCCATAATCATTACATATTTGGTGTTTGTAAATATACATTCTAAAATCTCTAAACTGCACTCATTAACAGACTGTTGCCACAGCATGCACTATTTCACTGCACTATAGGCACTGGTTGCACATCACTGTCCAACTGCTGGTTACCATTGTTTACTTTTCACTGAATGTTCGCTGCATACCTCTCTGTAACTTCTTTGTTTGCACTGAATTTATGAGTGAACTGAGTGTTGTAGTTATTGTATTATCTGTTGTCACTCGTTGCATGTAAGTATGTATGCTAATGCCGTCCCCTTCTCAAAAGCTGAGGACTCATTTTTCTATCCGTTAGCATCATGCTGCTCATAGCTGTGCTAATTAGCCTTTTGTGCTCTGTCCAGTGCCCACTGTCCCCACGCCAGACACCTAATCCAAGCGTTTTCTGCCAAGTCAAAGTCACAGCTCCCCAAAAGAAGATGTTTTCCATACATAAACATTATTTTAAATTATAAAATGTGAAATAGTAATGCAAAGGTGTCCAAAGCTATTTCAAAAAGCCTGAAAAAAGCTGTTTTTATTTGTTTCAACCTATTCAAATTTGGGTTTGTAGATGAGAAATACAACAGTTTTGTATTTTGTATCAACACATTTATTTAAAAAACTAGCATGTGTAAGAATAAAAGGCTTAGCAACAAGAACAAAAAAAAAATTGTAATAAATTGCATACAAAACTCAGATGTATGTTGTTATGTAGAGGGGTTACTGTTGTTGTCACAGTTGTCACACAGTCATCCGCACTATAATGCCAATGCCAATGCTAAAACCTCTGCCCAGCTAAAACCAGAACCAGTATAAAAGGCAGCTCCACACACAAGTCCAAATACAAATGATCACTGGTTATTTTTAGAAGTCTGGAGCACCGTACGCACACACACACACACACACCCAGTAACATGAGGACACACGCTCAAGACAGCACAATCTGGCATCGGGCTAACAATGAGGAATGGCTCCCAGCCTTGTGTGTGCATGAATCACTGTATGTGAGTCTGTGGATGCAAAGCGAGAACAGGCGAGGGGAAAGGACAGGGGAACCACGCAAGATCCAACGCATGTCACTCGTCAAATGGCTGCTCGTATTGACTTTGCAACAGAAATGTCAGAGTTTTAATGTAGACAGTTATGTACAAAAAAACGAATGCCGCCGTAGGTATGGTGTAGAATAACAAGATACATGGATTCTGTGTAAATGTCATTTGTCTCTCCAGTGACTGATTGTAACATTGTTCCGCTCAAAATACAATCTGTAAGAAAGGTTATTTCCTGAATAGCTGGAGATAGGGAAATCTTTAGGATGAAGCGAGGTCAATGCACAGTTTGAAAGGCAAAAATTGGGCTTTATTTTCTTCTCCATTTGGCAAGAGGGAGCTTGTAAGATGGATTGTTTGGGGAGCTATTGTTGCTGGCTTCTATTTCCAAGCATCCAGCCAACTGAATCATGAGCTTCAGTCCCAGTGGTAGTCGCTATACAGGGATCCTTATATAACATTATTTAAACAAAAAGCCAAAATGATTAACACTATAACTGATGCCAATACATAATATTCAAAGCCTATTTGATAGAGTGTATTTTACCAAGAATCTCATGAGAATATATTTTCAGAACTCATGTACTAGGTATTAAGCACCTATAGTTTGAAGTTTACCCATGCATACTCTAACACATATTTAGTAGATTCAAGTTATTGTTATGTAAGTAGACAGATTGCCTGCCATGTTTATGTCATGTGCCAATAAGTTTTACACACAAAGAGGCAGTAACAAGAAATCTCTGGGCTTAATAAATATTGTATTATGTTTATGATAATGCACAGTACTACACCAAGGAGGTTACATTTTTTTCCTGGTAGTTTGTTGGCCTGTTAGCAGCTAGTAACTGTGGTCTATAGGAAGAAAGTATTTGTTTTTGGTGTGGTGTCATCTAGATTCAGGATTTTATTTGAATTTTTTTATATTTTGTACCATTGTGAGGTAGGGGTCTCCTTAAAGATACTATGGGGTGAGTAAAGAGTCCAGATCTTGGCCCTATATCTTTACCACTAAACCATTGCCAGTGCTTGGCAGAGGTCAGTACTATAAGTTTTGTATATTTCTTGTGCTAAAGTGAATTACAATAAATTCTAATTTCTGTTTGCCTTAGCTTAGCATATTTAGTATCTGATGTATGTGAATATATGTGCTCAGTTTACATGTATTCCCACCAATTAGATAGCTTATCACCCTCTCCACAGCGTCTCAAAAAGGATTATATGCTCTGTACATAGGTATGGGTGAGTTGGAAAGCCTCAGAGCGAAGCAGATTTTAGTTGAAAATCCCTTCACAAAATGTTACGGTCTTGTCTGGCTATTATTATGAGCTTTGCGTGTTACGGCTGGGTTGAAGGGTTAAGGTCAGGGAAGGGCGTTATGTTATTGTACGCTCAGAGCGATAGTGAGAAGGGAATGTGTGTACATGCCAGTAAAAGTAAAAAGAGAGAATATTAGATGAGGATTTCCTTCAGTGATGATTTGGACAGGAGAGGATTATTTTGGACTAAACATCAAAGGATAAGCCATGTAGCACGAAGCTAATGTGGTTTTTAAAGGTATATCAAAATCCTCAATATGAATATGATATTCTTTCTATGCGTTACCTTTTCTGTTTCAGTTCACTCTAGTTCACTAGGTTAGATATTCTCGCCTCCCAGCAAGGAGATCAAGGGTTCGATCCCCGGGCCGGCCAACCTACCATCAGACAAACTTTCTGGATGGAGTCTGCATGTCCGTCCTGTGTTGCCATTGGTTTTCTCTGGTTACTCTGGCTTCCCCCACCATCCAAAGATATGCATGTTGATAGGTGAATTGGTGACTCTAAATTGTCCTGAGTGAATGGATGTCTGTCTCTGTGTCAGCCCTGCAACAACCCCTGTCCAGGGTGTACCCCACCTAAGGTCCAAAGTTACTGGGATAGGCTCCAGTCACCTGTGACCCCTAATGGGACTAAGCAGAAGAAAATAAAATGAAAAGTTGTATACATAGGGAAAATAGTGCAATATAAAAACCTAATAATCCTTTAAATAGTAGAGGCTAATGGGAAAATATCACTTTACAGTGGAACACAGTGCAGTATGAACACATACTGTAAGTGAACAGGATTTTACATGTTGGACAGAAATGCTTTTAAACTGCGCAACAAACTTAACTATGAATGTTAACTGACCACTAAATTGACTCTCAAATTCAAGGAACACATGCATGCTAATGAAGTGTCCTGAAGGTTTAATGTACCAAATATATTGGTGGATAACCCTATATACATAATAAAGTGGCCGTACTGTACCTAAAAAGTGGCAGCAACCAGACTATACCTAATAAAATGGCCAATAACGTGCTGCATCTACATTGGCTTTTGATGTTATTGAACCTAATAAAATGGCCAAAAATCCTGCTGTATCTGGTAAAGTGTCCAGTAACCGTACTGTATCTAAAGCCGAATATACTGCATGACTTTGACCGTCTCAGACAAAAGATTTCTTATCGTGGGAAAACCGTCTGTCATAGCTCAGATTTGGTGACCATATGTTTAGTGAGACAGGGACAAAGATCACATATTGAGTCACCTTAACACCAAAGACGCGCTGCAACAAATATGAGACAGTGTCAGATATTTTGGAAGATTCTTTGCACCTTCTTCTGCACCTACGCTCTCTGTCAGATGTGTGACCAGTAAAGTAGTAACAACAGTGGCCAGACACAAATGTGAGCAGATTTCCTTTTTTCCCCTTTGGTGTATTACTTTTCCACGTACAACCATGACATAAACACCAGTTGAGCAAGAAGCACTAGCTTCTGGATCACCGGCGGTACGATGGTGTAAACACACTGTGTCCAGAGCCTGAAAGTTGTTCCGGCTGACTTTGGATAGCCATGATTCATTATGTGAACCCTCGCACAGTGTGAACAGGCTGTAGTCCATGCTGCGCAGTGTGACTTCCATAAATCGTATAAAACAAAAAAAAAATGCACAGTGTATACCCGGCTTAATAAAGTGACTGGTGATATATAATATCTAATAAAGTTAAGTTCCTAATAAGAGAAGCTGCACTACTTTTCTCTTGTCATGTGAAAACATACATTTTTTGCACAAGTTAGCACACCGAGTTCTAGCAGGCTGTACCAGCAGACCAGCAGATGCTTGAGAATATACTGTAAATATAGAATGCAGTATTACGCAGTAAAGAGTAACTTTGTTTTGAGTTCAAAGTACACACACAGTGGTACATTTGCTTCACTTGAAGATTTATGCATCCCCATAACATTTTGTCTCCTGCAGGCACCAGTACATGCACGGCATGAAAAAAAAAAAAAAATGCAGAGCTTTTCCGTAACAGCTAAAGACAACACAGAACATTTGCAACAGAGATGAATTAAAATATATTATTATTTGTGTTTGGTGTTATAATGCCTCATCTCAGTACTAAATCACTGAATTTGTTTCATCGTAGCATCAGACAATATAATCTTTTTATTTGGAAATATTCACCACTGACCACTGGCATTTCTATTGCTGCAGCTCATATGCACTGAGCAACTTTAGATCAAAAGCACTGTTACCATATTATTCATTTTTTTCCTCAATGGAGTTTTATGCTTTTATGAGTTTCTACTGCACATGATCAGTCGACATCAAACCAGTGGAATGTTTAATGGCAAAAGCTCATTTGGAAAGATTTTAGATGAACGTGCACTTAACAAATGCCAGTTCCAGAATAAAAACAGAAGCTTAAACTGTGTCCAACACTGGAGTGCAATCTAGTGGGCACGCTCTACTTCCCCACCCTTGTGTAACTAACAGCTGAAATTCAATTACGAGAGGGCACAGTGCTTCTTTATGGCAGAGGCTCAGCTCAAACGTCTCGAATGGCAAAATAGCACACAAAACGCAAAGAAATGGAGAGCAGTTGTTCAAATTAACCGACGACTAATGTGCCGGGGCTGGGAGCAGAAAGGGCCACCAATGAAACAAATAATGTTTTCTTCTGCCAGTGTCCATTAGCTCAGTGCAGAGTTGAGCCGAGCTGACTGTACGCCTCATTTTAATTATCACCTGGATGAAGACGCACTCCCATCCCTCTGGCATCGCACCTCTGCCCACGTCCACCTGCCCTCCCCTGCGCCTGTTAGCCAAATGAACTCTATTATATATAATAACCACATTTACCTTTCATTACATCATAATAATTCAATTACTAATGTGCTTATGAGAGACCACCAATGTGCACATAGCTGCATACCAAGGTAGAAGCAGTAAAATGTAGATTATTCTAACTGTACTCTATGGATTTATACAGCATACATCTGTTGTATGTCTGTACTTATAAAATTCTTGTAATATTTGGTTACTTTTACTTGTTGTTGTTTAGAACTTTGGGTTACTATTTTATTTTCAGTTTATTTTCAGCATTAGTTTTTACTACTGGCCTTACAACTAGAGTTAATTATAGTTAGATATTTGACTGGCAACCCAAATAATTATATCACAACCTACAGTATATGTTATATGGACTGTATGTGCTTTAAAAATACAAATAAACTTGAATTTGGTCAGTCATTATTTCTCTGTCAGCTAACACACCTCCTCTTACACCAGTTTTATACTGATGCTTTGTTTTATCATGGTAATAGGATGGCACTTGATGAGTTGATTGACAGAGCTTTTATGTAATGAACTCTTCTATAAACAATCACTGTCTGCGCCTGCTATTTTCTGTAGTTTATATGCACGATAAGCCTGGTGGTTTTTCCTGCAAGGCGAAAGGAAATGAAGAGGAAATATCAGCAAGCTCCTTTGGGACCTGCTGTCCTCTCCAAAGGCTGGCAAAATTGATGAAATCAGGAGTCAAAGAGCTGGAAGAGCAGCCAATATATTATCTTGGGTAGTTTGACGTGGAAGTGGATGATGATAGTGAGGAGGAGGACAAGCAGAAGAGGAAGGCAGCTCGTTCAAAGCCCCATGTTTTGTGGTAGAGCGCTGCAGACCAAAATAGCGTGCTTGTGCTTGTTTGGCAGTGGCTCGCACCGCTCAAGGGATTTCTCCAGTGCACCTCTATAGATAAAATAGTAGAGCCAGCCACAGCACAACAGATAAGCCATTCTTCATGTTGGTGTTGTTGTTCACTGGATACAAGGGAGATGGTGGACATTAAAATTCATAACACTATTACAAGGTGGAGGAAATGTATATGAGTGGGACTGTTTACAAAGCCACCTGCAGTACATAGCCTAAACTCCCACAGAGGGCTGGTCTTATATATGCATACAACAAAACTCCATTGAGTTAACAAGAATATACTGTGCACAGGATCCATGACTATCAAATCCTCAGATATATCTGAGAAGCTGTATTGTACTTTATATAGCATCATATCCAGACCAGTACAATTCATTTTCCTCTTGAAAAGTTATTTTACCTATTCTCAGGGCCATCACAGTTGCTCACATTTTTTAAATCAGAAATCTGTTTACACAGGCTTCCTGTATTGGTGGAAGCCAGACAGGTGGCCACATAGACATACTGTATTAAATGTGATATGACAGAAGCACAGCAACCATGAATAGCACTTTTTTGTGCAGCGCAGACAATATTAAGCCATAGATCTTTTGTGTAAATAATTTGGCTGAATTCGAGAGAATGATGCCTGCAGCTAAAATAAGCAGAGCACAATACATTTTCAATGCAGGAATTAGCATTAGCCATCAAATATTGCAAGTTATGAAAAATCTAAATGGTTTTGGCAACAGATTGTCAATTGACTTCATGTGTGTAATGTCAGAGCTTGGTTAGAAAACATTAGCGAGTGTATTGATGTTTCATTGAATGTAGCAATTAGCATATAAGCTAAAAGTTAACGTAATCAATGGAAATGACTGTGAAATGTGCATGCTATTAAGTGAAGAAAAATGTAACAACTATATAAACAATTTATTTTTTAGATCAAAAAACATCATTATGTTTTTGATAGCTCTTCCATAAAAATGCACGTGGAAAAACACTACTCTTGTCACCATCTTTGATTATGTCACTATAAGTTTAGTGCTCGACCCTAACCATAATCTTTTTAATCCAAACAGTACGTTATATGATAATCTTCCAAAACCTTTACTCAAATGCAGATTTGTCTTGCCATCCTTTCTCACTGTCTACATCTTTCATTATATAGATATAAAAATGTGATGCTGTCATCAAAATTTAAAGTGACCTTTTTTGATGCATTAAATACAATTACAGCTATGTCAGATATAATCATATTAGTGAATTCTTCTGACATGTAATCCCCAAACCTCATCATTCAATTAGGTCCGGCAGCCATTTCCTTTGCAATGATACATCTATATTACCATTATGGATGTTATTAATGTCAGCTGTATGGGGAATATATTCTCTTTATTCTCCGATAATCCACCCATTTCTGGGATGTGTCGGTTTATTCATCTATTCAACTCCACATCCTTTACGCAAGGCCCTTCAAGCAGAAATCCTGAGATGATCTTACATGAATACGTTGCCATTGTAACCCTTGTGTGTGTTAAAATGCCTGTTGTTCTGGGATATGTATGCTCCACAGCAAAAAAGTGTGTAGGTGGAGGGCATCAGTGGTTGAAGATTAATGAAACAGTAGAGAAGCACAGCAACAACCAAGAATAAGAATTTAAATCTTTAAGTCTCTTTTTTTTTTTTTTTGCTTTAGACAACATATATTTCTTGTCATCAGAAATAGGACAGTGATGTGAATTATGGCCTTGGTGCACCATTTACCGGTTCCTGTCAGCCATAAAATCAGCTGTCTGGTTTTACTGAAACACAGAAGCTGAACATGTCGACATGCCTGTGCAAAAAATGCATATATAAAAGAATGCATAGCTCAGGGGTCTTCAACCTTTTTCCCCCCCGAGAGCTATTTTACAAATATTAAAATGTCAAAGAGCTTCTTATGCATTGTAACATTTATTCATCTTCTTCTGCTTAAATGTTAGTATTCACAACTTACATTTTGCAACAGCACAAATATTTAGTTCAGCTGCATGTGCATTTTGTGTCTGTATGCAGCAACTGACTCATTTGCATCGCAGTTCCTAATAAAAATAGTCACTTGTAGCTGCGGTCATGCTTGCTGCCAATCTCACATAGATACACAAGTTGATTTTCCAAATGATAACATGAAATTTCACTGATGTAGCTGATGTGGGATTCATAAAGGACTTGGGGAGCTATTTGGAAAGTGGTTGAGAGCTTCTGGTAGCTCCTGAGCTACTGATTGGAGACCCCTGGCATAGGTAAATGTGGCTACCATGTACAGTAGTGAGGACTCAAACTGCAAAATATTCTCAATATACTCTCATAGTGAGGGTGAGACAAACAGAAGAGTCATTTGCTACATTATATCCTCCAAATTTAACTCAAACAGTGTCAGTAAAAAGCTGCGAAGAAGCTCCTCCCTCATCTTCTGCCACTACTTCCCCTCAGCTGACTCCATCTCAGCCAATCACATTGTACTTCCACCGCCAACGACCCAATCTGTCTAAATTTAAAGGGCTTGTCTCTCCCATCCTTCAAGTGTTTTTTGTTTTTTGTTTTTTTGTTTGTCTGTTTGTTTTTTTCGGATTCGAGCCGCAGCCCTTCTCCACCCCATCACCACCTGACTCTCCTCCATCACCACCCCAGCAGCAGAACCATCAGATTCTCCTCAGGTCAATAACTCATGGTAGAGATTTTTACATTTTTACATTTTTACATTTTTAATGTAAAAATCTATGCCTATTTTTTTAATGCAACCATCTCCATTTACCTGGGCTTGGTACCAGCACAAAGTGCATCTGATAGTCTGCACCAACTGCGAGGACCACTTGATAAAGTTTGATACTGTTCCAATAAGTTGTCCTATAAATGTTCACAAGGTTTGTTATTGCAGTCTGCACTTTTGGCACTAGATGTCACCAAAATTGTGACATATCCTCTATCAAAACATATGTGTTATGTTAAAAGCTTAAAACAATATAAATTTAGCCATGGAAATCTGTATTTTTGGAATAATCACTGATCTTTCAAATTTCAAATGTAGAGTTTCGAGACGTAGAATGTTATTATTTCTCTTCTCATATTTACATGACAGACATTACACAACAGGAACAGTCTCTTACAGCAAGTTTTCAAATAGAACAAGCTGAAGCAAACAGTGATTGAAGTCAGCAATTAGAAAGACCCTGGGTGTTCACTTAGTGTTCCAGCGAATGTACTGATCCTTCTAGACTCTGGGAAAATAAAGGTCACACAAACTATTATGCTTTATCTTCATTACAACATTATTATGCAAGACTTCACCTGACATTTCCCACCGTTGGGAACCAGATGTGCTGCCTGTGTTTCCACGCACGCTCAGGTAAAAATGCATTGCTCATTTATGTTTAATTCAGCATCATGAGAATGGAATATGTAGTTACAAGTTGCATTGTCTGAGGAACTATTAGTGCCCAGACCTGGACTCCAATTGAGGATCTTTTAGTTAAGGGGTAAATGCTCTATCCATTGAGCCGCAAAGTCATAACAATGATAAAGAACCCCCAGAATCATTTATTCTTTTTCTAACCCATGGTGACTGGAGTATACATGTTTGGCCCTATCCTGCAATGGTGCAAAATCTTTCAAGAATTCCTAAATCAGTGGTTCCCAACCTTTTTTGTTGCATGGACCTCCTGGGATTTTTTGTCATATCACGAGTAACCCCTGACTGAAAATTGTACAAATTTTTTTTATACATTTTATACTTAATTTATTCTTTTTTTTTTTTTTTTTTTTTTTTTTGTGAAACTCTGGTGAAAATTCTAAATTAAATACAAAATAATCTTTCTCTCTCTCTCTAAAAAACAAACAAAAAAACAAACAAACAAAAAAAAACAATATAAATGCCTATATACATTTAGTATATATTTTTATGTTCAAAATAATCTTAAAAATGTTAAATAAATAATAATCTTAAACTCATGACAAATTTATCACAAAAAAATTAAAACAAATATTATCCACTTTTAAACAAGCTATTAATCCTACAGAAACATGCACCAAAATATAATTTTCACTTCCAGTTTCACTTACTTTTTTTCACTTGAGCTTAATTTTTGAGGTTGTATTTTCAATATAGTTCAATATTAAAAGATCACAAATGTTTTGCTTCTTGGAAATATAGTTTGAAATAATTGCAAGTACCCCCTACAAAGTGCTCGCACAGCCCTAGGGGGTCCCGTACCCCTGGTTGGGAAGCACTGTCCTAGATCATGATCCACACCAGAGCTTACTTATTAAATTTATTTCCACAGTACTCCTTTTAGATTATCTGACCCTTTGCCCATAAATGTTTCTCTGACTTGTTCTGCTGTGTTTGAGCATCTTCAGGTCTCTCAAGCAGAAGATTAAAAGCCACTGTTTCTACTCATGCACAAAATGGCCCCGTCCAATAAGGAAGCCTCTTTTGTTTTTTGCCTTTTAGAAGCAAAGCACCCACACACTATCACTACTGTCACTCTCGGGTCATTCTCTCCCCCGCAACATAAATAAGCAACAGTTTCATTATACATGTATGAGGCAAGCTTATTGAGATCTGGAGCGATATCAGAAATAAGTTGAAGACAAAGACATAAAAAGTTTATTCCCTGATTTAGTTTGTGTTCCACGTGAGTTCACATGGCTGGAGATGCACGCCTGGTGACTTGTGCCGCTGCAAGCTATTCTGCTCCAATGCTGTTTGTATATTTCTGTCTCAACGTGAATGCATTCAAGTCATTATTTCCTGATTGGTTCCTCTGTCCAAATTCCTGTGTGCGTCCCTCAGTCTGTCCCTGGTCTCTATATTAAATTCAATGAGGTTATGTAAAAGACTGAAAAGAAAGTTAAGGTCCAGTGTTTATGCAAGAATCAACAAGCATTTAAAAGTTGCTCCTTGTGTTCTCGTGTGTACTGAGACATTTGGCATTTGGCATTTCTCTTCTGATGTTGTTTGGCCAGAGTGTCCCTGAAACAGCCTTTCATTTTCTCTTGTTTACCCACTGCTCCACTTCTTGTTTCAGCGCTGGGACCAGGCCAGGGCGATGATGATAAACTGTCGGATATAAAATACAGTATTTTTGGAACCAAATTGCACACCGACATGCAGATTTCTCCAGAGAGTGTAGGGTGATGATGTTGTGATGGTATATGACAGTGCCTTCCCATTAAATAATGATTAAAACAAAGAAGAAGTTACAAAGAAAGTCTATGTGTACTCAACAAAATATTGCTTAATTAAAAAGTCTCTTAATCTCTTCTACTACTGCTACAACTATTATAGGTTGTGTTCACATGATTCTAAAGGGCCTATAGTTTAACACTGATCTGGAGGCAGCTCAGAAGTCGATGGTAGAATCTGCTGCTTAAGATTCAAAAGGCAGATGTTTTAGTTTGATTTATGGCAAATATCTCTGAAATTACTGGGCCCATCGACATGAAACAATCACTGGCACAGAGTTCAAGGTCTTCTTTGAAGTCATTTCTTCACAATAGCATCAAAATTGCTAACAAAAAAATTATCAGTTTCAGTATTTGTGGATTTTCTGTTTGGATATTTCTTTTAAAACATGCGCCTCACCTAAACATTTATAAAGGCCCAAGCCCTCCATTTGAGGTTCGGACATCCTCAAATTCTAGAATGTGAACTTTACCTATTAAGTTAAGTAACACTGCATCAACCCTAAACATGGATTTATGCAATGCTGAATGCAAGGTGAGTGTAATTACACCAATAATAGATCAAACATACTTTTACTAAGTATTTAACAACAACAACAACAACAAAAATACTCAAGTAAAGGTATTATCCAAATATACTCTTTTCTTCTAATAACTTAGTAAGTGAAGTACTAAGTTAATTATCTACTTAGAAAGTAAATTATTTGAGTACTAGAATCTAACTACTTTCCATTGTTGCTTGTGAAATTGTAATTCTATTTTAAGTCCTCCTCATGAACCCAAACATAAAAATGAATCAACTACAATGTGATATCAAAAGGTGCATTAACTCCCATCTAACTGTACCGATTGGACCAATGGATGGCTAATCTGAATGACTTAAACAAAAGCCTTTGACATTATTAGTAAGATAGTTAAGATGAAAGAATCACAACTACAGTATGTCTATTAGGATGGATCTTATTTAATGATAGTGGAAAGTATACAGAAAAAAATGAATATATGCATACCCTCACATGTTAAAAATGAAAAACAAGAGACAAGAACCACTTGCGCTGTGGGTCTTTTTATTTTATATATAGACATTTGCATTTATAGCTGTTATTGTAATGTATATTAGATGCAAAAGAACACCTTGACTGTGAGGCTGCCACTCAACAGTAAACTCAGTGTCTCAATTTGCATAATCCATCTAAGGCTCAATTGTGTTAGTGAAGAGGACCTTTAACATCTGCCGTGTTGTCTTATCCACGCGTGAGCTTGTCCTAGTTTACCTTAAACAACCCTGGAAGATTAGTATAGTACTTTTCAAGTACTGTACATACTCTTTAAGCAAGCAACTAAAATTTAATGAATAAAGTTCAATCAAAAGCCTTTTCTCCATATTTTTTTTTTTTTTTTTTTTGAGAAACCTAACCTCCTTCTATTCATATATTTACATCCTATACATCCTCTGTAAATGTCCAGACTATCTCTGTCTTGCCTCTGACTTTTCACCAAAACATCTGACCTGAGCTGTCACCTCAACATCTTCAGCTCTGCTACCTCCAGCTCCTTCCTTTTTCACAGTGACACTGTCTCCAAACCTTCACCATTAAAGGTCTCACCACTATCTTGCTTGCACATTCCTTTTCAACTCTTTGCAGGTAAGCAGCAAGCAACTAACAAAGAATAATCAATCTTTGCTGCGGATTTTTGCGTTACACAACTGTTCCAGCTGTGTTGATGTGTCCATTTAGCTCTCTCCTCTGCACATATCGATCCAATGGGAAGACCCCAGCTGGTCTTTCGGTCCTTCTCTCCATTCAAATGTTCCCCTCAGCTTCCATAAAAGTGTGTGCATTAAGAGTCCCTCTCCCAAACGAGCATCCAACTACACCTCTATACCACAACACATGCAAACAACCACTACAGATGTATCCAAGCACCTCGCTCCTAGTTTAATTAACTTTATTAAAAAAGGTCTTTCGAGTACGATTGCCACAATAACATGCTCCAATGAGATCATTAAAGATCGCTGTGTTCTTTGCCTCCTCACATCGACACACACAAAGGATAACAAGTTTGATTTTAGCGGCTGAATGCATGCTGTAGTGCTTCTCATACAGGAGTGAGAGCGGTAGCCAGGCATAAACCTCTTCATCAATGTCTAATGAACACTGTTGAAAAGAAAAGAGGAAGTCAATCAATAATGATGCACTCAGCCTTTAATTATTAGCCATATAGTAATAAACACAACTTTTCAATTTGGAGGTGATACTGGCTCTGTGTATTCAATATAGCTCTCAGTAAGAACACTTCTTGGTCAAAGTTACTTTTACTTACTTTACTTTTAGTTGACTAATACCATGACTAGAGGTGGGATTTATGGCTCTTTAACGGGAGCTGAATCTTTGGGGTCCGTTCATTTCTAAGAGCTGTTCAAGGGACTGACTCATTTTTGGATTTACATCATTTTATGAAACCAGTCTGTTCATTCAGAAAATAAACACTGGGATGATACAATATCATTTTAGTCAAAATAAAGTGTGTTCTATTGGGACATTTTTATTGTCTTATTCATTGATGATAATAAAATTAGCAGGTGTGGACTAAATTCACTAATGGTGATGTCATATACCTCTGCAGAATGAAATCACCATTTAGGATTTATTATATGTCCAAAATGTGCAAAATATACCGTAGCTACCTTGATGCTTTCTGTTTCCACGAGTCTTTCTTGAGCTTGAGTTCTTGTACTTTTTCTTATGAGGTCTTTTCACAGTTGGCAAAACAAAACAGAGCTTGTTCATTTTGATACAAGCGTAAAAAAAAAAAGAAGAGTGTCTCACGCACCTCTCTGAATTGGTTCTCATCGCTCATGATGAAGAGCCGTTCAAAAGATTTGGATCATTCATGAACGTCACATCTCTAACCATGACAAAGAAAAATAATTCAGTAGTTCAGAGTAATTGCACAAAATGACTTAAAATTAGAAAATGTGTATAAGGCAGTGTGAAGGATGTGGAGGAAGATTCTTTATGTTGTCAATATTTTACAAACCTCAATCTAAAAAAGATGGTGAAAATCACAGTTTAACAGAACGGAAATAACAATATCAGGTGTTGGAAGTAAGAAATGTCACAATTACATTAAACATAATAACTCAATTTGAATTTAATGGCAGCAGCATGTCTCAAAAAATGGGGACAGGGGAAACAAAAGACTGAAAAAGTGGAACTGGGTTAATTGGCAACATTTTAGTAAGATGGCTGGGTGAGGAGCATTTTAGAATGGCAGAGTCTATTATGAGTACTGGATGTATTGAATCCTTGTGATCTTCAGGCTTTCAACTTGCACTGCATGAAAAAAAGGCATGATTCTGTACCGGAAATCACTGCATAGATCAGGAACACTTCCAGAAGTCATTAGCTGTTTCCCAATTGCAAGGATGGGATTGCTGGAGGATTGTTGGAGGTGTCTCCGAAGGCAAGTGTCCTGCTATGAATTAGCAAAACGGAGGAGAACTACCACTAACTACCACTTGGCAAGGTGCTGATGACGTGGACTACTGCAAAGTGGTCTGGTCAGTCATTCTTACAATTGGGAAACAGCCATTGACTGCCAACACATTTTAGAGATTTGTTGCTTCCATCAAATTCAAACAATATTATTTTCCATAAATGGTAAAATATCCTAGTTTCTGATAGGATATTTTATGCTCTGCTGTGAAGATACATTTTCACGCAATTTCTAAATGGTTACAGTCTATTTTTTATTAAATTTCAAATAAAATGTATAGCTTGGTGTTGTAGATTTGCAGGCCCAGAACTGTGCATGACACAGCTCAGTGAATAAGCTCTTGTTTTTTAATGGATTAGCACCAAATGCTTTCTTCTCTGCTCATGGGCATTATTCAGCTTTGTTGTCTGCCACAGTTCATCTGGGTCAACAACACACTGTGGCCTCTCTCTGGGCGGACTCTTTTAGAGTTTGTTTGAATTTTGCATTGCTTTGACATGTCTAGTCTCATGTCTAATAATCCTCTAGGGGCAACCTTTAAATTCTATTAGAAATTTTCTCTTTTCTAGTTCACATCATTCTTACTCTTGTATCTTAAGATGTTTGGCTTTTGCACCTGCTGCCGTTGTAAATAAGAATATTACCTATTTGAATAATAATTCCTAATCAAAGTGAGGTGCCATTCTTGTTGAGAGCTCAGTTAAAGAAGTGTCGTGTACTGTATGTAACCTACCATGAGAAATCTTGGCTGAATAGATGATTGATGGTAGAGGGCCATGTCACATATACAATACAGAGGTAATGCCCTTTTTGATTCCTCTGGCCTGTAATCAGTGAATCGTCGCAAAAATCACTGTGGTGCCAATGAGTCACACAAGTATAAGGAAATTCTATACCTTCTATTGAGTAAGAGACAGCTCATTATGGAGTCATTCAAACAGAAAATATTATGTTCTGAATCATCATTTTTATCAAGCCTATAAAACACTTTGTCCTTCAGCACTTAAATAATACTGACCATTATGTTTATTACCTCAGATGGATTGCTTGGCTATTAACAAGATAACTTAAACAGTAATGGATAGATTTTGATGAAATTTAAAAAAAAAATCAGTTATGGGCCAATGGCTTTTGTAAGGCCTCAGTGGGTATAGGATTTCCCAAGAACATCCCTGACATGAGTCTAGTTCAGAGCACAATTTCTTCAACATTATTTGCACCGTCTTTTGTTATTTAACTGAATAACAAAAGACGGTGCAAATTAACTGAAAAATCTTTGAAATCTTTGAGATCAAGTCAGATAGCGGCACTATAGCTTTACTGCCTGCAAGACACTTATAGCGGAAAGACTGTTCTCTTCAAATTCTTCTGTATGGATAATATAATATTCCTGTGGGTAACTCTGACCAATGTGCCCTTTGCCATCAACCATATATCTATAAACAAGATACACAACAGTAATAGGTAGGCTATAGTAGTTGCAAAGAGTCTTGAGGTGTTGTTAAAGTTTTACATCTTTTTTCATTGCTTTCAGAACACAGCATCTGGCATAGAATAACTCTCTCTATACATTATGAACATTTAATTGCATTTTATATGAAGCACATATTTTGCTGGTGAACTTTTCCCCTCTCCATGATCCTATTTTCGCGCCCAGCAGGGGGTTCACGCCTGCTGTGTCTGTTACAAACCTACATGTCTGCAGGCTACTCATTTATTTCCATAGAGATATACACAAGACATACACAGCTCATCATGACCTTGTCTCATTTAGTCCAGTTGCTTCATTCTTGTCCCTTTTTCTCAGTATTATTATCTGTGTCCCCCCTTGCATCCTAACTCCTAATTTATGTCCTCTCCTCTGTCTATGTCCTTTTTGTACATTCAGTGCCCCTGCTACTCTCTTTCCTCAATCCTTTTGCCCTGATCTCCTCCACTTTCATCACCTCCTCACTAAGCTACACTCTTCTCCTCTTCCCAAGGCTTGTGGTCCTGCTTAATAATTGATTCTGGCTGTCACAGTGTGCTGACAAAGACAACAGCAGGACCATTAAAAGTTCCTTGTCCGCTTCTTTCTTCCTGTTTTTTTCCCCTAGCCGGTTCATTTACACACATACAATCTCTGTCTCCCCTGTCGTCATCCTTTGTTCTCTCACTTAACCCTACTTTCTTCTGCTCTGCCTCGTTCTTGAGAATGAAACTCAATACTCTATATTTTCTAGCACCTTACCACCAATTTTAAGTTGCATCCTAATTTCATGACCAATTTCACTGTGAAAGTGTCACATGCAGATGACGACACACTGTGTAAAAGCCACTGACCTGCAATCCTTTTAGTGAATGAACAATGTCATTGCTCTGAATTGGGGGATGTCAAAGTCAAGTTCACAGAGGACTGCAGGGGTAAATAAGTCAAAAGCCTCAGCTAACAGTGATGATCATAATGCACAATAATTCTATGACTTCTCAAACTAAACCCCTTTATTTATTTATTTATTTATTTATTTATTTATTTATTTATTTATTTATTTATTTATTTATTTATTTATTTTATCTTAGTATAGCTTATTGCACGGCTAAGGAGCAAACCATTGAATTGAGTTACATAGGAATGTCACCTGTGCATGCAAGCTTAATGAAGTGCCCAGACCTGAACTCAAATCTTCTTCTTGATCTATTGAGTCATTAGGCCTCTATATCTCACAATAGCAAAGTTAACTATGTAACGAATAATAACTTTGCCCTTGATCCATTAATATTTGTCCATGACTTTTTGAGTTACCAACAGACTAACAAACCAACAAACAAACCAATGCCAGCAGACACATAGCTTGGTAAAAGTAACATTTCTGGTCTCTCTAAAAATAAACATATAGATATTATTTTAAAAAGTTAGAGTATGCAATATACTGGATACCCAGAGGGCACAGCATTGCACAGAAAGTTTGACTTATGCCTGTCTGAGCAACAGCATTATGTTCCCCAAAAGGTGCTTGAGTTTGCTGTTCCCATCTGAGGTATTGTTCCTTGTTGTGGACTGTAGCTGCTTTGGAGCTCTAAAACACCTGTGCCTGAGCAAAGCCACCTGACCCACCAGGTTTTCCATAAGAACTATCTTCAGGCATGGAGAGAAATCTAATTCAATCTGAATATGTAGTAGCTGTGTTGATGCTTCAGTTTATTTGACTATGTGGGTTGTACTGTTTCCTGTGAGTGCAATGACAGTTATTAATGTTTTGTTTTGTTTTGTTTGTGTTCATTCCTATTTTCCTTTAATTTTATTTTTGAATAAAGGATTTAATAAACACACTTCACAACTCAAATTTATTTTGCAAGACCATGGACGGACAAGACACACATCGTCAGATGACTTTTGTGGTGCTAGAAAGTGACAAATTGTGACTGTCTGTATCTGTGACTGTTCCCGCCTACAGTCCAAGCCTGGAAAGATTCTGGAAAATTGGGCAGAAACAGACAGAGACGGGAGGGAAGGGGGGGTGGGGGTGGGGTGTGTGTGGGGGGGTGATGGTGGGGCTGAGGCCTGGGTTTGTGACTGACAGCTGTCAGCGCACTGTAATGGATGTCCTCCACATGATCTAGAGAGAGGACTGGGACAAGAGCACAACAACAGGGAGAGTTGGCCTGGGAAGCACAACAGTGTGGTAACATATAAACAATACTATGTCATAAGATAAGACCAGTATGATGTAATATTGTTTCCACGTTTGTGCAGCACTGGAATATAATTGTTCAAAAATATTGGCTTATCTACAAAAAATAGAGGTTTTAGTGGTGAATTGCCCTTGAAAAATATCTTCTGTTCTTCATGTTTGTCATAAAGTGTTGTAATGTTCTCTCTCAGATCTTCACTCATATTCCTGTTCATTTCATTCTTCCCCTTAGTCCTCCTTCCCTGTCTGATATTTTCTAACATCTAACCTGTATACCAGCGCACACTCACACTCTCACCCTTTTCACACCAACTCCCACACGTTCCCTCGATCCATACAGAACACGCTCAGGATGTCTCACACATATGGCCCCCTACTTTCAACCTTCCTTTGTCACTCGTATAGCCTCGCTCACACACAGATGTTGTAATGTTGAGATGACACACTGCTATCCTAGCCCCCCTCCCCAAACACACACACACACAGTTCAGGAAGAGGCGGAACAGCACTAATCTGTCACGCTCTGTCTCCCCCATTCATTACCGACACTATAATCCAGCGCACCTCCGATGTGATCAGCCTCCAATTAGAAATCCATCAAGCCCAAGGTGCGTTTAATTGCCTTGTCGGAGCCGCACTTCCCGAGCCGCCACCTTTCCCCTGCTAACTCTGTGCTTGACTGTACGGGCGGGTGGAGTCCTCCTTTGCGATAGGATGTCATTTTAAATTGACGTTGTCACACTGTTGCTGACAATCGTGTTTATCCATCATGTTTGTACCAACCCATTCAATACTTACTTCCTTACAAATGAGCTGATTGATTTGAAGTACTCTTGTAAATCAAATTGCTAAAACCACTTTCCAAATTTGTGCCATTGTCCACTTTGTGCCATTCCCAGGCCTGGATCAGTGGGGAGAACTGCAAAAGAAATGGTATTCATTAATTTTCTTAAGTTTATTCCCATTAGAGGTTGCAAGTGGCTGTGGTGCTTCCAACCACTATGTGCTTTAGTATTTTATGTTGGATCAGTTCATAATTTTGTTTTGTTTGTTTAAACCATTGAGTACACTAATGTTTTGATCAGAAATATAGAGCTTGTTCCCACATCACTTGTCTACATCAGCACTTGGTAACACATCAACCTGTCAGCATGCCCCCAAAAAAAGCTCTGTCTCATTGAAGGGCTCTTTCCAACTCTCTGCTCTCGTATGATCTCAGACACTTTAATCAATTCCTAAAACATGAGCCGGTTTTATCCAAACCTGCTAACCACCATTTCCTCCCATCATTCCACCTCCTTTTCTGCTCCATTGACAATGTGCAGCAGGGTGAATGCATGGGGTCTGAAAACATTATGGCGCATTCAGGAGCTTTCCATCAGAGAAGGGCCAGGTTTGGGAGTCAGAAAATGGGCCGATTCTTTGTGAAATAACTCCAGTTAAAGGCCTGAAGGATTTGCTAGATTATTTTTTTTTATATATTTTTTTTAGATTTGTCATAAGCAAGGGAAGCAAATGGAATGGGATTTTTATTTATTTATTTATTTTTTTAATTAGGATACGTTTACATACTTTTATTGGGATATGACATCAATCAGATTAGGCACAATTATTCAATCATTTATTTTCCTCCACATATTCTAATTAATGATCATTGAGTGGCTGGAGCCTATCCCTATGGGCCCACTGCGGTTGCTCCCTGGTCAATGAACCTTTAGTAGCATGTGATGACACTTACAGAAAACTATTTAGTGAGAGGAAAATCCATGGCAATACAGAAAGGCAGGAAAGCCTAACTTCTCTTTCATGTGTGCGCCCATTAAAAGTATCATTCTTCTATTTTCTACCCACCCAGCATCTTACATCACATCCTACTTCTTTCCTTACAGCTTAGTTTCTGTGGACATCACTGCAAACTATCTGCTTCCTTGTTTGCAGTTATTTCATTATCGGTTTTAAGCTGGATGCCTTTCGTGACGCAACCCACTCTATTTATCCATGCTTGGGACTGGGGCAAACAATACTCTGACCCCCCTAGTGGCTGGAAAATAGATAACACATCCTATTCAGAGCAGTTGGAAGGAGAACCTGATCAAACAAATAAATTATCAGTGGCCCTTTTTTTGCCCAAACGCTTTCTTTTCTGGATAATTGTTACACTTTACACCATTTTATTTCACCATTGTTTGTGCAACCGCATGAGTTAAGTTTGATTATCGGAGATCATGTTGGAGATCAAGAAAACCACAGTGATAAAAATTGCTTCCTGTACTGTCTGTAATAAAACTCAGAGAGCAGAAGTGTGCTGCTGTCAGTCAATAGAGAGCACAGACAGCAGAGGAGATACACCGTCCCCTGGGGAAACACCTTCTCTGTACAGTGGGCAAAAGTGCTTTTTGTATGGGGGGTTGTCTTGTAGAAGCTGAGTAATCTTTTATCATAGAGTTTCTGAATCCTGTCAGGTACTACAGAGGTGCACTTGTGTAAAACATACCTGTGTGCTATTCAATACAATACAAACTCCACATTTACATTTTGGTTTCATGTCATGGTTTTGAATTAATGTTTGTAACAAATTAACACAGAAGCATCATATGAAGACACAGAGGCAGATGTACAGTCCCACTTCAGTCCCAAGCTGGAGGTGTAATACATCCTGGCCATGTAAGGCAGGACTTAAAGCTAAAGGCTAGAGGCTACATCCATCTAGACAATTTGTCTTCATGCCACAAAATGAAAGAGTCTGACACTGGACTTTTACAGTTGTGACTTTGGATGCATGGAAAACAAAAATAATTTAATTCTTCAACATTGTACAAGGGGGATCACTGTTTGGAAAGAGAATGAATACAGACCAACATTCATTATTCATGCTTTTGTCAGCTTTTTAATTAATCAAGCACAATGTAGTATCATTATATCAAAGTACTGACACTATTAGTTCTGTATTCCTCTTGAAAGGCAGTGATTGAGGGGTTTGTTTTCAGCAAAAATAACTTGACACTGGCCTGCCTGACTTTTAGTTGACTGTTGCATACTTGCACCTGGGAGAGTTTGCTTGTTTAAATGGTTAACATTTAAAGCAGCATCCTATCGTAAGCCAAGAAGAAAGTGAAGCCACAACAGTCCTGTTTAAAGCTATGTGGCTTTCATCACCAAGGACATGTCTTTGTCACTTTAGTGCTGCCTAGCAGCCACTCAGACAATCACACTACCATGACAACCTCCAATTACATCTGCTTTTGGCTTTCATTTACTTTCATTTGATTTGATGGAGGGTTGGAATGGTGCTGAATTTATACTCCCAGCTGAGAACCATGGCAGGGGACCCATGTTTTATTGGTGTGAAACACATAGCTAAATTAGCTTTTAGAGACTGTCAGTATGAATACATAATTTAGAATAATTAAAACAAATATTATCAACACAAAATTATATGTAGCTAAACTGAGATGAGGCCTAAGTCAAAAAAAGTGCTGCAGTGAGTGTGTATAAAGTGATAACTTGGTCAGAAAGCACACAACCACGTCCAGATAAGGCACTGGCTCACCAATAAGATAATGAGATAATGTAGTTTTACAAACAAGCAAGTAACATCTCATTTTATCATATTTATTTATCAGGACAGTGTACAAAATACATTAGGTTCAGCAGTTACATGTTGATGATCAAAGATGGTGGGGTTTGTTCACATGAGTTTTATCACCATTAAATACACAACTAAAAGTTTTAGGAATGATTTTTGGAATTTATTTTTTTATTTTTTATTTTTTATTTTTTATTTATTTATTTATTTATTTTTGAGTGATGGAATATCATCTGGACTAACAGTGCAGAAGATACAAATATTCATGAAAGAAACGTATTGCACTTTTTTTTTTTTAATTTGGAACTTCAATAGCAGACCAATGACCTAAGCATTCAAAAATATTTTGTTGGATACACTCAAAACTCAAT
The DNA here is from genome assembly GCA_020698575.1 of Bostrychus sinensis. Lineage (NCBI taxonomy): Eukaryota > Metazoa > Chordata > Actinopteri > Gobiiformes > Eleotridae > Bostrychus > Bostrychus sinensis. Next base: position 17,431,575 of record CM036258.1, read on the forward strand.
TTAATCAAGAATATTTTTAACAAAAAACTCATCCTCTCTGATTTTTTAAGAAGACTACAAGGCCATGTTCTTTCAGAAAAGGATCTCTGTTACAGATATTTTGTGCAAACATTCAAATTCCAAACAATCTGAGCAACTGTTGTTTGGTGGCCCACGTCATCATTTTTATTTGTCATATTCTTATAAATCTTGGCATTCTGAATCAACACACTTAGGCATCATAAAGAATGCTTGAGGGAAAAAGCACGTAGCCTTCACTTGTGTCTACAGCTGCTTTCTTCCAATTTTCTTCTTTTCTTTGCTGCCTTTATCTGCTTTGCTCTTTTGTCCTGGTTTTATGAAAAGCACTGAGGGATGAGGTTTGAAAAGCCCGGTGTCTTTTGAGCACTCTATATCATCTTTACCAAAGGAACTTTGAACATTTCATGGCGCATAAGCAATTCATAAGAAGTCAGCACGACATCACTCTCCTTCACTATAATGATATGCCTCTACAGTATATGCAGTAGCACATGTCACGATGCTGTGAGCAGCAGCTTTACTTTATGCTGACAGACATATCACACTTTTTGAACGTGTGAATGTTGAAATAACATCACAAATATAGGCAAAAACTCCTCAGTTATATGTACTTGTCTTCTTATCATTATTTATTATACATTTTGTTCAGAATTGGAAAGTTACTGGATACTTTTACTGAAGTAATATACTTAAATACTTCCTGATTACCTTTTCTGAACATTTTTACTTTTTACTCTTGAGTACATTTTTGAGGGAAAAAAAGTACTTTTACTCAGAAGTAATTCTACATGTCTTTAAATTAGTAAAAGTAATTTTGACCCTTGTAATCGTAGCTGTACTAGTAGCACTTGTTGTAGCAATACTAGTAGCAGTCATAGCAGCAGTAGAAGTAGTAGTAATAGTTGGAGTAATTGCAAAAACACTTTGAAGAACTTTTTACTTAATTAAACATCATATTCAGTATTTTTACTCAAGTAATAATTTAGTTGTTTACCTTTACTTCTACGTTGGTCTACTTTTTTCCTGGAGTATCTACTCATGTCCCATATTTTAAGCATATTTCTAATCGTCCTATTTCAAGAGTACGTAACCACTGGTATAAATAGCAGAATATACTGTATATGGCAATGAAGAGTGGTCTATGCAGAGATTACAACATAACTTAACATAGCACATCAGAACACTGCTGTGACTGGATTTTAACCAAAGTAGCACTTACAAAAAACATTGTACTTAATTTATATTTTTCATAAAAGATAGGGAAGTCATAGCCAAGTGTAAAACCAGTATTTTCAGTACTAATGGGGTGAAAGTGACTGCAGTCTTATTCACCTTCACTAACATTGGAAAAGGGCATTAGAGTGCATACAAGGTTGAAGGCAGTGGACAATTTAAGGTGCAATGAGGGGTAAAAAGTACTGGGAAAAAAGGGCATAATGTACTTTTATTCTCTGAACTTTTTCAAGGAATCTGGGTGATTTAAAGCAGAAGGTTGTGTGTTGAAATTGCCCTGTATCTGCTGTTGTGAGTGCAATTATACTTTTACATTTTTACATTTTAACATGGTCAAAGCACATTTTCAAACAATCAAAAGACTATGAAAGATTCTTTTTTTTTTTTCTTTTTTTTTATTAACCAAGCAATCATAGTAAAATGATTGGTAGTCTAGATATGTCTTTAGTAGTTGTGGTTGGCTGTTGATTGGATGAGAATTGCATACAGTCCTACTGTTAGAAAAAGAAAACACTTAACTTGGCCTGAGTAAGTGCACTTAAAGCCTTTCTTGCAAAAACAAGGTCCATGACTAACTACTTCAAAAAACCCTATGGAAATCCAACAATCTACTAACAGTGCTACCAATATTTCAACCAGGAGTGACTTAAACAAACACAAACGAATGAGTGACATGCAACAAATAATTGCACCTCACCGTGCAGGTACAGACGTCAGGGTGTACCCCGTCTAAGGCCCAAAGTTAATGGGATAGGCTCAAGTACTGGAAGAAGATAAATTAATGTAAGGAAAAACACATCCTTTTGTTGCTTGGACCAGCAGCTGGGCATATGATCACAAGTCTTCTCAGATGTGGGAAAAATGTTTTTTTTTTGGGATGCAAAACATTCACATTGATGTTAGACATTAAATAAAAGAGAATCTAAGCTTGGAGGCACTGACAAATTTAAAGCTATACAGTGTGCATGTAAATGATCTGGTTTAATATTATTGATAGCATCTTGAGGAGAATTACTTTCCATGGCTGTATGTAGATAAATTTAATTAATTATGAGAGATATGGAAAAAAAATCCATCTTGCTTAGTCTGGGCGAGTTTGGTTAATTACATTGGACTGTAATCAAAATCTAACATATTATATCCTATAACCAGAGTTAATTTACAGATCATAATTATTTCAGCGCCCAGACCTAATATCATTGCTGTAAGTGTGAAACTTTTCTCACTTTGCTGTTTATCAGTATTTTTTGTGGTGACGCTGAACCATGGCTAATTGATTGTGTTGTTGTGTTGTAGCTCTGTGTGTGAGTGAGCTGCAGAGGCTCCCTGTGGCTGCTCACACAAACAAAGACATGTGAAGATCTCATTGTTGTGTTGGTGTGATATTTTATTGCTAGAGGAGGTTGAACGGCGTGCCAACACTCTCACACCTGCATCTATCTACATCCATGCAGAAACACAGCTGCTCGCATGAGGAGGCTAAACATAGGCGGAAGCTGAACGCATATGCACTGACAATGTTCACACTAAAACCAAACCTGAACTGAATCCAGTGATAGTGAGAATACAACAGTGATAATTTACACAGCTGTTCTTTATGCATAAAAATACTACAGCCGTTACAATATTTTCTGTCCGCATACGATTTGTATGGCAGGTGTGCATATTTCTGCAGAGGTAGCTAACAAATTCCATGATTCCAGCGTGTTATATCTATGTTATGTCTATGTGCTTGTATTGAACAAGGAACATGATGCCCTCCTGTAAAATCCTGAGTTGAGAAGCACACCTGTCACTGCTCACTTGTCAAGTTCAGAGATGAGCATCCTCTGAGGAATGTATGTGACATCCAACATATTCACTGTCACAATACTATTTTTAAATTTCACTGATTGTGATAGCAAAAGAACACCATGGCCTCAGTCTAGGTTCAACGTCAAGGTGAACAAAAAGAAAAACTGTAATGTGAACTTAAAACTGCGCACAAATATGTATTCTCCAGTAAACAGATATATAATCAGTAAATGTAACCCTAAAAAGAAAAAAAAGTCCAAACATCCTCCTCTTCTTTTCCTCCATATTTTCACATCACAAGTTTCACATCACAGGGGCTTGGGAGCAGTACAAATTGTACTCTTCATTAACTTGGGTGGACTATGGCAGGAAACTAATCAAAAAAATAATTTACTGCCCATGTTACAAATAATAACCCACAATAAATGAAAAAAATGCATTTTTATTGTTGCACTCAAGTTTCTAAAAAGTTTATTTGTGCCATTCATGGTATTGCACAGTTGGTAGAACTGCAGCACATATACACAGTTGTGGGTTTGAGTCCAGACTCTCACATTCTGCTGAATGTCACTCCCCACTCTTTCTCATGATTTCTTGTCTCTTCTCGACTGCAATATCCAATAAAGCCGATGTTTTAGCAACAATAAAAAAAATCTATTTTCCCTCTATATTGCCACCTCAGAATGATATTGCCAAAATCCCATTTGACAAACATAGTACTGCTCTGACCGGAGCCTCACATAACCTCACAAAGATTATGGTGTTGTTAATTAGGTTTAAAAACATGATGCACAGCAGCACCACTCTGTGTCAGGTCAGCTCTAATTTGACTTCGTGGGGGCCTGGGGCGATCCAGGTTGTGCAGCAGACATTGTCTTTCATGTTCTCTGAATAATGAAGGTGATTATCTGACACCAAATTCTTCCCCTTTCACTTCTGGAGTCGCATGTCTTCATTTTGGTAAGAATGGTTGTATATATCTATACAGTAGTTAATAAAAAAAAAGTGTTACTAAAGACTAAACTGTGGATGTACCAGGACTGAACAAGGTCTAAACCAAGATAAAACAGCACTAAACCAGGTCTACACTGGGACAAAACCAGGTCTAAACAAGGGCCTATCTAGGTCTAAACTAGGACTACACCAGGTCTGAAGCAAGACTTAACCAAGCAGTGGTCTACACAACACAAGTGACTCTTCTTAGTATCAGTAGAAGAAGCCCACGTACCACCAGTGGTACCTGTACCAGAGTAAAAGAACCACTGCTCTATAGCACGTTTACATTCAGATCAAAACATCTATCTGTGAGTTTTCTATCAACAGTGTGTCTTTGGGGCTAAAACAAAACACACGCAGAGAAAAGTGCATCCTTGTTGTGCTGCAAGTTTCCCACAGGGAAACCTAAATGTTCCCTGTGCAGTATAAACAGCTTTCAAATGCATTAATTGCTATTCATTGATGCACTTTTGCTTCAGGAAGGCCGCAAGTTCAGCTACTCATTGTTTTCTTGGTTTCATGCAGAAGTGAGGCTCATGGGAAACTAAAATCTCCACAAATGTGTTGCTGATGTCTTCTACTTGTATACCTTACATTATGAATATGTGTCTTGTTTTCCATTCATCACTGAGAGGTGAAGAAAGCAACAAGAAAATGGTGGTCATCTGTCTGAAATACTAACCACACCATGAAACTGCTGCATAGAATGTTTGCCTAAATGTGAATTCCATGAAGTAACCCCATGTTAATTTTACATTTTTATTATTTCACATGAACAGGTGAAATACAGAAGGTGCACAATAGCAGAGTAGTAAGCACTTTTGACTATTAGAATTTGTTTACTACACAGGCCAGCACCTACAATCTTTCTGAGTGTGCATGTCCTCCATTACCTCTCTGTGTCCTTGACGCGAGGTGAACAGTGCAGGGGAATTTGTGAATAAAAATAGTCCGTAAATGAAAATTGTCTGTAACTAGTTATTTTCCACAACTACTACTACTACAAGTTCACAAAAAAAGGTTAAAAAGAAGTCATCTGGACTTGATAAACCAAGCCCAGGTGGCTTTTTTTTTTTTTACTTTTTGTTTTTACTTTTCATTCAATTAGCCTGGATGCATACTGCAAGTTCAGCTCTTACTACTGAACATTTTTCTTCTAAATTTACTCAAAAGTAATGCTTTGTTTTTAGAAATTCTTGTCAGATATGTACAAAATGTTCACAAGTAAACTGCCTAAGTGAAAGTATTTAATTACTTTAATAATTAATTACTTAATTACTTTCCACAACTACTACTACTATTATCAGAAATCTCTCTTTTACACGGTTATGTCTAAGAATGTCCATGTCTTGTCAGTCTCTGTTTGTCCCATTTGCATGCAGTGTTGCAAGCAAATGAAGCCTGAAGAGTTATACAAGCATGAATAAATGTCCCGAGAGTGTGTTTTATTTTCCCTGTGAGCAGGCACCTGCACTTCTCATCAGCACATAAACACACACGTGCATATACAGTGTGCCAGAATCCACCCCAGGGATGACACACAGTTATCCCTAAACAATGGCAGGGCAGTCCTGGTAAAGATTTCTAAGTAGCTTTGTTAGACTGAGACATGGCTCTTACACATTTGATCGAGAGAAAAAGTCAGTTTGAGACAAAAAGAGGGAAAGCAAAGCAGAAATTGGTCCAAAGCTAAACTCAGATCTAGAAGTTTAAGGTAAGCTATAAGCTTCAGTTTCATGTCATGTATGTATTTGGTTTTTACAGTGGCAAAAAGCAGGAAGGATAGCTTGGCTGTTATTGCAGGAGTTGAAATTGCTCGGTAACGGATTTTGTTAAGAGGAAAATGGGCTAACGTTTCTTTAGAAAGCATACAAAGCTGAGAGAGAGGATGGAGATGATGAGTGAAGCTGGCTCACTCTGTCTGCTTCCACAAGTCAGTCGGGGCATCGAGCAGTTCAGACTATTATGATTCATTAATGTGAGCTGTTTGGCACACAGATGCCAATTGCACTGAATTCATTTACTCTTAGTTGGCACATATTCTGTGCTCCTGCTTTGCCTCATCAAATCATATCACATCATAATATTAAATTAGGCCAAAGAAGCCTTTACTTCTCTGTCCATTATGCTCCAATCTTCTTGTTACGGCTGGGTAAGTCTAATGCAGCAGAGTGAAAATCTATATGGTAAGTGTAATTTCTTACATTTGCATCTGCTAACAAGCTAGCTCCATATAATCTGGATAGATCTTTTAAGAGAATTTGTAGAAAATTAAACATTATTCCCAACATTCTCCAATTATACTCAGCTGTGCACAACATTTTGACAGGCTCCTCACTATTTTACTGAAACAAAATTCCCAGAAAAACAGGAACAGGACGATCTGAAGGACTGGATCAGCCTGAAAGAAAACCGGCAGAGAAAGGTGAGTGGGCCTCGGGATGAACTCCACACACAGGGGTGCTGAGAAAGAAGGTCAGAGTGGACGTCCAGATCGTGAACCTGTCAGAATCACAAAAGAGCTCAGACCAAGACTAATGATGTTCATGCAGAGGGTAGAACCAGGACATGGCACAGTGTTAAGTTCTGTTCTAAGGTGTTATATGGACAATTGAGGGGATTATGCAGCTCTAATCTTATAAAACAAGAGCTATACAGGGTGCTGTACAGTTTGAGGTAAAAGCTTGCTCAAAAATAATGGAGCTATTATAATGATACAAAATTAGTATTCTCCCTGAGCATCCTGGCTTCCTCCCACCATTCAGAGTCATTGTTTTATATAAGGATCTATAGTATTAGTATAGTTTATTTAGAACTCCAATTTACAATTTACAAGCATTGACTAGAATGGTGTCTATTTGTTACAGAGGTCATTCAGGACACGCACGCAATGTATTCAGTATAAATTTTAAAGTGGGCACAAGGTCCTTAACACAAAAAGGACAGTAGTAATTAGCACCAGGTCTAAAACTGTTTGGCTTGAGGCCCTGATTGAACTAAGAGCTGGTTAAAAGAACAAGGCAAAAGAGGCTCCACCCAACACACCACAAAATAAAATTAAAAGACAACCTTTTTACAATCTAACATATAAATACATTCACAATAAAATATTTATTCACATAAATTTACTTTAAAAGAATCAACTCAGAAAGGCACTTTACAAATATCATGTAAGATAGACCAGGCTTTGAGTAGTTTGGGTCTATTTCGTTCACATTGCTGTCCTTGTATTCTCCTCTAGCTGCTGTCTCACTGTCAAATAATAGCAGGCTAAACATTAATTGTAAGAAATGAAACAGATGGCACTAATTAAAAAAAATCAAATATGCACATTGATCTAACAAAACATATTTCTCAATAGATGTCCAAATATAGAAGCATCTTCAATTTTGGGTTTGTCTTTTTCTTCCACCCTTGCAACCTTTTAGCTAATAATCAATTTCTGCAGCTCAGAGACTTTTATTGAAGACACTGAAACACTATCTGAGCCGGCCGAAAATAATATCAAACCAAAGATCGAGCTGAAGGCTCAAAATGACTGGTCGACTGTATCGGCCCTAAAGGTAAAACCAGGAGAGATGGATTCAAAGACCTTTTTGTCCTTTCTACAACACTGGGCAATCTCCACACAAGAAAGTGCCTGTGATCCACTAAACAGGAGTTTGGTAATAGCCCCAGAGTCCTTGTATGACAAAGGGCAGACCTCATCATTGTCCTCAAAAATTTTCGGAGAGATGTATTTTAGCAGCCATTAAGCATTGCCAAAGTAGGTCACTCACTCACAGATGGGACAAGGTTGTTCCTCCCGAAACTCTACCCTTGCCGACAATCATTGACGGATAATTTAACTGGCAAAAATGTGTTACAAAAATTGACATGGGATACACAAGAAAAGAGATGTCACTCACAATTGGATTGCATTACCTTGACCAAAGTCAGTGTGGAGCATGCTGTTGAGAACAGCAAATACAAGGTGGACCCCTGGAGTGAAAGAGATGAACACAGTGCAAGAATCCTCCACCGCTGTGAAGCACAAGAGCCACCTGATTGATTTCAGGAGGTTGTGCCAGGACAGGAGTGAGGTTAGGAGAATATGGTTGTTGTAAAAGCTCTTCAGTGACAATTGCTAGCAATCCTTGAGACTCGTTCCAAGCCATTGTCCAATCTACAACTTCCAAAAGCTTGAAAGTGCTCACAAGTGCGTCCTGTCCTACACTTGAAATTGTATAATGAGTAGAGATGCCAAAGGGTGTACTTGTGTGGAGGTGAAATCACTTTGTTGAGTCTTGGGCCAAAATTGTAGACCCATAGTGGAAGTAACATAGCTTCTCAGTTATGTGCATGCACGCTTGCCTATAACGTTAGTGTGTAAGGATAAATAACAAAGTGCAACAAAGCTGGCAATACAGATAAAAATGTTGGCAAGCTAGGAAACACTACAGGTTTGGCATAAAGTATATATCATAACACTGACATATACATTGCACCTATCTTTTTCATGCATCTAAGTACTACAAATACGGAGGCTAATATATGGCTAATATAACTAAAGTTTTACCCAAGAAACAAAAAATAACTATGATTGGGTCTCATGTTATGCTTTGTTCAGACTTTTTAAAATAGTTTTGGACATGTCACATTAGAATTTCATGTTTTATAAATAGAAATATTGTATTTGTGCAGGAAACATGTTCTTTTAGGGAGCTGTTACTTTTACTTTGCAGAGGAATGCTTGTATTAGGTGTTGGTTGCCCCTGCTGGCAACGATGGGGACTGCGCAGAGCATAAAATGGCTATTTAGCAGAGCTACTAGCAATATGACCCCAACAGACTGAAAAATGAGCTGACTGTTTCATATTGACGGCATTTTAAGCACTGAAAAGATCAGAGTCCGGTGGTGATGTAGGGGCTTTAGAAACATACAGAAGCACTTCCTGCTTTCACGTACAAACTACTATTCCAGCTATGTTTTTCAGGTGCAAACTACATTATAACATGGTTAAAAGCAATTTAGCCAACAATTGCCATAAGAGGTCAGTAAAGAATTAAATGAAATTCAAATTTTCCAGATCAAAGGGCTTTGGAATTCAGTAGATAGAACATTTGCTCAAGATCTGGGCTATATACCACTGTAAGATAGACCAATCTGTTTTTGTTCTTCAACTGTTAAGTGTTTCTCTGCCAAAGTCAATCTTAAATGCTGTCCCGCTGTGGAAAGCTCAGAACTATTGCTGAATAGATCTAATGTACATCAGCAGGGGTGAAGAGACATTGGTATGTGACTGAGAGTCAGGACAAAGCCTCGGAGATAAAAGAAAGATGGCAAGTGAAGCGGGAGATAATCAGACAGACAATTAGAAACAGAAGAACAAGAGAGAGACTGGGTGAGTGCTTTGCACCATGCCAGGTTTGGGGTGCATCTGAGTTTGTGGACCATTGCATGGAGTACTACTACAGAACTAAGTCATTACCCAGTCTCAAAACTAGGTTTAAATTTTGCTACTACACCTCAGACCCTGTATTCATCCAAATAGATTATTTTGGTACCAGACTAAAACATTGTGCAACAGTATTTACACAAAGCACTGTATCTTAACTAGTGCTGAAAACCAACTACATTGGTAAAAAAATAATAATAATTAAGGAACACTTTAGGGTGACAGTAACTCAGATGTTTTCCTCCTAACCCAAAGGTTGGTGGTTCAATCACCGGCAATGCATACTGTTGTTGTGTCCTTAGGCAAGACATTTCCCCTACCTTGCCTATATGAATGTGTCAGTTTGATGGTGTTCAGAGGGGCCATAGGTGCAAAATGGCAGCCACACCTCCATCAGTCTGCCCCAGGGCAGCTGTGGCTATACAAGTAGCTCACCACCACTGAGTGTGACTGAGGAGTGAATGAATAATGCACTACATTGTAAAGCGTCTTTGAGTGTCTAGAAAACTGCTATACAAGACTAAGGCATTATTATTATACTTTAAAAGCACATCAGATCCCAAAGGGGAACACAGTCATGCTGGATATCTACACTGATATGAATTGGGTAATGTTTAAGGATTGTAAGGATGCCATATTGTTTGATGAAAATGAAAATTAGACCTGCCAGATGGCTGAGTTTGACTTAAAAATGGTACTCAGTAGTTTGTATGGCTTCCACATGCTTGTGCTCATGCTTGTCAGCATCGAGGCATCCTCCCAATGATTCTGGTGTTCTATGGCAAATGCCAACTGAGCTCCACTGTGCTGGGCAGTGAGCAAAGGGCCACTAGAAGTGGTCAGGCCTTTAGATCATCCTCATGAAGTCTTTCTGATTGTTTGGCCCGAGACATTCACACCAGTGGCTCGCTGGAGGTCATTTAGTATTCTGGCAGTGCTGATCATGTTCCTTCTTGCATAAAGATGCAGATATCAGTTCTGTTGATGGGTTGTAGACCTTCTACAGCCCTGTCCAGCTCTCTCAGAGTAAGTGTCCGTCTCCTGAATTCCCCGCCATGCTGTTGAGACCACTGCGAGATACATTCAACCTGCCAGTGATAGGTTGAGGTGCCATCCTGGTGGAGTTGGACTGCCTAAAAAATCTACCTCTGCTTTTCATTTTTGTAGTGGACAAAAACCTCAACCTTGCACCACAGGCCCACTATAACAATAGCTGTAGTAGCAGTAGAAGTAGTACTAACAGTTAAAAAAATTGTTTAGAGAAGGAGTTCACAGAAAGTTGACTACTTACCTTCTACAAATGCACTAAATGTACTGACCCCTGTTAGCTGCAGTGAGCATCCTTTCTCTTTTGGCCCATTGCAGATCTGAAAATGACATCCCAACCTGCCCGTTACTTTTTGAGTTATCTTCAAACCAACCAATAAACACACAACGCTGCTGAAAACACAACCCCCTTTGTGGCACTTAATAAACTGGCCATTCTGACAGAAATGCATCTAAAAAAAACTAAAAAAAAAACAAACAAAAAAACACTTCTGCCTCCTGCTGTCTCACAATGAACCAGAGTCTCTTACAGTCTTAATAATTGTTCTTCTGAGTAAATAGCTTCTTTTTTTTTACAGCTGGAGATACAGCTTTAAAATAGTGAAAGCTACAATTAGCTCCTGCTGTTCAGGGAGGGCCGCGCGGTGAGGAAGCAGATTTGTTATGGTCAGAGGCAGCGTAGATGAAGTGGGCTGAGTCAGATAGCTTGTTCAAAGAAGTCATATTCAACAAACACAGCCAGAGGAGTAGGCTTGTTAGTTTTCAAAGTATTAAACTAAACTCAAGAAAAATATATAAAAAATAATATTAAGAAAAGTACTCAACAAAATTATTTCTTAAGTAAAAATAAAGTATTAAATATAAAGTTTACTTAACTACAATGTAAGCAATGCTTATAATCTGCTACTGCTCCTGCTAGTTCTACTACTACTTTTGGACTTCTAGTGCTAACTACTACAACTACTACAACTACTACAACTGCTTCTACTACTACTATCCCCAAACCTGGTTGGAGGCCATAACCCTCTGATTGTAAAGTGAGTGTGCTACCAACCTTGAGTAAAAGTATAAAAAACAGTCCACCCAAAGGTTATGTTTTTAAACATGTACTCACAAATGTACACAATGTAAATGTTTCTTAAAAAATGTACTGAAGTAAATTGAGTAGTAGAATTTAGTTACTTTTCACCACTGTTCCTTTAGTACTTATAATTGTTATATTTTAAACCTATTGCAATGCAGAAAGTATGGACTTGTAACCAGTGACTCATGCATGTCAGCTTTTAACAGTCACAATAATTGATGTGAACAGGTGTTGCATAAAGCTAATTGCTAACTTCAGTTAGCTTCAAGACTGCGCAGTGGATTATACAGCGTGTTTAACATGAATCACCAGCTGTGTAAGGAGAACTTTATGAATACAGTCAAGTGCATTCTGTTAAATAGATGTAGATTGTTCTATTTTCAGACTAAATAGCTAAAGTCCATCTCACTAAAATGTTGGAGAACTTGGTGTGACCTCCTCTTTTCATTTTAACCACTGAGCTTTGAAGTGAAATGACAGGCGGGGGTATGACTAGTCTCATTCCTGGAAGAGACTCCTGACCGGACCTCCTGCTGTCTCTGAGTCCACACATCACTAAGCTGTTAATAACCTTGGTCATGCAGCATTTGTGCTAAGAGCTACTGAGTTATGACGCCAAGGTTTAAGCCAGTTCTGTCAGGTTATAATGGGATTAAGTGTTAATGGTTGGAAATACCAGTCATTTTACTGCATTTTTAGTTTGTGAGTTTGTGAACACTACTTTTATCTTAAAACTACCAATGAATGCTATTAACAGCCACCTCTTCAAGTGAACAGACTCGGCCACTATGCCATCTGTATAGAAACTCTTTTTGCAAGACATTATATAAATGACATTAATATATTAGCCGAAACTGTGGGACGGGGCCCAATTCAGGGTCACAAATGTTTAGATTATCTGAAGCCTAAGTTGTATTTAAATTATATAACATATTAATTTTCTTCTGTATATTGTATATAATTAGTTGCTGGTATAGGCTCCAGCCATCCGTGACCTCTATGGGCTTTAGAAGAGGTACACCTGGGACAGTTAGTCAGTCACAAGGCTGTCACAGAAAGACAACAGATTAGACACAGATTCAGGACATTGCTTATTCTCTAATAGAAATAAACAGAAGAAGATAGTGCCCTAAAGTTGTAGAAAAGCAAATATGAAATACTAGGTTTTGTAAAGTATGAGTTACTAAAAGATCATTGATTTTAGAAAATTGGATCCCGCAATAACACTAATTTTGTGTTGTTGCCTTTTTAACAACTGTAAAGTCCCGTTGATGTCCAATATAATGAGCACAGTGCACTGCTTACACTTCGTTTCTCTGATTGGTTACTCCATCTGTTATTGTCGAAGGGATACCAGACTAACTTCTTTTTATAGAATAAGAAAAGAGTTTGTCTGCCTGGCCAAGCTAGAATAGGTAACCCCCTGTGATTTAAAAAAAAAAAAAAAAAAAGTGGTAGAAATTTAATTTATTTATTGTCACATAACAAACATAATTGTTTGAAGACTGCCTTGATCTTTGAAGTTTTTGGACTGTATGAAAAATGCATTGTGGATATTGTAGAATTAATATTCAGACAGCATATGTGACATGTGGATAGATTGGCCCTGGCAGTGTACTGCATTTGCTAGAGCTGCCTGTTGTAGCATCTTGCTTTTTAGTCTATTACAAGTCATTTATTTGAGCTATATGGCAGATTGATGCTAATTGTTCAGCAAAACATTAGAATTAGTGCCACACAGAGAAACAGACAGACAGACGGAGGCAACACTGAAACTGGAAGCAGCCAAAGAAATTACGACTACTGAGCACAGAAATTTAATTCAAAATAAAAACACAAAGGTGATTTTACATGGAGGAAATACAGCATTCACAGAACATTTGTAGATCTCTGAATGTCCTGAGCAGAGTTAACAGGTTACACACTGGAGATGTGGACCACTGTGTACACGCCATGACCTTTGAAAACTTTTTATACCTGACCTTTAACAAGTGGACCAACAACAGAAGGGACCAGGAACAACTTTGTGACTCTGGCACATTCTGGAATAGTATTTCATTATCACCTTGAACCGTAACCAAAGGAGAAAATCTGTTAATTTACACCTACTGTGTGTGTAACAAGGTGTCTATAGGTATATGTACTAATAGAAGCATACATTTCTAGAGTTAATATCTGGGGAGTATTTGGAACATTTTCACACTGGAGATCACAAAACATGTTGGGCTGTTCTGTCGGACTGGCAACAGTAAGAAACAACTGTTCTTTCTTGTTTTTAAATCTAAGTACAAACTAAAATATTAACACAGATCAGTCATGTCTAATGTTCCCCCTGGAGCGACTGCTGTTGCCAGGCAGATTTGAGTCATCATGGGATTGCCAAGCAACTACTACAGACTTAAGAAGTACTGACTTGCACGAACAACACCAGATAAAACATTTTAATGAGTGAGATTTATAAATGGCAGATGACATTTTACTTTTGTAATGAGACAGAGAGTTTCTTGTTGTTTTGATTTTTTGATTTAGTGCTTCATGAAAAAGTTCTGGATATTAAATACAGTGGCAAAATACAACATTTGGATGATATTGTATTAATTTACAGGCTGCATTTTCAATTTTCAGTGCTTATCCAATGTTTCTGTTTTTATCTGAAATAAATCAAAACTCTTGGGTACGTCTTTGGCTGCCTTCCATAATATAATACTATTTTTTGAAGTAGTTTTTAATATACCTGTGTGACTTGACTTAATAAACGTTTGTACTACTGCTACATGTACTAAGTGCTTAGAAAGCCTTCTAGGATAAAGCCCTAAAGGTAATTGTTCTTTAGTTACATGTGTTTATTATGAGGAAAATTAGAGTTTGTTCTGTTGCTTTTAAAGTTGAAGCTTGTCTCACTTCAAATGTGTGCATACTTGAAATACTGTGGACCAAGCAGATCCTGCGTCCCTGCTTTAGTGCTTGAGTCTGCACTGGAGAAAGGGGGTGGCTTAATAATACAGCGTGCAAATGCATCAAATCATTAAAACGCTTGTGGGGAGGAATTCCTCAGCGTGTTGGGAATGAAGATAAATGCTCATCCTAACCACTCCGAGTCACATCCTCCGGTTAAAGACTTTCCCTAAAGTCAAACCAGCCAAATGTCCATTTTTTTGTCCAGCTGCTCAGAGACAGGCTCCACTTCACCAAGTAAATGGCAGCTAATTATTCTGACCTTTGATTGTAATATGTAATGTTTCCTTTTTTATCTGAAAGTTTCTAATGATTTTAAAATTCCAAATACTGAAAATATTTTACTTATTCCCATTATGGCTTGTTAGTGATTGGAGCCTATCCCCGTAACTATGGGCCTTAAAAGGGGTACACCTTGGACATCAGCCAGCATTAAATACCCACTTTAAACTCTGAAAGAAACAAATGTATCTGTTTAGCAGTAATAATTGCAAAGCTGCGGCTTTATACTGTGAGTATTCATTGATGGTATAGACAACAATGTTGAGACTGACTCAAGAAGAAGATATAAAGAAAAGTAGCACTATACTTCCCCTTTAGAAGACTGGAGTGTAAAGAAAAGAGATTAGAAGAGAAGCTCGACTGGTTTAATTTTCTCTTGCAGCACTTAAGGTTATGAATATATGTGCCGCCATCTAATCTGTGCTTTAGGTATTAAAGCACAGATAATATTCAACCTCTCTTACTTTCAACAACTTTGACAGCACCACACTATATGGTCTAAATGAAATTGTTATTTTAAATGTCCAAGTACCTTATCTTATCAATAGCTGCCTTGCCATCCTCTTATATTTATGCACATTTTGAAGTATGACATTAAAAACAAGAAATGAAAACACCAAATTTCAAAAATAGAAACCATCAATCAAAAAAAAAAAAAAAGTTCTTACGCTTGCTTCAGGTGGTTTTTGATTTGTGTGAAAAACAGTTAATGCAAATTATGGAAGATGGAAACGCATTGGTGGTTGGTTTAGAAATATAGAGCCGTAATATAGCTCCTTTAAATATACTAAATAAATATTGTGTTAATGTTACCTTAAGTTAGTTCCATGACAAATTTTAACTTAAATATGAAGCGCAGGCCTTCACTAAGGCATCGCTGCAATGTTTAAGTGTCTTACCATGGACTCTATGTTCTAGTTCAAGGGTAAATGCTTGATCCATTTAGCCACAAAGCCCTTACATCTAACAATGGTAAAGAATCTTTTTTTTTTTTCTATCTGTATCCAAAAACTAAATATTTAGATTTTTGCCCATAACTATTACTATTGTAGCATTTTATCATATTTTAACATAACTTTTAGAGTTATCCTGCTAGCCAGCCACAAAGCAACGCTGGTGAAAACATCCTAATTTTGGTTGATGTATTAAAAAAATGCTCAAGAATCTGGACACTTGCAGCAAAACTTTAAAAAGTCTTGACTTGAAAACTATATATATTGTTATTAAATAACCTTCACTGGATTGAGACACTTCATCTTCCATCAGTGATCCAAAGGTCACTGCCATACTTTTTAGATGTTGGGTTACAAAAACTGTCACCAGGCATCAGCACAGGGTGACACCTCCTGCTCCATAATAACGTTACAGGTCGGGGCAGTATCCGGAGCTTGTGACTACTTTTGACCTTTAATGTTTTCTTCACTTTATGCCAAAGAGACATCACCACTCTTTATGTAACCTACTGTTTAGTAAAGACATGGATGGAAGTTGTATGCAGAAAAATACATCATACAACCTGCAGTGTTGGATAAGAAACTGGTGAAAAAACAAAACAAACAACAACAAAAAAACAGAGGATTTGCCCTTCACTACATGTTTGTTCCCAACACTGTATTGTACTGTTGACATTTGCATGTACAGTATTTGCTGCTACATACTCTGCATTATTAATTGTTTGAGCTTGTAACCATATGCTGGGAGATTGTCTTACCAGTGTCAACAGTGGCTGGGATGTAATGAACTAGTGTGACATGCATAGTGTTTTACAGAACAACAGCTTTTGAATGTCGCTGTTCCAAAATGCTTTTATTGTGCTGTTTTTAATGATGCAGAATATTATTTTAGCTTAAAAATGACTACAACACTGCTGTATTAAACATAAGCTAAGGATATCATAAACTGAGCACTGTGTAATTCATATCTTGCAATTGTAAACATACCCTATACAGACTTAGACTTAAACCAGCGTTCTGTTAGTTTGGAGGTAAATGCTTTGTCCGTTGAAGCCACAATGCTCTAATACAGTGGTTTTCAACTGGTGGGCCGGGACCCAAAAGTGGGTCGCAGAACTGTTTTCAGTGGGTCGAGTGCCTTTACCAGGGCAATAAAAGATAGGAGAATTTTTTTAAATAAATCGTCAATTTAACAGTAGGTGGCAGTGGCATAGAATAATATAAAACAAACTCAACCAGATCGAAAAATCCAGTTCCATAACGTTACTGTTTTACCTAAAACTGACGTGAGTACTGCCTAAATTTCCTCAATGTCTTAAAATTTTTCCTCAATATTTTTAGATTTTTCTGAAATATCTCTGAATTTTCCTCAATATCTTCTGATTTTTCTAATATATCTCTTAATTTTCCTGAAATATCTCTTAATTTTTCTCAATATCTTTTTTTTATTTAAATTGCAGCCTGTCATTATAGAATGATGGTGGGTCCCGAAGCCAGAGCTCTAATATCTCACAATGCCAAATAGTTCAAACTAATCATTTGTTTGTGGCCCCTTATAGCTGGAGTTAGCATCTTTGGCCCTATCTCACAATGGTATAATCTTTAAAAGCTTCCTACTTTCATGGACCATTACTGACCTCCCCTGAAAATGTCATTAAAATCTGAACATCTGAACATATCTTTGCTACTGCTAACAAACCCACAAACAAACAAACCAACATTAACTCCTTAATGAGTGGAATTATAGCACAAATGTTCAGAAATACCAATTGTGTACAAAATCAAGTAGGAATTTGGAGAATGTCATAGCAGTTAATATGATTGAGTTTGGGTCTATGTTCTCAGACTGAGGCAGCAGCTGACTCACTCCTCTCTTCCCCCTCTCTGTGCCCCCTCAGTCTCTCATTATTATTTCTGTGAAGACATGGAAAAAACAATTCATACCTTTAAATCGTCTTTCATCATCTCTGTGCCCACTGATTACTTTTTAAAATGCAATACATACATAAGTGTTACTAGGCAAAGTACATTAATAATAGTATTCTTCATCTCAAACCTCCATACTTAACTTTGTCTTTGTCTCACAGAGTTTTCTGAATCTTTTGATGGTAATATGTACAGTGGGGTATTTAAAGTCCTAAAATGTTCCTCAGTTTTATGAGAATTTTTTTTTTCTGTAATACTGCCATACTTTTTAGATGCACTTTGTTTTTAATGATTTTAATAATAGGAATAACACACAAAATTGCATTGTTGCAAGGGCATAAGTACAGTAAGCAGTGGCACACAAGTAGTATCAAAGAAGAACTAAACTAAACTACAACAAGTAAAGCTAAATAAACTAAAATAGAATATGAGCAAAATTTTACTATATACTGACCTTTTGCCACTAACCAAGTAAGTTGTAAAATACTGCTTTTATTCATGTCAACCAGGAGAGACACAAACAAAGACAAATGCATGAATTAGAAACAAATTTATTGAAATAACTTTGGTGCTTAGACCCGGGAAGGAAAGACATGCGATGCATTGAAGGTGCAGAGCAGGGTAGAAAATATCCTCCACCACCAGCAGTTTCTATGCTCTGGGGGTGGAGACGAGGTGGATCTTCAGGTGCAGAGATGAATATATTCACTGCAGAGTTGGCGATGAGGTGGAGGAGGGATGCACAAGCTGAATCGCTGATTGTGAAGAAGCAAGGTGTGTTTAAATGTTGTGGCTGAGTGATGATAGGCTGGGGCTGAGGAGGAGCGGCATTGGTGGGAGATGAGGAGGAGTCTTATGCAGCAGGCAGCAGGTGTAGGTGAGTCGTGACTGAATGAGTCTTCCAGGCTGAACATTCGCTTTAGCTCCATTACTACTTACTTTTTCAGCCTTTTGTTGCCCTTGTTCCAACTTTATGAGGTTTGTTGCTGACATGAAAGTTAAATTAAGTTTTTACATTCATAAAATACTAAATGTATTTTAACAAACGCAGACACACACATGCCCCATTCTATTGTGAATAAAACATATGATTTACAAAACAGTGCCTTCTGATTTTATTTACTCCTGACACAGTGTCCCACGCTTTTTGGGATTGGGTCTGTAAATAAAGATATATTTAGCTTATATTCACATGAAATTTGAAAACTTGTAAACACTAATCTCCCCCCACTGTATCTCTGCTGTGCTTTAAACATCCTCTGGTGTTTACAATGCATGGGTCTCTACTGCGCAAGCCTCTTTGAGAAACCCTAAACTGGCTGCTCATATCACAGTGGAGACAGTGAGTTTATTAGTAATTCCAGCCTTGTTGTTGTGCTGTGAACAAATAAGAGGTTTGCAGGGGAGGCTTATCTGTCAGAGTGCACACCCGTCGACCCACACAGTCAATAGAAAAGGCAAATATGACTGTGGAAGACACACAGCAGGACATGAGAGGAGATAGATGAGCGTAAACTCATAAACTCACATGCATACATGCTGACGCTGGTCATACCCAAATGTAAACAAGTCAGAGATAGGCTTTGAGCGATCGTGGCTTTGTCTTGTAAGGTGCATGAATAAGAGGCTTATGGGACGGGCTTATCTGTTTTGGCAATACACACACATATAACGAGAGAGAAATCTACACACTTTTAGCAGCGTTATCTGAGCCAGGCTAGATAACATTGCAGGGTGTGAAGTAAGGAGCATCTCGCACCATGAATGGAGCATCCACCTGCCTTACAACCCACTAACACACTGACACACGCAGTTCCTCACGCTTACAGAGCAGATGTTGTGACCTCAAGCGCGTCAGCCAACCAGGCAAGCAGGAAAAATGAGGTTCGCCTGGTGATACAGTATGTGCGCGAAAAAGTCGGCGGCGGGGCATGCAGTTAAAGAGATGTGTGGTGAAATGCGTCACGCTGCCATGATAGCCATCTGTCGATTGGCAGCAGTCAGAACTTTAACTGTTGCTTAAAAAAAGGCAATGAAAAAGTGGCACATCTCAACAAAGAGTTTGAGATGTAAACACTTCTCACACTGACTCTCACAAGCGACATGGTTTTGTGCAGATAATTACCGGTGGCAATGTCTGTTTAGTGCAGCAAATTGTATTGACAAAAGAATGCTGTGATGTGGGATGTTTCAAAAGGAAAAATGTAAGAAATTGAAATCATTTGCATATTTACACCTTTGAAGTGTTCTTATTAGGCGTCAATTTCCACTGGAAATTGCTTTCTTGCTTTTGAGATCTCCTGTTGGGTCTATTGCCATAGATAATGCATTAAAGAGCTTCCTGGCAGTATATTAACATCAAGGGTTTTATAATACACAAAGAAAAGAACCTTGAAAATAATGTGAAAAAAGAAACAGTAAAAACAGGAACATGAGCAACAAAACGATAAGCTGAACAAATCCACAATATCCGACCACTGCAAAAGGAGAAACCACATCATTCACTGGGACCAGGCCAGAGTCATAGGCACAGAACAACAAACACCTCCTGGTCGCTGGATTAAGGAAACCATAAAAATACAGAAGCACGCCCCCAGAACTTTAAATGGGGACAAGGGGGCGTACCTGCTTTCTCACACCTGAGATACTGTTCTGAAGAGGTCGGACTACTAATCGCACTTTCATCCTACTGCTCCAGGTAGAAAAACAGTTCCAAAATCTGTTTAAATCAGCTGACAAGGCACATCACAGCAACATCACATGACCCTTCTGAGGAAGACTGCAGAAAGTGAGTGACTTAAACTTTTTGTATGATGCCATTTCTACTCTTCTAATCAAGTAATCTCTCTTCTACTTTTGTTGATTACTCCTTCAGTAATAATTATTAATTGAGTTATAAAAGGAGCAGCACTTTTACAGATTTTGAGCACTTCTGCCTTTGATATTGGCATCAAAGTCAGCGCCAACATCTCTGTGTGCAAAACACTGAGAGGATGTAACTCTCAGTGCAAAGCAATACTATGTGAGGCAGTGTGTAGCAGTGAATTAAACTCCCTCTCTCTTCTTCTTGAGTGGATGTGCATGTTTTATTATGGACTGAAACTGCTTCTCAGCCTTATTATTTTGGAACAAAGCTGGTCGTGTCACAGCTGTCAAAACTTTGGCTGCTAATGAAGCTCATACTGTTTCCTGAGATGCTTCATGCACTATAGATGACTCAACAGCATAAAAGGCCAACTTTAGTGTTTAAGTGCTTCCCCAAAGCACACTCTTATCTCTGTGGTTGGACAAAATATTCTTGCTTTTAGCCGTTTTGGGTTCTCTATAGTCAATAAGGCATAGCTAGTGGTTTGGAGAAACTGGCACTGAAGAGAAGACCAGAAGCAGAGCTGGAGGTAGCAGAACTAAAACATGAGCAATCCCCTATTTTTTCCTTGAATTAGAAAATACCTGTGTAAATATACAGTCTGAGGTGCCTTCTCGCAATGCCAAAACAAACAAAAAACAAAAAAACACCTGAGTTCAACAAATTAATGTTTTGTAATATGTTAGTTCTACAGGGTAAATATTTGGGGGGCACATGGCATCTCCAGATCCTGGTCCAATAGCTGGAGGATTAGCCTATTGTGCATCTTTTGAGGTTGATGGGGGAAACCGCAGTACCCAAAGGAAACCGATCCAGACACGAGGAGAACATGCAAACTTGCTATGAGGCGAGAAAGCTAAACACTAAGCCACCATCAACACTACATTACATCACAATGTCACAAAGGTTAAAGATTTTATTCTGCTGCCTGTTTAAAAAATGGCTGACTAGGAAAGTTAGAGAAAGTCTCTATTTTAAGGCTAGATACATCTTGTTAAACAGAGAAAAATCATATTGGAAAAAAAGGGAAGAAAATTACAACACAGATAACAATAAATAAAGAAAGATGTGATGTTTAACAAGGCGTAGCTAACTGCTGGTATGTATCGATCTAAAGCTAAAAACAATGTTCAAGTTTAGGGTAACAGTGTTCCCGTGGGGCATTAAAAAGCATTAAAAATCATTCAGTTGATTTTGCTCAAATTAAGACCTTAAATGGATTTAAAAGCATTAAATTTGAGGCATTAAAATTTAGAATAGTTTTGAAGTAAAATTGCTGACATTATTAGTTTTATTTGTGAATATAAATATGTATGTATAAATAATAATTTACCATTTTCGTACATTTTCGTACACAAGCATGAACAAACCCAAACACTGGATCTTTGACCTTCAACATTATTGGTGTTTTATTTTCGTACACAAGCATGAACAAACCCAAACACTGGATCTTTGACCTTCAACATTATTGGTGTTTTATGAACTGTACTTTACAATACTTGCAAATCGATTTTGACAATTTAAGCTGATGCAATTGTATGTTTGTGGCATTAAAAATGTTAGAAATAGCATTAAAAATTGAATCAAAAAGCATTAAACTAGACTTGTTGATACCTGCAGGAACCCTGGGTAAGCTCCAAATTTCAGCTTGATGTTTTAAATAAAACAAAAGCATAAAAGTTGCTACACTGTTATTGTTGATCACAAGAAGCAGATTGTTTCAGCAGCCCGGACAGCATTAATAAAATCAGGTTGTTCTGCTTCAAGATGTTCTTTTTGGGAGTGATGAGGATGGATAGGATTAGTAACAAGCGCATCAGAAGGAGATAAAGTCAGAGAGCCCAGATGAAGATGGTTTGGACTAAGGAGGGGTAGTGAATAATTTGGTATGAGGATGCTGTGGTTAGAGCTACCAGGCAGGAGACCTAGAAGAAGACCAAAGAGGAGATTTATGGATGCAGTGAAAGGAGCCATGTAGAAGTATAGAGACTGGAGTGGACCTTCAGTGTCTGTGTTGCCCGAGTTTTGGCACTTCACCTATTTCATATTTCATGAGCGATTCCAGTGAACAGAGCTCTCTAACTCCACAGACACGCTGTCAGTGATACTCAAATTACCTCCGTTTTTAGATGCTGCACTAAATGTAATGAGGGTAAGCTCTCATTAACTTGAGGTCCACCGCAGTATTGCAGTGAGTCAGGCAGACACTGCTCATTAGTCATCTCAGATTATTCCCTTTGTGGACTGCATGGGGAAAAGTATCTAAAGCCACAAATAGCTGTAGTGTTAAGGTCTATTTAAAGCAGATCATGGTGGTTGAGATGAAACAATTGGCAATGCTGGGTTCAGAACCAAAACATCCTGAAAAACTGTAACTGCACTGCAAGATTATATACAGTATGTATATAACACAACTCACAAACTTTTCACCTCAAGTACTACCTCAGAAAATATACAATAGAATAATTATAAATACTTCAAAACAATTAACAAAATAAGGACAATGCAAGGCAAACCAAGACTAAATATTAGTCACACTCAAGTCACACACAAGATTTTATAATTAATCTGTTGAACATAATCACAAAAAAGTTACTTCACTTCCTTCAACTTTTTGTATGATTGCTATTTTTCAACAAAATCTAAGTTATCTGTGAGGAATCAGTGGATAAATGAATGAGCTTGAGTGGGAGGGGGTTTGTGTGAGAGTTCTGAGCCTCAGAACAGCCGTGCCAGAGAATGCAGGAATATTTAACAGGTTTGAATGAAGCAAAACACAACTCCAGGTATGTTTTTGATGAGGGAATAGCATTATAACATGGTAGAAAGCTCAAAAAAGTAAATGCACAATACAGCCCCTTTTAAAAAAACATTGTACAATAATATTAGTGACTTACAACCACACTCGCAGCAACAGTTGATGGTTTTGTATTCAGCATAAAGATGTACTCCTAAGATTAAGGTAGGTTAAGCTAGAATTATTTGTCCTCATTTGAAATTCATTCACTGTATTTGGCCCGTACTCAATCAGAATTACTGCCATGTAAATGAAGAGGATTTGTCTGGGAATTTGGTGCATAAATAAAACAAAAATAAACAGATGAAATGCAATAAGATAAATGTAGCTGTAGCGAAAGAATGATTTCTTTTCTGAGTCTTAACCCCATCACCTGTGTGTCACTGCCAGCCATTCACAGCCTCTCATCCAGTCACTTCTCAAGCAATTCTCACATATAAACATGCCCTCTCCTTTCTGTCATTATCCTGTTCAGCCACCAGCCGCATCCCTCCTCCATCCCCAACTCCACCACAGCAGCAGAACCATCAGCCTCCTCAGCCTCTCCTCCTCCTCCACGTCTCTACCTGTCGGGGTCTAAGCGTCAAAGTTCTTTCTTCAATTAATAATTTGTTAAACTTCACTCATTTGTCGGTGTTTGTTTTAAGTTTCTACTAGTTTAAATATGGAATGACATAAGCTATAAAACAGGAATATCTTAATAAGGCCTTGACCCAGGATCTTGGTCAGGAGGACCTAACTGTAGTATATTGCGCATAAGAAAACTCACAGAGAACAGAGAGAGTGCTGCCCCTCTTCTCACTTACATTGTCACCTTTCTGTTACCAAAATATGCATGGTAAAAAATGTAAAAGTAAACCTCAGATATGACCTCTACAGAACCTACAATGGAAGAATTCCTGGGTTGAAGTCCTTGCTGAGTGCCTTCTTTCCCTAACACTCAAAAGGATTTCAGCCAATATGACCTGCTGCCGTCTGCAATAGCCATAACAGCTAATCGATAACCTGATCCATAGTGACAGAGGGCTTCAGCTTTAGGAGCTTATGCTGATACTGACAGTGCCTTTGTGCTCTTGTCTATAGGCCTTCACTTTGCTGGACAGAGCATGACACGAACACTGGGGATTTTAACACTGCTTTAGTGCTGGCCAGGACAATAGACACGAGTTTGACATGCTATACGATAATAATAAGAAACATTTTCATTGTCTGAGTTTGGAACAAGTCAATGCATTGGTATTTTTGGTATTGTGTGTAACATACAGTGTAGGCAGTTGTTGGATGTCCACCTTTCTGATCACTGATCCGACACTCACCGAGAGGACTTCTCTCCAGCTTTCCAATTATTTCTGTCTTACCACTGTTTTCCAGTGTGGTCCCCAGATGATCAGAAAATCAATGCCCTGATCAGCACCAGTGGAAGCCTTTAGGTTTACAGGCTTACAGTGGCCAAGAGCTAGACAGGTACTGAAAGAGCTGCTTAACAACGTGTACTTTAAACTGTACTGGGTGAACATAAAACATTGTCTGAGGGACATTTATCAAGGGCAATATGATTTATGGTTGTCCCTGAATATGAATGAGTCTTCTGTTGTTAATATGCAATATAAGCCTTAGAAGCAGTATTATTTTATAAAGAGAGGCATGAAATATTACAATTGTGTATGCTGGATATTCCCAAAGATTCCCTCCTATGCTGTATAATGGTAGTTATCTCTATCTAACTTACGCTAACATTTGTTTTTGTAACACCATCACCAATATATATTTTACCTGATACTGTATACCTGAAAAAAATACTTCAAAATATATTAAAGTAATAATGGGAGGATCCAAAATGTGTAAAAAATTAGGGATATTTCTCCAAAATAACAATGGCAGAGCTGGTTTGCTCTTTGGCCCACCCCGTCCTGGGACATGAGAGCCTTGTCTGGTGGATACAGATAAAGATATTGAAAAAAGGAATACACTTGCTCTAAAAATGTAAATGACTAAATGAAAACCTTTGGAAATTAACACAAAGTGACATTTGTTTATCAATATACTAGGAAGACATGCAAATTCCAGGATTTCACTAACTTTATGCCAGAGTATTGGAAAAAAAAGTTTAGCCACATTTTATTTACTTGTTGGCATCCCAGAGTCACCAACCATGTAAATGATGATAGCTGTGCATGATATGGCAGGACATAGCAGTGAATTGAATATTATTACCTATGGTTTAATATGCAAACACACAAAAAAAAGATGTTACTCAGTCACTAGGTTAGTGACCCGAACTACAATGATACAATACAATAACAGATACTCACGAAGAAATAATCTTCTTTAACATGAAGAATATTAAGTTGACCTGTTTGTGGTTGGATTGTGGACAACTATTTATTCATAATTCCAATATATAAATAAATCAATGACTCAATCAATAATTCAGCCACCAGATAATTGTCACTAACAGATAAGCAGTCATCATATTGAATCAACTGGTGTGACTTTTACACAGATAAAGACTGAAACAATATATTTAACAGTGGCCATAAAGTGTCTGGCTGTGCAACAAAAAGCCATTCTACCATTGATTTTATCACTGGCATCCAGTGGCTGATTAGGTTTTAAATGGTAAACCAGTTGTCGGTGGCCTACATTCATGTGGTTTGAGTTGAATGAATGGTGATTTCAGAGGGGAGCTGTCCCATCAGCACCATGACTGCAGCGGCTGTAAAGAACTAATCAATAAAGTGACTGGCAGCACCACAAGCCTAATATTATAGACATTGCTATTTCATAAGTTTATAGACGATGCTATTTTATGAGTTTATCATCATTATACAGCACAGTGACATGTGGGTTTTAAATGAAGTTGATTAAAACCATAATACAGAACCACACAGTTCAAATCCATATCTAAACTCATTATGGTGCCATAAGCTAAGCAGACCACAACTGAATGTATAGAGTAGTGGTTCCCAAAGTGGGGTACGGGGCCCCCTGGGGGTCTGCGAAGGTACTGCAGAAGGGGCCCCAGCGGTTGTCTATACTTCAATTCAAAATAAATTTAAATTCATTATTTATTTCAGACACATGGTTTTGGTCCATAACAACAAATAAAACATTAAGTACATTAAAAACAAAGAAACAAAAAACAAACAAAAAAACAAACAAAAAATAATTTGAAACTAATTACAGTTATATAATTGTTTTAAAATGTAAAACTAATTTTTGCCAACAGTCAGTGTTTTTATAAAAACATGACAGGTTTTTGAATAGAGGGAAGTTCTATAGTTGGGAAGGGATTTTAGCCAATGTAACTGACTTTCAGATCTGAATACTGTTATTTCAGTAAATTAAGTCAATTTTAACAAATATATCAACAAGAAACATATTATTTGTTGCATCTAAAACATGTATTAATGTTATTGCGCCCTAAAAATGAATAGGAAACAAAGAACTCCACTCTTGTTTTGTCTTTTTACCTCAAGTTGCAAGCTGGATAGTTATGAATTGTGTGAGTTTACAAACACATGAAAATCTTGTCAGGTTCCCGCTGATTTGTTGGGCCCCGCCAGTGGTGTGGGCCAATGGTGTGGGCCAATGGTGTGGCAGTACTGCTGTGAGTGCTGCCAACAGCAACAAGCACTTTTGGTGACACCTGTTGACAGCATGGCACTGCCGAATATACACATAACATATGCTATTTACATAAAAAAGCTAAACTAATATTATTATTAAATATATTGTTTTACTGTGTTCATGGTTTGTTGTTTAGCTGTGTTATATGAGTCGCTGCTGTGACTGGTTAAAACAAATAGTGACCAATGAGCTGCAAATAAAATTCTACCAGTGGCTATAATAGGGTGACCAGATGTCCCAATATAACCGGGGCAGTCCCAGTTTTAGGCTCCTTGTCTCATGTCCCAACACATGTCTGTAAAAACACTAACACTATGTCCCAGTTTTCAACAAGCCATGTCCCAGTTGTGTTCATTTTAATCAAAAGAGAAGCACAGAAAAAAAAAAAAAACAACAACATTTGTCTAAAGACTGTTGTCACTAAAATTATTATCAATTGGAAGCTTTTTTTGTCTCATGGTGAGTTCAAATGCACCATGATTTGGGGGGGGGGTCCCAGTTTTTGGGTCCAGAAATCTGGTCACCCACGGCTATAAGCACCGGGAAACATACAAACTATAACAAACATTGAAAAATGAAAGGCCAAGAGTTATTAAAAAAAAAAAAAAAGCTTATTCTTAAAAATATCTTTTTTGTTTCCCTTCCATTTTCTCCATTCACAAATGAGTTAGTTCTATATCCACAAAGCGCTTTACAGGTGCGTCTCCTCTGGTGGGATACGAGCCACGCACCGTCCGGATCAGCACGCGGGGTGTAGGCTGTCAGAGCGCGAGACACAGGCTTCAACAACTTCATGCAGCAGAACGTGAGGTGCGTCAAGTCAAACGCTGGGAGCACAAAGACTACCGGAAGTGGTCTCTTCTTTTGACGTACTAATAGTCTCCCAAGTCTACTAAAGTCTAAAGCAACACTTATTATTAGACAACTTCAGCAATGAGGGTTGATCTCACATAAGAGATCCAAATGTAAATAGCCTTAATACTACTACTACTACTACTACTACTACTACTACTACTACTACTACTACTACAATAATAATAATAATAATAATAATAATAATAATAATAATAATAATGATGATGATGAGGATGACGATAATAAAAAACAATAAAATAATAACAATGACAACAATAATAATAATAATAATAATAATAATAATAATAATAATTTAAGAAGTGAATTTACTTTAAAATATATTGAAAGACATAAACACAAATAAACTATGCTAACACGTACACTGTGCTAAATGTAAAAGGATAAGTTGCTGTTTGACTGTCATTTACAGTAGCCTAGCCTATGCTAACATTTGCTATTGTCTCCTAAAGCTGGGCCTACTACATTTAGCCTATAACGTTATTTTAAGTCAGTAGCCTAACTCTAAACGTGAAAACCATTAGAACAAGGGGCATAAAGTTACATATTTTTAAACGCAAAAACTTGTGAAATCACAGTTACATTTATCCCACTATTTGTATCTTCCCAAGCGATGAGTTTTATTTGGTAAAAGGTAACCGGAAGCAGCACGGCGTGGCGCTGCACTTGACGCCCCTGCGTGGATTAGCGGTGTGGGAGAGGCGAGCAGCAGCACAACGGAGGATCAGCGGGACTCCACTGTTAATCTGTCGCTGTGACTGACCGCAGGACGCCTTCGCTGGGACCACAGCCCCGGTGCGTCTGACTCGCTCCTGTTTCTTCGCGCTCTTTTTTTTTGCCTTCTTTTTCCTCTCCTATTGTGTTCCTGACTGCAGAGGAGACGCACCGAATGGAATGAACACAGAGTGAGCGCCGTTAACACACAGAGACTCCAGCAGAGGAGACAAGTGAAGCGCAATGTGAAGTGAAAATCCCCTAAAACAATTAGGAAATGATCGGACTTCAACTATTGGAACTAAACGTGGATTTGGACCCAAATGCTTCACAGTTACCAAACTCCGCCTCGTTTACTGGATCTCCACGGGAATAACCCGACTTTTCCACCCTTGAGCTTGGGATATTTCGTTGCCTTGTAGTGGAATTCCTAATTTCTCTATCACGAGAAATAGTGGAAAAAGGAGCAGAAGAGGAGGCAGCGCTGGTCAAGAACAAGGGAGGAAAAGGCGAGAAGAAAGGGCAGCGGGTTTAGGGGGATCATTTCAGCTCGTGTCGGATGGGATTCTTCAATTACCCCGCGGATGGAGGGATGAGACCGGCAGGGAGAGGCGCACACACAGAGAGCTAGAGCGGGATGGAGTCGTCGGGCGCCGTCAGAATGCAAAACGGTCGCACCCCAATGGAAGACGTCTAGGATTAAATTAGACGGAATTTTACAGCCACCACGAAGGATAACAAACCATTTTCACACAAACAAACACATATGTGGGATATTCTTTAACGTGGAGTCTATCTATGTGGAGTTATCTACTAATTATGGGATTTGGAAAGGGAATTGTGCTCTGACACTTTACGAAACTTCACATTTGGAATAAGGTAAAGTACTTTTTTCATTTAGACGTAAAATGTGTCTTCTTGTTGGTTTCTTGTTGAGTGACTGCGTCAGTTGGATCAGGTGAATCGAGAGTCTGTTCGGGGGTAAAAAAAAAAAAAAAAAAAAAGGAGGGCATGGCTTAAGTTAATTCTTCATCTGGACGCTCAGATGGGCGTCTAAAGGCTACACAGCGTGCAAGGATGCGCAGAAGGTGGAAGGTTTAGAGAATATTCTGTTATTCCTTGTGCGTAAAGCTGGGTCGCCAGGTGGAATGGATAAAGGCATAGGTCAGATATGTAGCTCTGCATCCATGTGCGCGTGTGTGTTTAGACGCACCGAAGACAAAAACTTGAGGACTATGGTTTTGTATTTGGCAGCAATAAGCAAACACCAGGTGGATGTGTCTCTCGAGTGCTTCCTAGTCGCCTTTACGCACACTTGCAAGACGCTCACGCACACCCTAACCGAACTGCGCCTCTGTTTCGTCGTGTGCGCACTGGCTCCCGCACCTGGCTGTTTGTGCGTAAAAAGCAGCGTAGTGTCACGTAACATCTCCCATCTCCCGGGGCTGGACAGAGAAACCGAACCTCTAGAATAAATGAGATGCAGCATCGATGTGAGTGCGTCTTGTAGGCTTTGCTGCGCGTGCGCAAATGAACCCTATACCTTGCTGGCACCGTGAAAACCGATGGTGCTCTTGTAGCGTGGTGTGTGTGCGTCTTGACATCTGCAATCTGGTGTTTTTGTGGACTATGGTTGCGTGCCAGTTCAACCCAAGACTAGTGATTATGTAGGTTTATGGTGTCTGCAGAAGGACAAGTGATTATTGGTGAATATGGCAATTATATCCAGAGTTCTGTAGTCATTTTCTTTCCTATTCCTTTTCTTTCTAAAATTATGTTGCTGTGGACATCACCCTAATGCAAATTCAATGCAAAAACATGAAAAGCATGGGTAAATGTCTTCATATGGATAAACATTTTCAGTAGTTTTGCATCAGTGCTAAGCTCAAGCCAAACAGTACAGTAACTTTCATTGCACAATTAGAAAATCCATCAAAGCAAAACTATTTTCTCACTGCACACATAGCTCTAATTTCAAATCAGAAATATGACTTCAAAGATCATTTTAATCAAACCAACTAAGCCAAGGCCAGTTTTTCACTGGTTGGTCCCATACAGTGGCTTGTATCAAATAATCAAGCCAACAAAATTTATGCACACAGGCCACTCATGCTGCTGCTAATGGCCCATGGATATGGAGGCATTATGCAAATGCTTCCAGCTCCAGCAAAGCAGTGTGGGTGAATGAACAAGGGAGAGAAACTGGTGATTTTCACTCCATTTTACTTGTGTTTAAAATCCTATTTATGACTCAAATGACTGGTTTGCCATGTCATTAGGCACAGAATGAATTGCAATAATTTGGCCAGCAAAGGTAGTACTATTGGAAAACTAGCCAAAACAACTAAAGGAGAATTCAGGTTAAGGTCAAATAAAGCTCTTACTCTTGTACAAAAGCCAGGGTTTTCTATGCTTTTTTGTTCTCTTCTCACTCAAAGATTACACCTTGTACAACAGTGTGAGGGCACATTGAGGCGTAAAAAAAAAAAAAAAATTCACCTTACCATTTATGTTTATTTCACACTCCCAAAACCTCAAAAATGGAAAAAAAAAGTTCCTCTTATCAGTCTGTTGCACAATGCTGTAAAGCACCTGTAAGGATTCTTTATAGGGGCAGGATTTTGTATTTTGTCCATCTTTCTTTTTGCCCCGTGTTTATCTTTTTAACCCTGGTTCTGTGACTCTGTGGTGAGCGATCTGACAGAGGGCGGCGGGATCCTGCTGAGTGGGTGGTGGAGCTCTAATTCAATTTATTCTACTGCTCACAGACAGAGAGGAGAGAGAGAAAGAGAGGGAGAGACCACAGATGTTAGGGAACATTTCCCATTAGAAGAGCAGAGGCAGGCCTAGCGCAACCTGACCTGACATTTGCCACATCTGGATTGATTTGACTCATGGCTGAAATTCAGAGCATGTTCAATATGAGGCTCTAATAGTTTATCATTCAAGTGGTAGCAAATTGACTGAAGGCATAAAGAGTGGCATTTTCTCACACCGTTCTCTGTCTCAGTAATATCAGGAAGCTAAAGCTAAATTCAAGTGTGGCAGCAAGAACAATGCACCTGCGCACATACATATGATTGGCCAATACAGATAACATCAAAACCACCAGATCCAGTAACAAATATTCTTAAAATGTTAATCATAAGATAATAAGTCAGAATTTTTCCCAATCAAAATGCACAATTTGCCAGCAGTATATCCAAACAGTGGCATACCTCAGGGTTCAGTTATAAGTCCTTTCTTTATCACAGTATCATCGTTTTTAAAATATTGTCTTGTCATAATTGTAATAGCATATAGCAGGATGACACTGAGAAGTACTAAAGAGACTGATGAAATATAATGTAATCAGCTCTTAGATCAACTGCAACGGCTTTTTGTTACAGTGATTTTCCTTTTGCTGTCCTGCCCAATGTTGAACCAAATCTGGTTAACCTAGTTTTTCCAACACCTAAACTACCATTCCTGCTTTTATTTTAATAAAAATCTAGCCACATGAAAAACTGAATATATGGCATCAATATGAAGGTTGGATCTTGCCTTAAATTTCTTGAGCCCGTACCAATTGGAACCAGAAATTATCTCCAAAAGTAATACAAAAAAAAAAAAAACTAAAATAAATAATTTCTCATAACTCAACAGCACCCTTTATTTGTGTGTGCCAGCATATAAAATCATTAATAATAAAACCTACATGACATCTTAAAATCTGTTTTAGTCTTTTAGTTGACTGAACTATATTCCTGAAGAAAAAAGTTGCGTATTTTATCTTTAAATTGAAACATATTGACCATTGGAATGCATTCATATCCCCACATTGTCTTCCTAATACCTTTGCACACAGAAGCTAGTGCTGCCGGGCCTCACTGGCGCTGCTGTGAAAACACTGTAACTCTAAATAAATTGCCTGTCTTTGCCAAGGCAGGATTAGTGTTTGGCTGGCTGCTGGCTCCAGTTAAGTTCCTGCTTAAAATCCATTACTGACTCTTTAATTACATTAGAATCGCTGTTGCATGTTGTTGTTCTTGTTCAAAGTGTTCCAGCGACATTTTGGTGGAAATTTGGCGTCACCTGCTACAAATGATTGTTAATTTTATACTGTAAGTGTGTGGCCACGGTTTGGGGTATATGTACTTTCTGAGAACATTTTCTTAAACATAACTTTACTGGAGTCATTTTAACTTTTTTAAAAATCTTACTTTTACTCAAATAATTAAAATAAACTTGATGGCAAAGTGGGTAGTAATAGAAGTGGAAGTTGCAGTAATGTTAATAGTAGTAAGAGTAGCAGTAGTAGATGCAATGAAACACCGTTTGAAGTAATACTTTTAATCATAGTATAGTATAGATTTTGAGTATTCTTCCACCTCTGCCAAAAACATGCATGCATTGGTGAATTCAAATCACCCATAGTGAATGAATGTGAGGCTGAAGGGTTGTCTGTCTGTGTGTGTCCTGGGACTAACTAAATTAAATGTCCAGGGTGCGCCAAACCTCATTCCAATAGATGCTAATGGGAAAGAATGAATATACTTGGTTGGCTCTATATTAAACATTGCAAAGTTGTATACTGTGTTTACACTTTTGCCTTTTTAATTAACACTGAAAATGTGTTTTTCAGCTCTGCAAGTTTCTTTACTGCATGTGTAAGTAAAACAGATTCAAACATATGGCTCCAATAACCTCTATGTGTCATGACAGTGTTGGGAAAAACTGTAGCTGCTGTGACCGCTTTACTAATGAGCTGCAAACAAGTACATTTACATAACTCATAGTGAGAACCAGGAAATATATTTTAACTGTGATCCAAGTTTTTTATCCTATACCAATCGGGCAAAAGATTATGACCACTGACAGGCAAAGTGATTAACAAAGATTATCTGTTCATCATAGCACATTTGTGGGCTATATTAGGTAGTACAGTGAACATTTTGGCTCAAAGTTAATGTGTTAGAGGCTGGAAAAGATTTGAGCCAGTTTGACAAGGTACAAATTTTGATGGCTAGACGACCGGGTCAGAGCATCTCCAAAAGCTCTTGTAGGGTGTTCCTGGTCTGCAGTGGTCAGTTTCAATCAAGAAAGTGGTCCCAGGAAATAACAAGGAAGACTGCTGAAAGCTAAATTGCTGAAGACGTTAATGCTGCTCCTGATGGAAAGGTGTCAAAGTACACTACAGTACTGTCTCTTGCATATGGGGCTGCATACTAGGCAGGTGGTCATAATCTTATGCATGTATATTAGATGTAGTTTTCCTGTCATCATTAAGAGCTGTTTACAAATGCAGTATGGTGGCACACTTCGTGGTATTCCTCAGAAACTGACCCATGCTACATAAATCAGTCCACAATCAAACAGCACATCCGCTGAGAAAATCCTCCAGCATGAACGTGAGAAACATCAGTGCCACTTTTATACACTCAGAGGCACTTTGTAGTTTTGCCGTTTGAGAATATTACAAGAACCTCTTTGTAGACAGCCGTAGTTAGATCAGACCAGGGGCACAGCCAGTTCTAAATGCTCCTTCATGATAAGCATTTCTGAAATCAAATACATACAGTAGACCATATATTGCCTTAAGAGTATGGCTTTTCCAGTTAAGCGGTATTTACATTATGTATGATTATCTTCCACCAACTTCAGAGCAGATGATAGGCGTATGCGACTTTAGATGTCTTTGAGTTCTTGGACTTCTAATAGGGCTCCACTGACAACATCTGTCACTCACTTGTACACTGTGTGTACCAAGAAAACATTCTTGAATAGGTGATGGCACGGTTTCTACCCAGTTTGCACAAAAGCATCATATTAGCCCCCTTTTATTATCAATCTCCTGAGCTTTACTAAAAGTAGAACACAAGACATTTCCCCATTTATCTGAATGAGTAAAACTATGAACAATAAATAGAACTGTTTTAAAATGGCAAATATGGCTAATTGTTGTACATATTTTATTTATTTTTTTAATAATAGCACCCCAATCTGGTAGCCAGTTTTAATTTGTGAAATGCTGTAACTTTTTCACATTAAATAAACTGTTTGGGAATCCGTGTGATGGTTAAGTGAGTTGCTCTGGGGGGAATAAAGTGCCCTGCATCTTCCCCTGCTGTCTCTGGACCAAAAACGTCACTTACACATTTGAGCACTGCCGACTCTGTGTCACAAGTCTTGAGTCTCGTCAGAAAGCAGCACATCACTGTTAGACAAACGAGCTAGCGATGGCTTTATTTCACAACTTTCTGAAAAAACTTTGTACAGATACAAGGAGGGAAAATGAAAGTAAAGCCCAGCGGGGGTCAATTGGACTTGTGAGTATAGTGCTTTACCCTCAAATGTAGAGAAAAATGAGAATCAAAATCATAGAAGAAACAAGAAAAGTTACTGCTTTAGGATTTGTGGGGATTGGATTAAACCACACCACATATAACTACTTGCAATCACATAACATAAGAATTCAGGAATGTTTATTAATGATCCATTAGCATAATTTCAGCTAAACGGTACATTAAATAAAGCATGTAGTTGATTGGTGGTCAGTTGCCAAATCCTTCTTGATTTGTCATAATTTGCTATATTTTGTGGCTTGTGTAAAAATTGTGAATTACTTATTATTGTATGTGACACACTGCGTAGGTGTGATTCTGTGTACGTGGTCTGCGGCTGTTTACCTCACTGAAAGGGTTTACCAAGGCTGCATCCATAAATAACAATGCTTCTCAGTCAACCTGTCACTTTAAATTGGGTTTAGACACAATTATGACTGTACAAGCAGATTGTGATGGGAGAGGTCATTCACTATTCATTTACCTTTAATCATAGACTCTGGATTCTATTCATTATTCAAAGTCACTAGTCACTAATCTAATCTTCTTTTGGTTGTAAACCTAGTTTCAGTTGACCATGCAGTATTTATACATTTTCTTTTATTTTTTTTACTAACTCGCCCTCTTTTCTTTTTACTTTCTTTTTCTATAGCTCTTCCAACTTAGTGGTACTTAGTGGTTCTA
The DNA here is from genome assembly GCA_020698575.1 of Bostrychus sinensis. NCBI lineage: Eukaryota > Metazoa > Chordata > Actinopteri > Gobiiformes > Eleotridae > Bostrychus > Bostrychus sinensis. Next base: position 17,467,191 of record CM036258.1, read on the forward strand.
GTGATAGATTTTTCTGGATGGATGCAGCCTAAATATAAAGTATATCGTCTGAAATATGTAAGCAGGCAATATTCAAAGTAAGGACTTTAATCATTTGTTCCACTTTACCTTGACAGCTCTACAGTGTGCTATGTGTGTAACTTGGCATTTCAGCACCAAGGACAGCGCTGTGTAAAGCCAGAGCTGCCGAGTCAATCAGAACCATTGACAGCTCCATCTCCAGCAGAGGCTGAGTTCAGTTAGCTCACTGACTATTCTGAAGCACAAACAAAAAATATTGGTGCATTGTAGTGAAGTTGAGATATGGGCATTCTGCTGTTCATTAGCTACAGTATATTAACCATATAACTAATATAGATTATTACATGGTGTGCTACATAGCTATTGTAGATTTGTTCAGTTTGATTGAAAATAGAGTGAAAACAGCATGCCCAATTATAAACTGTAAACTGTCAACAACAATTGATAATTATGGGTCTGGCCACAACCTGGAGATGAAAGGCTATATGTCATTGAAAGTGCTCTACCAGTGTGCCACCTCATGTTGTTTTTTGGAGCAGCAGAGGGACTGACAACTGAGTAGATTAAATGGTGCATTTAATTAAGAGGCTTGGGATCAGGAAGTCAGAGATCAGTCTTGGCTCATGCCAACAGTAGCTACATTTAGCCTAGCTTGTTAGCGAGTGCCATCTGTTCACACACAGATTAACGCTAAACAGCAGGCTCTAGCTAAGAGTGCATTTTTTTGTTTAATGCTACGTAGGCACATTTTGGAGGGACCTTATTATTTTAGGTAGTGTTTAAGTATAAGTTGAGGATTTGGGGGTATTTAGAGGCAGCTAATACTGACAGTTGAAGTTTATTTCAAAATTCATTTGTGGTATTTTAGTGAATTTTTAGTCTTGTTTTTGAAAAGCATTTGCCACTAACTAAATTAGGAGTGGATAATATATATATTTACAAAACACAAAACTGAGACTACAAGAGGTGAAAAGAAAACACCCACCTCACTGCAGCCTGATCTCATTATTTCCCAGAAGCCCAAGTGTGTCACTAAGAGGAGATTTGTTGAACATTTGCTTTGGCTATTAGTGTGGCACTGCACACACTGCTGCCAAGTTGATTTGTTTTCCTTTTTTATTTGGTATAAACTGTAACTGAGATTGCAAAACTGACTTAAAACATTAATTTGTGAAACCCAAATTAGTCATGTTTAAGACACACTGCATAATTTGCCCAGGTCTTACACCAAAGCCTAAAAACAGTGGGATGTTTTTTATTTTTTATGTTTTTGTAGATCCTCTACGTGGCAGTGATTTGAACTTACCAAGCTGATTATAACCAACACATACTAGGGATTTATGGGGAGGTATAAAGTGATTAAGTGAAGAGTTTAGTTAAATTAGTTCTTGGTAAAACCTCATCAAGCAAAGGTAAGACCTGCAGGGAATATTTAAATGTAGCATGTTTTTGGATAAGAAAGAGACGCAGCTATAGCTTCACCTAAGAGCTGAGAGACTAAAGAAGAGGTGATTTAGTTTTGTTCTCTTATGGTTTCACTTTGGACTCCATCATGGCATTTGTATAAATGGATGTTTAGAAGGCTGCATTTCTCTAAATTAGCAATTAGGCAGCTCCACAGAAACACAATGGCTGTTATAATAGGTGTGCAGTGACATTTGAAAATTGGAATTAATGAAGGGAGCGAGACCAATCTAATGGATGGAATATGGAGTCTATTACCAGTTAAGGTCAAAATTATTAGAAAAGCCAACAAAGGAGCAAGAGAAAAAGACCAGCTCTTTATAGTGTGATGTCATTACGCACAAAAAAAAAAAAAAAAAAAAAGTCCACAGATGTGTGAAACGCAGAGATCCATAAAATCAATAGTTCTGAGTGTTAGCTGTCAACATGGAAGTTTTAGGGTAGATTGTTTTTGCAACTGTAACACTGAACATTTGTACACAAGTTATTAAATAGAAAGAATTCCTCACACTCTTGTGACTTTGAGTCTTTATGGCCTTTCATATTGTTACAGCACCAGACAACCCCTGAATACTATACTCGAGTATACTATATTTAGGACAAGCATATGCTAAATTTATTTTTTAGGCTTTCTACCATGCTATAATATTGTTTAGTCATCAACAACATACCTGGAGTTTCTTAGCCCTCAAAATGCTTGGTTTCCTGAACCACCACCTCTCCAATAAACCTCTCCCGGCCCACTCCAGGAAGCACTGACCAATCACCAAGGCCTCTACATCCAGTCTGCTCTCATTCTTTTATCAAAAAAAAAAAAAAAAAAAAAAAAAAAAAACACAGTACACAGCTCTGATTCCTCACAGTTGTTTTTCATTTTGTATTAAAATGGCATCACACAAAAAGTTTAAGGAAATAAGCTTCTTCTATGTTTATGTTCAAAAGACCTCTGCTGATGTTTTCACCTGCTTCTTTATGGCACCAGTACTTAGTCAGATTTAGTCAGATAATGTTGTGCAATGCTGTTCAAGAGGTGACCAAGATTGGTTAAAAAAAATGAATAAGAGCATAATATAGCCTTTTTAAAGGTGGCAGACTTATTTGTTACAGTTTTCAATGACAGCTACATTTTTTTAATATACTGAAATGTGAAACCTGGCATTTCAGCACCAAGGACAGTGCTCTGCACAAGCGACAAAAGTCAATCAGCACCCCGGACAGCTCCCACCTCCAGCAGAGGCTCTGAGTGCAGTTTGCTGACTGACAAAGACATAAAATAAAATGAGGGTCATAACTTCAATTAACACAAATAGTATACTAATTGTTTGCTAGTTCCATTTCAGTCACAGGTATTACAAAATCATTGTCATATGGTCATATAAATAAATTATCATTCTGCACTAAGAAAAAATGACACAAAAAATAAAAACAATAAAATAAAAAATACAGTGTAAGTTTTAGTAGCCAGTGAAAGAGATGGTAAAGGCTGAGATGGGAAACTGATTTCAGGGCAGTGTTTTCTGGGGGGTAAATATATGTTGGGTTCATCCAAGTTAATCTAAGATGTCTTGATTGACAAAAGTCATTACTTGTCGCTGAAGAAATTTTGAAATTGGAATGTATGTAGAGATAACATTTATTGACCACAAGCTCATTATAACACAGATGCAGTGCATGCAGTGTGTTCATCCATAGCCTTGGGGGCTGTTTGTCCTGATAATGAGCTGTCATTTGGACTGTCAGGATGACTTGATCTGTGAGCCACCCGCTGACACACAAACACACAAACACAGTCACAGTCCAGTCACAGTCAAAACAGAGATGACCCTGCTTTTAGAAGCTCTCCTCGTCACATGCCCTTTGCTCAGCGGCTCACAAAAACTCACCAAAACAAACACCAAACAACTCTGGGATCAAATATCATCACATTGCTTTAGTACTTTAGTATTTTAGTAGTTTTTAAAAATAAGGCGGTTGTGATGGTGAGAAAGCAAAACTTGAAATGGAAACAAAAAGACAGTTCACAGTTGAGTTTTAATTACACTTCAAGAGCTAATTTATTTATTGCTAAAAGGCAGCTTTGGGAGATGTTTACAAGTACAACAGAACTTTAGAACTTAAAATGTTGTGTATTCACCACCGTATAGGGGAGGTGACCCTTCAACTAAGTTCACATCAGCTTTCTAACAGGGTCAGTTCAGTAAATGCTCCTGCTGCTACATTATGATGGTGTAAAGGATAGAGATGAACGCACCATGATTAATGCATAAGATGCAGAGAGCAGTAGGGTGTGGATCCATAAAAGTACCAACCCTCTAAACAGCAGACACATAATGTAGCATGCAAACAAAACATGCACTTATGTAAGCAAGTACCTACACACACATGCATACAGGCAAGTGGGCTGAAGTACAGCACAACCAAACCACAGCTGCCCTCTGGGAGCTGAAGAAAAACACTGACTCGACCATTTACCAGAAATACACAATGACTCAGCACATTTACAAGTGAGGTGAACATTTAAAGAGACACCTTTACCAAATGGACTGAACTTCATATACAATGTGAAGTTGACTTGCATTCATACAACTTTTTTTTAAGTTTTTTTTTTCTGTCTTTATTGGATAGGTGAGGAATAAGGGAGTTGCTCTGGTATACAGCAGGTGAGCCAGGAATAACTATAGAAATGTTTGCTATGCTGCAGTTTATCAAATGGACCAAAGTCATGTCAGTCAATATAAATGTTGTCTTTACCAACTTTGTGCTTTGGCGAGTCGCACAAAACGAGTTGCATTGTTTTTTGCAGATTAGCATAATTTGGTATTAAGAGTCCCAAATCCCCTTAAGTGCAGTGAAATACATAGTCTCGAACTCATTTTGTCTATCAGCTTCTCATTAAAGAACTGCCTAATTGTTATTGCTCTGTGTATCGATTCAAAGGCAGAAGCTGGACAGAAATAAACTGAGCATTGAACATTCACGTCAGAGGGACTGCATGATGTTGCTGCCACTGCTGGGTAGGACGAGGCCGCTTCGTACCAAATACCACCCCCCTTCCCCATAAGATAGGAATTTTCTATATACCATGAGACTTGGGAATAAAGGTAAAATGGTTGGCACTGAACTGAAAGCCACACAACTGCTTTCCCCTGGGATTTTTTTGTTTGTTTTGCTCCACTACATCCCTTGAGAATTACCTTTTTGAATTTGACTGTTTATTTTATTTTGACTTAAATATTTTACATTGCAATTGCATCATTTTTCCCCCAACAAAAACATAAAACTAAATCTATAAGCATTCAAATTTGAATCTGTGTTTCAGTGTATGCTCAGTTTTCATCCATCGATCACCTCAACAAATCCTAAACTTGCAAATGGAACTGACTATCACATCTGTGTGCTGTTATTTCAAAGTACATTTTAGGAAATATAGCAATGCCACAATAGTATATTCCACTTTAATGTGTTATCATAATAACTAATATTTATTATCAAGGCAGACGTTAATGGCTGTTATACTGCAATAGGAGACATGGTACATCCCTTGGAGCCACAATTGATCAAACGTTTCCAGGTTGGTCTTTTAGCTGCTCCATCAGCTGAAGACACTTTCTGAAAGAGTATTGAGTAAATTGAGTGTGAACAATAGGTCTAAGGCTTGTATGATCAACTTTGTTACTGCGAGTGAAAGGAGCAAAGACTGCTTTCTTACCTTGCAAAGATCCTTCTAAAGAAGCCAAAAAGGCCTTTGCAATCTTTTGTTTTTGGCCTGACATCCTGGATTCACATTTGTGTACCAACGTCTGCTGTTGTTGGTGTCTGGATGATGTTAAACAGTTGACCTGAAGTACGGATTCAGATCAGAAGATGAGAAAGACTTTTCAATAGACGCTGGGTGGATTTTTGGATGACCTGTTTTCTTGGGGCTTGTGGCTGCAGCATGTTTATTTTTGTAGCCCTCGAATGTCCAAGCCACAGCTCTCTTACTGTTACTGTCACAGATCAGGTATTGCATTATGACCTCCTGCCTAACATGCAGCGCCATATGCGACACATTTTCTGTCAGAACCAGCTTCTGCAGCAAGTCAAGCTTTATAAATCCATCTTACATTATTTATTATTTTAAATTTAATACATTTACAGAGGTTTGCTTGCAAAGAAAGTTTCCATAAACTTAGTAGATCACAGAGCATTTTGAAAAAAAGAATTATATTTGTTGGCTATTATAATAGCAAAAAATGTATAATTAAGATGATTTTGGCCACTGACCACCAGTCGACTGCATGAGTGTTATGTCAGAGCCTGGAACAAGAAAGGCGTCTTGACAAAGTTTGTTCTTTAGAAGATGTTTCGTCCCTCATCCAAGGGACTTTGTCGAGAAATGATAAACGTCCTTTAAAGAACAAATTTGTATAGATGCCTTGATTCTTGTTTGACCTACTGCTGGGTTGGGGGGTGTTGCTGCCTCTGCTGGGTTGCTCTGCTGGGTTGCTCTGCTGGGTTGGTGGGGGTTAGAGCGTCCAGGTATGGTGCAGTATACAGTGAGTCACAGCCTGTGACCTAGTTGAGCTTTGTGGCTCTGCATGACCTCATTCTGACTGCAGTTAAACTAATGCAAGGCTACTGCAGTTGGTTTTGTCTGACACAACATGGAGTTTACTAAATTTACTTTTCATATACTGTACAGCTGAATTGAACTGAACATAAAGTATTTGCCACAGTGAAATAAACTTGTTGTTGAAGTTTTAGGTTGTAATGTTTACTACAGATAATTTATCAGTTAACATACACAGCCAATTTCCAATTTGGGACGAAAATGTAAAAATGATTTGCAGACAATTGCATTCTATTTTATTTACATTTTATAATCCAAGTAGTCCAATGTGTTTGTACATAAAAGCAGGTAATGCCCAACAGTGTCACAGCAGTAGGTGAAGGCTTACAGACAACAGGCGCGCTGGTCTTAATCCTGCTGCAGAGCATAAGTACAGCTCTGCGTGTTTGTGTTAGACGTGTCATATGTAGCACGTTAGCAGGACTCACAGACCAAAACTATGAGGCCAGATAAGCTTGTTATTAAGGCTTTGGCTCAAAGGAAATATGTGATTGTGCACACAGTAGAGCATCCAGCCAGTTTGTTTCTGCTGCTGTGTCTGCCTGAAAGAGGCGGGCTCAAGATCAAAGGATCACCTCGGAAGGAAAAGTAAACCTTGCTTGCTTGTGGCCACAGTGAAATAACAAGGCAGAAAGTTGATAACAGACTGAGTAAGGGACACTCTAGATCAGACTGATTACTAAGATGATTCATGTGTCGTGGCCTTCACATCATCATCAACGTTTTCCCCATTAAGTTATAAACTCTTTAGGGTGCTTCTGTTAGAGTATCCAACAGTTGCTGAAAATCTGATTTCACCGTCATAATTCGTCTCAGTTGCTGGGCGTCTATGCCCAGTAGATTTTCAAATTTCGTCCATTTGGATGCGTTGGTGTTAAACAAAAGTTCTTTCTGCAGTTGATCATTTTCCATTCTGCAGATGTGAGCCAGATATTTTAGTTGTTGTTCATAGCAGGTTAGTGGTATACATTGAGTCTTTGTCTTTCTCCGTAAGTCAGCGTTTGACATCTTGTAGCTGCAGTCTACTTCTCCTTCAGCAGTGGCGTTTTGGGGATTTGGGGCATTCTTTCGTTTGTAACCACCCTTGATCATTTTCATTAAAAGCCCATGCCAGACTACTTCTAGTTTGTTAATATTGCTACTAGACATTTTCCACGCTTGCACACTATACAAAAGGCGGGATCGAACGCATGTTATTAAAAACTTAATCCTAGTTTGTAGAAGGATACGATTATCGGTTAAGACAGACATTTAGCTCATTCCATTTCATATACGCAGTGCCAATTCTGGCCTGGAGGAATATTGAGGATCCAGTGTTGGAATTATTTATGGTATATCGAAAATATTTGAAGGTACGAACATTCTTGATATCAGTCCTACCAAGAGAGATGATGCTAGGTTGAGACTTAATATCAACATTGAATGCCATTGTTTCTGTCTTAACGTATGATATTTGTAATCCAAAATGGGTATAGGTAGCGTACACCTGAAGTATATTCTGCAGTTCCTCAGTGGATCCAGCAAATATGACTTGATTATCTGCATACAGAAGGTCATTTATGTAATTTTCCCCTGATGCTCGTGCTTTCCTGTGTAGCTGTCGTGGGGATACCTCATTTGGGATGGAGTATTTGAACTTGAAGTCTGTATGTGGATACACTTTTGATATTTCATGACGTGCAACCCTGATAGCAAAGTCTAGGTAAATATTGAAAATGGATGGTGATTCTAAAGCACCCTGTCTACATCCGACTAGAGTCTCAAACATCTGATCTGCTCCTTTGATGCATGCTTTTGTGTTCGTGTAAAGCACACAGAACAGCTACGAGTTTTGGGCACAGTCTGGAGATATCAGGCAAACTAACACCTATCAGAGGTTAGGATGGAAATGTTACTGAGGTCTTAGTAACTTTGTCTGTGGATTATTATTACAGTAGATTCTTGTGATATGATTGCATTTTTTCCTGTTGCAGACAAATTTTACAGTCATTCATCTTCTGCTTTTTGTTAGGGGTTACGAGTGGCTGGAGCCTGTCCATGAGCCCAAGGCGGGGTACAGTCTTGATATTGGCCAGTTAGTCTCAAGAGAGGACACAGAGGCATACTGTACAACCATTCTCTCTCACATTAATTCATTAGAGTCAATTTAGATTCACCAGTTCATCTAACAAACTGACTGTCTTTGGATGGTGTGAAGCAGTTGGAGTACCTGGAGAGAACTCACAGTAGCAAATGCAGCTAGGTTGTGTGTTGATGGATTGAATAGCACAAGTGCTAGCCACTCTGCCATACACAAAATGACAACTGCATGTAATCCAGTTCTTTATTAAAGCTACAAGAGACCTGTCACTTGTCACTCACAATACAGCGGCTTTGCTTCAAGCCTGAGTAAGCTGTCTTATAGGACTTCCTTTATTTAATAGAATTTAGCCAGATGTTAAAAAGAGAAAAGAAGCAAAAGTTCAGATATGAATCTCATTAGCCACTACAAAGTGAAATTAAATTTCTGCCAATACAGGCATTTTAATGCAAGTCTGATTGTTGGCGACCCTTGGTGACTCACCCAATACAGTGCATACACCAAAACTGAGTGGGCCAGGTTCATTCCCCTCTCTGTCACCCTGTTTCCTGTCCATCTACACCCTCTCTGTCTTGGGTGATAATGTGATTTTCTGTATTTGCATGTAACTGCACTTTCCAAATACAACCCATTATACTATATATATATATATATATATATATATATATATATATATATATATATATATATATATATATATATATATATATATATATCATTATATAAGTGTAGCCTTAGCACAACCCACCACAATGGTTACTGTCAGTATGAGGTGTATTCTGCCTGGATGCACAGTTCACCTTGTACCTGTCCTGTTTAAAGATCAATTATACACAAGCCACTGTTGCCTACTGACATTAAAGCCCTTATAGATTATCTCATAATGTATTTACTAGACTGTACTCCTCCTATCTTGGCATTAGCATGTTCTGCCTTGATGTGTCAACTTCTTCTGTATTATGGCACTTTTTAACTATTCCCATCTCATTTTGTTTAATCCTTTTTCAGGCGGCCAATTTGTATGTCCACTTCTGATGCCTCTTGTGCCTCTTTGTCTCTGAGTCTCCAGACAGAGATGTTGCGTTTGGCCTTGTGAGAGAAAGGCATTACAGTGTGTTGTTCCCCATGCCTGTGTGTATGTGTGATCATTATGTCGTGATCTGGAGCCATCTGGGTTGGCTGGCTCATTTGCATATGTGGTGTTAACCATTATAAATATTCATGAGCCGGGTCTAAACTGGTTTGAATATTCATTTTGCCTCCCGGCCGGGGACGGGTGAAGTGGCTGTGATTCTAATCAGCAGTACAGGAATTAAGTCAACATTTTGTGTGGGGGACTGAAACACTTGATGATTGCCATGGGCCACTTGCTTGGCAAACTCTATTTGTAGTGTGTGGATTAAAACATTTGCCTTAGTCAATATGAC